>CM068367.1:1025654164-1026854164 GCA_034769895.1 Magicicada septendecula
CGTAAATGGTTGCAGGTAAACTACCCCTTCCCCTTAACCGATCTTCACCAAAATCGAAACTCCTTGAGACTTCTACAATTCAGGGACGTATGCAAGAAATTATTTGATTCTGTTTGAATTTGCGGCTGTTATCGTTTGCCATATAAAATACCCTTGTTAAAAAAATGTTGCAGGTAAACTACCCCTTTCCCTCAACCGATCTTCACCAAAAACAACAGGTCTTGAGAACTCTACAATTTAGGGCTGCATGCAAATAATCTTTTGATTCTGTTTGAATTTGCGGCTGTTATCGTTTGCCATAGGAAATACCCTTGTTAAAACATAAAACGTTACTGGTAAACTACCCGTTCCCCTTAACCGATCTTCACCAAAAACAATAGGTCTTGAGAACTCTACAATTCAGGGCTGTATACGAAACATTATTTGATTCTGTTTGAATTTTCGGCTGTTATCGTTTGCCAAAAAAAAATTTCCCTTGATAAAAAAAACCGTTGCTGGTAAACTACCCCTTTCCCTCAACCGATCTTCACCAAAAACAATAGGTCGTGAGTACTCTACAAATCAGGGCTGTATGCAAAAAATTATTTGATTCTGTTCGAATTTGCGGCAGTTATCGTTTGCCATAGAAAACAAATCTACACACACACACACACACACACACACACACACACACACAGACACACACACAGACACTTTTCGGAAAACGACTTTTTTTCATGTTTTGAGTGTAGTAGAATCAGAATCCGCAATAATCTGGAACACGATTTTTTTTGCCATCACCATACTTCCATTCCTTAAGGAATATGGAAGTAAAATATCGGTATGGAGAACCATACATGACTTCCATATTCTAAGATTAATAATTTAAAATCATTTTCAGCCAAACAGCCAGGCTGTGTCTTACCTGCCTTTTTATTGCTGTATTAAATGAAAAATATTATATTACATTAAAATGAAAAAATTATAATTTTATTGCCTGGCAACAAAATTATTTTATTTTTAACAATTACCATTGTTTCAAAAAGTTTAAATAAATTTTCAAGTACTTTACTCTTGTGAAAACGTAAAAGGTTGCTGGTAAACTACCCCTTCCCCTTAACCGATCTTCACCAAAATCGAAAGTCGTTGAGACCTCTACAATTCAGGGACGTATGCAAAAAATTATTTGATTCTGTTTGAATTTGCGGCTGTTATCGTTTGCCATAGAAAATACGCTTGATAAAAAAACGTTGCAGGTAAACTACCCCTTCCCCTTAACCGATCTTCACCAAAAAAAATAGGTCTTGAGTACTCTACAAATCAGGGCTCAATGCAAAACATTATTTGATTCTGTTTGAATTTACGGCTGTTATCGTTTGCCATAGAAAATACCCTTGTTAAAAAAACGTTGCCGGTAAACTACCCCTTTCCCTCAACCGATCTTCACCAAAAACAATAGGTCTTGAGAACTCTACAATTTAGGGCTGTATGCAAATAATCTTTTGATTCTATTTGAATTTGCGGCTGTTATCGTTTTCCATAGGAAATACCCTTGTTAAAACATAAAACGTTACAGGTAAACTACCCCTTTCCCTTAACCGATCTTCACCAAAAACAATAGGTCTTGAGTACTCTACAAATCAGGGCTGCATGCAAAACATTATTTGATTCTGTTTGAATTTGCGGCTGTTATCGTTTGCCATAGAAAATACCCTTGTTAAAAAAACGTTGCCGGTAAACTACCCCTTTCCCTCAACCGAACTTCACCAAAAACAATAGGTCTTGAGAACTCTACAATTTAGGGCTGTATGCAAATAATCTTTTGATTCTGTTTGAATTTTCGGCTGTTATCGTTTGCCATAGGAAATACCCTTGTTAAAACATAAAACGTTACAGGTAAACTACCCCTTTCCCTTAACCGATCTTCACCAAAATCAACAGATCTTGAGAACTCTACAATTTAGGGCTGTATGCGAAACATTATTTGATTCTGTTTGAATTTGCGGCTGTTATCCTTTGCCAAACAAAAAAAATTACCCTTGCTAAAAAAAACCGTTGCAGGTAAACTACCCCTTTCCCTCAACCGATCTTCACCAAAAACTACAGGTCGTGAGTACTCTGCAAATCAGGGCTGCATGCAAAAAATTATTTGATTCTGTTTGAATTTGCGGCAGTTATCGTTTGCCATAAAAAAAAATCTACAGACACACACCCAGACAGACACACAGACAGACAGACAGACAGACACACAGACACTTTTCGGAAAACGACTTTTTTTCATGTTTTGAGTGTAGTAGAATCAGAATCTGCAATAATCTCGAACACGATTTTTTTTGCCATCACCATACTTCCATTCCTTAAGGAATATGGAAGTAAAATGAATGTTTCTTTGTTTGTCCCGTATGCGTTCCTATACCATTCATCCGATTGCGATGAAACTTCGGTGAGTTGTTGTGCGCACGTCCGCGAAGGTTTCTTCCACATCTCCTCCTAAACCACTGTACCGATTTCAACCAAACTTGGCACAAATATTTTACGCAACGGGAGAGCCAACATAGGATAAGTGTTTTTTCGATGGGGTCCTTTTGGGGGTTCTTTGGGGTCTTCCACTTCGCCTCCTAAACCACTGGACCGATTTCAACCAAACTTGGCACAAATATTTTACGCAAAGGGAGAACCAACATAGGACAAGTGTTTTTACTTCCATATTCCTTAAGGAATGGAAGTATGGTGATGGCAAAAAAAATCGTGTTCGAGATTATTGCAGATTCTGATTCTACTACACTCAGAACATGAAAAAAAGTCGTTTTCCGAAAAGTGTCTGTGTGTCTGTCTGTCTGTCTGTCTGTCTGTCTGTCTATCTGTCTATCTGTAGATTTTTTTTCTATGGCAAACGATAACTGCCGCAAATTCAAACAGAATCAAATAATTTTTTGCATGCAGCCCTGATTTGCAGAGTACTCGCGACGTATTGTTTTTGGTGAAGATCGGTTGAGGGAAAGGGGTAGTTTACCTGCAACGGTTTTTTTTTAGCAAGGGTAATTTTGTTTGTTTGGCAAACGATAACAGCCGCAAATTCAAACAGAATCAAATAATGTTTCGCATACAACCCTCAATTGTAGAGTTCTCAGGATCTGCTGATTTTGGTGAAGATCGGTTAAGGGAAAGGGGTAGTTTACCTGTAACGTTTTATGTTTTAACAAGGGTATTTCCTATGGCAAACGATAACAGCCGCAAATTCAAACAGAATCAAATAATGTTTCGCATACAACCCTCAATTGTAGAGTCCTCAGGATCTGCTGATTTTGGTGAAGATCGGTTAAGGGAAAGGGGTAGTTTACCTGTAACGTTTTATGTTTTAACAAGGGTATTTCCTATGGCAAACGATAACAGCCGCAAATTCAAACAGAATCAAAAGATTATTTGCATACTGCCCTAAAATGTAGAGTTCTCAAGACCTGTTGTTTTTTGTGAAGATCGGTTGAGGGAAAGGGGTAGTTTACCTGCAACGTTTTTTTAACAAGGGTATTGTCTATGGCAAACGATAACAGTTGCAAATTCAAACAGAATCAAATAATTTTTTGCATACGTCCCTGAGTTGTAGAGGTCTCAATGACTTTCGATTTTGGTGAAGATTGGTTAAGGGGAAGGGGTAGTTTACCTGCAACCTTTTACGTTTTAACAAGAGTAAAGTACTTGAAAATTTATTTAAACTTTTTGAAACAATGGTAATTGTTAAAAATAAAATAATTTTGTTGCCAGGCAATAAAATTATAATTTTTTCATTTTAATGTAATATAATATTTTTCATTTAATACAGCAATAAAAAGGCAGGTAAGACACAGCCTGGCTGTTTGGCTGAAAATGATTTTAAATATAAATCTTAGAATATGGAAGTCATGTATGGTTCTCCATACCGATATTTTTCGATACGATCCTTTGGGGTCTTCCACGTCTCCACCTAAACCACTGGACCGATTTTAACCAAACTTGGCACAAATATTTTACGCAACGGGAGAACCAACATAGGACAGGTGTTTTTTTCGATACGATCCTCTGGGGGGTCATTTGCGGTCTTAAAAAACTATTAGCTCTGGTTACTATGGCAACCCAATAGAATAGATTCTGTTCTAAATATATTATCGCATTAAATTGAAGACCACGCGAACGAAGTTGTGGGCAACAGCTATTTATTTTTAAGAAGCCTACTTTAATTAAACTTTATTAATTAAACTAACATTTTCATTACGTTCAACGTGAAACTCCGTAGCGAAGCACAGGTATTCTGCTAGTCATGTATAAGAGAAAATATATCGTGCGTGGCAGGCAAGCAAATCTCAGTTATGTACTGTTTACGTTTCCATTTTATTATTATCACTACCGCAATAAAAAGGCAGGGAAGACACACACACACACACACACACAATTCGCGTTATTTCTGGCCTCATTCATGTTCATTTTCTTACATTTGCACGGTTTTTAAATGGAAAGTGCCGAACCCACACCAACATAACGCATGCAAGCCGAAAAAGTGTCCAGCGTGGATAGCGATTTGCTTCCTGTGGATCGCTGGGCAGTGTAACTGCACGTGTTTACAGAGGAACGATTCATAGACAGACTTTTCGTCTTTAGGGAATGAACCCTCTGCAAGATGCTGAGGGTCCATGAGTGACTTCGGAGCGCTCCTTCTTTTCCGCGTGTTTGTTCTGTGAAACGTACACTGTAGATTCGCAGATTTATTCTAAGCAACGCTCAATAGGAAATGTTGAAAATTTTTGTCCACGGTGAACCCTCATACACACTAAACCTGCTCTGATGTTTTAATTACGGACATCATAATATTAAAACTTTGGAAACTTGAGCACTATTTAATGGAGATCAATCATTAACTTATACAAGCCATTAATTTTATGCATATTTTTTATATATATGTGTACAACGTTATCGGCAACAAAGAAGTAGTTTTTGTTAAAATTCCTTCTCTGGATATTTGGCCGTAGTCCAATGTTTTCTACAAAACCAGACGTTTCGGCAGTGCCATTGACTTCCATCATCAGTGAAAATCGAGTGTGATAACATGAGGTGGTATATGTTAGTGATACTGTGGTTAAGGCTGAAGCAGTAAGTAGAAAGAAGTAGTTTCTATGGTTATATTTCATTTCGAAAATGATTTTAAAAATAAATCTTAGAATATGGAAGTCATGTATGGTTCTCCATACCGATATTTTCGAAAAGTGTCTGTGTGTGTGTCTGTGTGTGTGTGTGTGTGTGTGTGTGTGTGTCTGTCTGTCTTTAGATTTTTAACTATGGCAAACGATAACAGCCGCAAATTCAAACAGAATCAAATAATTTTTTGCATACAGCCCTGATTTATAGAGTACTCGCGACCTGTTGTTTTTGGTGAAGATCGGTTGAGGGAAAGGGGTAGTTTACCAGCAACGGTTTTTTTTATCAAGGGTAATTTTGTTTGTTTGGCAAAAGATAACAGCCGCACATTCAAACAGAATCAAATAATGTTTCGCATACAGCCCTCAATTGTAGAGTTCTCAAGATCTGTTGATTTTGGTAAAGATCGGTTAAGGGAAAGGGGTAGTTTACCTGCAACATTTTATGTTTTAACAAGGGTATTTCCTATGGCAAACGATAACAGCCGCAAATTCAAACATAATCAAATAATGTTTTGCATACTGCCCTCAATTGTAGAGTTCTCAAGACCTTTTGTTTTTGGTGAAAATCGGTTAAGGTAAAGGGGTAGTGTACCAGCAACGTTTTATGTTTCAAAGGGTATTTTCTATGGCAAACAATAAAAGCCGCAAATTCAAACAGAATCAAATAAGTTTTTGCATACAGCCCTGATTTCTTGAGTACTAAAGACCTGTTGTTTTTGGTGAAGATCGGTTAAGGGAAAGGGGTAGTTTACCAGCCACGTTTTTTGTTTTATAAAGGGTATTTTGTATGGCAAACGATAACAGCCGCAAATTCAATCAAAATCATGTAATATTTTGCATACCGCCCTGAATTGTAGAGTTCTCAAGACCAGTCGTTTTTGGTGAAGATCGGTTAAGGGAATGGGGTAGTTTACCTGCAACGGTTTTTTATCAAGGGTAATTTTACTTCCATATTCCTTAAGGAATGGAAGTATGGTGATGGCAAAAAAAATCGTGTTCGAGATTATTGCAGATTCTGATTCTACTACGCTCAAAACATGAAAAAAAGTCGTTTTCCGAAAAGTGTCTGTGTGTGTGTCTGTCTGTGTGTGTGTGTGTCTGTAGATTTTTTTTCTATGGCAAACGATAACTTCCGCAAATTCAAACAGAATCAAATAATTTTTTGCATACTGCCCTGATTTGTAGAGTACTCGCGACCTATTGTTCTTGGTGAAGATCGGTTGAGGGAAAGGGGTAGTTTACCTGCAACGGTTTTTTTTTATCAAGGGAAATTTTTTTCTTTTGGCAAACGATAAAAGCCGCAAATTCAAACAGAATCAAATAATGTTTCGCATACAGCCCTGAATTGTTGAGTTCTCAAGACCTGTTGTTTTTGGTGAATATCGGTTAAGGGAAAGGGGTAGTTTACCTGTAACGTTTTATGTTTTAACAAGGGTATTTTATATGGCAAACGATAACAGCCGCAAATTCAAACAGAATCAAAAGATTATTTGCATACAGCCCTGATTTGTAGAGTACTCAAGACCTATTTTTTTTGGTGAAGATCGGTTAAGGGGAAGGGGTAGTTTACCGGCAACGTTTTTTTATCAAGCGTATTTTCTATGGCAAACGATAACAGCCGCAAATTCAAACAGAATCAAATAATGTTTTGCATACGTCCCTGAATTGTAGAGGTCTCGAGGACTTTCGATTTTGGTGAAGATCGGTTAAGGGGAAGGGGTAGTTTACCTGCAACCTTTTACGTTTTAACAAGAGTAAAGTACTTGAAAATTTATTTAAACGTTTTGAAACAATGGTAATTGTTGAAAATAAAATAATTTTGTTGCCAGGCAATAAAATTATAATTTTTTCATTTTAATGTAAATCATGTATAAGAGAAAATATATCGCGCTTGGCAGGCGATATTAAGATTTAAATATAAATCTTAGAATATGGAAGTCATGTATGGTTCTCCATACCGATATTTTACTTCCATATTCCTTAAGGAATGGAAGTATGGTGATGGCAAAAAAAATCGTGTTCGAGATTATTGCAGATTCTGATCTACTACACTCAAAACATGAAAAAAAGTCGTTTTCCGAAAAGTGTGTGTGTGTGTGTGTGTGTGTGTGTGTGTGTGTGTGTGTGTGTGTGTGTGTGTGTGTGTGTGTGTGTGTGTGTGTGTGTGTGTGTGTGTGTGTGTGTGTGTGTGTGTGTGTGTGTGTGTGTGTGTGTGTGTGTGTGTGTGTGTGTGTGTGTGTGTGTGTGTGTGTGTGTGGATATTTTTTCTATGGCAAACGATAACTGCCGCAAATTCAAACAGAATCAAATAATTTTTTGCATACAGCCCTGATTTGTAGAGTACTCACGACCTATTGTTTTTGGTGAAGATCGATTGAGGGAAAGGGGTAGTTTACCTGCAACGGTTTTTTTTTATCAAGGGAAATTTTTTTTTTTTTGGCAAACGATAACAGCCGCAAATTCAAACAAAATTAAATAATGTTTCGTATACAGCCCTGAATTGTAGAGTTCTCAAGACCTATGGTTTTTGGTGAAGATCGGTTAAGGGAAAGGGGTAGTTTACCTGTAACGTTTTATGTTTTAACAAGGGTATTCCTATGGCAAACGATAACAGCCGCAAATTCAAACAGAATCAAAAGATTATTTGTATACAGCCCTAAATTGCAGAGGTCTCAAGACCTATTGTTTTTGGTGAAGATCGGTTAAGGGAATGGGGTAGTTTACCAGCAGCGTTTTTTTATCAAGGGTATTTTTTATGGCAAACGATAACAGCCGCAAATTCAAACAGAATCAAATAATTCTTTGCATACAGCCGTGATTTTTAGAGTACTCAAGACCTAATGTTTTTGGTGAAGATCGGTTGAGGGGAAGGGGTAGTTTACCAGCAACGTTTTTTTATCAAGCGTATTTTCTATGACGAACGGTAACTGCCGCATATTCAAACAGAATCAAATAATTTTTTGCATACGTCACTGAATTGTAGAGGACTCATGGCCTTTTGATTTTGGTGAAGATCGGTTTAGAGGAAGGGGTAGTTTACCTGCAACCTTTTACGTTTTAACAAGAGTAAAGTACATGAAAATTCATTTAAACTTTTTCAAACAATGGTAATTGTTAAAATTAAATAATTTTGTTGCCAGGCAATAAAATTATATTTTTTTCATTTTAATGTAAATCTGTACATAGTATAAAGTAAAGTCGGTGCGTTTTCTCTCTGTGTTTGAAATCGCTAATCTCAGGAAGTACTGAACGGATTTTATTCAAGTTTTCGCCAATAGATAGAGTGTCTATCGAGGAACATTTATGTGTATAATTAATACATATATGTTGTACATTAGCTTAGCTATCACGGTTTATGTCAAGTAAGTGGTATAGTTTACATTTTATATATAAAAATGAATGTTTCTTTGTTTGTCCCGTATGCGTTCCTATACCATTCATCCGATTGCGATGAAACTTCGGTGAGTTGTTGTGCGCACGTCAGCGAAGGTTTCTTCCACATCTCCTCCTAAACCACTGTACCGATTTCAACCAAACTTGGCACAAATATTTTACGCAACGGGAGAACCAACATAAGATAGGTGTTTTTTCGATGGGGTCCTTTTGGGGGTTCTTTGGGGTCTTCCACATCGCCTCCTAAACTACTGGACCGATTTCAACCAAACGTGGCACAAATATTTTACGCAAAGGGAGAACCAACATAGGACAAGTGTTTTTTTCGATACGATCCTTTGGGGTCTTCCACGTCTCCACCTAAACCATTGGACCGATTTCAACCAAACTTGGCACAAATATTTTACGCAACGGGAGATCCAACATAGGACAGGTGTTTTTTTCGATACGATCCTCTGGGGGGTCCTTTGCGGTCTTAAAAAACTATTAGATCTGGTTACTATGGCAACCCAATAGAATAGATTCTGTTCTAAATATATTATCGCATTAAATTGAAGACCACGCGAACGAAGTTGTGGGCAACAGCTATTTATTTTTAAGAAGCCTACTTTAATTAAACTTTATTAATTAAACTAACATTTTCATTACGTACAACGTGAAACTCCGTAGCGAAGCACGGGTATTCTGCTAGTCATGTATAAGAGAAAATATATCGTGCGTGGCAGGCAAGCATATCTCAGTTATGTACGGTTTACGTTTCCATTTTATTATTATCACTACCGCAATAAAAAGGCAGGGAAGACACACACACACACACAATTCGCGTTATTTCTGGCCTCATTCATGTTTATTTTCTTACATTTGCACGGTTTTTAAATGGAAAGTGCCGAACCCATATCAACATAATGCATGCAAGACGAAAAAGTGTCCAGCGTGGATAGCGATTTGCTTCCTGTGGATCGCTGGGCAGTGTAACTGCACGTGTTTACAGAGGAACGATTCATAGACAGACTTTTCGTCTTTAGGGAATGAACCCTCTGCAAGATGCTGAGGGTCCATGAGTGACTTCGGAGCGCTCCTTCTTTTCCGCGTGTTTGTTCTGTGAAACATACACTGTAGATTCGCAGATTTATTCTAAGCAACGCTCAATAGGAAATGTTGAAAATTTTTGTCCACGGTGAACCCTCATACACACTAAACCTGCTCTGATGTTTTAATTACGGACATCATAATATTAACCTTACTGGGGTGTTCAAATTTTAGCAACACTTAAGACGTTCGGGTCCAAAATGACCCTACGGGAAAAATTATTTTTTTCAACAAAAAGTTTCTTGGTAGCCTATGCATATTTATGTTTTATACATTAGGCCTAAGTTCTGATAATGAATGACCAAAATAATCACCTAACAATGCAGTATATCAGGATTTTTATCATATATGTTGCCTTGCGCATTTAATCATATTTTATTTTTATATATGTAAGTATATATTTATTTGTGTACTAAAACTAACATAATTCTGTATTTTTATTTGTTATGAATACAGTAAAGCACGAAACGAACACATTATTATATTCTGAAACAAAAAACTTTATTGATAATCTAGCTATTAAAATTCTGTTTATTGGAAATTTAAAAATCTGTATTATTAAAAAAATGTACATTATTTCATGAACATAATTTTTATGAAATACTATTCTATACGACAAAGATTAAAGTCATTTCTAAATTATTATATAACACAGGCAAAAAACAAAATGGAAAATCTTATATTTGTATGTTACTAGACTATCTGTCAGGTAAACTGTTTCTGTTACGTAAACTTACACAATTTCACTGAAACATTTATTACATATATGGGTGAGGTGATTCTTGCAAGTAAACTTGTCACATTTTGAGCACTTCACAGAAGACTTATTGTCAGTTTTTGGGCACAACTGTCACCTCCCTCTTTTTCTCTGCATTGTATCTGGATTCTTCATAATAGACTGAGTTGGTACTGCACGTTCAGCTTGTACGCGTTCAACTACATCTCTTGCAGCTTTTCCTCTTGGCATATACTGTCGTCTGTCAATGTGTTTTTTGATCAAAGATTCTCCAAGGTTTTCTAAAAATATTCTTCTCCGGTCATTGCATTTTGGCTTCCATTGAAGGTTGATGGAAGTAAATAAAACAAAAGAATTGACACCCGAAATATCAAGTATATTTGAAAAGACAACTATGGGCCAACGATTTGTTTTCCTTTTTGAAGTATAGTTTCCACACATCTTATCTAGAGTATCAACAGCCCCTTTAGTTTTGTTGTAATCTAAAATAAGCAGTGGGTTTTTATCATCATTACAACTTATTTTGTCATCGTGGTGTAAAGTATTCTGTAGTACAACACACTTATTCTTTTTTGGAAAGTAAGAGACCAGTGTAGTATCCTTCGTAAATGCAAACTTTGAGGTCAGTGCAGGTACATTTTTTGTTTCTAGAAGTTGGGGAGGAAGTGTAGGCTTATTTTCCTTGATAGTTCCTACCATTGTAATACCTCTTCTGAGAAGCGTTTGGCCTAATCCATACGATGTAAAAAAGAGTTGTCACAAGTAACATAGTGGTCTTTTAGACCAACTGCCAAATCCAGAACTACCCTAAGACCCTGGTTTTTCTCTGGTAGTGCACCTTGTGGCTTTCCTAAATATGGCTAGATATTCCAAACGTAACTAGTGGCATTATCACATACAACCCAAAACTTTATGCCATATTTAGCTGGTTTTTTAGGCATGTATTGACGGAAAGGGCATTTTCCTCTAAAACCAACTAACCTTTCATCCACTGTGACATATTCCGTAGGATTGAAATGTTTTGGCAAAATTTCAACCCATTTCTCCCACAGCTCTCTAATAGGTGCGAATTTATCACTAGCGAGCCTACTTGGTCGAGTTTGACGATCATCAAAACGGAAAATACGAGAAATAATTTTAAATCTTTCCAGTGACATTGTTGCCCGAAATATTGGCCTTCCTTTTGTTTCATCCCACAAACTCTCAGTTTACTCATTATGTGATTTATAAACACCTGCCAGTAACAAAAGTCCAATATAAGCGTCTAGTTCTGTTGAGTCAATTTTTTTCCAATTCTCCCCATAAATACGTTTGCCTTCTTCATTTGTTTGGGTCAGGATTATATTTTCAATTGGAGGGGAAAAAATACTTTGAATGCCGAATATTCATCGGTAACACGTGCAGTTGCATACCTGGTTGGTCCTGGCGTAAGTGTCATTACGTCATGAGAAGTACGTCTTCCTATCTGGAGCTCAGGCTTGGTCTTCCACTGAATATCACCGTTTTTAGATAATAAAGTGTTATTTCCTGCTTCATGATGTACTTCTTCATCTTCTGAATCTGAAGACACACATTCAGAAATATTATCTTCAATTTCTGAAGCAACTTCTCCTTCGTCGGAGATTTCCGATAACACTTCTTCAACGTCCATCATTGTTCATACAAAAGCCACTTCAGGTCAAACACAAGTATGGTAATAAAACCAAAGAAAGAGCACTAAAAATTACTGCAATTGAAAAAAAGAATGTTTCACTGCATAACATAACATCAACCTCACTCACACTCTGCTCAAGGAGCACTGACTGATAGATGGAGAGGGAAAACATTCTTGTAGGTGGGCAGGCACTGTTGCTAAGTGGAGTAGGTGGGAAAGAATGTAGTAACCAGTGTGACCTTGTACTATGAGACTATGCATTGAATCATCAAACGAGACAAAGTAATGAAGCTTTTGAATCCAAAGTATAGCTTATAATATTAATAAAATAATCACTTCACCTATGGGTCCAAAAGGACCCGAACAACTTTTTTGTATAAAAACATGTCATAAAATTTTATAAGCGGTTTAAAAAATTTATATTAGAGAATGATACTTATTTATCGGTATTTGACAAAGTCACAAAACGGAAAGTTAATCTAATAATTTTTTAACAAACAGCAGCGTAAAACAAAATCTTTTGGGTCAAAAAGGACCCGAACACCTCAGCAGGGTTAAAACTTTGGAAACTTGAGCACTACTTAATGGAGATCAATCATTAACTTATACAAGCCATTAATTTTATGCATATTTTTTATATATATGTGTACAACGTTATCGGCAACAAAGAAGTAGTTTTCGTTAAACATCCTTCCCAGGATATTTGGCCGTAGTCCAATGTTTTCTACAAAACCAGACGTTTCGGCAATGCCATTGACTTCCATCATCAGTGAAAATCGAGTGCGATAACGTGAGGTGGTATACGTTAGTGACCACAGTACTGTGGTTAAGGCTGAAGCAGTAAGTAGAAAGAAGTAGTTTCTATGGTAATATTTCATTTCGAAAATGATTTTAAATATAAATCTTAGAATATGGAAGTCATGTATGGTTCTCCATACCGATATTTTTCTATGGTAAACGATAACAGCCGCAAATTGAAACAGAATCAAATGATGTTTTGCATACAGCCCTGTATTGTAGAGTTCTCAATACCTATTGGTGTTGGTGAAGATCGGTTAAGGGAAAGGGGTAGTTTACCGGACACGTTTTTTGTTTTATCAAGGGTATTTTATATGGCAAACGATAACAGCCGCAAATTCAAACAGAATCATATAATATTTTGCATACAGCCCTAAAATGTAGAGTTCTCAAGACCTGTTGGTTTTGGTGAAGATCGGTTAAGGGAATAGGGTTGTTTTCCAGCAACATTTTATGTTTTATAAAGGGTAATTTTTTTTTTTGACGAACGATAACTGCCGTACATTAAAACAGAATCAACTACTCTTCTGCATACCTTTTTGAATTATACAGAACTCAAGGTCTGTTGATTTTGTTGAAGATCAGTTAAGGGAAAGGGGTAGTTTACCAGCAACGTTGTATGTTTTAACAAGGGTATTTTTTCTATGACGAACGATAACTGCCGTACATTAAAACAGAATATACTAATGTTTTGCATACAGCCCTGAATTGTAGAGTTCTCAAGACCTATTGTTTTTGGTGAAGATCGGTTAATGGAATAGGGTAGTTTACCAGCAACGTTTTATGTTTTATCAAGGGTGTTTCCTATGGCAAACGATAACTACCGAAAATTCAATGAGAATCAAATAATTTTTTGCACCCTTTCCTGAGTTGCAGAGAGCTCAAGGTCTATTGATTTTGGTGAAGATCGGTAAAGGGAAAGGGGTAGTTTACCTGCAACATTTTATGTTGTAACAAGAGAAATGTTTCCATGACGAACGATAACTGCCGCACATTCAAACAGAATCAAATATTTTTTTGCATGCTTCCCTGAATTGTAGAGGACGGAAGGTCTGTTGATTTTGGAGAAGATCGGTTAAGAGAAAGGGGTAGTTTACCAGAAACATTTTATGATTTAAAAAGAGTAAAGTACTTAATTTTTATAAATAAAGTATCCTGATAAGAAGCTCATAGTAATCCACTGTAGAAACGTAGATGAAATATCTATAAATGAAGAAGTTAGGTGAACGGGGTGGGGGTAATTTTCTATTATTAAAAATTATAGTTGAAGGTGGAGGGGAGAATTTTTTGTATGTGTACTACGTTATCGGCAACAAAGAAGTAGTTTTTTGTTAAAATTGCTTCCCGGGCTCTTTAGCCGTAGTCCAATGTTTTCTGCAAAACCAGACTTTTCGGCAGTGCCATCGACTGCCATCATCGGTGAAAATCGAGTGCGAAAACGTGAGGTGGTATACGTTAGTGACCACAGTACTGTGGTTAATGCTGAAGCAATAAGTAGAAAGACGTAGTTTCTATGGAAATATTTCATTTCGAATATGATTTGAAATATAAATCTTAGAACATGGAAGTCATGTATGGTTCTCCATACCGATATTTAGTAATGATACAATGTATTAAGAAACTTAAAGAAGTTTGACATGATTTTGTGAAAATCAGATACCAGTACCTAAAGGATCTATAAACCGAGTTTTGTAAATGTAAACGTTTACCTATTAAGTAACATAAATAGGGTAAAAGGGATATCAAATTGTTTGTAATTAAGGAGTACAACTATGTAAATCAAATTAAGCGAAATTAGTTAATAATTACAGCGTAACTTGTACTGGAAGGTAAAAAATCAGTTATTTGAAATAATACAAAATCCCATAATCCCAAGTGTAGCAGAATCAACCAATCAGAAATTAGAAAAATTGGTAAAAAATTCGTTGAAGGGAGAAGAGGAACGAATTACTCAATTGTTACATCTGAAAGTGAAAACATTAACTCTGTATAACCGAGAGAAAAAGTATATTTGGAATCAATTCTGCGTTGACCAAAAGTAAACCAAATATTTTTTATTTAGCTTGTTGGTACATCCTCTTCATTCACTTATTAATATTTATATAAATATATATTAACACTTTCACTGTGAACTTACTTTTAGGTTTTGATTACCCAGACGTTTCGACGTAGTATTCGTCTTTCTCGGTGGGTTTTTAAAATTCTGAATGTCTGTACAGTAACGGTTATGGGATATGGGTGTGTGTGGTAGGGGTTGCAGGGAATTGGCGCTGGGAATCAAATTTTGTGTAGGTATCAGTGTATCGAAGAGTATGTGTGAACTGTAATGTAATTGTTCATTTAATATGTTGTTTGGTTGTAGTGTGTGATATCTGTAAATTTCAAGTTGTTCTGCTGTGTTTAGTTTTCTACTTTTAGGTAAGTAGAGTAGTATTTCCATGTTGTGCTCTATGTTTGTGTAACTGTGGTTTTCGTTTTGTAAATGTGTGGCATATGTGGAATGTATGTAGTTTGTGGTGAGGGCTTTTAGATGTTCAGAATATCTAGAGGAAAAAGATCTCCCGTCTGGCCGATGTAGAATTGGTGACAATCATTGCAGTTTAATTTATAAACCCCTGCTTTGCTGTATATATCAATGTCCTTGTTAGTATTATTTATGTGTTTCCTGATGGTGTTGTTGGTTCTGTAGGCTACTTTATAATTATGTTTCCTAAATGTGTTAGCAATTTTGTGTGTGTTGGAATTGTAGTATGTGAGTGTGATGTATTTACTGGGTTTTGTGCCGTTGGTTTTATGTGTTTTACTTTTTGTGTTTAGGATGCGTTTGTGTAGTTTGCTTATTAAATCGGGATTGTATCCATTTTTGATAGCTATATATTTGATGGTGTTGAGTTCTTCTTAGTAGTCATGTGTGTTTAGGGGTATTGAAGTGAGCCTATGGAGCATGTAGTTGAAAGCTGCGTGTTTGTGTTCAGTTGGGTGGTTGGACGAGTTATGTATGACCATGTCTGATGTGGTGGGTTTTCTGTATATTTTGTATGTGTGTGTGTGTGTTGTTTGTTTTGGTGATTGTAAGGTCCAAGAAGTTTATGCTATTGTTTTGTTCTAATTCAAGTGTGAATTAAAATATTTTTTAATAAGAAAAATTTTAAAACCAAGAGGAAATAAATACAAGTTAAGAGAAAATATCCTATCAAGAACAGGAAATACACGTAAGAGGCAATCCATAAACTAATAAATGCAAGTATAGCGACAAAAATCTCTGTTTGAAGTTGGTAAGTTTTAACCAAACTACACACATAATTTACGAATTCACAAACACCAAGGAAACTGCATGAACACTTGAACATACCAACACGGTGAAGGAAAACACAGAATCCGGCATAATTTCAGTGAACACTATAAATAAACTTAAATATTTTAAAAGAAAACTGGGACGATTAATTTCATACACTTGAGGTGGTGAGCAAGTGGCCATTTTCGTTGTCAGTTGTCATCAGTAGTTCAATCTGAAAGCGACGCCATTTTGGGTTAAGCCTTCGGTCTTCAAGTAAAAATAATTATAGTTTATATTCAAACCGTTTGACATTATTTGTAATAGTAAGTAAGATTCTTTCTTAATATTTGTGAGGTATTGTACTTCTTAAGCATTTCTGACTTTTCAATAGCAGTATAAAAGGACCCTTGAAAAATTAACATAAATTATAAAACCGAAATCTGTAACTGACGAACGAGAAAGAGAGTCGAATGCGGGCAAACAGCTCAGTCGCCCTGTGAGTCGTAATACGATTTTTAAAGAATAAAAAATATCGGTATGGAGAACCATACATGACTTCCATATTCTAAGATTTATTTTTAAAATCATTTTCGAAATGAAATATTACCATTGAAACTACTTCTTTCTACTTACTGCTTCAGCCTTAACCACAGTACTGTGGTCACTAACGTATACCACCTCACGTTATCGCACTCGATTTTCACTGATGATGGAAGTCAATGGCATTGCCGAAACGTCTGGTTTTGTAGAAAACATTGGACTACGGCCAAATATCCCGGGAAGGAATTTTAACAAAACTACTTCTTTGTTGCCGATATCGTTATACACATATATATATATTACTTTAATATTTATAACTAAATTTACCTCAAGATATACTTTTTTCCTTTAGGAACATGTTTCGAGAGTTCTTGTTCTCTCATCTTCAGCCTTCGCCATCTTGTTTCTGGTGAAGTATTTGTGTGTTGGCTTCTGGATGTTATTAAGGTAGTTTGTTGGTCTTTGGTCCTTCAAAGTTGCATTATTGTGTGTAGTTGTGGTATCTGTTTTTGTATTTTGTGTATTTTCGATGTTGAGTACTTTGAATATTGTGTCATGTTTTGTATTGATTTGTATTTGTTCTGGTATTAATTTGTTTTGTGTTTTATGTTTGTAAATCTGTAAATTTTCCCAAATGTTCATTATGGTGCCTTTGTGTGGTATATGTTTTATTAGTGTTACATTGGGAATTCATGTCCTGTGTTTATTGCATGTGTGGCTAAATTGGATTTATATATATTTGGTTTTTTGTATGCATTTAGGTGTTCAAAATAACGTTTTTTCAGCTGTTTTTTTGTTTGTCCTATATAACATTTATTGCAATCTTGGCATTCAATTTTGTATATACCGTTGGTTGTTGTATTATCTTTTTTGTGTGAGCTATTTAGATTTTGTAATTTATTTTTATTAGTTTTGTATGCTATTTTTATATCTGTGTTTTTAAATAGTTTTGTTAGTTTTGTCATTTTATTATTTATATATGTGAATGTGGCCCATTTTTTGTTGTTGTTATTATTTATGTGTTGTCCAGTTTGATTAATTCTTAATTGTTCCGTTTTTATTTTGTATTTGATTTTATTTTCTATTTTGATCATAGTATTTTTATTGTATCCATTTGCATAACCAATTTGGTATATTATATTTCTTTCTTTGTCAGTTTCTTGTTTGTTTAGGGGTATTTTGTACATTCTGTTAAATAACGAATAAAATGCTGCCATTTTATGTTGTGGTGGGTGGTCAGAATGGTTAGGTATAATGATGTTAGTGGAAGTTGGTTTTCTATATATTGCATATTGTATGTGTTTGTTGTATCTTGTGATGGTTATGTCTAAATAGTTGATTTTGTTATGTTTTTCTTTTTCTTCTGTGAATTGTATTTTGAGATGTATGTTATTGATTTGTTTCAGTATGTTCTCTGCATTTGTGTTTTTGTTATTTGATACATATAGTCCATCATCTACATATCTTATCCATATGCCATCTGGGTCATGTGTTTTTATGATATTTTGTATTTTGGTGTCTATGTGTTGTAGGAATATTTCTGCTATTATGCTTGATAATGGTGATCCCATTGCTAAACCTTCTTTCTGTTGATAAATTTTGCTATTAAATTCAAAGTAATTTTGTTTTAGTATTAGTTGGAGACTATTTTTTATTTCGGTTATATATTGTTTATTTTCATTTTGTTCTATAAGTTTGTTTATTATTATGTCAATTGTTTCTTCTACTGGGATATTAGTGTACATGTTTGTTATGTCATATGATGTGATGAATGTATTTTCATTTATATTTATTATTTTTAGTTTGTCTATTAATTCGTATGTATTTTTTATGTTATGATGGTTATTTGTTAGATGGTTACTTTTTAGTTTTTGTGCTATTATTTTTGCTATTTTGTATGTAGGAGCTTTTTTGAAATTGATTAATGGACGTATTGGGTTGTTTAATTTGTGTATTTTTATTAGGCTGTTCATTTTAGGTGGTTCTGGATTATTGTTTATATATATGTCTATGTTTTTATTGTTGAAAATGTTTTTATTTGTTTTTATTAGTTTTATTGTTTGTTTAAGATAGTTTTCTGTTGGCTTTTTATCTAGTTGTATGCATTTATTATTGTTGATGAAGTCTTCAGTTTTTTTTATGTAGTCTGCTTTATCAATGATTACTGTTGCTTGACTTTTGTCTGCTTTAGTTATTATTAAATTATTGTTCTTTACTTTATTTTTAATTTCTTTTATTGTTTTATTGTTTTTATGTTGTTTATCTTTGTTTTTCATTTCGCTAGTGATTATTTTTTTAATTATATGTGTTGCTTCTGTTCTTTTTTCTTCTTGTATATTGTCTTTTATTAGGTTAATGGCAAATTCTGTTTCTACTATTAAATTTTCTAGATTTTTGTTTGCATTTTGGGTTATGTTAGTTTTTGACATATTGTTTAAATATTCTGTTTCTTTTTTGTTAAATTCTGTATTGCTAAGGTTAATGGTTCGAGGGTAAAATGTGTGTTTATTTTTGTTTTTTTGTTCTTGTTTTGTTGTTTTAATGTGTTAAGTTTTTTGTTGATTGTATAAGTCTTTTTGTTTTTTTCAAATCTTATTTTATTTTCTATGTTATTGTATTTATTATTCCAAGTGATTGGATGTAATAAACTTGTTAGCTCTAAGTGTAGTTTGTATATGTCTAGTGTTATGCTATTTTTCTTAATGTATAATTGATTAATTTCGTTTTTTATCCATAGCCTTTGTGCTTGTTTTATAGTTTTTGTGCAGTCATATTTTTGTTGTTTGTGTTTATGTTGATGTATTTAGGTGTTAATTTATGTTTTTGGCATTGTCTATTGAAGTATATGTTCATGTTTGTGTTCATTAGTTGTTTTTTTCGTGTTTGAAATTTGTTTAACAATTTGGTAATGTGGTTATATGGAATTGTGGTTATTTTGTTTGTGTACATGTTAATGTATATTTATGTGAGAGATGATTTGTTATCCGTTATTTGGTAGTTGATTTCACTTAATTTGATCTTCACTTCACTATTTTTTTTTTCACTATACACTTTTGTTTTTGCATTTGTTTTATAACCTCACTTTTCGTTTTTTCACTGTAGGCTTATTTACCTTGTATGGTTATATTATTTCAATCACTTTCTGCTACAGTCCGTTTCTTGATGTATATAATACTTTAATATTTATAACTAAATTTACCTCAAGATATACTTTTTTCCTTTAGGAACATGTTTCGAGAGTTCTTGTTCTCTCATCTTCAGCCTTTGCCATCTTGTTTCTGGTGAAGTATTTGTGTGTTGGCTTCTGGATGTTATTAAGGTAGTTTGTTGGATGTTATTAAGGTAGTTAATTAACTAATAAAAATAAATTACAAAATCTAAATAGCTCACACAACAAAGATAATACAACAACCAACGGTATATACAAAATTGAATGCCAAGATTGCAATAAATGTTATATAGGACAAACAAAAAAACAGCTGAAAAAACGTTATTTTGAACACCTAAATGCATACAAAAAACCAAATATATATAAATCCAATTTAGCCACACATGCAATAAACACAGGACATGAATTCCCAATGTAACACTAATAAAACATATACCACACAAAGGCACCATAATGAACATTTGGGAAAATTTACAGATTTACAAACATAAAACACAAAACAAATTAATACCAGAACAAATACAAATCAATACAAAACATGACACAATATTCAAAGTACTCAACATCGAAAATACAAAAAATACAAAAACAGATACCACAACCACACACAATAATGCAACTTTGAAGGACCAAAGACCAACAAACTACCTTAATAACATCCAGAAGCCAACACACAAATACTTCACCAGAAACAAGATGGCGAAGGCTGAAGATGAGAGAACAAGAACTCTCGAAACATGTTCCTAAAGGAAAAAAGTATATCTTGAGGTAAATTTAGTTATAAATATTAAAGTAATATATATATGTGTATAACGATATCGGCAACAAAGAAGTAGTTTTGTTAAAATTCCTTCCCGGGATATTTGGCCGTAGTCCAATGTTTTCTACAAAACCAGACGTTTCGGCAATGCCATTGACTTCCATCATCAGTGAAAATCGAGTGCGATAACGTGAGGTGGTATACGTTAGTGACCACAGTACTGTGGTTAAGGCTGAAGCAGTAAGTAGAAAGAAGTAGTTTCAATGGTAATATTTCATTTCGAAAATGATTTTAAAAATAAATCTTAGAATATGGAAGTCATGTATGGTTCTCCATACCGATATTTTTTATTCTTTAAAAATCGTATTACGACTCACAGGGCAACTGAGCTGTTTGCCCGCATTCGACTCTCTTTCTCGTTCGTCAGTTACAGATTTCGGTTTTATAATTTATGTTAATTTTTCAAGGGTCCTTTTATACTGCTATTGAAAAGTCAGAAATGCTTAAGAAGTACAATACCTCACAAATATTAAGAAATAATCTTACTTACTATTACAAATAATGTCAAACAGTTTGAATATAAACTATAATTATTTTTACTTGAAGACCGAAGGCTTAACCCAAAATGGCGTCGCTTTCAGATTGAACTACTGATGACAACTGACAACGAAAATGGCCACTTGCTCACCACCTCAAGTGTATGAAATTAATCGTCCCAGTTTTCTTTTAAAATATTTAAGTTTATTTATAGTGTTCACTGAAATTATGCCGGATTCTGTGTTCGGCCCCCAAAGGATCGTATCGAAAAAAACACTTGTCCTATGTTGGTTCTCCCTTTGCGTAAAATATTTGTGCCAAGTTTGGTTGAAATTGGTCCAGTGGTTTAGGAGGCGCTGTGGAAGACCCCAAAGAACCCCCAAAAGGACCCCATCGAAAAAACACCTATCCTATGTTGGTTCTCCCGTTGCGTAAAATATTTGTGCCAAGTTTGGTTGAAATCAGTACAGTGGTTTAGGAGGAGATGTGGAAGAAACCTTCGCGGACGTGCGCACAACAACTCACCGAAGTTTCATCGCAATCAGATGAATGGTATAGGAACGCATACGGGACAAACAAAGAAACATTTATTTTTATATATAAGATGTAAACTATACCACTTACTTGACATAAACCGTGATAGCTAAGCTAATGTACAACATATATGTATTAATTATACACATAAATGTTCCTCGATAGACACTCTATCTATTGGCGAAAACTTGAATAAAATCCGTTCAGTACTTCCTGAGATTAGCGATTTCAAACACAGAGAGAAAACGGACCGACTTTACTTTATACTATGTACAGATTTACATTAAAATGAAAAAATTATAATTTTATTGCCTGGCAACAAAATTATTTAATTTTTAACAATTACCATTGTTTGAAAAAGTTTAAATGAATTTTCAAGTACTTTACTGTTGTTAAAACGCAAAAGGTTGCAGGTAAACTACCCCTTCCCCTTAACCGATCTTCACCAAAATCAAAAGGCCTTGAGTCCTCTACAATTCAGTGACGTATGCAAAAAATTATTTGATTCTGTTTGAATTTGCGGCTGTTATCGTTTGCCATAGAAAATACGCTTGATAAAAAACGTTGCAGGTAAACTACCCCTTCCCCATAACCGATCTTCACCAAAAACAATAGGTCTTGAGTACTCTACAAATCACGGCTGTATGCAAAAAATTATTTGATTCTGTTTGAATTTGTGGCTGTTATCGTTTGCCATAGGAAATACCCTTGTTAAAACATAAAACGTTACAGGTAAACTACCCCTTTCCCTTAACCGATCTTCACCAAAAACAATAGGTCTTGAGAACTCTACAATTCATGGCTTTATGCGAAACATTATTTGATTCTGTTTGAATTTGCGGCTGTTATCGTTTGCCAAAAAAAAAAAATTTCCCTTGATAAAAAAAAAACTGTTGCTTGTAAACTACCCCTTTCCCTCAACCGATCTTCACCAAAAACAATAGGTCGTGAGTAGTCTACAAATCAGGGCTGTATGCAAAAAATTATTTGATTCTGTTTGAATGTGCGGCAGTTATCGTTTGCCATAGAAAAAAAATCTACACACACACACACACACACACACACACACACACACACACACACACACATACACACACACACACACACACACACACACACACATATATATATATATATATATATATATATATATATATATATATATATATATATATATATATATACACTTTTCGGAAAACGACTTTTTTTTTCATGTTTTGAGTGTAGTACAATCAGAATCTGCAATAATCTCGAACACGATTTTTTTTGCCATCACCATACTTCCATTCCTTAAGGAATATGGAAGTAAAATTAATAAACAATTTATTAATTTTATTGAATTAAACCAGAGCTTTATTTATAAAAAAAAACTTAGTTAAGGAATTTCAGGTGGAGAAGGGGGAGTTAATTGCTGAATATCGTCGGAAGGAACCAAAAGAGGTGATAACCTATATGAGCCGAGTCGACAACCACATCGAACTGGGTCTTCACCAAAACATTATTTTGAATTAATTTGCACCAAACCAACGAAGGTTGAATAAGAACAAATAATGATAAATACTAAGTAATTAATAATAATTAACCAGAAATATAAAGAATTTAATAAGAAATCTAATACAATTTAATAAAACTGAATATAAAATAATATAAAAGAATTTAATTGATTAATAAAAAATTTTTTATTAAATAAAATTAAAATAATAAATAGCAATATAAACGGTACAACATAAGAATTATTGATCGTTTATTTTTTATTATATTACAATATTGAGCAGCATTACATATTCTATGCACCATTCCATATGTTGAGCTAGTGTAACACCAGCTTTGTGTGTGTGTGTGTTCCTCTAAAGGAAAGATACTAAAAGGTACAGATAGAGGAATTGATGAACAATGCAGAGACTATTTTACCTCCACCAAGAAGAATAAGGACGTTTCAGAGGTACCTGACTGATATAAAAACTAAACAAGTTTGTGATGCCATTATCTATCAAACAAAACACAGATTCAGCTTTAATAACATTTAGATTGTTCCATCATTAATTTTGGATGTATACATCAACCTTTCAGAAAAACATTAAAGACAGTTTGTAAGAGTTACTCATTTATTAACTTCAACTGTTACTTCTTACTTCTTGGAGCGGACTTCCAGGGTCAAGTGACCCCGATGGTCCGATGTCCATGGTATACCACAGCAGCGAGTGGCCAAAAGCGCTTGTTCCTGAGAATCTGGTCCAGGCCACCATTCTGTCCCATCACGGCCCTCAGGGTCTCCCTGGCTGGAGAACTTCAACTGTCCTTTCAATTGTTTATAATTTAGATAAAACTTCATCTGTATTTAGTGTAGTCTTTTTGCATGAGTGTTTTCATTGATGTAATTTTAATTCTAAATTTAGTGAAATTTAGTCTATAAAGTTGCCAAAAAACTAATTAAATATATTAATTGTAATTGCTGAATGCTGTTTCACATTTGTTTTTGGAGAGCACTTTGTATCAAGAAAGCTAAGTTGTCCATCAAATAAAAGTTAAGAACATTCCATGTTTTGACCAAAAGGTGATTAAAAAATTTATAAAATAATACAAGAGAATAAAAATCTTTTTCAGTGAAAGTTGAAATATTTTATAATTTTTCTGATATCCTCTTTATTCTAAACTATTACAATAGTTACATTCAGTATCCTCATGCTTTAACAATGGAGAGTATACATCAACTCCGCCTGTAAAATTTAAATTTTATTTGACCTTCTTCTCTTTACATCTTCAGTCACCAAAATTTACATCAGTCCATCAGTCATCTACCATAGACATATGTACATAAAAATTTGTATACTGTACATACATAATAAGTTGTACATTTATTGTCTATAATTTATGCCTATAGCCACCATCATCAAGTGTGTCTCATGGCGAGATTCTTGGATATCAAGTAACATACAGAGAAGTGACAAATGGAAATCCAGAAGTACGAACAGTCAGAGGAAGATATAAACAAGAAATGGTATTATCTCCTCTTCGACATTTCTCTCATTATGAAGTTACAGTTCGTGCTTTCAACCAAGTTGGGCCAGGTCCTGCCTCAACTCCACAGTTGGCAACCACAATGGAGGGTGGTAGGTAAATATTAGCCTCCTTATGTGTCACTACTATTAAGCATTTTTAAGCAGAATATAATAAATTTACACACACACACACACACACACACACACACACACACACACACACACACACACACACACACATCACATGCAAAACAAAGACATAATATATGTAATAATATATGCATATAACCATGTACTGTGATGTGGTTTCGTGATAAATCCTGTATGTCATTATTACATTTCAGTTGCAAATATTATAAACATATGTGAGTTTATGTTGATTTGCAATAAAATATACAGACTAGTCATCATTAGTTTGTATCTGTGAAAAAAAATACCATATACCAAAAAGACAGATTGTGGGTTGACCTATGACTTAACTTTGGGAGGTAGTGAAGCTTTAAAAATACAAGGTGTGTAGTCAGGTCACCTATAGGCCTATAAAAAAATGTATTTTGTATAAATTTAAAAAATCAGTCATAAATCTCAGTCAGGAAAAGTAGGGAAATTTCTTTTTTAATAACCAACCAATTTTTTTCCAAGTTTGTACTTGTGCTTATGTTTCCTAGAATAAATGTACATACTATAAACACGGGTAACTTTGCTTTTCTTTAATTATGGTTCATATCACATTGGTATCACATACTTTATCATTTGATGAAGTATAATGATAGTGTTAGCTTCTGTTGCTAATGAGGTAGAAGTCTCCTTCCTCTAATAATTGCTTTTGAAAGAAATTCAATTATTTTTTTTAATGTCAGTATTATATGCACATTTCTTTTCAACACACAGGACAGAAAGGTCACAAAGTACTTCTTATCCAACAGCATTCCATATATAAGTCTTCAGAAAACAAGAAAGGCAGTGCTTATTGCTTCTTGAACTTCCACGTCAGAAAGTTCTAAACATGTTGTTCAAGTTGGGAAAACATTCACTCAAACTCTGTTCAACAAAAACTTTCAGTCTTTAATTGAATTCATTGTCATGTTTTTATTTGCACACATATGCGAGAACAAATAGAATCCTGAATATAGTTTCTTCCATGGCAGTGTTCCAAATTCACAGACCAAAAAACAAATCTGCAATTTTATACATTAACAACAACAAAAGTTTCAAAGGTTTTTCGTTCAGACCTGTGTTCCATGCACCTTACAAATTTCTTATAAACAAAAAAATAATAACAATAAATCTACGCAAAACAACTTTTACTATAAACTAGTCAGACAATTATAAATAGTATGCACTGTCCTTGCAAGCTTGAAACCTGTCTCCTACTGTATTTGACTCTCTGTTACTTTTTACTTATAAAAACTGAAAATGTAATTTTATAAAGTTCAGAATATTGTGGAGAGGCCAATTACTTCCTTGCACCCAAGTTAAGCCTATGGTTTGACCCAAATATTATGAATTTACATAAAGGGAAAATATTAGAATTGTTTGAAAATGATAATTATGATTTCATAAATATTCTATTGTAATTTCAGCTATTTTCAATAACTGCATAATGTCCATAAAGATTTAGCACTTTCTCCATATCATTAAGAGAATATAATATACAGTATTTTGAATAAGATTATTCAGTAACAAAGACTATGTTTTTCTTATTAAAAATCTAAATATTACTTATAAAAAGGAATGAAACTGAAACGTGTAAGTAGGATAATAATTATAAAACCAGGAAGACTACATAAAAGGGTATATTTTAACACAGTGTTGACCAAAAACATTTCTAAAATTTAATCCAATAATATTTTAATGATCAGCTCACTGTTCTTTATAAAATAACACTATATCAGCTCATTGTTGTTTTGTCTATTCTGATTAAATTATGGTTATTAAGGTGTTAGGCAGCCATGACTCTTTGATCCAAATGAATTTTATGTTTGTCAGCAAAAAACTAATTTACTGTCATACATATAGCCTGCTATCATTGAATGATACAATGTCACAAAAAAGTTCAAATGAGAGGCTGAATACATATTGTGCCCGAATATTTCTGGCCAAAGAGTTGTGTGTGTGTGTGTGTGTGTGTGTGTGTGTGCGTGCGCGCGCGCGCGCGCATTATTCAAAGATCTCAATACAGTTGACTATTAGATATTTGCAATGGAGCATTGACAATGTCTCAGTTTTGGAAGATTTTACTTCTTTTAATAAAGTTGTGTTTGGCATAACTCTGTCGTTATATACCATACAACAGTCTTCAAGACCTGATTATTTATATAAGTATTTTATTTACTATAGACAATTTGGACTTCTGCCCCCAGAGCCAGTACAAATGTTTATACTTTGGATATGGAACTGTACGGTATTTATGTTGACTGTTAAAATGTTCTATTTGTTTAGGTTTGTAACACTCACATGAATAGATTTTATCTCAGCAATTTCACTTTTCCAGTTTTTTGCCCAGTATAGATTTGATCACTTGTTATATTAAATGTTGTTAGTATATAGCTTCATCTACACTTATTCCCACATTTCCAGTGAAAAGTATCACCTGTAAACGTATCAGCATAGTTTCCATTTTAAAAAGGCGTTTGTTTAAACAAGTACAGATTAGGACCACAATGCTTCTTAGCCCTTCCTAGTCAAGCGGTGTCAATATGATACTATGCACTCTTCTTCCACCAACAGTTTTAAATCTATAAAACTTTTGACAGTTTCCAACACTCTACATACCTACACAATTCTGGAATCCAGTAACATTGTCATTGTCACATAGCAAAGTGTGTACTGGTATTTGATCACTTCTTACCCCTACCAGTGCAATTACCCCAACTAGTTGCACAATTTTCTTATATTCTGAGCATTAGTTTTTGATGAGAAGCAATGGTTTTTGTGTAACAATAAAAATTATTATTAATTATTTATCATAATTATATTATTCATAAATATGTTGTATATATATTAGTTCACTGGTTTGTTATATTTTTGTGAACAATTTATATCATCACTATTTATCAAATGAATAAATGTATTCCCTAGTTTTGGTATCCAATATACCAAACTGGATTCCAATTAGCAAAAGAATTAGTGAGCAGCAATTATCACAAGAATTTACAAACACAGCAACTGCTCCAGAACTTACAAACACAAATTTGTGTTTAACAGAATATACCTGAGAATATTTTGTGTCACTATAATGAACTTAAAACCTCTCATGAAGGTTGCACAAATTGTCCCAGAACAAAACTTGGTTAGATGTAATAAATGGATTGCTTGTTGTGAGATTTGTTAGTTATATAAAAAATTACAATAACCTCATGTAATGAAAAATTGTACGATGTAATATCCACTCCTCTGGTGAGATTCAAGCAAATAGTGAGTTGTTATATAGAATACTAGCAAAACACCCGTGCTTCGCTACGGAGTTTCAACTCTTAGTTTGTTTATTTACATTCATAGCAACAGCTATTTATTATTTATTTCGAGAAAATCGTTAGAGCCATTTCTGAGAAAAAAAGGACATACATTTATTAATTAATTGAACTTCGAAATTTTCTCGACTATAAGAACCTGCAAACAACGAAGTTTTTTTCAATTTAAAACAATGATTAAAAACTCAGGACTAAATGTATTCGGGGTTTCCAGTAAACTGAGATGTCAACCACTTCATTTACAAAGTATGCAATTCCCGCGATAAATTTCATTATTTGGTTTTTTGCCCCTTAGGAGTGACAGTTTTTAAAACCGTTTCTTAGTGAGCACCTAAGACCTATGATGAAGCTATGTTCAAAGTTCCATTGATATCCATTCAGTGGTTTCAGAGATATCTTGATCAGTGAGTCAGTCAGTGGTATTTGGCTTATATAGATATCTATATATCTAGCCGATTTACCCAGCGTTGCTCGGGTTCATAATTTATTCATAGGCTCATAGGCACCTATTCTTGTTCTAACGTTATATTACTTGTATATTGTATAATCTTCCTTATATTGTTACGTTCGCATTCTCACTGGAGGAATACCCTGTAGCGCACCTGTTTAAGAACATGTCATAAACTGTATTCTTATATCTGGAGAAGAATTCTGTTGCGCGTGATGCTCCTGCTCGATTTCTAACTCTGGGAGAGGGCGAACAGCTAAATTAGTTTTCAATAAAATGTCTACAGTACTTGCACGCGCTGCGTATTTAACTGTCGTTTTATAATTCATTGTGTTAATGTTGAAATAAGGCATTTGTTAAATTAGTGTCTCCTAAACTTATTCTAACAATACAATACCTCTATAGATTTCAGCTTATCAATTTTTAAATTCAAACTGAAGCAAGTAAATTTATTTTGTCTGAACACTAAGATCTGAATACATTCGCTATCAAAACTTTGTTTTTTACACTCGCTTATAACTTACTTCGATCATAACTTATCCACTTTTAAATTCAAACTGAAACAACTCTGAATTCATACACTATTAAGAAGTTTCTTAAGATGCATACACCACCTTTGATATCATAACCTATATCTTTATTTATAAGAACCGTGGACTCTGGCCCCGCCGTCTTTCGCAGGATCCGACCTAAGACTCCCCGGGTTCCGTGGATGAACTCCGGGGAAGGCCCATCAGACGACTCCTGCGCTATTTCCTACGTGGGAGACTTCCACCGATGCTATGGTAACCAGAATCTATTCTATTCGGTTGCCATAGTAACCAGATCTAATAGTTTTTTAAGACCCAAAGGACCCCCCAAAGGATCGTATCGAAAAAAACACTTCTCCTATGTTGGTTCTCCCGTTGCGTAAAATATTTGTGCCAAGTTTGGTTGAAATCGGTCCAGTGGTTTAGGAGGAGATGTGGAAGACCCCAAAGGACCCCTCGAAGGATCGTATCGAAAAAAAACACCTATCCTATGTTGGTTCTCCCATTGCGTAAAATATTTGTGCAAGTTTGGTTGAAATCGGTCCAGTGGTTTAGGAGGAGATGTGGAAGACCCCAAAGGACCCCATCGAAAAAAAACACCTATCCTATGTTGGTTCTCCCGTTGCATAAAATATTTGTGCCAAGTTTGGTTGAAATCGGTCCAGTGGTTTAGGAGGAGATGTGGAAGACCCCAAAGAACCCCCCAAAGGACCCCATCGAAAAAACACCTATCCTATGTTGGTTCTCCCGTTGCGTAAAATATTTGTGCTAAGTTTGGTTGAAATCGGTCCAGTGGTTTAGGAGGAGATGTGGAAGACCCCAAAGAACCCCCCAAAGGACCCCATAGAAAAAAACACTTATCCTATGTTGGTTCTCCTGTCGCGTAAAATATTTGTGCCAAGTTTGGTTGAAATCGGTCCAGTGGTTTAGGAGGAGATGTGGAACATACATACATAGATACATACATACAATAGGGGGGGGTTTCCCCTTTGGAGTGAAAGTTTTTAAAACCGTTTCTTAGTGAGCATCTACGACCCCATAAGAATATACCTTCAAATTTTGAGATCATTATCTTCAGTAGTTTTTGCTCTACGTTGATTCTCTGTCAGTCAGGACAACGCCGCTTATATATATAGAGATTTAAATCATAGATTAGTCCTTCCTCATTACAAATTCCCTATGCTTCAAAGAAGGTTTAAAAATGTGGGAGCAGGTTCCTTTAGGATGAAAGGGTGAAAGGAACAAAAAGATTACATACATTGTTCAAGAATAAAGAATTTAGAGATGGTTTGGGAGGGGCGAATTTAAAAAACCTGTTGTTTCACTTTATATTATTTAGAATATAGTTATTTCAGTTTATTGTCAATTACAACTTTTTTCTTATGTTCATACTGCGTTACTATTGGTACTACTGCTGAGAAAATCAAAGAAAATTACTCAGTTAATAATTAGTTTTTTAAAATTTTAAATCGTGCACAATAGAGTCTCAATATCAGGGCACGTAGCACATATAATACAAAAAATTTACAAAGAAACAATTACTACAGTTTGATTAATCTCTGTGTTTGGTTAAATTACTTTTACAAATTAGTAATGTTCAGTTTATTTAAAATATTTTAGAAGTTGCCAGGCAGAGCCACCATTTTGTTTATGCTAAACTCCTAATATGTAACGGGCTACGCCAACAACTAACACCAACTCTAACTCTAACTAAAATTTAATCTTGAATGTTTGTTTTAGACAGTTCAGTTTAATGTGTAATATATGGAAATCAACAGTGTTAATGTCACTCAGTAACATATAGTGCTTGAATGTCTGTTTTTGTCACTTAGTCTTGCATAAAAAGTATCACATTCCAAGAAGTATGTGTTTATAATGCATCTAAGTTTATCTGGTTATCTCGAATGAGTGTGTTTTAAATATAACACTACTCTTTACAAATAGTATAAGAACTAGATGAATATTGTTGTGTATAAGTAATCTTCAAGTAATATAAATGTACTAAATTTATTTAATCACAATATAGTGCCAGATGCACCACCACAAGACACCCGTTGTACAGCTCTTACTGCACAGAGCATCCGGATTAGATGGGAACCTCCACCACTTGAAAATCGAAATGGTATTATACAAGGGTATAAGGTTATTTACAAGCAAGCTGATCTTAAACCAGGTATATAATGTCTTATGTATATTATAATAAAGCTAATTGCTCTGTTTAAACATGTCAGTACCATAGTTTACATATATTCAGTTACTGAATACATTAATTTATTATTACAACAGGTTTAGTGCAGCATGATGAAGATGTTTTCAGAGTCTCAAATTTTAGTCCTTTGTATCAAACTGAAGGTTGTACATTTACATAAATATGTAAATAATAGTGTATTTTTCTCCACATTTCAATATCACATAATAATGTAAGTTAGATGAATTATTACAATAATAAACCCCTTATTATTATTATTATTAAGAAGAAGGAGGAGGAGGAGGAGGAGGAGGAGGAGGAGGAGGAGGAGGAGGAGGAGGAGGAGGAGGAGGAGGAGGAGGAGGAGGAGGAGGAGGAGGAGGAGGAGAAGAAGAAGAAGAAGAAGAAGAAGAAGAAGAACTGATAACATAAGAATATGATAGTCAATTTTAAATTGATGTATTTGTCAACATAGCCCAGTATTTTATCTGGTTATTTCTGAGAGTACTTATTGATGTTCTGTTGTAACATCAGTTGCAATACCTCTCAAAATGGCTCTCAAAGTAGCCTCCCTAACAGTATCACTGCTGACAAATCAAAAAGCACCCTTGCATACTTTATAATTTATAATGTCAAGTCTCTTTCTCTTCAATTACAATATTCAATATTCATGTTTAATATGGTAACCAAATCACTTGTACGAATTAATAAATTATTTACCTTAAATTATCCGCCGTGTGATTTCTTGTAACTTCGTGTGCTTTCATTGAATAAAAGCACAATTTTATTCAATGAAAGCACACGACGTTACTTAAAGCCCATCAATGCTAAAGCCCTGATATTCACAGGACTGCCTAAAATTCATAAACATAACATACCTATCAGACCGCTCGTGAACTTTACCACTGCTCCTGGCTTCAAAACTGCAAAAGCACTAGTTCATTTGATAAAAGATAATTTACAATTACGTAATAATCATAGTATTATGAACAACAATAATTTTATTAATAAAATTAAATCTGTTGAACTACAACCTAACCACAAATTGGCATCGTTCAACTTAACTAATTTATACACGAACATCCCAGTCATAGATACATTACAGATTTTGAGAAACAATTTATCTGACAATAGTTGCATGAACACACAGGCGATAAATGAGTTAATTAATTTACTCGAGGTTGTTTTGAAACAAAACTATTTCACTTTTAATGGCTCGTTTTACATTCAAGATGATGGCCTAGCTATGGGCTCACCCCTCTCCGGCCTACTGGCCAATATTTATTTGAATTATTATGAGAATACTCACTTGTTGAACAATAATATATATGCAAATAAAATAATATTTTATGGACGGTATGTAGACGATACGTTTTTAATTTTTGATGGTACTATAAGACAAATCGAATTATTTAAAAACTGTTTAAATAAAATAAATAGAAACATCCAGTTTACTCTTGAAACAGAGGTTGATAACAAGATAAACTTTCTAGATTTAACCATCACTCGACAGATGAATAAACTAAAGTTCAACATTTATAGGAAACCAACTACCACTGACACCACAATACACGCAGACTCTCATTATCCTTTTTCACATAAAATGGCAGCGTACAATAGTTTCATTCATAGATTATTGACAATTCCTTTGGATGATAATGACTTTCATGATGAGCTAAATGTCATAAAATATATCGTGGTTGCCAATGGTTACAATAGTTTAACCATTGACAAACTGTTGAGAAAACATGAAAAAAGAATGCTTAAACCCCGAATAAACAACAACATGCAACAAATTTTTATATCTACTAATTACACTAGCTTTATGCCTAAGGTTTTGTCTTCTATATTGAATAATAATAGTTTCACTATTTCATTCAGGACTAATAATAAGTTACTGGATATTCTCAAACCGAAAAAACACATGCCTCCAGAAGAAAACACTGGCATATTGTAGCATAACAGAATTATCACATTAAAATATTAACTTAATGCAACATAAATATAGGAGAAAATGTCCATAGTGAGTGAGAATAATAAATGGTTAAAGATTAAACTAAAGAAACTGTACATTAAGTCAATAAAATGTTAATAAGAATAAACAATAACAAAGAAAACTATTGGTCAATATACGAATAACCTACCATATATAAAAACCCAATAAACCAGCAGTATACCCAGTAGATTGGGGAAGCAGTAAAAAGGAAAGGAAAGAAAAGAGATATAAAGGTAAAAACAATTTTAATAAGGAAAATTTATAAAGTCAAGAAGCAGAGAAACCCCAAGACAAAACCAACAACAAATTAGCGAAGAGCTATAAACAAACATTAAATGAAACATAATATTCAAATAAGATGCATTGAATTAATGCCATAAAGAGAAACCACAAGACAAGGAATTTACTAATATAACAAGGAAGAAAGGACAAAATATGTCAAGATTCCTAAAAAGAGCCTAGAAATAAGAAGAGCTATTCCAAAAATGTTAATAAAGGAATACATACCTTTGAAACTAAATTAAAACCAATACATTTAGACCCAGTAACTCAAGTTACAAGATACAATACAATTGAAACTGAATTGTAAACTAGATATAAGTATAATGTATAACAACCCAAAAAGACTACCATAGAGTAGAACCCACTAAAAAGACTACCATAGTGTAGAAAATATAAAGTGTAGTGATGTAACAAAACTTAGAAACTACAGTGAGTGTAGTGAAAAACATAGCTAAAAAATCTATGAAAAAATATTCAATAAAGTGTTAATAATACAAAAGGACTACCATGAGTGTAGAATAATACTAGTAAAACCATAAGAATCAAAGACAGTCTAAGGACTGACAACATTATTAGTAATAAGAGTTTTTTAAATTAGATATAAGAAATACTATTACCCATCAAATGTTTTTTAATTACAGTTAAGTAAATTGTTGAGAAGGACAATAAATACCAAAGGACAGTTCATAACTGAGGGTATAACTAATAATAAGAAGTTTTTTATTTATTGTTAATCAGATAATATATTAGATATAAGGTGATAATAGATATAAGATGTTTTTAATCACAGTTAAGTTATTACCAAAAGAGACATAAATACAAAAGACAGTTAATGACTGACAGTATTACTAGTAATAGGATGTTTTTATATTTTTTTTATTAAATTATGTCTAAGGAATAATAAGGATAAGATATTTTTGTTATAACTAAATAAGATAATTAAAAATGATAAGTATAAGATATTTTGTTATCATTGGATGATACAGTTAAAAATAATAGGCATAAGATGTTTTTGTTATAATTAGATGATATATGAAAAATAGTAGATTATAAGATGTTCTGTTGTATTCAAAATAATGTTAACTAATTTTCAAGTTTGTCAAGGCAGAGAGGCAAGTAGGAAATAGGAATGTTATAATTTTATTTAAAACTGTAAACCATATAAAAAGTACAAAGCAGATTAGCTAATACACCACTCTAGAAAAACAGACCAGTAATGTAAACCAAAACCATCTATCAGAGAGTCAAACTTAATTAAATAAATTCAATCAAACTACATAATAATATCGGTATGGAGAACCATACATGACTTCCATATTCTAAGATTTATTTTTAAAATCATTTTCGAAATGAAATATTACCATAGAAACTACTTCTTTCTACTTACTGCTTCAGCCTTAACCACAGTACTGTGGTCACTAACATATACCACCTCACGTTATCGCACTCGATTTTCACTGATGATGGAAGTCAATGGCATTGCCGAAACGTCTGGTTTTGTAGAAAACATTGGACTACGGCCAAATATCCCGGGAAGGAATTTTAACAAAAACTACTTCTTTGTTGCCGATAACGTTGTACACATATATAAAAAATATGCATAAAATTAATGGCTTGTATAAGTTAATAATCGATCTCCATTAAGTAGTGCTCAAGTTTGTAATTATGATGTCCGTAATTAAAACATCAGAGCAGGTTTAGTGTGTATGAGGGTTCACCGTGGACAAAAATTTTCAACATTTCCTATTGAGCGTTGCTTAGAATAAATCTGCGAATCTACAGTGTACGTTTCACAGAACAAACACGCGGAAAAGAAGGAGCGCTCCGAAGTCACTCATGGACCCTCAGCATCTTGCAGAGGGTTCATTCCCTAAAGACGAAAAGTCTGTCTATGAATCGTTCCTCTGTAAACACGTGCAGTTACACTGCCCAGCGATCCACAGGAAGCAAATCGCTATCCACGCTGGACACTTTTTCGGCTTGCATGCGTTATGTTGGTATGGGTTCCGCACTTTCCATTTAAAAACCGTGCAAATGTAAGAAAATAAACATGAATGAGGCCAGAAATAACGCGAATTGTGTGTGTGTGTGTGTCTTCCCTGCCTTTTTATTGCGGTAGTGATAATAATAAAATGGAAACGTAAACAGTACATAACTGAGATATGCTTGCCTGCCACGCACGATATATTTTCTCTTATACATGACTAGCAGAATACCCGTGCTTCGCTACGGAGTTTTACGTTGTACGTAATGAAAATGTTAGTTTAATTAATAAAGTTTAATTAAAGTAGGCTTCTTAAAAATAAATAGCTGTTGCCCACAACTTCGTTCGCGTGGTCTTCAATTTAATGGGATAATATATTTAGAACAGAATCTATTCTATTGGGTTGCCATAGTAACCAGATCTAATAGTTTTTTAAGACCGCAAAGGACCCCCCAGAGGAACGTATCGAAAAAAACACCTGTCCTATGTTGGTTCTCCCGTTGCGTAAAATATTTGTGCCAAGTTTGGTTGAAATCGGTCCAATGGTTTAGGTGGAGACGTGGAAGACCCCAAAGGACCCCCCAAAGGATCGTATCGAAAAAAACACTTGTCCTATGTTGGTTCTCCCTTTGCGTAAAATATTTGTGCCAAGTTTGGTTGAAATCGGTCCAGTGGTTTAGGAGGCGATGTGGAAGACCCAAAAGGACCCCATCGAAAAATATCGGTATGGAGAACCATACATGACTTCCATATTCTAAGATTTATATTTAAAATCATTTTCAGCCAAACAGCCAGGCTGTGTCTTACCTGCCTTTTTATTGCTGTATTAAATGAAAAATATTATATTACATTAAAATGAAAAAATTATAATTTTATTGCCTGGCAACAAAATTATTTTATTTTTAACAATTACCATTGTTTCAAAAAGTTTAAATAAATTTTCAAGTACTTTACTCTTGTTAAAACGTAAAAGGTTGCTGGTAAACTACCCCTTCCCCTTAACCGATCTTCACCAAAATCGAAAGTCATTGAGACCTCTACAATTCAGGGACGTATGCAAAAAATTATTTGATTCTGTTTGAATTTGCGGCTTTTATCGTTTGCCATAGAAAATACGCTTGATAAAAAAATGTTGCAGGTAAACTACCCCTTTCCCTCAACCGATCTTCACCAAAAACAATAGGTCTTGAGAAATCTACAATTCAGGGCTGTATGCGAAACATTATTTGATTCTGTTTGAATTTGCGGCTGTTATCGTTTGCCAAAAAAAAAAAAATTTCCCTTGATAAAAAAAACCGTTGCAGGTAAACTACCCCTTCCCCTCAACCGATCTTCACCAAAAACAATAGGTCGCGAGTACTCTACAAATCAGGGCTGTATGCAAAAAATTATTTGATTCTGTTTGAATTTGCGGCAGTTGTCGTTTGCCATAGAAAATACGCATGATAAAAAACGTTGCTGGTAAACTACCCCTTCCCCTCAACCGATCTTCACCAAAAACAATAGGTCTTGAGTACTCTACAAATCAGGGCTGTATGCAGAAAATTATTTGATTCTGTTTGAATTTGCGGCTGTTATCGTTTGCCATAGAAAATACCCTTGTTAAAAAAACGTTGTAGGTAAACTACCCCTTTCCCTTAACCGATCTTCACCAAAAACAAAAGGTATTGAGAACTCTACAATTTAGGGCTGTATGCAAATAATCTTTTCATTCTGTTTGAATTTGCGGCTGTTATCGTTTGCCATAGGAAATACCCTTGTTAAAACATAAAACGTTACAGGTAAACTACCCCTTTCCCTTAACCGATCTTCACCAAAAACAATAGGTCTTGAGAACTCTACAATTCAGGGCTGTATGCGAAACATTATTTGATTCTGTTTGAATTTGCGGCTGTTATCGTTTGCCAAACAAACAAAATTACCCTTGCTAAAAAAAAAACCGTTGCAGGTAAACTACCCCTTTCCCTCAACCGATCTTCACCAAAAACAATAGGTCGTGAGAACTCTGCAAAACCGGGCTGTATACAAAAAATTATTTGATTCTGTTTGAATTTGCGGCAGTTATCGTTTGCCATAGAAAAAAAATCTACAGATAGACAGACAGACAGACAGACAGACAGACAGACAGACAGACAGACAGACAGACAGACACACAGATACTTTTCGGAAAACGACTTTTTTTCATGTTTTGAGTGTAGTAGAATCAGAATCTGCAATAATCTCGAACACGATTTTTTTTGCCATCACCATACTTCCATTCCTTAAGGAATATGGAAGTAAAACACCTATCCTATGTTGGTTCTCCCGTTGCGTAAAATATGTGTGCCAAGTTTGGTTGAAATCGGTACAGTGGTTTAGGAGGAGATGTGGAAGAAACCTTCGCGGACGTGCGCACAACAACTCACCGTTTCATCGCAATCGGATGAATGGTATAAGAACGCATACGGGACAAACAAAGAAACATTCATTTTACTTCCATATTCCTTAAGGAATGGAAGTATGGTGATGGCAAAAAAAATCGTGTTCGAGATTATTGCAGATTCTGATTCTACTACACTCAAAACATGAAAAAAAGTCGTTTTCCGAAATGTGTGTGTGTGTGTGTGTGTGTGTGTGTGTGTGTGTGTGTGTGTGTGTGTGTGTGTGTGTGTGTGTGTGTGTGTGTGTGTGTGTGTGTGTGTGTGTGTGTGTGTGTGTGTGTGTGTGTGTGTGTGGATTTTTTTTCTATGGCAAACGATAACTGCCGCAAATTCAAACAGAATGAAATAATTTTTTGCATGCAGCCCTGATTTGCAGAGTACTCGCGACCTATTGTTTTTGGTGAAGATCGGTTGAGGGAAAGGGGTAGTTTACCTGCAACGGTTTTTTTATAGCAAGGGTAATTTTGTTTGTTTGGCAAACGATAACAGCCGCAAATTCAAACAGAATCAAATAATGTTTCGCATACAGCCCTGATTTCTAGAGTACTCAAGACCTATTGATTTTGGTGAAGACGGTTAAGGGAAAGGGGTAGTTTACCTGTAACGTTTTATGTTTTAACAAGGGTATTTCCTATGGCAAACGATAACAGCCGCAAATTCAAACAGAATCAAAAGATTATTTGCATACAGCCCTAAATTGTAGAGTTCTCAAGACCTATTGTTTTTGGTGAAGTTCGGTTGAGGGAAAGGGGTAGTTTACCAGCAACGTTTTTTTAACAAGGGTATTTTCTATGGCAAACGATAACAGCCGCAAATTCAAACAGAATCAAATAATGTTTTGCATACAGCCCTGATTTGTAGAGTACTCAAGACCTATTGTTTTTAGTGAAGATCGGTTAAGGGAAAGGGGTAGTTTACCAGTAACGTTTTATGTTTTAACAAGGGTATTTCCTATGGCAAACGATAACAGCCGCAAATTCAAACAGAATCAAAAGATTATTTGCATACAGCCCTAAATTGTAGAGTTCTCAAGACCTATTGTTTTTGGTGAAGTTCGGTTGAGGGAAAGGGGTAGTTTACCAGCAACGTTTTTTTAACAACGGTATTTTATATGGCAAACGATAACAGCCGCAAATTCAAACAGAATCAAATAATGTTTTGCATACAGCCCTGATTCGTAGAGTACTCAAGACCTATTGTTTTTGGTGTAGATCGGTTAAGGGAAAGGGGTAGTTTACCTGTAACGTTTTATGTTTTAACAAGGGTATTTCCTATGGCAAACGATAACAGCCGCAAATTCAAACAGAATCAAATAATGTTTTGCATACAGCCCTGATTTGTAGAGTACTCAAGACCTATTGTTTTTGGTGAAGATCGGTTAAGGGGAAGGGGTAGTTTACCTGCAACGTTTTTTTATCAAGCGTATTTTCTATGGCAAACGATAACAGCCGCAAATTCAAACAGAATCAAATAATTTTTTGCATACGTCCCTGAATTGTAGAGGTCTCAATGACTTTCGATTTTGGTGAAGATCGGTTAAGGGGAAGGGGTAGTTTACCTGCAACCTTTTACGTTTTAACAAGAGTAAAGTACTTGAAAATTTATTTAAACTTTTTGAAACAATGGTAATTGTTAAAAATAAAATAATTTTGTTGCCAGGCAATAAAATTATAATTTTTTCATTTTAATGTAATATAATATTTTTCATTTAATACAGCAATAAAAAGGCAGGTAAGACACAGCCTGGCTGTTTGGCTGAAAATGATTTTAAATATAAATCTTAGAATATGGAAGTCATGTATGGTTCTCCATACCGATATTTTACTTCCATATTCCTTAAGGAATGGAAGTATGGTGATGGCAAAAAAAATCGTATTCGAGATTATTGCAGATTCTGATTCTACTACACTCAAAACATGAAAAAAAGTCGTTTTCCGAAAAGTGTCTGTGTGTGTGTCTGTCTGTCTATCTGTCTGTGTGTCTGTCTGTGTGTGTGTCTGTAGATTTTTTTTCTATGGCAAACGATAACTGCCGCAAATTCAAACAGAATGAAATAATTTTTTGCATGCAGCCCTGATTTGCAGAGTACTCGCGACCTATTGTTTTTGGTGAAGATCGGTTGAGGGAAAGGGGTAGTTTACCAGCAACGGTTTTTTTTTAGCAAGGGTAATTTTGTTTGTTTGGCAAACGATAACAGCCGCAAATTCAAACAGAATCAAATAATATTTCGCATACAGCCCTGAATTGTAGAGTTCTCAAGAACTGTTGATTTTGGTGAAGATCGGTTAAGGGAAAGGGGTAGTTTACCTGTAACGTTTTATGTTTTAACAAGGGTATTTCTTATGGCAAACGATAACAGCCGCAAATTCAAACAGAATCAAAAGATTATTTGCATACAGTCCTAAATTGTAGAGTTCTCAAGACCTATTGTTTTTGGTGAAGTTCGGTAGAGGGAAAGGGGTAGTTTACCTGCAACGTTTTTCTAACAAGGGTATTTTCTATGGCAAACGATAACAGCCGCAAATTCAAACAGAATCAAATAATGTTTTGCATACTGCCCTGATTTGTAGAGTACTCAAGACCTGTTGTTTTTGGTGAAGATCGGTTAAGGGAAAAGGGTAGTTTACCTGCAACGTTTTTTTATCAAGCGTATTTTCTATGGCAAACGATAACAGCCGCAAATTCAAACAGAATCAAATACTTTTTTGCATACGTCCCTGAATTGTAGAGCTCTCAATGATTTTCGATTTTGGTGAAGATCGGTTAAGGGGAAAGGGTAGTTTACCTGCAACCTTTTACGTTTTAACAAGAGTAAAGTACTTGAAAATTTATTTAAACTTTTTGAAACAATGGTAATTGTTAAAAATAAAATAATTTTGTTGCCAGGCAATAAAATTATAATTTTTTCATTTTAATGTAATATAATATTTTTCATTTAATATAGCAATAAAAAGGCAGGAAAGACACAGCCTGGCTGTTTGGGTGAAAATGATTTTAAATATAAATCTTAGAATATGGAAGTCATGTATGGTTCTCCATACCGATATTTATATATAAGATGTAAACTATACCACTTACTGGACATAAACCGTGATAGCTAAGCTAATGTACAACATATATGTATTAATTATACACATAAATGTTCCTCGATAGACACTCTATCTATTGGCGAAAACTTGAATAAAATCCGTTCAGTACTTCCTGAGATTAGCGATTTCAAACACAGAGAGCAAACGGACCGACATTACTTTATACTATGTACAGATTTACATTAAAATGAAAAAATTATAATTTTATTGCCTGGCAACAAAATTATTTTATTTTTAACAATTACCATTGTTTGAAAAAGTTTAAATGAATTTTCAAGTACTTTACTCTTGTTAAAACGTAAAAGGTTGCCGGTAAACTACCCCTTCCCCTTAACCGATCTTCACCAAAAACAATAGGTCTTGAGTACTCTAGAAATCACGGTGGTATGCAGAAAATTATTTGATTCTGTTTGAATTTGCGGCTGTTATCGTTTGCCAAAAAAATACCCTTGTTAAAAAAACGCTGCTGGTAAACTACCCCTTTCCCTTAACCGATCTTCACCAATAACAATAGGTCTTAAGAACTCTACAATTTAGGGCTGTATGCAAATAATCTTTTGATTCTGTTTGAATTTGCGGCTTTTATCGTTTGCCATAGGAAATACCCTTGTTAAAACATTAAACGTTGCTGGTAAACTACCCCTTTCCCTTAACCGATCTTCACAAAAAACCATAGGTCTTGAGAACTCTGTAATTCAGGGCTGTATACGAAACATTATTTAATTCTGTTTGAATTTGCGGCTGTTATCGTTTGCCAAAAAAAAAATTTCCCTTGATTAAAAAAAACCGTTGCAGGTAAACTACCCCTTTTTCTCAACCGATCTTCACCAAAAACAACAGGTCGTGAGTACTCTACAAATCAGGGCTGTATGCAAAAAATTATTTGATTCTGTTTGAATTTGCGGCAGTTATCGTTTGCCATAGAAAAAAATCTACACACAGACACATAGACAGACAGACAGACACACAGACAGACACTTTTCGGAAAACGACTTTTTTTCATGTTTTGAGTGTAGTAGAATCAGAATCTGCAATAATCTCGAACACGATTTTTTTTCCATCACCATACTTCCATTCCTTAAGGAATATGGAAGTAATAAGGAATAGAATTTAGTCCATACAACATAAAAATATGAAAATGTAAGCAGTACAGATACAAATAATAACGAATGTAATGACAAAGGAAGAAAATTAACTTCTTTTGGAAATAACTAATACTAGGCCTAAAATGGTAATCAACTCAGACTAAAAAGTAAATTAATCAATATTGAAGTGTTATAACAACAAAATTGTTAACAACAAATAATAATCATGGAGTGAGTAATATTATTTCATGGAAATATTATCAGAAAAACACTTGTAAACCATTTAAATACTAAATTTGTACAAAATATGAGGCCTACAATAAATATCAAAAATTGTAAATTTTAGGCTTATCTGAACTTAAAACAGACCCAGCTATATATCAAATTATGTAAAATTAGTTTAAGAATATTGCTGAATAGTTAGATTTTTGTAAAATTAATAAATAATTGAGTTACAGCAATAAATAGGAAAACTTGTTATGTATATTTAGAGGATGAAACAAATCCAAGACATGTACTTTTATAAAAAGACAATGGGAAGAGGAAAAAGACATTTCATAAATTACCCCAAAACGACGACTTTCAGTCATCAGTCTATTGTTAATCGTTAATGTGAACAGTTGAGAAATTACTGACAGAAGACCGAAAAAGTATAAATTAGTGCAAAAACTATGAGTGCAGCCTCGAAAAGTGTAACAGAGGTTAACTAAGTAAATATAACACCAACAGAGAATAGATAACACCAAACTAATCCAGAACAACAGCAATAACATTATCTGACACGAGCACAAGAAATCAACGGCCATTTTGAAGGAATATTTTAAACCACATTAGCAGAACACGAATCCAACACATTTGAACACCGAACACTACACCAGTAAACAAACCATCACAAAACGACATCGCAGAAGAAGGAAGAACATTCCACACTATATTCCAGGACAACTACGACTTCGCAGAGAAGGGAATACTCATTTATTTCCGAGGGAGAAGATCAAATGGTATCAGCATTACATAGCAGAAAGTCGAGGTGACGGCGGCCATACTTAATTTCTGAACGAGCACAAGACACAGCCTTCTCAAAGCCAGTGACATCATTCGACGAATGGTTCGATTTTACTTTTAATAATTGACAATTTACATAATAATATTGTTTTTTCAGCCATAACACTTTATTTTAAAAATAGCTGTAAGCATTGTATCTTGTTCCTTGTCCTCTCTGACCATTTCGACAGTTAAAAGAATCCTAATTAATTAATCTTGTAAACATATATTTTGTCAATTTTGTTCGCTACCGACTTGAGCAAATATCAACCAATGCCTGGTCCATGCGCAGCCAGAATGGCGCACAATTTCAAATGTTAATAAATGAACATAATTATTCAGTTACAAGAGTTTGTATTTATTTGTATAGTAAATGCTAGTTATTCTTTTCTTCAAAAAAATAATTTAGAGTGATAAAAGTAATATTGAGAAGAAGAAGAAGAAGAAGAAGAGCAAAGTCAGAAGAGAGAATTAATAGATCTAACTACACAATTAAATTATTAATAGAAACAAATATTGTCAGAACACAAGATCTTACTTATTTAATTGGAAGTAATTATAAACATACAATTAATTAAATAATAAAAAATTTTATAACTAACGAAAATTTTTACTCAGCAACACATTACACTTTATTATACATTATTTACACTACTTAATTTTTATATTTGTAGATATATTACAAATTGGCGCTCACAACAGTGGGGCATCATCATCTTCTATTTGCACGTTTTATTACAAATTGGCGAGATCACTAGTGGGATTTCATTTACTATAAAACACTATCTTTATTTATTTATATTTGTAATAATTATATTACAAATTGGCGAATCAAACGTGGAACTTTATCATCGGTGAGTTCAACAGCGAGATTCAGACAACATTTATTAGTATCACAATAATTCTTGCTATCTATATTTAGATTTAATTTTTATATTTGTAATTATATTACAATATATAACTTAACATGCAATGATTGCGAGTGCTTCTACATTGGACAGACTGGGAGAGGTTTCCTTAAACGATTTCGAGAACATTTACCTAAGAAAATAAGAAACATTGACAACATCAAATCAAATTACGCCCGACACCTGACTTCACACAATCATAATTACACAGATTTTAGATCCAATTTAATACCGTTACATGTGTGTAAGAAGGGCTGTTTCATGATTGCCTTGGAGGAATTTGAAATTTACAGTGCATATGCAAACCCAAGGAGTCGCGATATCGTGTTAAATGACCACCTGAACTTTGTATCCAACCGATTGTGCGATACCGCCTTGTATCTGTCTGCTCGCTGGGGCTACGATAAGGTAGCAACCACTCAGTGGCAGAATGAACTTGAACGGGTGCGCACCCAAATCCGCGTACGGTTCACATGCAAATTTTGACATTTTTACTACTTAATGATCTCACAAGAGTGATAGTTTTACCTTTTAATATCTGATGATGGAGCATAAGCTCTGAAACGCGTCATAGACAAAGTTACAAGAAATCACACGGCGGATAATTTAAGGTAAATAATTTATTAATACAATATTCAAGTTTTGGAAGGAATCAAGTAGATGAACTTTCACATTAAGCCAAATACATGAAGTATGGAATGTGAGGAAGGACAAAAAACTAAAAACTGCTAACAGTTTAAGACTAACAACTGCTGAATTTTCAGGGTTATGTTATTCTGCTACTTTTCTAACTGTTTGAATTTCATATATTCAAGCAGCCACCTTAGGACCTTTTCACAAAACCTGATATGAAAATGACATTGAATATACTGGAATGTCATTTTTAGGCATGTGATTTAAGGAGGTTTCTCAGAACATTTGTTACTCTCAATAGAGATTGCCAATCTGAAATGCAAGTGTATAACCATAAAAAATTCTTAAAATGTTAATTTCAACATTTACATTTCCAAATCAATTTTGCTAAGTTTTGAGGAAATATTAATGCAAATTGTTAATTAAAAATACTGTGTAACCTTCATAATTCACTAACCAGATTTATCAGTGTTCAGTATATTGCAAAAAAAAGAAAAACCCAATATATGCCACTATACATGGACAGATTCATAATGAATGTGGTCTGTAAGTTGTAGTAGCATACAAGGGTAGGGTGCATTTATTTCTCAAAATGATCTTTGTTTAGCTCAACTTTGCCCAATAATTTTTGTAGAGTGGCTTTACAAGAATGGTAAGGTAACTTGTCAATACTGTCAAAATAGACAGCACTGCTGACTTAGTTGTTGTCCACAAATTTCTTTCCACTGAGCCATTTTGTGAGGACATGAAGAGAAGGAAGTCACTAGAGGCTAAATCTGATAACTATGATGGGGAAAGGAAACAATCCAAATTTTAATTCTTTGACTTCAGCCATGGTAACAATTGATATGTTAACTGGTGCATTGTCTTGATGAAACAGGACATTCTTTTCCACTAAATGTAGCGGTGGTTTCATTTGATTTTATCATTTCATAATATTTTTGTAAGTTCATTAAATACAATACTTGCCATTAATTGTTATGTCTTTTTAAGGTAGCCAATTATTGTCTTTTTAAAGCACACCCCAAATAATAGCCTTCTTAACCTTACCAGCAAATAGAATTTGTGTTTGCCTTGTTCCAGTGTTTTATTGTTGTTTGGTATCAGGAATGTTGTGATATATATATATATATATATATATATATATATAGATATATATATATATATATATATATATAGATATATATATATATATATATATATATAGTATAATGTAATTTATATGTTATGATGAGTTACTAGTTGAATACTATCAAAATACCGGTATGTGTAAATTTAAAAAATAATAAAATATATATATTGTAAATAACAGCTTGTGGTGTGTATTAAAATATTTAATGTTTGTGTAATTGTAAGTTTTATCGAACGTAAATTGTGTAGTTCGTAAGCGTCTGGTAGCTTGCGTGCCTTACCTGTCCCTTCTCGCACTTTTGTAACTCCCGATAGGCGCCAAATTGTTTTACGAGAAAACAATTAAAAGTTTTTACCTGTATGGTTTGACAGTGCACTAGTGTAAATTTGAATCGTTCGCCGACTGGCATGAAACCGATTCTCGTTTGAGTGGGGGATAACGTGTTGCCAACTTGAATAATGTTGGTTATGTTGACTCACTGCTATTAAACAAAACATAAATAATATTTTCTATAAATAAATACTGGACTGTTATTCTCGGTACACACTTTTTTTATTTAGGCTCTGAATTATTAGTTCTTGTTGACGCTTTATACAAAATAATAATTGATATAATAGTTTTAGCCTCGGCAAAATATAGTCGTTCAGTCAGCGGATTGCTGGGTTGGCAGTACAATGTTTCTATTAGATGCAAAACAGCGTTGGTTATTATTTACAAAATTAAATCTGCCTATAGGGTCCTTTTAAGTACGATACAGAAGTTTTTATAACAAGATAACAAATAAGAACATATCATTTAAAGTTTGTGATCATTAAAATTACACAAGGTTTGCTATAAATTAAATATTGTGGTGTTGAAGTGTGACAGTGTCGTTGTGTAACATAGGTTATCATGTGTTCATTCAATGTTTACAAAGTTATTTCTTTATTTTATCAATCCTTGAAAATATATTCAGTGATAGTGAGAGTTTTATTATATAGTTAGAATTTTTGAAAGAGAATTTGTTTTATAATAATCAAATAAATTCAGCAATACTCAACGTTAGTAGATATGATGGGTATTGTCAGTCGTCCATGTAAAGTAATGGGCTGATGTTGATTCTTCCTACTTCAGTCTTGGGCTCAAAAATTGGTTGTCATCTTCTTCAAGTCGAATTACAGGTATTTTCCGGTCATCTGGATTAATTCCGAGCTGGTCCTTGGTGTAGATTAGTTGTAATGGCCTCTCATCTGTTGTCCTGGTACTCCTTCTCAAAATTGTGGGCACTTATACTGTTTTTCTGTTGAAATTTTGGGCCCTTCACGGCGTGGCGTCTCTCCAGTTTAGCGTCACTACATCAAGTATTGTTCCTAACTGAAATTAGTCAATATTCGGTTGTTGTCATGGTTACTCAAAGTTTTTGATTGGCTGAAATTGGCTAAAGAGTATTGTTAGGGTATTTGAATTTTTATTTAAACTGGTTACAGATCTTCTAAATGTAATTAATCTTCAGTACTCCCTTTTTAGTAGTAAATATTATCACCACTGTTCATATTTTGGCTCAAGGATTAATTTGACATCCAATATTATAGTGTTCACTTAGGTATCAACATTTTGACAGTTTTGTGAATTTTATTTAATTATACTGTTTTCTTAATTTACATTATTATCATAATATTTCTGCCTTAACATGATTGTCTATTTGTATTTCATAGTTTAGGTGGTTTAGTCTTCCTAATGTCAGTATTTAATTCTATAAATTGAAGTTTTTTGTAGTTGACAGTTGGGAATTTGCTTAGGCTTAAACAGCAATTGACTATTTTTCTTTAATTACTGATATTACATTTTATTCTCCTTGTAATGGATCCTGATTGTTTTAATGCAAGATTCTGTTCATTTGTTCAATGTTTAAGTCGGTTCTTGTAATTGTGTGTAATTTTATTGTTTCCCTATATTAATTTGTCTACTGTCATAACTCATTTTTAGTGTCATTGTATCTGAATGTATTGTTTGTTTCTTGTTTACTGGTTTCTGTTGGTTTTAAAATCTTATTTCTTACAACATATAACATAACATCTAATGGTTTTAACAATTCCCATAGCTATAATTCTTATCATTTAAACATAATTATTTGGAACATAAACCTTAGTCATTAAAACATAATTCTTATTCGTTTAACACATACTTATTTGAAATATATTATCCACTCATACTCTTCAGTGAGTAATAATTACTTTATAGTGTCATCAAAGGAAAACAAACATATAAACATTGATTAATCTTTTAGATTGTAATAGAAAATCCTTACCACTGAACTTATTTGACCTTGTGTCATTAATTATGTAACCTTATCCTATTTCACTATCTCTTACTAAATCATATAATGCTTATTAATTGTTTTTTTATAATTTAATCTTATAGAAACTCTCTATATGGTGATTTAACACACTAATAGTCTATGTTTCTTAACTTTCCTAAAACTATGGATTGTCCCTTAGGCCTACAATATTAATTAACACACATTTAAAAACCATAGTAATTAGTGATTACTAATACTAACTTAAGTTTAATAATATTAGTTTGTGTAGTTACATTTTGGGTGTCCACTCATATTGGCATTTCCACTATCACAGTCCTTCCTGTGTTTGGCCAATATTAGATTTCACTCACACATAACTTATCACTTATAATTTAGTTTATTCACTTATAAACTTTGGGCACTGCCTTATCAGTGTTTTTATCACTTTTTAATGGGGTTTTAACACTAACACCTTACACTCAATCTTCTTTTAGTGTTACTGGTGGGTTAATATTATTGTATTGCTTACTAAAAATTCTCTTTCTTACATCTATTTAGAAAATGTTCACCATCATTACAATTTACTACTCTCATTCTATTGTGTTTTATTGTACCACTGATATGTTAGTATCGTGCTAATGTGATTTGTCCTAGTTTACTCTATCTGTTTGAGTTATTGTGCCCTTCTATATCTTAAGTACTTAATAATTAGTATTTCTAACTTGTCTGTCCTTATAATTATTAATATTATATACAATTTTCATTAGTGAGTCTATTTCTATGGTTTAACACAATTTTTGTATTCTTTCTTGGTTCACTTTATTTTGTCATACTTTATACGTCACTTCCTTAGTGTTGTGGCTGATTGTATCATTACACTTCCATGTTAATTGTTTGTTAGTCACTATTCTTCTTATTTACACACTTATGTTGGTCCGGTGGCTAGTTCTAGTCCATTTGCAGTTGTCATTATTTATGTTATTCTTGGTCCTTTGGGGCTAGTTCTACTCTCTCACTTACCATCTATTGGGCTATTCAGGTTAAATCGCCTTATTTCTGTATTTACCATTTTGGTTTGTTTGTTTGTTACTACTTTATTAATATAAGTTACTGTTCTGACTACCTTGATATGTCTGATCGTTTTATTATTCTGATTCACCCATTCTTCAATTCTAATTCATCCCTTTTTATACTAGTGTTAATGATTAAATAATTTATCTTGTCATGTTTTCTTCATTATTGTTAGGTGAAGATATGTACCATTACAATATTCTTGTAAAAAATATTATTATTAAAAAATATAAAATACAAGAAAAAATTAGCATATATATAAAATAAGATTATTATTTATCGACCCTATTAATTATGGTTTCTAGTTGATATCGAGTTCCAGTCTATATATAAACTCCTACTGACTGTAAGAATGAATATTTTTTCTTTTCAAATATTATTATTGTTGTTGTTTTAGGTATGGCTGCTGATGTAGAGGTCAAAAAGACAACTAACTTGGAAACAAATTTGCATGGACTTGCACGTTATGCCAATTACAGCATGAGAGTACTTGCTTTCACATCAGCAGGAGAGGGTGTACAGTCACCACCTATATACTGCTCCACTGAAGAAGATGGTAGATGTTATAATCCTTAAATTTAGTTTATTTTGGGTGACAGTATATGATGTTTGATTAAAACATTTAACATTATTAATATTAATATTATCAATTTTATCAATGAACTATTTATCAGTAAATTATTCGATGATAATCTATATGAGTGTTTAAAAGAAGATAGATTAAATATATAGTTCTATCACTTATTGTATGTTTGCAGTCTTCCAAGTCACAAAACACATTCAGTACCATTTTGTCAGAAAATTATTATATTATTGAGTGTAGTAATTAACATTCCCAGTAATTTACACCCCCCCCCACACACACACACACACGTCTTGAAAATTTACTGAAAATATTTTTAATTATACACATGTTCTATTAAGAGTCTATACCTTGTCTCATATTACCTGATAGGCATAAACATTCACAGTTCTGTAGGCAGTAAGGCAGACATAATTATCTACAGTACTCCATGTAGTAGAATAGTTGCCTATTCCTCTCTTTATTGTTGCAAAAATGTTCATTAGTGCATTCTAATCTGTTATACTTACTTAACCTTTGGCATTTAATATATCATATAAGAACACATAATAACATATATTTTATATTGGAGTAGCAACAGGTGTAACCAATATAACCTTCTTACTGGTTTGGGTCTAAACAATTTTCCATACTTAATTGTGTCACTTTTTGGTCAGACAGAAAGCATAATGAAAACAATAAGCATGCAGTGCATGCTAGTGTGTACGTATAATTTGGTTTTAAGGTACGGTAGTTTCCATTCAGCTAAATATAAGAAATGGCACACAAAGATCCCTAAATTCCTGGATCCTTAGCATTTGACAATACAACCTCACTGATGATCTAGAATTAAAAAAATTATTATTGCAGGTACAAACAATATTACTTATTAAATTACATATCAAGGACAAAAACATCATTTTATATTATAGTGAATATGACATGTTAAACAACAGTAATGCATGCTACACAGTATTTAAACAGATATAAGATTTTCTTGTTTCATTTTAGCAGTTTTTAAGATTTTAAGATTTTTAGTTCCAGGAGTACCAGAGCAAATAAAAGCTCTTGTGATGACATCTGACAGTATTATGGTAACGTGGACTCGACCTTCAGAACCTAATGGTGGAATTATAAAGTACAATGTCTACATTCAGAATGCCAAAAAGGTATTTCACTAATTACAATGTAGTATCACCAATAATCAATTCACTGTACTTACTGTAATATTATAAGTTGTTAAATTTAAGAAACATAGTAAATTAAGAATTAAGTGGAAATGATTTCATAGCTTTCTCCCTCAGTGTGCTTTCCCACTCATCCATATGCTTAAAATTCAGATACACATTATATCTTAATTAGAACTATTACTATAAATTCTAATTATATTGCACTCATAGTGATTCTCCATCTCCAAAAAAGATGGAGTCAATTTTGTCTGCTGAAAAGTGTATGGCCAATTTTCTGATATGCTAAGGGAATATTGTCATGAGATTATCTTGAAGAGTCACACGATAAATGGAAAGTACTATGTGCTCTTTTTGGACCAGTCAAATGAAAAATGCATGATAAAAGACCAGGTTTAACATTGAAAAGGATTGTTTTCAATCAGGATAATGCACAGTCTTATAAAAGTGTTGTTTCCATGGCAAAAATCACTGAGTTGAAGTGCATTCTGTTGCTACATCCACCTTATTCGCCTAATTTAGTTCTATCTGACTTTCATCTACTCCAGAACCTCACAAATTCCTCAGGGGAAAGAGATTTTCCTCAGTGACAAGTTGAAGATGGCAGTAAATGATTATTTTGATGACCTAGAAGAATCGGACTTCCGTGATGGGGTAAAAGCACTGGAGTATCACTGCATTAAGTGTGTTGAACTACACAGAGAATGTGTTGAAAATTAAAAAATGATTCCAGAAAGAGAAAGTAAGTCTTTCATTATCAGGCTGTGAACTTTTCAACTTGCCCTCATATTTTCAAAACAAAGCAGTGGAATAGCCAAGGAGGTTATGGAGATTAAAACTCTCCAAATGAGTAGGACATCAATGGGCCATAGACAACAGCTACAGGTAGGCAATCCCAGATAACTGCTTAACTTGTAGAAAACTTGCTAACAGTTATGATATTATGACAAATTAGGCTATAAAAACTAGTGAGTCTCCTTCTGCTAGCAATGCCTTTACCCTGTTTATCATCAATAACTTGGACATGGAAAAAACCAGAAAAATCCTTACCTACCATGGAAAAATTCTGTCTAAAACCTCCCCTCCCCCCAATGAAAAACCCTTCTCAATAACATCCCATGGAAAATTTGCTGTACCACAGAACAGAAATGTGGAAATTTGGTAGTATTTTCAAGATAATTATGTAGAAAGTATGTGACCCTAAAGACCTTTGCCATAATTATCATCACCATTATTATTATTATAGTTATAATTGTTGTTGTTGTTGTTGCTGCTGTTATTATTACTATCAATTTTTAAAACAAACAAACATATCATAAAAGGGTAACTTTATTCTAGTTTTGGTATCATTTGTTGGTAGGCCTATAGATTATACTAGCCATCTGGTATCTAAAGAACATTAGAACCATAAAGAACACAGTCAAACTGTTGAAAAATAAACTACCAATTTATTTTCAAAAATGAATTAATTTCTGAACCAAAGCTACTGGACTTGCATTCCTTGATAAAGGAGGACCCCCTTTAAGTAACACTGTGTTTCACATGACAGTAGTTTTATTGTATATAATAAACCTGATGTCAATAATTGTCTAAAAAGAGTTTACATCCAAATCATAAAAGTCAGAATAAGTTCATTTTATCTAGTAAAATTGTCCTTTTAATATATATTAATTCTTCTTCTTCTTCTCCACTTCAGGCATTAGGTCATAGACCTGTTGCGCCCTCCGGGCGTGATAGAACTCACACTCAACCTCAGCCAGAGAGATATTAACCAACCTACATATTAATTATTAGATATAAATCAATTTTGTTTCTCTCACATAATTCATACGATAATTGACAGCAAAAACTGTAGTAGAACCAGTGGTGAAGCGTCAGGGGAGACAAGGTAGACAGTGTCTCCCCAAAAAATTTTTCATAAAATAATTAATTTTTATTTATGCATTAAGTCGCATAAGTTACTCAGAAAGGTTTAAAACTAATGTAAGAAGTTAAATATCATGCGACATGACGCGAGTCTGAGCCATGGAACCTTGCTGTGCGATGCAATTGAACACGGAGTATCAGGGTAGACATTACTTGAAATGTCTTTTTAACATGGCTGGAGGTGAGGAGGGCTTCGATGGACAACAACAGGAAGGGACCTGTGCGCGCAGCATAAAAATGCGTCACGTACATCACATCAGAAGACATGTCTCCCCTGCATTAAATAGCACACAATTCTCGCCTGGCCGCCTGTGTTTGTTTCAATGTGCTCGCGTAGTGAATATTTGTTTTTGTTGAGTTTATAAATTATTTTTAATTTTTTATATAATTGTATAGACTAAGAAGTATGTAATCATTTATGCACTAATTATTTAATAATACATATTGTTAAGTGTCGTCATACACTTAACAAGCATACCGTTTAATTGGTTTAAAGGAGCAAAATGCATACAGTTAGTACCAGTTCTATGGCAGAAGTATTTGATATAAACTCTGCCAACTTTGATTTAATTGAATTTTTGTTAAAATATGAAATCAGTAAGTTACATTTAGAGCAAAAAGTATTGCTAACGTCAAAAATATCTCGGGTGTCTTTAGACTTGTCGCAGAAGGATGGAAAAGTTATCATAAATTTTGCTATAGTAAATATATATGGCTCTCTTGTTGTAAGCGACACAAAACTCTGCACTTCTATTACTGTTTGATGTTTAATGGAGAGGAACCATGGAGCAAAGTTGGAGAAGGCGCTATAAAAATTTTGAAGTTAAAGCCACTAAACATGCTGGCAGCAAAGCTCGTATGAAAAACTGTGAGATGTTTCACATGCTAGGATGTAACAGAATTGAAACTGTTTGTCTGAAACACGTAGAACTCAAGCAATACAGCACAATGAAAATGTGGCATGAAATCGAAGGATAGTAGGCTGTTTGGTAGATGTTGTTTGTTATTTAGGGAGACAAGAGTTAGCTTTTTGTAGGCATAAGGGAAATGAGCAATCTCTCAATAAGGGCAATTATTTAGAAACTTTAAATTTACTGGCAACAGAAGAGTCTTTCATGAAAGAACATATACAGAGTGATTCAAAATTGCATGGCAATCTCTCGGGAGATGATTCTATAACTAAAAATAAGACAAAAATGAGACACGGGATGTAGATCTCATTTACAAGAAAATATGAACCGTTTGTGTAATGCCTGCAGTAATCCGGATTTGTCACCATTACAAAATGTAAATAAAATTTATGTTCTTCTGGCAATATTTTCTAATTAAGATTCATACATGACACCAATAACAATACGATAGCTTTTTTTATATTTAGGCTAAATTATATAACAAAATACGTGTGTTTCAGACAGTCACTTAGCTATTATCTGCTAGAGGTAGCATTAACTCTATTTACCATAGTTTTACTGGTTCATTAAGAACGTCAATAATCTTCGTAAGAGGTTCCTTTTGGCTGATATTTTTATGTCTACCCAAATTATTTTGTCATGCTTCGCCACTGAGTAGAACTGTATTGTAATGACAATTAAACATTAACATGTTGGCTGCTAAAGTGCAGCTTAAGTGCATGTTGGCTTTTGTTTAATTATGCAGCTTAAATGCTAAGGCACACTGAAACACAGATAGACAGCAGCATGGCCCAGGCTACAACATGCATGGTGGTGACTGCATGCACTATGGCCCAGGCTGTGGCTCATAGTCAACGTGTTAGTTGTTGAAAGGACTATATTTTCTAATCAAAAATTATTTCTCAAAATAACCTTTTAGTTTTCAGTCAATTGGAAAAAAATTCAGAATTCAGCACAGTTTATAAAAGTATCCTTATAGCCTGTTTTTGATGGTACATAGAATATGTTTAGATTTATATCTTGAGTTGAAAATGAAACATAGTGGTGAAGCTAATGAGTGAAAAGATTTTTCAGTATTATTAAAAATGAAAAAGATTATTTATATAAATTGTTCATCACTTTATCACAAATAACAGTCCTTGAAAAGCTTTTGTTCTCTTCTTAAAACAAAAAATTGTTAATTTGCCACAACACAAACATTTCATGTTACAGGTAGAGTAAACTGAGGACTAAAAAATGAAGAAAAATTATATTTTTTATAAGAAATTAATAATTTTTTTTTGTAAAGCATGTAGTTTTAAGATATGGTTGTTTAAAGAAGGTTACAGTCTTCTACTTAACTAAAAATGAACTTTTTTCATGTGAAAAACTTACTATTTTATCGGACGCGTTTTGGCTTAGTATCCGCCTTCTTCAGCTTTGGTAACAGACTGCCAGCATTTTGTAACGGTTGTGTGGAAGGTGAAGTGGGGGTGGTGTGTGGCGGAAGGGGATTGGCGCGGGGATTCAATTTACTGTTTGTTTTCTGTATAATTGTGTCAAAAAGTGTATGTGATTTATATTGTAATTGATCGTTGAGTATGTTGTTTGGTTGTGTTGTGTGGTGTTTATATATTTCGTATTGTTCAGTTGTGTTGAGTTTTTGACCTTTGGGTATGTAATGTAGAATTTCAAGATTAGTATTTCTACATTAGAATTAGTATTAATCTAAATAAATCTTAAATTAATCTATGTATTAGAATTTCTACATTACATACCCAAAGGTCAAAAACTCAACACAACTGAACAATACGAAATATATAAACACCACACAACACAACCAAACAACATACTCAACGATCAATTACAATATAAATCACATACACTTTTTGACACAATTATACAGAAAACAAACAGTAAATTGAATCCCCGCGCCAATCCCCTTCCGCCACACACCACCCCCACTTCACCTTCCACACAACCGTTACAAAATGCTGGCAGTCTGTTACCAAAGCTGAAGAAGGCGGATACTAAGCCGAAACGCGTCCGATAAAATAGTAAGTTTTTCACATGAAAAAAGTTCATTTTTAGTTAAGTGTTAGTGCTGTGAAAGAAGAGATGAATAATCAAGACAATTACAGTCTTCTGTACCTCTTAAATTGTCACTTGTAGTTATACAAGTTTTTAACAAGCTTGTATATTATACACATTACAAGTGTTATAATTTGTGTAAATTGACAAGTTATGTAAATTAAAATAACTAGCTTTTAAAAGCAATATGATATTACATCATTTATAAAACACCACTTTGTTGTGGCATTTAATCATTTTCTTTCCAAGTGAAATGCTAACAGCTAAACATACTTGTAATTTGGCTTCCTGTTAGAATTATTTAAAGTTGATACCTTATGAGGGAAACAAAAGTCAGGTTTGTTAACTAAAATTTAATTTACAGTTTAATTTTTTTCTTTGAACCCCAATACAGGGACTGTGGGGTATGGCCTTTTTCTGATGACATCACTTGCCTTGCTGGTCATTCTCTGTTTAAAATTCCTCTAATCTTCAGATTCATTTTTGCAGCTACTTGACATAAAGGACTCCTTTCTCTCCCCACTTTGCATGCTCCTACCAAATTTTCCTCTATTTTTTTTTAATATTAAATGTATTTTTAACTGATTGAATTCTAGTATACATTTCAATTTATAAAATGAACAAAAATTTTGAAATTGGTTTGCAGTTACATAACGTACTTGAAACTAATTTTTATATAATATACTTTTGTTATTGATAATGATAATGTCAACACAGTGTCACTGTTTGTACCCATAATTATGAAATACTTTCAATAATTCTTGCAGAAATATTTTATCCTTTTCTTTTTCTCATATTAGAACAAGTGTATTGAATTACATGTAGATTTCAAATTGTCCTTATATATAAGCATTCTTTCAATAAAGGAAGATATCCGAACCTACTGAAAAGTTATTTTCATGTCTACTGCAAACTAGAGCATAAAGATAATACATTTTTTACATAAAGTGCATCTCCAAAACATTTGGATATAACTAAAAACAAAAAAAAATGTAGAACATTTTTAATCAAAAATATCAGTCTTCTCTTTGCTTCCCCTTAGTCCCTTTAGTAAAAATCAGAATTATTTCACCAGTAAAAATTATTCATAAATTCTAAAAATATTTTCTAAGCTATTAAAAATTACAATGAGATTAATTTAATAAAATTGCATGTTAAAATTTCTAATGCAAGAATGTTTCCAAAAAATTTGTTATTTTTTTGAGACTTTATCCACACACTTCTTGTTCTTTACACAGCAAGTATATCATTCATACACATGTAGTACTTAGTATGTATATGTAACTCTGCAAATATTTATTTGAAATTTTGTTTTTATTTTAGGAGGTGCAAAAAGAAGTTGTCTTTGGAGACAAAGAACATTCATATGAGTGCCGAAGGCTTAAAGAATTTGAGAGATATGAATTTTGGGTGACTGCTTCCACTAGTGTTGGAGAAGGCCAGTCTAGTGTCAAAGTTACACAGTCTCCAATGTCTCGAGGTAGTTGTGTGTTCTTTTTACTGCATTTCAAAGGATAGTATGATATTAACTGATTCTGAACTTCATACCTCTCATTAATGTTATTAAATCTACAATCTAATATACATTATTGAATGAAGAACAGTATATTATTTTTAGGCCAGAATTTGAATATAGTAAAAGCTGTATTTTTAACTTTATTTCAAATACTTGTGAACTACCCATGCTGATATTGGAGTCTCGTTCATGCTAGACTGATACGGAGGTGAATTCAAAATCAATAAAAGGTTATTTTCAAATTGATCTATCTAATATAGACTTGGCTTATCACCTTATTTCTCCCAAGAGCTTTTCAACAAATCAGTATCTTTGGGTAGTAACGCAGCCAGGAATTTCTTCTGGGGGGGGGGGGTTAACTCTACTATTTTTAGGGTGGACAGATGCGGTCTACTGGGGCCTAATATATGTCTTGCGCACATCTGATGTATTTTCGGACCTTATGTCATATTGAGAAAACTTAAATTATGCATGTACATAATTTATAACTGTGATAAATAGGGAAAGGTTAGTATCAAGGTACACAGGGTTGTAGGTTGGCAACAAATAGAAGTTTTCCAAAAATAAATTTTAAATTTGTTTATTCATCATTACAAAGAAATATTGAGTCTTCGTGACTTTCGAGAAAGTTCGTCAAGTACTTCATCCTCAGTTACACAGATTCTCTCATGTATATACGCCATAGCTAATCCATTTAGGTGCTCTTCGGAAGTTCTGTTCCTCAAATAGGTCTTCAGCAACTTCAATGAAGAAAATGACCTTTCAGGTGTACAAGTAGTGACTGGGATTGTTGCCAAAATAGAAAGTAAAGAATTTACCATGGGCAGGAGGTCAGCGTTGCAATGCTGCAAAGCCTCTATTGCATTTTTCAGCTTTTTTTCTTTCAAAATCTCTTGCCACAGAATAATCTCACTACAGATCCCTGAAGTTTCAAGTTCGTAAAACTCCGCTAGTTTGGTAATGCTAGAAGTGTTTTAATAATTACTTTCTTCTAGGCTGGTTTGTATGAAACACTGGAAAGGTGTTAGTATGTTCTGGTGAGATTCAAACTTTTGGTCAAAAGCCTGGATAGTATTTTCGAGGAAAAGGATAAATAGTGATCTTCTGAAGTATTCCTCAACTGAGTCGGCCGGAACATTGTGTCTCATTGTCTGCCGCCCTATCGTCCTTGGTCTCGAAACAGGGACCTCCAAATCTTCACACAGGTCACTAGATTTCTTGAAAATAGGTGAAAATGCGTCACCTGCCTCATTTCGGCGGGTGTACCACCGCAGTTTGCCTGCTACAAACTGAATCAAAATTGCGCATTCTATACGTTAAGCGGTTGAACCACTGCGAGTGAACAGCAAGTAAAACGCGCATCATTCTACACATAGCGGTGTTGCCTGCCATGGTAATGGCGGCAAACACTCACCGAGTGGACTTGCAGAGAGTCGCAGTTTACGGTCATGGAATTGAGGATTAAAAACACCCCTCAGTCCACTGTCAGCATGTTTTGATATGAGAACTTTTTAAACGGTTTTAAAACTTCTTTATTATGTAGCCCATTCAACATAAAAAATATATTTTTTAATCTCTCTGGGGGGGGTTTAACCCCCAAAGTCCCCCCTCGCTGCGCCCCTGTCTTTGGGAATATCAAACAACACTTACACCTACAGGATTTTACTATGCCTCACTCAATTATTTTCAGTAAGATTGTTGTGAAAGACTAGTTTTCTACTATACACTCATAGTATCATCTTCTAGACCAGTGAATGACATAACATAGTCGTATCACTGTCGACACCTTGTTTATTTACCGATATCACAAATAATTTTTCACACATAAAAAAAAAACACACAGAGTACCTGTACAGTTTTGATCCACAACTGTGATATTGAATATTACCACAACCATAATGTATATAAGCAAAAAGATAACACACAAATATAATTTTGATCCACAAATGTGATATCAAACACACACTAACTCTGTAACTCACTAACTGAACTCACAATCTAAACTAACTTTTCTCTGTCTCTTACTGTTTTATATGTAGTTGGTAATTACATCATTCACATGCATGTATTGGACATTTGAGTATTGGTCACTACTAGTACAATCGCGTCATTCCAGGTGTAACTAGAATCTTGTAGAACAATCTACACGTACCTATAAATTATTCCTTTGTAAGTAACGTGTTGAGTTTCACTGGTTCTGCATGATTGTTGGTTCATAAACAGTTCATCCACTTGTCTGAGGATGTATTCTTTCGAATAATTGCAATTTGTGGATAACAATTGTGCCTGCTTGGATTCCTGTTGGCTGACCCTCAGTTAGGCTCTTTTTGTGTATTGTTCCTCTGTCTGCATCAGAGTAAAATCTCAATATTAATATTTTTTTAAAGTCACCCCAACTGGGGCTTAAACTTTTAACGCTCTACTACCAACTGGCTGGTGAACATCTTAGCTGATGCGATAAGATCTGAGTATAAATTTCTTGGGGTAGATTTGTTTGATTCAGTAGTAATGCACAGCTCCTAATTAATGTTGATTAGAGATTTCTCCAACCTACCTTGGAATTCTAGTAAATTATCTCTATTTACTTTCAGATCTACTGGAACCTGATTAGGAAAGTTACAGTTACTATCAGCCAAACCTGTTTGGAGTAGAGGTAAAATTTTGTGCTTAATCTATTCTTCTATTCTGTTGAGATTCTGGTTGGTGGTACATAGTTCTGTGTCTAGTCTATTTACTGCAGTGTTAAACTTTTAGGGAGTTCACTTGTTCCTGAACATTCTGTACTCTATTTGCACAGTTGACATCTAGGCCTTTCAGTAATTCTACTGTCCAAATAACCCTGTCTGATAGAGCTTGTATGTGAGTCTGAATTTGTGAGGACTGTTCCGACTGAGCCTATAATTGTGTCTGTAAGTCTGTACTACTGTTAATTTTTCTGAGTGGGCCTGACTTTGTTCTGATTGGGCCTGGCTGTGATATGACTGGGCCTGTAATTGTGTCTCAGTTCGTTCTGATTGGGAGCGAATTACTGCCATTATTTTATAAATAAATAATCCCTTATGAATCCCATTTTGTTGCTACAGTCAGGAGTAATTTCAAAACAGACCTTACTTTAAAAAATGTACCTTGTATATCCCAGGTAGCCTGTTCTAATGTGGTATCTTCATCCACTTGGAATTGTTCAGGAAATGTTTGTTTAGTTCTCAAAATTATGGAAAATGATACAAAAGTCTCATTGAAATTTTGGTGGCCAGTGACCTAAACCAGAAAAAGGACATGATCAAGATGATGCTGACAACCAAAATTTCAATTATATATATATATATATATATATATATATATATATATATATATATATATATATAAAAGCTTTATATAAAAGCTGCCAATATATTATTTGCTAGTTGCTGGTTGCCTTCAAAATTTGTAATCAGAATTTAACTGTCAGCAGACAATAAAGTACCAGCTATAAAGCTATGCATTTTACAACTATATAGTAAATTAAGGTAATATACATATCCTACTTCAATATAGGCATTAAAATTGTAGGTGCTTAGATGTACTCTTATATAATTTCATGCTTGACATCTATAGTCACACACACACACACACACACATACACACACACACACACACACACACACACACACTTTATACTCATTAATTCTCAATGGTTTAAGTTAATCAATAGCCATAATATTACATATGATCGTTAGACTGTTCAACAAATAACATTTTTTGTTATTCTTAATTTGTGAAATCTGTTTTTTAAGTTTCCTATGTATTTGTTTTATAGTCAAGAATATTAACAAACACATGGCTCTTATACCCTCATTATGGCTCTCAGTTTTTAATTTTGGTGTGCAATAAATTTGTTTAATATGAAAGCAACTCTCAGCTGTTAAAGTCTAAAATAATTTACTTAAATTTACTTTTTTTCCAACTTGTATACAAAACAGTATGTTCAGTGATTTGATATTCCCTTAGTTCCAGCGAGAATTGCATCATTTTCTGGCAAAATTGTAGGGAGTTCAGGTATGCAAGTAAGTCTAAGCTGCCAGGCAGTAGGACTACCTGCACCAACTCGTGTATGGCGTGGACCCACAGGTGCTCCATTATCTTCAGAATTCAGGTATTTTTCCTATAATTGTATTTTACAAATTGTAAAATTTTACAAAACTGTAAGATTTTACAGTTTATTAAACTTTAAGGATATGAAAAAATTCTTGGTATGTCAATGTTTAAGAGCCTTTGTAAACGCCTTCTCTTAATGATGGAATAAAACAAAGAAATCAAATTTCAGGAATCACAATTAATAAAGTTACAATAGATGTGAAGTATACAAATTAAACAAGTGTTATCTTCCAACTGACTTTAGCATAGTAAAGCTGACAAAAACCTGAATCCATTAAATATGCAATAAAATAACAAAGTCACTTGTTGAAAGAAAACCTTGAACTCTGAAACTAATTTAAAAAAATCATAGTTACAGTTCATCATCCAAATTGAAAATAAACTAGTTAATTTAAATTATTTGAATTATTTTTAATCATTTTGTGTGAAAACTGTGTTATTTCCTCCAACCTTATCTCAGTTCTTCTAATAATAATAAAAATGGTTTATAACCTGTTTGTGGTCAAATAATTTAATTTGTTCTTTTTCTTCATCAATCCTACCAAATGTTCGTTAACGTTAATTTACTTCCAGCTTTTATTTCATTTTCAGATTTAGGATTGACCTAAAGATATTTTCTTATTAGAAAACTTGACATAACAGCAAAATAATTAGCATACAGTTAATAGTGATGTTGCTTGATAATAACCAATTTATCAATTAAACTTATTTATATCATCACTTAGGATTTTATCAGACTACAGTCTCCTTCTTGGTCCTCTTCAACCAAGTCTGGCTGGCAATTATTCTTGTAATGCAGACAATGTATTTGGAAGAGATCAAGTAGTATACCAAGTGATAGTTCTTGTCCCACCAGGTCCTCCATCTTTACTTGTTCCTGCTACCACCATGCATAGCATCTCATTACAGTGGAAAGTCACATCAGACGGAGGAAGCCCTATAACAGGTATTGTGTGCTATAAATTTTCAAACCCACTTGTACTGAAATAAAATATATAGGCTGTTCTTAAAACCATAGTTGAATTTTCTAACTTGTATGTTTAGGTTATGTTTTACATTATCGTAAACATAAAGGAGAATGGCAACAAGCGCTTTTTGACTCAGACCGCCGTACATTCACCCTCGACAAATTAGCATGTGGGACACCATATGAAATGTATCTTCAAGCTAGCAATGCTGTAGGGTTAGGCAAACCAAGTTCAATTATCCATGCTAGCACTAAAGGAGAACGTAAGTTTAATATAGTTAATTAAACTTATGGTTTATGTCTTCTGTACAGACATCTAATTTAATACAAATTACTTCTAATTTGCTTACAGCACCATCAGTTGCAGAAAAAGAGGAACTGATTTCAATTAATTCTACATCAGCTACTGTATTTCTTGAAGTATGGCCTAACAGTGGGTGCCCAATAATTAATTTTGATCTTGTATACCGTCCACAAGGACAGGCTCAATGGCGAACACTAGGTGCTCAGGTGTCACCAAGAGAAGAAATTTACTTAACTGACCTACGACCTGCAACTCGTTATTTTCTGAGAATAGCTGCACACAGTGATGCTGGTACAACTCAGCATGAATACATTTTTGCAACACGATCAAAATCAGGAGGTAACATTCCACACTTTAATTCTTGTTTAATAACACATTCTGGTTTATTATATTTGATTGCACAAAGATTTATACAATATTGTATTTTAATATAAACTTCTAGCACAACAAAAAATTTATTTCAGCTTTAACCAACTGGAATATATTATAATTGGCTATTATTCTTGCCATATTAAACATTCCCAATGCATCAAACAATATTGGTTTGTGACTAAAGGGTTGTGAAATGAAGTTTTTGAAAATAAACAGCCTATGTATCATATTATCTGATACAGTAAATTTTACCAATTTTTTTATATATTATTATTTTATATAGAACTGTAAGTTTAACTTTTATGTACCACTTTATCAGCTTCACTATCAGTAATAGCTTCAAAAATTAGGACCCATGACTGTTCTTGTATGTAAGGTCAATTTACGTACATGGAAGTCTGCCATTACATTATATAACAGGCCACTCTTGATTTTTTTATAGAGAAAGCTAATATTATTTCACAGGCTATCATGGCTGGAGTCAATTATAAAAGAATTTATATCCAGGCTGTTTTGCCATGGTCGATTGCTTTGTTCAGTGACTTTCTAAACATTTCAGCTATCTACCGGAGGCTTTCTTTAGTAGAAAAATGTTAAAAGTGTTCGACAAAGGGTGGAGAGCCGAACATACTCTAACTGAGGTAAAAGCAAACCTTGGTTATGGTATTTTTACTTTTGTCTACTGAAGAAGGCCTCTGGTGGGTGGCTTAAATGTTTAGCAAATTACCATGGTCAAACAGCCTGATATAGACTTTACAACACTTTGGATAGGAAATATGAATTGTTTGTTCAGATTTTGTACACTCTACCAGGTAAATAAACTTAAACTGTTCATAATCCTGAAATCTTATTCCCACTTCCATTTAAATATGATCCACAATTTTTAAGTTCAGAACTCTATATACTTTAAATGTGTTCCAGGTAAGAGCGTCATTATCATATTTGTGTTTGTAGATATTAACTTCTACAACCTCAAAACAACAGATTGTGTGTATGTGTGGGGCTTGCCTATGAATTTCAAATGGATGTATAGTGAAGGGGAGAAGGTTAAGGTTATGTTAAAAGAGTGGAATACATATTTATGTTTTCATTTCAAATGCCAATCACAAACCTCCACCACTAATATCATAACCTTTCATGGGAAATCATGGCTATACTACTTGTTTTGCCATATTATTTATTAAACACGATAAAGTGATTAATTCACAGTTTTCACAACAGTTCTCTGATCCATTTCAATTTAGAACCTATACTTGTATCAAGTACATGAAATAAATAAATAATATTATGTACTAATTTACTAAAATATATTCAGTGACAACATGGCTTTCCTGTCTATAGGAAACTGCTGACCAATTTCAGTTCATCCAACTCTTCTTCTTTCATTATTCACTGTTATATTTGATTCTTTGAGTGAAAACATCACTGTGAATTATTACAATAGTATAAACATTGTTTCATTATATATACTATGCAAAAGTAAATTACCATAGTCACTGCACTGTTACATAACACTGATTACAGAATACTAAAATAAAAAAGTGAATAATTATAGCAATTACTTCTTGTTAGAGTGGATTCTCGAGTTTTTTGAAGAAGTGGTCCAAAAATTATCATTACAAAACGTCATGATTACTGTTTTAACTTCTCTCATGCTGTATATGTCTTATATATGTCCCATATTGATTTATTTTATATACGTATGTCTCTCTGTGGTATTATGGTACACTACAATTTGAAGAATCTTGTTAAGTTGTAACATTTATATCTGGGAGCAAAGCAAAGCAACTGTATAAATAATTCGTCAAAAAATAAGATCCAATGCATTAATCCTGCAGTCTTATTGACATTTAAATACTATTTCTTATTTTTTTGCAGAAATTGTATCTCTAGAATTGATTCCAGAACCTTCAGTTACTTTAATGGCACATCTTAGCATGATTGTTCCTATAATATCTGGCATTCTGTGCACAGTGGCTGTTACAGCATGTGTCTGCATATTATTTCGCAAAAGGTAAACACAAGGATAATTTTTTTTTTAATAAGTGTGAATATTGAAAAGCCACACTAACCATATAATATAGTTACATGACAAGAAACATCAGTGAGTGAGTGAGTGAGTGAGTGAGTGAGTGAGTGAGTGAGTGAGTGAGTGAGTGAGTGAGTGAGTGTGTGTGTGTGTGTGTGTGTGTGTGTGTGTGTGTGTGTGTGTGTGTGTGTGTGTGTGTGTGTGTGTGTGTGTGTGTGTGTGTGTGTGTGTGTGTGTGTGTGTGTGTGTGTGTGTGTGTGTGTGTGTGTGTGTGTGTGTGTGTGTGTGTGTGTGTGTGTGTGTGTGTGTGTGTGGGGCATGTATTTAAATGCTTATATTCTTAACAATCTTTCTAATGTTTACAGACATTATACTGGCTATAAAGCTGCACAAACAAATGGTGCAAAAAGTCTCGTTGAACTAGAAAACCAACGAAACTCGGAGAATCAACAAGGTCATGCATATTCACCTTCACCAGCCCGTAAGGGAGATTCATCATTAAGTGCACACAAAGGCAGTGACACATCAGGTCTTTTATTAAATTCAATAATAATATATTGCTACTTAGTGCAACATATTAGTTAGTATAAGAAGTTAGAGTGAGGCAGAATTTGAGAATGTATTTTTATGTCTGTCAGCATATCCTTGTAGTCTACATACATATTATTTGTTATTATTCTATCTAATTACTAAAATCCATGTTTAATTTTTGTAATATGTACGCTTCAACAAAGTATATATATATTTATTTAGAAAATATGCAGTTACACGTGAAAAGCATAATATTTTTGCTGTTATTAAAAAACTGATTTTTTGTTAAGGTTGAAGTGCTGAAACACCCGTATTAAAAACTGTAATAAATATTTACAACTTTGCTTCATATGTTAAAAACGTATATAAGTTTTAACATATATATATTATGTTACAACACAAATAAGCCAACCCAATACCAGGGATGAACAAAACAATATTGAATTTAAAATAATACTTCATGTTAAATAAAAATGATTAATTTAAATAAAATATAAAAACTATGACTCGACAAACGACGACATGACCTAACCCAAGTGATTGACCCAACAAAAGGAAACAAAAGAAGAAGGGAACCATGAAAAACAAACGAGAATAAAACCAAAGAAGAGAAGAAAGTGATTGACCCAACAAAAGGAAACAAAAGAAGAAGGGAACCATGAAAAACAAACGAGAATAAAACCAAAGAAGAGAAGAAAGTGATTGATGAAACCAAAGAAGAGAAGAAAGTGATTGATGAAACCAAAGGAAGAAGGGAAAAAACCAAAACCCAAACAAAAATGTACAAGTTCATGGAATTAAATGACTCAATGTAACACGTTGAAATGTACCCAAAGGAGAAGGTGGAAAAACCAAGGTATTAACCAAATACAATGAAAATGAAGAAGGAGGGAAATGGATAAAAAAAAAATGAAAACCAATAATGATACACAAACAAGTAATAAAGAATATGAGAAGGAGAAATAATGCACTCAAAAGTAATATTGGAACCAAGACCAATAATTAACCTATGAGAAAGGAAAAAGTAAATGTCATTATCCATTAATGGACAATCGTAATTTAGGGAAGAAACCCTATTAAACAATGTTAAAGATAAAAATGATAAAAAACCAAACTAAACCCCAATTTAGAATTAGATGTAAGAATAGTATTGTAAGGACATAAAATTGTTAATAGTATTAAGGAAATATTGTAATGAAAGAGAAAAAATGAATAGTGAGATAGTTCTTGGATTTCGTTGTCCATGACGTGTCCGTTACTTAACTAAATATCACTATAATATTGACGACTCGGAACACTAAGTTTTTATAAGTAAAAACGTAAAGTTTTACCTTACAGCCTAAACCGGCTTTCACCTATAGAAGGCTTCATCAGAGGCTGTCGTTAGTAGCGCTGTTCATCTTGTTGTTGGCGACGAGATAGTGTTTCAAAAGATCGAAGCTGTGTGTGTGTGGTGAGATGTGTTCGAATAATGCGTGCGATTTGAATTGTGTCTGTTCGTTTAGGATGTCGTTTTTATTTGTTTTTGTGTGTTTGTATATTTCTAATTGTTCTAGAGTGTCTAGTTTTCGGCCTTTTGTGTGTACATGTAGTATGTTCATGTTATTGTCAATGTTTTTATATGTGTGGTTTGCTTCAATGAGGTGGTTTGCGAAGGTAGATTCTGTAGTGGTGTGGAGTGCTTTTGTGTGTTCAATGTATCTCTGTTTGAAGCTACATCCTGTCTGGCCTATGTAGAATTTATTGCAATTTGAACAATTTAGTTTATATACACCGGGTAGATCGAATTTGTTTTGTGCTTTGGGCATGCGTTTTGATAGTGTGTGTTCTGTTTTGTTAGTAGTTTTGTAAGCGATTCTGTATCCTGCTTTTTTGAATTTGTGGGCAATTTTTTCTGTTTGTTTGTTGATGTATGTTAGTGTTATGAATTTGTTGTTTTCTGTCTTTGTCTGTTGTTTGTTTTGTGTTTTGTGTAGGAGTTTACTGACTATTGTTCTGTCATAACCGTTAGATTCTGCTAGATATTTTATCGTGTTTAGTTCGTCTTTGTAGTCTATTTCATCTAAGGGGATGTTGTTAAGTCTATGTATCATGGTTCTAAAAGCAGCTAGTTTGTGTTGTATTGGGTGATTGGAGGTGTTGTGTATTAGTGTGTCAGTTGTAGTTGGTTTTCTGTATATACTGAATTTGTGCCTGTGTTCTAGTTTTGTGATGGAGAGGTCTAAGAAGTTTATGGTATTGTTGTGTTCATATTCGGCAGTGAAGGTTATGTTTTTATGTATTTTGTTTATGTGCGTTAGTAACTGTTCACATTGTCTTTTGTTTCCCCTGTATAGTATTAGAATGTCATCAACGTATCTGTGCCAATATAGTATTTTATGTGAGTGTCTGTCATTGTTTGTGAGTATTTTTGTTTTTTCTAAGTGTTGGAGGAAGACTTCTGCTAGAATGCTGGATATGGGGGAGCCCATGGGTAGGCCATCGTTCTGTGTGTAGTATTTATTGTTATAAGTAAAGTAGTTTTGTTTTGTGATAATGCTCAGAGTTTCTGTTATTTCATTGATAGGTTCGTTTGGTGTGTTGTTCTGTTTGAGTTTGTTTTGTAGGATGGTGATTGTTTCAGAGATGGGGATGTTTGTGTACAGGTTTTTAATGTCAAAGGAGGCTAATGTGGGGTTATGGGGGATGTGTATGTCTTTTATTTTTGTTACTAGGTCAGTGTTGTTTTTTTTTACTGCAATGTTGTTGTCTATTTGTGTGTGTTGTCTAATAATTTTGTCTAGATATTTTGCCAGTTTGTGTGCAGGGGCATTACGGTAGTTGATAATGGGGCGGATCGGAATGTCTTCTTTATGGATTTTGGGAAGCGCTTGGAGTGTAGGTGCTGATGGTCGGATTTGTTTCATGTAGGGCTTTTGTTTATGTGTCATAATGTGTTTGGCTTTGTTGACTATTTGTTTTACTGAGTTTTGGTATCTGTCGGTGGGGTTGTGTTTTAGTTCTGTGATGTTGTTCTGTTCTATGAAGTCTTGTACTTTTTTGTGTAGGTTGTCTGTGGGGATAATTACAGTCGTGTTGCCTTTGTCAGCTTTTACAAATGTGATGTTGTGTTTGTGTGCCTTTTCCCTCAGTTTGATGGCTGTGTGTATTTCTGAGTTGTGGTTGTTGTTGTCTGGTGTCTTATGTACTCCTATTGTGTTGTTTATATTATGTCTTAATGTGTCTTGATGTTCTGGTGCTGTGTTTTGTATATTTGTTTCTGTGTCAATTATGAGCTTTGTTAGTGTTTGGTTGTTATGTTTGTAATGTATGTTATGTTTTAGGCCGTTATCAAGGAGTGTTTGTTTGTTTTTTGTGAGTGTGACATTCGTGAGGTTTACTGTACGTGGGTAGAATTTGTGCGAGGGAATTATATATGTTTTGATTGGTGTCAGGTTTTTTATTTTTCTGTCTTGTTTTGTCTGTATGTTATGTATTTGTTTTTTTGTCCATTCATTTGTGTGATGTATTAGTTCAGTCATGTAATTGTGTCCGTATGTGTTGGCGATCTTTCGAAACACTATCTCGTCGCCAACAACAAGATGAACAGCGCTACTAACGACAGCCTCTGATGAAGCCTTCTACAGGTGAAAGCCGGTTTAGGCTGTAAGGTAAAACTTTACGTTTTTACTTATAAAAAACTTAGTGTTCCGAGTCGTCAATATTATAGTGATATTTAGTGAGATAGTAATTAGAGGGATTACCCATTCAGAAACACTTAAAAAACAAAAACATTTGTGAAGTGCAAAATGAAAGTGTAAAAACCCCAAAGTGTAGTGATAAAGAAGGTACACTAATTAAATTATAATTAACTATAAATAATTTAAAAGTGAAGGTGATGATTGAATGAAAATAGTGTAAAGTATAGAATGGAAATATAGTGAAAAATAGTGAACGATAAAATCATTAACAATTAATAAATCACAATCAGAATGATCACAGTTGCACACCACTATATAAAAATTATCCCGATTAGCGCTTTCAAGCCTCACAGCCCATCGTCAGATCGGAATAGGCCTTCAAGCCTCACAGCCCATCGCTAATCGGGATAATTTTCACATCATTGAAAGCGCTAATCGGGATAATTTTTATATAGTGGTGTGCAACTGTGATCATTCTGATTGTGATTTCAACCACTAACACAAATTTCTTCATTAAACGTCAATTAATAAATCCTAAAGAACGCTAAAGGTTTAACAGTGAAAAATAATAGTGAATAAGTATGTTGTGAAAAATAGTATTAAGTATAAACTATAAAGAGGTATTGAACACTGGAAAGTGATAATCACCATAATAAACAAAAGAAAAAATATAATTAAGGAGTTTTAAAAGCAAGTAATCATAGTTGAAAGGGAGAATCCCAGGAAAGAGTAAATTGAAAGTGTTAACATGGAGGGAGAGTAAAGATTGTTTAGAAAGTTAAGGAGTTAGATACAAATCAAAAAACACCCATGTTATAAGGGATCATTATAAGTTCATAAAAGTAATGTTGTTTGTCACACTAAAAAATAATATAAAATAAGATGTATTGTGAACAAAGATTAGCAAATAATAAGTTAGTTAAATAATTATCCAATCAAGTTTATGAATTGGATATGGCTGTAAGAATTATACAGACCATAGGCCTACATGTTATATTTAAATAAGATCAAAAAAGTAGTAAATAATAGCCAACTTGTTATTATTGGCAAAGGAAATAAATAGAAATGTTAAGAAATGTATGACTAGAAAACATGGAATCCAAAGAGTAAATAACTGTGTATAAAATAATAGTGACATAATAATAACACATAAACAGACTCAAAACACAACACAACCAATTATAATAACAAAATAAAGCCCATTAGGCTGAAATGAAATGTAATTTAAATGAAATAAGTCAAATACCATAATGGCTACTTATGCCTATGAAAGTGCCTAACTGTCAGAACCAAGCAACTACAAATTATAACAAATTAACAAAGAAATTAGCAAATCTGAGGTGAAGGATTCACCAAGAATAAATTGTAAATCATTTGTAAAACAAAATATTATAATAAGCATTTATATACAAAAGGAAATGTAATTAACAAGTATTAACATAATTGTAAAAACATAAAATCTAAAATTACCCAAACTTGTGGGATATCAAAATAATCTATGAAAGGAAATAAATACTATAGTGACAATATTTAATAACCAGTAAGGAAGATAGAGGAATAACAGCAGTCAGAAGATATACGAAGAATTCGAATTTTGATAACAATACATCATCTTAAAATCAGCCAATCAAAATCATTCAGTTGCCATAGAAACGACAGTTGAAGACAGAATTACGGTTGAATACCGTTACAGAAGTGAAGCGTCAGTCAAACAATACAGAAGCCAATGTTTGGAAGAACGATTTTCTAATAAAATAATGTAAAACAGTAATCAAGGTTCATAACCATCATGGTATAAGAAGCAGACGACCCATTTATAGCAGTCCAATCGAGATCCAGGATAATTAAACTGAAATTTAACCGAAAAGTATGACCAGATACTCTATGAAAAGGACGCCCAACCTATTGAAGTCCAAAAATTAATGAAAAAAGAACTTATTGCAGCCAAATCCTACCCGAGCAAATGAACGAAGACACCAAGTCATGCTGAGGTGTTAAGTACAATTAAATTACCTATTTCCAAAAACCTAATCACTCTAAATTTTACTAAAGGTAAATTTATCTCACTATAAACATAATATTTCTCTTTCACACATTATTTAAGTAAAATAAAACTCACTGAAAATTTGTTAATATAAAACATAACCTATTATTAAAACACGAACTTTCAAAACACATTTAACGACACTACAGAACAGATTGTAACATCACACATTATGATTTATGTACACTTAGCATAAGGTAAAATATTTTTATTGTAACCATAGGAATTCTTTAGCTCATAATCACAAGAATCCCACGATTTTGGAACGAAAATAATTGTAATAACTTAACGTTACACAGCCATACTGAAATAATTGTAGCTGAAATAATTCAGTTATGTAATAACTTGCTCGTTCCTTAATCGATTCGCCAACCTTGGGAGGAAGAGTCTTATGTACAAAGTCGGTGCAGATTTATTATAAAATAATTGTCAAATTGAATATTTTAATTATCACCCATTAAAAAATAACTAGTACAGGGAGTAACCGTGTCATTATTTCATAGAGAGTGTATACATTACTTGTGTTTATTTATGAAGAATAGATTTGATGAGCAGCGAACCAGTCGGCATTTGCATAGCAGCATCGACAATTCAGACGGCTGTACGAGCGGGAAATATTTGAACGCCACGACCGTCACCGCTGAAAACTCCTCATACAATAGTTTTAGTTGTTTTAATAAACGACTTGGCGCCACCCAGGATTAACACATCCCTATAAGTAAACAGGTAAGGTTACTGCCGTGTTATACTGATGATTACCGCAATGCTACGGACATCGTTAGCCGTGAACATTGATGTAACGACCCTGGTGCGAGACGAACGCACTAACATTCAATACACATACAAAATTGGTGTACGTTTTACAGATACGCAACAAGCGAGTAGTTACAATATTTATATATATATATATATATATATATATATATATACATATTGTTACATGACATTTTTACCATGCCCTAGTAACATAAATATACTATGATTATATTAGTAAAAAGTACCAAGAGACATAAGATTTTTAAGAAAGACTTGATTGAACATGTTTTATATTAATTGTTTATTGTATGTTGTATTTATCATAGTTAAAATGATGTCAATGGTGATAAGTAAGAAGAAAACTGTTAATGAACTTACTTATGGAATTTTGTTTTATTTGTGCAGACTGTAAATTTATAAACACAGTCAGTTAAGGGGAATTATAATATATTACTAATAGTTATTAGTAATTAGTTTGTGACACATTAATTAATATTATGTATGATAGTGTTAATAACACTAATGTTATTCTTAACAAGAAAGTACCAAAATCAAGTCAGAGATTTTTGTAAAACTAGGCATATTGAGCTTAGTCAGTTAAGTTATATGAATAAGAATTTCTATTAAAATAATAAGGAAACAATGTCAATTTATGTTAAAGGATTATTAAATGTATAATATAAATTTAAGAAAGTGAAAGGTACAAAAAGAAATAATAATAAATAAGTTTGGAACAAACATAATAAAAAAGTGTAAATCAATAACTCAGGAAATATAGATCAGAAAATAGTCAAAAGTGGTGTTAAAATGATCACTGTTTCATCAGAAGAACAAAGAAACCAATAAAATGAAGATTAAAGCTCTTATAAAAAAGGGATATCCTTTTAAAGAAAATTAAATATAAAATAGCAAGAGTTTGTTTATATTAATAATATGATGTCATCAGGGTGATATAAAAATGTTACTTGGAAACCAGGGAGATATCTAAGGTAGGCGTTAGCAACTAATATGTTAACATGCTAGTTGTAGCATCTTTCAAATAATTAATGCTTGATGCCTTTACTTGGTGAAAATCCATTGTAAATTATAGTAAAAAATAAAACCATAAAATAGTTTTTGTGATTTCCACTCGTCAATTTATTAAAATTATAAAACTATGACAGCTGTTTCGGCAACACAGTGCCTTCATCAGATTATACCATCATCAGAGTCAGCTTATACCATCTGATGAAGGCACTGTGTTGCCGAAACAGCTGTCATAGTTTTATAATTTTAATAAATTGACGAGTGGAAATCACAAAAACTATTTTATGGTTTTATTTTTTACTATAACTAATATGTTGATAGAATAAAAGAGGGACTATTATTGGCATCTGAATCTGAATGAAAAAAGGTTGATTTAAACAAATCATAGTGACTAAAGTAAATTATAATATATGTTATATCAGTGCATCTCAATAAAAACAATTAAATAATCTTTATCAAGATTAAAATAGAAGAAGGAAGTGGTACAGGACTCTACAGAATTAAACCAGGACATCTCTGAAGAAAGTGAAACAATTGACACAGGGAGAGAAGTATTTTAGATATAAAATTAATCTGAATCATTCCCTGTTAAGCCTAGACTAAAGGTTTCAAAAACATTGAGTACACTTTTCATAAAAACCATTTTTTGACTTCTACTGAGAACAATAATAATTAATAGTATGGACATCTATATATTAATACGTGAAGGGAAAACTTTGAACCCCTTTTTAAGCATATTGCGCGCACGGAGGAGTGTGAGATTTGGCATAGTTAAAGTTTATCTCGAGAAGGAGTGCAGAAAGCTAAAATTTATATATAATATGTGTTACAAATGCATTAAATTAAATAAAATAAAACAGTCATTTGCACTTGAAAGTTCATTTAAACTTTTTCAAACAATGGTAATTGTTAAAAATAAAATAATTTTGTTGCCAGGCAATAAAATTACAATTTTTTCATTTTAGTGTACGTTCATACTGCCAATGTCAAACACATAATAGTCTGTCGTTTGTTTATGTTCATACTGCCAATGTCAAACACATAATAGTCTGTGGTCAAACATTCGCACAGAGTAGAGATTGTCGCCAAAGAATTTTAAAATGTTGCCAACAAATAATTACTGACAGATTGACTGAATGAGCTGTGAATTTCGTGTGATTTCAAATGTTCCTTTTTCAATAGTCTGTGGAGTGTATGTCAAGGCAAAAAAGCGTATGTCAATTTTATATTTTGTATATTAGATATCTGTGTTTTATATATTAATGTGCAGTTAAAAGTGAAATACAGCTTGCTTAATATACACCTGTTGCAAAAGGAAAATTTTGTAGCAGCAATTTGAATTGACTTACTCTCGCCTAATTATTATTGGTGGTTTCAAAAAAGTGAGTAAATTTTATTATTTTTAAATTAAACCCTGTCTAATCTTAGTTTCAGTAATTTCATTACATGTTTTTTTTTTTTACATTCAGATATTCGCACCTACTTCCATTATGCCTCGACATAGAACATTGACGGGTCGGAGTGAGAGACAAAGAAGAAGGAATATACATTCGCGTGAAAGTCAAAATGATAATAGACCAAATGCAAATTTAAATAGTGTAAATAGTATAACATTGACGGGTCGGAGTGAGAGACAAAGAAGAAGGAATATATATTCGCGTGAAAGTCAAAATGATAATAGACCAAATGCAAATTTAAATAGTGTAAATAGTATACAAATGATGAAATTATTTTGAGGGATACATTTAAATGCACACTGAATGTCATTCCAAGAAATTTTAATACTTTTGATTGTGGATTAATTCATTTACAATGCAGGTTTTGCAATACAAAACATTTCGAATCTGAGGTCACTTTAGGTGAAAAGACTGCATTCACTTCATGTTGTCATAAGGGTAAAGCAATATTACCGGCCTTAAGTCAAAATGAATACTTTAAATCATTGTATGGTGGACTTACTTCAAATGAACCTTCAATAAAAAGAAAGTCAAAAAATTATTTTGAAAACATTCGTAAATACAATTCATCATTTGCTATGGTTAGCTCAGAAGCTAAAATTTCGGATACAGTTACGCGTGGAGTGTATCATTTTAAAATGCATGATGTTTTTTATCACAGATCAGGTCCAATGACTGCTGGATATGGTCGCTCACCATGTTATGCGCAATTATATTTTTATGATGTTGATACTGCTGTCAATTATAGATTACGTGAACACTATAATCAAACATGCAATAACAATATAATGCGCGAAATCTCTCTTGAATTGGAACGCATTAATCCTTTCTATTTCTTTTATAAATTTGCTAACTACTATAATTTTTTATTGTTCGACTAAGCTTTTCGTCATTACTGACATCTTCAGGTCTTAAACAACGAATTAATCCTTTCGTTCGGTCATTCATTGCAATGAAAGATCGTTGTCAGAGAGTTGAAAATCAAAATAAAGAAATTTGTATGCTCATTAAAGTAAATCGTGATTTAGATCTATGCCGTTATAATGATGCAGTTCAAACTGATGTAGCAGTAATATTTAGTACAGTTGATGGTGAGCCACCCTTTGAACGAAATATGGTTTCGTTTTCAAAACTTAATGGTACCATTAAAAATATCTCTGTTTTGGATTCATCATTGGACCCTTTAGCGTATCCATTACTTTTTCCAAATGGTGATTCTGGGTGGCATATCAATATTTCTCAAAATGTACCACCTACATCTAATTCAAGAGCGCCCAGAAATAAATTAACCATGCTTCAGTATGCAGCCTATCGACTTGCAATTAGAGAAGATTTTAGCATGTTGCACTATTCACAAAAATTATTTCTGCAGTGGATAGTTGATATGTATGTGAGAATAGAGGGCACAAGGTTACATTTCATTCAACAAAAAATTAGTCGGCAAAAAAGCGGAAAAGAATTTCAACAGAGTGTCCAGACCTGAATTTATGACCGTGCTCCGCTCCGACTACCACTATTGATAGGCCAATAATCTGAAATATGCTTGCCTGCCAAGCACGATATATTTTCTAATATACACATAATTTACATTAAAATGAAAAAATTATAATTTTATTGCTTGGCAACAAAATTATTTTATTTTCAACAATTACCATTGTTTGAAAAAGTTTAAATGAATTTTCAAGTACTTTACTGTTGTTAAAACGTAAAAGGTTACAGGTAAACTACCCCTTCCCCTTAACCGATCTTCCCCAAAATCTAATGGCCTTGAGTCCTCTACAATTCACTGACGTATGCAAAAAATTATTTGATTCTGTTTGAATTTGCGGCAGTTATCGTTTGCCATAGACAATACGCTTGATAAAAAACGTTGCAGGTAAACTACCCCTTCCCCTCAACCGATCTTCACCAAAAACAATAGGTCTTGAGTACTCTACAAATCAGGGCTGTATGCAGAAAATTATTTGATTCTGTTTGAATTTGCGGCTGTTATCGTTTGCCATAGAAAATACCCTTGTTAAAAAAACGTTGTAGATAAACTACCCCTTTCCCTTAACCGATCTTCACAAAAACAATAGGTCTTGAGAACTCTACAATTTAGGGCTGTATGCAAATAATCTTTTGATTCTGTTTGAATTTGCGGCTGTTATCGTTTGCCATAGGAAATACCCTTGTTAAAACATAAAACGTTGCAGGTAAACTACCCCTTTCCCTTAACCGATCTTCACCAAAAACAATAGGTCTTGAGAACTCTACAATTCAGGGCTGTATGCGAAACATTATTTGATTCTGTTTGAATTTGCGGCTGTTATCGTTTGCCATAGAAAATACCCTTGTTAAAAAAACGTTGTAGATAAACTACCCCTTTCCCTTAACCGATATTCACAAAAAACAATAGGTCTTGAGAACTCTACAATTTAGGGCTGTATGCAAATAATCTTTTGATTCTGTTTGAATTTGCGGCTGTTATCGTTTGCCATAGGAAATACCCTTGTTAAAACATAAAACGTTACAGGTAAACTACCCCTTTCCCTTAACCGATCTTCACCAAAAACAATAGGTCTTGAGAACTCTACAATTCAGGGCTGTATGCGAAACATTATTTGATTCTGTTTGAATTTGCGGCTGTTATCGTTTGCCAAAAAAAAAAAAATTTCCCTTGATAAAAAAAACCGTTGCCGGTAAAGTACCCCTTTCCCTTAACCGATCTTCACCAAAAACAATAAGTCTTTAGTACTCGACAAATCAGGACTGTATGCAAAAACTTATTTGATTCTGTTTGAATTTGCAGCTCTTATCTTTAGCCATAGAAAATACCCTTGTTAAAACATAAAACGTTGCAGGTAAACTACCCCTTTCCCTTAACCGATCTTTACCAAAATCAACAGATCTTGAGAACTCTACAATTTAGGGCTGTATGCGACATATTTTTTGATTCTGTTTGACTTTGCGGCTGTTATCGTTTGCCAAACAAAAAAATTACCCTTGATAAAAAAAGACCGTTGCTGGTAAACTACCCCTTTCCCACAACCGATCGTCACCAAAAAGAATAGGTCGTGAGTACTCTACAAATCAGGGCTGTATGCAATAAATTATTTGATTCTGTTTGAATTTGCGGCTGTTATCGTTTGCCATAGAAAAAAATCTACACACACACACACACACACACACACACACACATTTCAAAAAATGACTTTTTTTCATCTTTTGAGTGTAGTACAATCAGAATCTGCAATAATCTAGAACACGATTTTTTTTCCATCACCATTTCCTTAAGGAACATGGAAGTCAAAATTGCTGAAAATAGTCATATCAACTATCTCTATTGCAAATGTCTCATTTGATTTTAAATCTTAAAGGGAAATGTGATGGAATTGTGAAAAAACTATATTTTTTAACTTTTATTAATATTTATTTACGAAACAAACTATTTTAGTCGGCAAAAAAGCGGACAAGAATTTCAACAGAGTGTCCAGACCTGAATTTATGACCGTTTTCCGCTCCGACTACCGCTATTGATAGGCCCAGTGTCAATTCCGTGTTATTCAATGATATAATTAAAGGTTATTTCAAAACCATTTTCTTCAATTTGGCTATAATGCAAGTGCCCAATACAAATACTGTAATTAAAAAACCGAAAACATGAAATTTTAACAAATAATTTTTCACCTCGTGCTGCCCCTAGGCACGTGCCTAGTGTGAAATCCGGGCCTGGTGTTATGTTCTTTATAGTACCATGTTTAAACCATATGCGTTATCCATTTTTAACATTTGAAAAGTTAATGTCATACCTTATTAAATAGTGTGTTTGCGTTTTATTTACGTTGCATTTATACAATATACATACTAGCTGAAGTCCTCGTTCTACGCCCAGGTGGCGAGCATTTTTATTGGCACATATTGATAAAGCCACGGCTGGCTATGAAGTTTAATTATTGGGCGAAAACTTCTTTGTAGACCACATTTTTGGTGTAAACTCTGTGGTCTTTCTTTAAGTTGCCTTGTTGGTCAGTTCCTAATACTTTTACCTTGACTTGCTGAAAGGACTTTGTTCTTGAAAATGCAACATAAAGTTGTCCATGACTGAATACTGGAGATGGCAAATAAATACCAACTGAATCCAGTGTTTGTCCTTGGCTTTTGTTGATGGTCATAGCAAAAGCAAGTCTAAATGGAAACTGTTTTCGTCTTAATGTAGAGGGAAGGTCAGGGTCACTGGGTGCAAGAATAACTCTTGGGATAAATACCCTGGTACCTTTAAAAGATCTGGTCAGGATTTCACAGTCAATGACTTTTGACATCATTTGCTTGACAACCATTCTGGTGCCATTGCAAAGACCTCTTGTTGAGTCAAGGTTTCATAGCAACATTACTACTGCACCAACTTTCAAGTTAAGTCTATGAGGAGGCATACCTCCAGGTGTTAAGCTGTTCAAAAACTCCATTTGATAGTTTGCTGCCTCCTCGGCATTTGCACTGTCTTGCTGAATAGAATCTATGCTGGTATATCATTTCAATTCAGATTGAATTCGTCTAAGGTCATTTTCATTAAGTTCAAGTGAATCGTGGTTTTTTGGAGTCAGGATTGCACGGTTAGCAATGCTGTCATCTCCTGATTGGATGACCTCAGGAAAGACAGCAGCAACAATACATCCATTTTCAATGCAGAATGGAGGAATTTCAAAGATGCCTTCCTCTAATCCAGGCTCTTGGAGTTTTCCATTCCCAAATTTTAAAAGCCAATCGGAAAAGCCTCGGTGTTCTGATGGGACATTGTCCTCATTGGCACGCATGTTTTGGTCTAACTTTAGGACCTGAATATTTTTCCAACACTTACTATTCTTCACTCATGAAGAAAGTATTTCGGTTCTGCTGCCATGTGGAACAACAGGGAGAATTTGTCTAAAATCTCCCCGAAAAGAAAGACCGCTTTTTAGAAGGAACTTTTGGATCTTCAGCTAAGAGTTCTTTATACAGTGTGTCAACTGCATTTACTCCATATGCTGGGGCCATTGAAGCTTCATCCCAGATTATCACTTTGGCCTTTTCCAGTTCATTTGCCGTATTAGTCCCATGTTGAACATTACAGGTTGATGTTTTATTTATTGGAATAGGCAGCTTGAAACGACTGTGGGAAGTTCTGCCTCCCTCAAGCAAAGTTGCTGCTATGCCTGTAAATGCACATGGCAAGACTAATTCATTTTTGCTACGCACATAGTGCATGATTGTGTTGTAAAGGGAGGTTTTCCACTTCCGCCAGGTCCATCAATAAAGAATAGACGTTTGGGTAAGTTAGGGTTTTCAATTGCTTCCCTGATTTTGTCGAAAGCCCTTCTTTGCCCTGGGTTGAGCATTTGAAACTTTTCTTCGAACATGGTTTTTTCGGCAATTGGATCATAATATTTTCCAGAATGGATTGGCTCATCATAGCTGCCGACTGGAAGTTCTAGGCCAAAATCTACCAATGACTTTCCATGTGTTCGAAGGACAGATTCAATTTCTTTAAGTGTCAAATAGAGAGCTTTTTCTCCATCAGGAAGCATCTCTTATAGTCTTCCATAAGATTGTCCTTATGTCTGTCGAATAATGCTGCTGCATCCGACGGCTCACACATGATACAAATAAATGCAAACAACTGCCTAAGTTGTACTGGCATTTGATGGGTTGCAGCTTCTGTTAGGCAAGTATCCCATTCTGAGTCATCATCAGTTAATCCCCTTGCAATGCATGCTTCTTGGAAAGTTGCAAAGGGGATAGGATTTCCTTCGACCCTTCTTAGGTCCTTGAAAGATGTTGCTCCTCTAACATTAAGAAGGAGAATTCGGAGGAACCATTTTTCTCTATCCATGGGACTTACGGCAAACATTCTGCCAATTGTAGTTTCATGTCCTCTAAGACGTGGTTTCCATTTAGAATTTTTGTCATCCCACGTATAGTGTTTGGGAATTTCAATATATAAATACTCTTGGGCATTAGGGTCTTCCTGATTAAGTTTAAACCAAGCCAGAAGTTTGGACTTGGTGGCTTTTTGCTGTACAGCTTCAGCTTCCTTGCCTGGTACAAAACATATTGTATGCTTGTCCTCAAGGTGGACATTTAATCTTTCCACATGATCAGTTTGCTGGTGGATTTTGTATTCCCTGAGCCTCCAGCATGCTTCAGGTGCACTTACATACCGGGTCTCCAAGTAATTTTTTACTTCGTCCCATTCAATAGTAGCTTCCTGTTCTGTGGGAACAGTAACGAATTGAATATTTGCACAGTCATGCCCCTTGTAAACGTATTTGAACAGGTATTTAATGCTTTGAATTGAGCTACAAATCTCTACGTTAATGTGGGCGTTGTATTTCAGAGACAGGTATGGGTTGTATGGCACCACCCATCTGTTATCCACTTTGTTTCCCCCAAGTTCAACAAAGTTACCATCATCTCGGCGTTGATATTTTGGGCAACCATTGACATTGCTGTTGGTCTCGGCACAGAAATCTTTTGGGAATTCTTTTGTGCATTTGCCATTTTCCATACACGGTGCGTTTGGATTTAATGGACCACATGGGGCATGTATCATACAGGATTTTACAATTTCATGTAGCCTCAGGTGGGCATCTTTATCAGGGAGTTCTGCACAGACAATTTTGTCAATTCTTTCATTCTCCCAGGCTTTGTCTTCCAGGGCCATGAATAGCAATATGTGCCCATGTGGTAGACCACGTTTTTGGAACTCGATCACATGAAGCATAGCCCTAACACGTCCAAATCTATGGTGTTTGGTTAAGTCTTCAAGTAGCAATTTCAGCTTCAACTCAAACACTCTTGCTACTAAATCAGGCCGGTCACATGGTTGCTGACTGGGAAGTAAGTTTTCCCTGATTTCCCTCCATTTAGGATTGCACGTGAATGTTACAAATAAGTCAGGTTTGCCATATTTCCTGACCATGGCCATAGCATCTTGGTAATTTTGAGCCATATTTCTTGGACTCCCTTGGAAGGTTGAAGGCAATATAACTTTCTTTCCAGGCAGTATGTTAACGTCCTCAAAATTGTGGTTGTTCACAAATCGGTCGGTCTTCAGCTCTTACTGTTTTGATTTTTTTGAAACCAATTCAAACGGTTTGCCTCAGTCTTGCAATAGGCATCAACCATGAATTGGTGAGTCAGCTTTCCTGCGTTGAGGAACTCGTTAAAGTTTCCATCACGAATGGCAAAATGGTATGAATACCATTGAAGCTGGGACACATTTCCTTGACCAACAGCTTTCTTCAGATCTGTGGTCCACCCTGAATCCCCATATGGGAAAAGCAAGGGTAGCACATTGGGTCACAGAGTCTACTCAGGATGGATATATTTTGTAAAATTCCGCTTTTCGGGTTAATTGTAATATCCCGATTTTCTGGAGATGCACCATCTGCACTGTGAAAAACAGCAGCAATTTCTCCTCTGGAAGTGGGAGCGTTGGTTCTGCCGGGGTGCACATTATTTACTCTTTCTCTCAAGAAAGTCATGATTAATACCATTAGTACCATAATTCAATTGGCGTTCGGTTTTCCCGATTTGCCTTTAGCATTTTGTCTTGTTCAAATTTGAGCATGTTCTTGTATTCTTTAGAACGGATTGATATCTCCAAGAAGTTTTTGAGGTTCTCCATTACGACACGAATGCATCCATTGTTTGCTTGATTGTTCATTCTTTCTGTCAAGGCTTGGGCCGAATCCAAAATGTACAGTTGGGCATACTTTGGTAATTCACCTTGATTTGGGTGTAATGCAGGTGTAGCGTGATAAATTTGCCCATGGATTCTGTAACAAAAAGGACCTGAATGTCTGGTCACTGATTGGTCAACTTGTGCTCCCATTGAGGCGAAGGCCATTGCACTGTTGTAGGAGCTTATGTTTTCCATGAAATTTTTGGAATTTGGATCAGATCCATTCATGTAATTTGTAATGAAGGGATGCACTCGTATTTCTTCTAATTCAATGGTTCCTTTATGGCAGCAATTTGACATTAATTCATTTTTGAAATGCGTGGCATTGCAAAATGGACATTTAGTGTCCATTGGGCCAAGATAACTTTCTTCAATTTCGTCTTCATTGAAGTTTTCGGGAAGCAAAGCGGTGTTGCGGGGTCGGACATATCTACTCAGACGTCCTCTTTGATGTTGGCGTGCAACCCTTTGACTTTCAGCGTTTGCCTCGCGCTCTTGTTGAAGTTGATTTTGTGGCATGTTTTCTCTGTGTTGCCGTTGACTTACAGCATTAGCTTCACATTCCGCTTGAAGCTGCTCTTCTGACATGGCCACTCTACGGCGTCTTTGAGCTTTAGCATTACATGCTTTTTTTGCTGCAATTTCTTCAGCAGTTGGTGGTTGCTGGCGTTTAGGAGGCATATTTGATCGTATTTCATTACTTATTCATTGGATCATCAGAAATACGTATAAACATAAATTTCACAATTAAACATATACAGAAATATAGGACAATTACAAAATATATAGACGTACCTGTATACAAAATTACAAAACATATCAACACAATCGCATAGTAAAAACATTAAAAACTATAGGAACGGATAAATGTATACATTCGATGCTGGTAAATATCATTTGTTTATTTACTTGTTACTATGGTAACATACCAATGACTGACACACTACCTACCGCGTTATATTATACAGAAATATAAGACAATTACAAAATATATAGACGTACCTGTATACAAAATTACAAAACATATCAACACAATCGCATAGTAAAAACATCAAAAACTATAGGAACGGATAGACATATAGAGACATTCTTACGAGACTAATTAACGGTCTCTGTTTGCTAGTAAACAAGATTTACTATTTTGGGAACACGACAAAATGGAAAAGTCAGTTAATTGAGGCAATTACGTAGGACTTCTAAAGCACCAGCCAAATATGGCCTTTTTTTCCGGATAGTATGGAAACATCTACTGTATTCAGGAGGGGACTATCTAATTGAATGAAAAATGATCTCATTATAGTGGTTAGCTCAGCTCCTTTAGTGGCTATAAAAAAAAATGAAGTAAAGAGGCAAAGTTTGTAGCTGTATTAGTCGATGAAACGTTTCAAATAAAACACAGTTATCTGCAGTTTTGCATTATCGGTATACTTACGATAGAGAAGTAAAAGAGCGATTTTTAGAATTTACTGACGTAAGTTGTGATCAACATGCCCAGGCTATTAAAGAGCTCATTCACCAGTTGCTGATTAAATTTGAATTTGCAGTAAAAAACTAGTTGCTTTAGCGTATGATGGAGCAGCAACAATGGCAGGAAATTTAAATGAAGTACAGACCGAAGTACGGTATCAGATATACCTCAGCTTCACCAAAATTATTACCCACTTTTTTTCAAAATAAATAATTATTTAGTTTAGTTTCCAGTTATTGAGTGCCAAATTGTTTAATAACATAAACAATTAAAAAATTAAATAATCCAAATTTTTCCCAAATGATTTAGTTAATAGGCAATTAATCACTTGATTGAAGATGTTCACCTTGCTGTATAAATTCCATAAAATTGTAATTAGATTTATATACCTATAGTGATAATTCTACCACTGTATTCTTCTTGCTTCTGCTTAATGTTTATTCAGAAAATATTTATAGTCTTGGTTTTCTTAAAATTCTGGAGTTTTTTATTAATTCTTCTTCCTTTATTTTGTTTAATTAACTTACCTATCTGAATTATTCAATTCAAAAGTTGTACCAAAAATAGGCGTTGCCAACCTCTCTGGTATGGTGACAAACAACACTAAGGTTCAGGTGCATGAAAAGAAAAAATGGTTAACTCCCAAAATAATAATTATACATCCAAATTAATTAAATCAATTCTCTTTTATTCTTTCTTATTCATATTTTTCTTTAAATTAAATTAAATTACTTTCATATTAATTATTTGTCCAGGCTAGTAAAAATTTTTAGCTCAGCGGGTGGCACCCCTTCCTGTCTTTAAGCATAGATTCTCAATTAAATATTTATGGTTACTAAACTTTGGTGGATTCTTTTCACTACAAGAATATTGCCAAAAATACCTTTTGTGAAGTACAAAACATTACACAAATAAAGTCAAATATAATATAAAGTAACAACAAATTAAATCTAATGTTATAAAAGTTTGCTAAGTGAGCAATGTCTGCCGAAATAATTATAATAATATCAGTGTCTCATTTCAGTGAAAGTGTCACAAATAATTCCCAAGTGTATATAAGTGAAAAAGTGAATTATCATAAATTGTTATTATTTCGTTTTATAATCTAAGGTTTAGTCACTATACTTTCCTTTATATTTGTTTTACACTGTTATTTAAACACTTTATCACCTTTCTTCTATTTTATAATAACTTGTTAATATATTCTTCTTCATTTATTCTGTTTGCTAGGTATTACTTTCACCCAACCTATCTTCAGTTCGATCCCGGATTCAGTTTTCTTGCCCCGAGTTGTATAGAGGTTTTAAAGTTTACTCTTCAAAATCCAATAATGAACTAACTCGTCTCGTCACAAATTTTGGTCGTCAAAACGCAAAAATGTAAAATTCCCATTGGTGGAAATTGTATAACATTGTTAGACATGGCGTCTATTTTTTTTAGACAAAATTTCTTAAAACTGACCTAATTTTCTTATGCTATTTACAATCATAAAGATAATTACACCAATGAACAGCTTTTTTGTTACAGATTAATTTGAAATCTCACATGATTAATTTCTGTTTAGTAATTCCAAAGTTACCTTTTTTAAAATTTTACCTACTCTTATAAATTAAGTTTAAAATAGTCTTTTTTAGCACATTGCTTATTCCTGTCATAGAACAATTAAATCTAAGTTGACAATATCTTTTTACATTAGTTATTACTTATAATCATATTAATGTTTGGACAACATCTCTTGTTTTACTTCCATGTTCCTTAAGCAAATGGAAGTATGGTGATGGCAAAAAAAATTGTGTTCGAGATTATTGCAGATTCTGATTGTACTACACTCAAAACATGAAAAAGTCATTTTTCGAAATGTGTGTGTGTGTGTGTGTGTAGATTTTTTTCTATGGCAAACGATAACAGCCGCAAATTCAAACAGAATCATATATTGTTTTGCATACAGCCCTGAATTGTAGAGTTCTCAAGACCTGTTGGTGTTGGTGAAGATCGGTTAAGGGAAAGGGGTAGTTTACCTGCAACATTTTATGTTTTAACAAGGGTAATTTTTTCTATGACGAACTATAACTGCCGTAAATTTACACAGAATCAACTACTTTTTTGCATACCTTTTTGAATTATAGAGTATTCAAGGTATGTTGATTTTGTTGAAGATCGGTTAGGGGAAAGGGGTAGTTTACCAGCAACGTTTTATGTTTTAACAAGGGTAATTTTTTTTATGACGAACGATAACTGCCATAAATTCAAAGTGAATCAAATACCTACTTTTTTGCATGCGGTCCTGAATTGTAAAGAAGTGAAGGCCTGTTGATTTTGGTGGAGATCGGTTAAGGTAAAGGGGTAGTTTACCTGCCACTTTTCATGTTTTAACAAGAGTAATTGTTTCTATGACAAACGATAACTGCCACATATTCAAACAGAATCAAATATTTTTTGCATGTATCCCTGAATTGTAGAGGACTGAAGGTCTATTAATTTTGATGAAGATCGGGTAAGAGAAAGGGGTAGTTTACCTGCAACGTTTTATTTTTTAACAAGAGTGAAGTACTTAATTTTGATAAATAAAGTATCCTGATAAGACGCTCATAATAATCCACTGTAGAAACGTAGATGAAATATCTATAAATGAAGAGGTTAGGTGAACGAGGTGGGGGTAATTTTCGATTAATGAAAATTATAGTTGAAGAGGGAGGGGAGAATTTTTTATATGTGTACTACGTTATCGGCAACAAAGAAGTAGTTTTTTGTTAAAATTCCTTCCCGGGCTGTTTAGCCGTAGTCCAATGTTTTCTGTAAAACCAGACGTTTCACCAGTGCCATCATCAGTGAAAATCGAGTGCGAAAACGTGTTTGGTATACGTTAGTAACCACAGTACTGTGGTTAAGGCTGAAGCAATAAGTAGAAAGAAGTAGTTTCTATGGAAATATTTCACTTCGAATATGATTTTAAATATAAATCTTAGAACATGGAAGTCATGTATGGTTCTCCATACCGATATTTTACTATAGGCATTATAATATGGCCTAGTATATCTTATGCTAAAACTCATCCCATTACAAATTTTTCTTATCTTATTACTATTTAACATTTTGTAAATGATCATACTGAATAGTGTTAACTATTACAATACATTTGGTAGTCAGTAACTAGCTTGATAAACTGCAATGACCCTTTCCTACCATCCTAGGTAGATGCAAGTCCTTAGGTCATAATAAATATATTCCTAGTTACTTGATTAATAACTCATTAAGAACTTTTACAATTACTTATGACTTACCAATACACACAAATATAATTATTACGTTACATAGTAGGTTCATGAGCCTCCAGGTGGTCTAGTGGCTAACGCGGGCGATTGATGCGCTCGTGGTCCCGGGTTCAATTCCCGGCGGAGGCTCCATACGGCGTGCACTCAGCATCGTGAGGCAAACTGAGTAGGCGCTGAGATAACAGCGCCGCCTCCTGGCCGTGAATACCGCAACTAGCGGCTGGTGGCGCGTAGTACTAGCCATACACCGTCACACTAACACAAAAGCCGCGCGGTACGCCTTGGTCCTTAACGGACTGTGGAGCGGAGGTTTATTTATAGTAGGTTCATACACTAATTTATGTACATGAAATGTTCTTTTCTACCCATTAATCATATATAGGTTTTCATGGTAATAGTCTTTAAATGAGCACCTTATTATTCCATTTATTACTATTAATGGTTATTACTTATACCATCATACAATGGTTAGTATAACGTTCACTTTTTCTATTACAATATAGTTCTGGTAACATTATTTCTTAACTTGCCATTGTTTTATAATATACCTTAGTAAACCCTTTATCTTTCTTACAAAATTTAACAGTAATTACACCTTTATTTGGGACCAGTCACTGTCTGTAAAGGTTTAGGTGCTTTATAATCACAATTAAATATTATTTTTAAATCTAGATCACAATTATCCATGGCATTACATTTATTTCCTTAATCATTTCTATAGTTACTGGTTGTCCAGTTATTCTTTGAGTTATAAGGCTTTTAACTTATTTGTGCCTTATTCATAATATGTTTAATTGGAATAATTGTTCTAAAAGTTCCCTCAAGACATGTTTTGACAGTTTAATTATATCATATTACTTTACATGTGTCTTATAAATTAATTTTACTACTATAGTTTACACATTAGGCTCATTAAGGATACCATTTTGTACTTCAATGATTTAAACCTTATTATTCTTATATGTGGGGGGGGGGAGCGTTACGTTACAATATATACATATACTTATATATATATATATATATTGGTTTTTATATATAACCACACACACACGCGCGACTTTTATATAATATTGAAAATTATGTAATTTGAATTTAACTTGACCATGATCATGTTCATTCTTTACTCGTAAAATTAACTGTAAAACTAGTCACAAATGCTTTAGACATTAGGAAAATTAAAAAAAAAAAAAAACACCACAAGCACTCAAATGGATTCATTATAATTAATTACCGGTATGTAACATTTAATAAGTACATTACAGTGTGGTGTGCACATTACTACTACATGGAGGCCTGTTACAAATTCAAAGCCTTTAACACTGGTCTACTTAAAAATATATAAAGTACTGTAATTATATATGTATATATACTGAGATTGGCAAAAGCTCAAACACTATAAGATTGTTTAATTTTAAGTAATTTTTTGTTTAAATGTTTATGCTTGAACATTTCATATTAAATTGCTTTACAACTAAATAGTTCGTTAAGAAAGAAAAAGGAAAAAGTATGCTAGTAACAAAATAATTTCTTAATTCACATCAGAGATACAAACTTAAAAAATAGAGTCTTTTGAAAAAAGACAATGCTGAAATATATGCAATATACAGAGTGGGCCAAAAGTCACTACCCATTGTGAGTTACTGAGTTACCTATTATTGTAAACATTAAAATAACTTTGGTTGTGATGTTCCCATCGATTTTAAATTACGCGCCTTTGGTTTGTGTCTGATAGTTTCTTATGTAAACACTAGAGTGCAATTTTATCGACAAAGCTGGAAAACAATTTGAGAAACAATAAAAAACCAGTGGGTAATTCAGTAACTCACAATGGGTAGTGACTTTTGGTCCAGCCTGTATATGCAAATAAAAAATAAATATCTAATATATGCAAATGCAAACATGCCTTCATGATTTGATGATTTCTCCCCTTTTTTCTCACATTTTGGCACCAGCACTAATACCTGCCACTAGGCGACACCTAGTTCTTTGCTTAAAATATGCTCTGGCTTAACAGATATGTAAGCCTCAATTAGTTATGAATATACCTTAAGGGAAAGTGTACTAGTTCTACAACAATCTTAAGACAAGCCCCATTACAAAAACACAGTTCCTATCAAATACCAGGATATATTTTCTGTATCACACTTATTTTTGTGCTGTAATAAAAAAGAAAAAAATTATGTTTGAGGTTATATTTAGATAATCTATTTCAGTAAACTATTTCAAATGTTTGCTTCTGTTTCTCTTAAAACTATTTGTTAGTTGCATTCTATTTTTTTATCATAGTAAATAAGATCTTTTAGTGTTCCAAATATATAAAAAAATCTATAATAATTGAGGATTTTCTATTTTTACCACATGACATCATCATCAAAGAGCAAATGCCTAAAAAAGTGAAAGTTCAACTAATATTATGTCTCAGCATAAATATACTATAAGAACTGATACTAACTCATTACTGCACCTTTTAGTTACTGTTAGAAAAAACATATGTTGCACTAAGTATGCAAAGTAATGTTAAATAAGTAAGTAAGTGATTGTATATAAAATCATGTACATATGTCAAATCAAATTAAAACAGAAATTTACATTCTGCAAGCCATTTAAAATATTTTGACAAATTTAACACACACAAAATCTTTGTAGTATATAATGAATGACGATATACATATATGACAATGAAATTTCATGTTCAACAATTCTGGCTTTAACAGATTCTAATTTAAAATACCAGTAACTAATTTACTCACTAATTACGTTTTGTGCTAACCAAATCAAATTATTGCTGTCAAATAACAATACTCAAATAATTTTACCAGTTTTATAATAGACAGTTCATAAAAACTATAAATGATGTAACTGTCATTAAAGTGTGATATTTGTCAAAAACAGTACAATCATATAACATATATTTAAATTATATGACATTTTTCTATCAAAATATTAGATTATGTAGGCCTACCAGTATTTTTACTAATCAGAGAAAATGTAACTACAAAATTCCAAAAGAAATGAAATGTATCCTGTTTATGTACCGTACATGTTATGCAAGTTATTTCGTTTAACAATCTACATTAAATTCTATCCTGCTTTTCAGACTAATGCACATTTTATCTGTTTTGCTATTTTTCATGCCTATCTTGCATAAGCTTTGTGTTTATTTGCCTATTTTAACTATCAGTGTAAATGCTATTATCCAAGTCATTCTTTAATACTCATTCGTTAAATTGTGTCACTTTCAAAATATTTAATGTAATTCTTTATTTTGTGACGTTATTATTTTTATAATTTTAGTTACCGTTATATTACAGACAAATTACAACAGTTTTTTGTACCTTTACATTTCAGTGTTATAAATGTGTGTTTAATTTTCAGTGTTTTGACATTTCAATATAACACTTAATTCTCACAAAATTAACATAATACATGTATCTCACTCATAAACGTTCATAATTGTTTTATTAATAACAACTCTATTTTCTGACTTAACATATATTTTATATAATTATCTTCCCAATTAATTGTGTTTTCTAATAACAATATAATAATGTTAACATTGGAATAATACAGTAACATAAAATAATGTTACAATGTTATAAAACATTTATACGTGTTAATATTTCACTTCATTGGTAAGATTTAAAAACTTTTTTAAATTTTAGTTTTTACATTCTGCAATAGAAACACTTGTAACTGCTATATATAGCAACGCTCAATTAAATTGAATGAAATAAATTGGTATTGAAGAAAATATAGCAGTTACTTTCAACTCTACCACTTAACATGCTTATCTGAACCCAATTAGCCATAAAAATTATTGGCATAACTCAATTGGCATTAATTATATAGTTGGCTTACTTATGCTGCTGTTTGTAACTCACTAGTATAAAGATTATAAATAATAAAATTATTAAAACACATGTGAGATGAGATTATTTATGTTAGGAGCAGATTATGAGATATGTCCATATGCAACATTTAGTTTACCTACTCAAGCAATTGGACACTCCATGCAGTTTCAAACATTCTCACAGAGGGATTGCTATGAAGGACAACCTAGAAAAGACTATCATTACTCACGGTCCAGAGTGAAGGCTAGTACATCAAAAAGTCCACCTGATGGACTAAGCTTAGGTAAAAAATTACAATTGGCAAAAGTTTAAAAATGTTAGCACAAGAGATATGTTATATGCATGTGTGTGTGTGTGTGTGCGCGCGCATGCGTGCGCGCACGCGCGTTAGATACATTTGAGAGTAGCAACATGGTAGTTTTGTTTTATTCAATATTAGCTGCATATTTCATTCATTATATTTCTCAATGATTACTTAATATGAGAAGCAGATGTACTCTACTGATAGCAGACTATTCTACTGATACAAATATTTTATATCGTTTTATTATTAAAATTACCTTGTAATAATTAAAAATAATTTAATTTTCAGGTGAAATATTATAGGCCTACACATTTAAACAATTATTCTACCAGTCTTATTTTGTAGTGCTAACATGCACTTATCCCTTATCATTAAATATAAAATACAGTACATTATACAATTAAATGACAGTCCTCTCCAGTATATAATAATTGTTCATTCTAATAATACTATTTAGAAACAAACTGCAATATACATGAATCACGAGAGACTTATTTATATTGGAAATACTCATACGCGTAACTTGGGAGGGGCAAGGGCAAATACTCCCCCCCCCAATGTTCCGAGCATTATAAAATTGTGTTTCCAGTTGTTATAAATAAAAACTAACAAATAGTCAAACAGGAGACCGTTTCTTCTATTCTTGCAAGCACAGTAAAGACTATTTATCAGTGTCTGTACTGTTATCAGATGACTAGTTGCCATAAATTTATTATTCTTATTTCTTTTGAAAAAACTTGTAAGGGGAAAAAGCTAGAGACATAATATACAATGCGTGCCTTTTACACAAACAAAGACTTGTTTTGGAACACCTTAATGAAATAATAAGTGCAGCTGTACTTCTAAGAATTTGCTCTCTTTACTTTCCTCCCTTTGTCACACATATTCTTCGGAGTCATCATCTCTGTGCTCAGATTGTTTACTGTTTTATTTGAGATTATCGCTGTTTTCAGTTCAGCAGAATTTCACAAACACTACAGGCCAGTGTAAAAGAGAGCGGTATGGTAGAGGTAACAGATTCGGCAGTATGAACAAAGCTTTCTTACTGTGCAAGATGTCGATGGCTTTGTTCACGAATCTTAAAAGACTCGTTTGGAACTGTTATTTGTTAATGATTATTTATACAAGTGCGGTCGGTTACTCGGTCGTGTATGTAGTCCATTAAAGTACACATCGGTCATTTCTTTCTTAATTCGTTATTGTTGTGATTGTTTTGGTTTTTTGTGTTCCTAAGTTCTGAAAAATGGGAGATAAGAAACGCAAAGGAGTAACACTGTTTCATTTATTTGAAAACTGCCTGTTCCTTTAAATTGGTAATTTGAAAATTTCTTTTTGTTGTGACTGATTTGGCTTACTGCTACTACTGCCGAGCATTTTGTGACAGAGTGCCTAAGGGAGAGGATGCGTTTACGAAAACTGGGTATCCGTATAAGCATTGGAAGAACTGAAATGGTTTATGTTTATAGGCCTACAGCATGGGCGTATCCAGCTCAAAACGGAAGGGGGGCAGTTTTCGAAAATCAACCTCTTTGATGGCGGGGGGAGGGTCCATAGTGCCATACTACATAATAAACAATAACATAAGGAAGAATAACATTTATTAAAAAAAATTTTTTAAACAATAGTTTTTAAGGATTAGTTACAAATTCTCTAACTACAGCTCCTTGTTCCTTTTTTGCGAAAACTCGTTGACGATGAATGCTTAGCATGGGTAAGCATTTAACTTATTTTTACCAATACTTATTCTTAACCATGTTTTAATAAACAATAATAAAAGGAAGAACACCATTTATTAAAAGAAATTAATTCTTGAACAATAGCTTGCGAGGATTAGTTGCAAATTTTCGAATTACTGTTTCCATTAATCGCTCCTTGTTTACTAAAACCCATTCACGGTGAATGCTTAGCATGGCTAATGCATTTAATCTATTTTCACCAATAGTACTTCTTAGCCATGTTTTAATTCGGCGAAGAGAACTGAATGAACGCTCTATAGTGCTTGTTGTGCAGGGCTGTGAGAGCAATATCAGTAGTGCCTTTCTAATGGCCGGGAAAAACAGTTCGCTCTTTTTTAAAACTTCAACGATGTCTGATGCTTCTTGTACCTCATTCCACATTTTAAACCACAATTCCCTTTCCCCGTTGATGCCTTCCAAATTGTAAAATGTTGCACAAGATGCATTACTTTCTTTCCATTCCTCCAATGAAGCATCTCTCATGTTACTCGGATGGAAATGTGTCAATGAATGCAGGCGATTTGTCTGAAGAAAATCTAACTTCTAAAGATGATATGATGGAATCCAAGTAAGGAATTATTAGAGACCTTCTCCAAAATTTGGATAGATTTTCGGCAGGAGGATTACTTTTATGCTTTTGTCGACCAGAAACGCGAGTGGTGGTTATATCAATATTCAGATGTTTTGCAATGTCATTTGCTTCTTTCAAAACGTCATCTGTGATGCTCTCTGCATCTTTCCGATGATCTCTTAGCATGTCGAGAATAGTTTGAATGTGCTGGTTGGCTTTGACTATGTCAAGTGTCTTCAATTGAAGTGTATTTGCTATGGGTTGCAGTATAGCAGAATACTTTGCAATTAATGCTACTGAGACAATAAATGAAGATCTGCACGCCGATGCATGCATTTGATATGCTTTATTTCTGGTTGCTACATTTTCCTCTTCAGCTAATGTCTCTAATGCTTCAACAATATTGACGAAGTTATCCTTAAAAACATGAATGCTCTTGTACTTTTCTGACCATCTAGTCTCACACAATTTAGGAATGTTTGCAATAAGCTTGCATCGTAAAACGGACTCGCGAAAAAATGTGATTATCTCCTTGATAGTTCTAACGCAGTTTCGAATTTCTGGGATAAGGTTTAAGTCGTTCACGACCAGGTTTAGCTTGTGCGAGGAGCAATGGAAGTATAAGGCTTTTTGTACTTTTGCCTCAAGATTGCCTGCACACCCCCTTCTTTGCCAGACATGGTGGAACATCTGTCGAAACCTAATCCCACACACTTATCAGGGTCTAGATTTAAGTTTGTAACTAAATCATCAATAGCTTTGGCAATACTTCTGGCATCAAGTCCTTCAAGTTCTACAAAGCCTAAAAATTCCTCTTTGATTTCGTTGGCCTTTTCATCAAAGAAACGTAATCCAATAGACAGCTGTTCTTTTCCAGAAATATCTGCGGTTTCGTCAGCTAGAATGCTGTAAGCGCAAGCTTCTTTAACCCTTGTGATGATTTGTTCCCTGATTATAACACCACAGAGATCAATTATTTCATTTTGGATGATAGGTGATCGGTATGACGTGTTTTTGGCCCATGCCTTTATAAAAAATTTAGTAAGATTACCAAGAGGTATTAATAGGTTAACTAGGTGAAATATGGTACACATAGTAACTGACCGAAAGCACGTTGGAGAATAATTTATACTAAGCTTCTTTTAACTATTGTATTTGCATAAGCTAAAAGTAAGCTAAAGTATAATTGTATAATTTTTAAAACATTTTTTTTAGAAAAATAATTTTAATTATATAAATAAATGAAACTTCCAAAGTCATGCTTAATAATGTAAAATAAACGTTGATGATTGGTAGAACATACTTAAAGTTGTTCCTTTGTGCAAAATTGGACAAAGTAAAGCACGCAATTTGCCTTTCTTCTTCAACAATAGCTTAACTTCTTCAACGTTTTAACCTCTACGTGATTGTTCGTTTCAGTTCTTATGTTTTTTAAAAATACTAATAATGTAAGCTCACATTTGTGTTTTAATGATCACCTGAGATCATCTTATAACTAAGCAAATGAACAATGAACTATTTCTTTTATGAATTTGCTATCTGCTACAATTTTTATTGTTCGACTAAGCTTTTCGTCATCGCTGACATCATCAGGTCGTTGTTTAAGACCTGATGATGTCAGCGATGACGAAAAGCTTAGTCGAACAATAAAAATTATAGCAGTTAGCAAATTCATAAAAGAAATAGTAAGGATAGCTGCTAATTTAAACAATACGAAGGATAGAACAATGAACTGTTAAATAGAAAAAATAGTTTAAGTGGTTGCTTTAATTAATACTGCAATGCTTCTTCATCATTCGCATATTAGGAATAATCATGAGTCAATATTTGACTCTGACTGTTGTATAGCTAGAGACATCTCGTGTATAATAAAAAGCTGATAATTGTGGGTTTTGGAACGGAATAATTGGTAGGGCTAAACGTGCACTTACGGATTTTATTCTAGCAATTATTTGAGAGCAAGGATAGGTTACTCCGTTATAAGCCCCAAAACCTCCCCTGGTTAGGCTCATGAGTGAAACTGACTACAGGAAGTTGGTTATTTTATTAATTGAAAAATATAACTCATGCTTTTTTGTGCTCATAATAATAAATCATACATTAGCGAGAAATGGGACTTTCCAGGACATTTTACATAATAAACGGTATTATCCAGGACATTTAGGAGTTTCCGAGATGGTTGTGGATTCTCTTTTACATAAAACGTGACTATTCCGGGGCCATGTCCCGATTTGTCCATGATGAAATTCGGTTAAAAAACAAATTTTTCGCAAAACCACCATTTAGGTTAGGTTAGGATAGTTTTAAAATACACATACCAGTGAAAAAAAAACTCGAAAAAGGGTGAAAAAGTACCGTTTCCGTTTTAAACATATTTAAATATATATGTAAATTGTAATATTGGTTATTTTGCCCACATCCCCAATTTTTTTGCCTAAATAACACATACAAGTGTAGATAACCAAATAAAAGTCCTTACTTACCACAAAATTTTTTAATATCCATTTATCTTTCAGTGTATGGCTTCTTCCTGTAGTAAAAATTGAGGTAATTGACTTCTTAATGTCGTAAAAATTGTGTTACTTGTGAAAGTAACTTCGCCGCTCTCACTCTAACGATAAGTACTGTAAGAGTTGTGTTCTAATAAGAAAAAGAGGTTGTAGTTCTTATCACTTCTCACTTCTCAGAGATGGCGTCATGGCGTGTAACAGTAACAGTTGCGAGTTACATAAGCTAATCTTATGAGAAATCGTAAGGTTATAGTTCTTATAACTTCTCATAGATGACGCGAGTGTCTTTATTTCATAATTAGTTTCTTTCATTTTGAAATGTCAACAACCAGTCTGTTAATAAATTATTTACAAATTTGTTTTTTAAATTTTTTCCAGTTTGTTGGAGGGGGGGCAGTTCCCCCCTTGCCCCTGGATACACCCATGGCCTATAGTATATTTGTTCTAGGTAAACATAACTGGAAGTACAACTTATGAAGAAAGGTTTGTTGATCATTAAAAAATGAAATTGTCCATTTACTAACCAAGAATTATTACTTAACTTTCTAATGTTGTATATAATATATTTTATTAATTGTAATATATAGGTGGTCTCACTACACACTTAAATTTATGAAGCTTTACCCCCCCCCCCCAAAGTTAGGCCCCAAGTTACGCCTATGGAAATACTACAACTTGTAATAAAACCATTTAGAAACAAGGTGAGATATACCACAAACTGATTTCTATTGGAAAATGATTCCTAATATTCAAAGGTTAATGCTTATTTGAACATTTCTAAATTATTTCTATACACTTTGTAACGGTACAAATAGGTCCATGTAGGGATTTTGGATAAGCAACAGATATAATTTTATTGTGAATTTAAATTTTGTATGTGTAAGAGTAAAGTTTTCCCAAACATGTGAAACAACGCAGAAATCATGAAGGGTCGGCGTCAAGGTCAGTGGCGTACGTGCTGAGTGGCAGCGACTTCGCCAAAACAACCTGCCGATCGTATGTAAACGTCACTCAAGGAATGTCAGACGTAATCGCTGCACCTCAAAAAACAAAGACGTCATCACCAAAAACAATAGAATCGATGACGCGTCAACCCCTTCCACTTGGGAAATAAGCGCCATATTGTCATTCTCAGTCTCCTAACATCTTTCATGCGAACTGCACGTTGTACAAATTGCTGGCCAGCAAGTATTTAAAAGGAACAACAAAATGTAATCAAATATGTGAAATTAAAACTATTTGCAACTAAAAAGTATAAAAAGTAACGTAGAGTCAGTGGGTGCAGTTTAAAAGGAGAAACAGTTAATAATTCGGCCGAACACCAGTCGAACCATGGGTGACACCTGACCCGATCATCAATCCACCAAATTCAGGGAAGTAGACACTTTCAAAATATCAACTACAAACCCATTAACTTTTGAGCACAAGTAAAATTTGTAAAAATGTACCGTTAAATCAGTTTATGTGGGAGCATGTGTGTGTGTGTGTGTACCGGTACAGATAAAATCACAAGCATTGGTTAATGTTACGTGATTCATGTAACTTCATAATTGAAATTATTTAAAACTGCAGTAATGGTATAGATTCATTTAAATAGGTAACCAGAGTAAATTGGAGTTAAAATATATGTTGTGTAAATGTAGAATACTTAAGGCTGATGTAGCGAAAATATTTCGCAGCCATTTTGTATGTGGATTTAGCAAAGGGGGAAGACTCCATCTTGTTTTTTTGTTGGGTTATAAAATTATTTGAAAATTCAGGCAATTAAAACACAAGTTTTACTCAATGAAATCAGAGTATATTATTTCCATACAACCATTCCGTCTCTAGCTCGTTTAAAAGAATCCTGGAACCCGAACGTAAAAAATATTATGTTGGCACAACACCATATGGCGATTGCCTGAACCAGCATGGTAAACAAGTAAATGTTAATGAGAAACTTATAAAGGTAAGTCAAGTAAAAAATGTAATAAATATGTTTGTTAACAAATGGCGCCCTTACAAATGGACTTTATATAAATAAACCTGCGTACAGAAACAGAATGGTTGTTTAAAATGGGTACGTAATTAATACGTAAATAATAAGGTTATGTTGTGATATGTAACTATACGTAGTATATGTTAGATATATAGTAATATTTTGAAAAGAAATATATTTAAAATATTTTGAGATGGGGGTTCACTCAACCCCAGTTAGCCAGATCGGTGAGTCTAGCGCCACCGAGTCTGTTGAGTTAGATAGAATGCAAGTAACACCCATCTCAACTCGTCATGAAAACAAAAAAGACGATAATAGTGACATAATAAATATGATGAAATTCCTTATGAAAGAGCAAAATAATAACCTAAATGCCAAATTTGACGAAGTGAACAGTCGTTTTGACGTTAGTGATACTAAAATGAATGATAAATTTGAGATGCAAAATAATGAGATCAAGTTGATGAGAGGGGAGATTAAACAACAAAATTTTAATTTTTATAAACAAATAAATGAAATGAATGCATGTTATGAGAATATTAAAGAACAGATCACAGAATCAGTCAGTCAGAAGTTTGATAAACAAAATGCAAGAGTAGATGACATAATTAATAACTTTAAAATGAATAAAGTAGATGATAATTATGAGATTAAAATGGGGGTAGAAGGTAGTAAAGAGACCGATCAATTGAATGAAAATAAAGACGGTCAGTTAACATATAAAGACGATAAGGTAAGTAGGGGTGAGAATTATGACAATATAAGTAAAAATATGGGGTTAGAGAATAATGGTGTGAATATTGAGAGTACTGATGAAGTTTTAGAGGAGATAGAAGGTAATAATGGAATGTTAGTGTGTGTTGATGAGTCAGAGAGAAAGTGGAGAGAGAGTATACAGGTAGAGGGGTTGCAGGGGGTAATTTTTTCCCGTGGTATTGTTGGGGGTTAAGAAGGGTCTTCACGAGTATATTTGGTAGATGAAAGATCTACAAATAATTGTCCTTTGAATTTCGGTGAGGTTCCTGGTATGACCATGAGGTGTTTTTATGATTTAGAGCCCCCTGCATATATTGAGAGAGAGAGAGTGTGACTTGGGGTTATGATGAGGAATATTTTGAGAGAGAGAGAGAGAGGTATGGTGATAGGAAGATAGAGTTGTTTGAGGTTGGGAGAAGTTATACAGAATTAAGAGAGAGAATGAATAGAGAGAGAGTTGATAATTATAGTGAGTACTTACCTTATGTTGAAATGGATGTAGCAACAGTTATTAATGACGAATTATTAACGTACCTGGTGGTAACAGAAAATACTAAAGGAGAAATTACTATATACGATGTCGACAGGAATTTTGAAATAATGGTATGCGATAATATTTGTATTCTCAATAATATTGAGACAATGGAAAAAGGCAATGATGATGATTGTTATAATTATAATAATAAAAATGTGCCTGTAATTGTGAATGAATGGTGTAGCCGGAAGATCAGGTTATTATTTGATGATGGAGGGTAGATATTGTGTTGTTCATGAACATTTAATTATTTTAGTTTATGGTGATGACCTTGCTAACTTATGAAATGAGGTGTGGTAAACAGAAAAAATAATGACAAAAAATTGTAAATATATTTATAGTGAAATTAATTGTGTTTGTGTTGGGAAATGTATTTTATGTAAACTATGTATTTAGGTAATAGGAATTGCTTTAATAATACTTATAACATTTTTTCTCAGACTAAATAAATAATGAGAGTTTGTGATAAATGAATTGTAATTGTTTTGGAAGAAGGTAATTAAAGTAATGTTGTGTTTAAATAATTGATTGAATTAAAGGATTTGAGATTAATCAATTAATGTTGTATAAAAGAGATTTGATAATAAAGTTAAATGATTTTATGAGATTTAGATTATCTAATGACTAGCGAGTACCCGGCATGCGTTGCAATGCCACTCAAAGAAAGAAAGTGTTTGTATATATATAATATATAAAGACTTCGTTCGCGTGGTCTTCAATTTAATGCGATATTATATTTAGAACAGAATCTATTCCATTGGGTTGCCATAGTAACCAGATCTAATAAGTTAGTTTCTTAAGACTCTAAAGGACCCCCCAGAGGATCGTATCGAAAAAAACACCTGTCCTATGTTGGTTCTCCCGTTGGGTAAAATATTTGTGCCAAGTTTGGTTGAAATCGGTCCAGTGGTTTAGGAGGAGATGTGGAAGACCCCAAAGAACCCCCAACAGAACCCCATCGAAAAAACACCTATCCTATGTTGGTTCTCCCTTTGCGTAAAATATTTGTGCCAAGTTTGGTTGAAATCGGTCCAGTGGTTTAAGACGAGATGTGGAAGACCCCAAAGGACCCCCCGAAGTATCATATCGAAAAAACACATATCCTATGTTTGTTCTCCCGTTGCGTAAAATATTTGTGCCAAGTTTGGTTGAAATCGGTCCAGTGGTTTAGGAGAAGATGTGGAAGACCCCAAAGGACCCCCCAAAGAACCCCATCGGAAAAAACACCTATCCTATGTTGGTTCTTCCTTTGCGTAAAATATTTGTGCCAAGTTTGGTTGAAATCGGTCCAGTGGTTTAGGAGGAGATGTGGAAGACCCCAAAGGACCCCCCGAAGTATCATATCGAAAAAACACATATCCTATGTTGGTTCTCCCGTTGCGTAAAATATTTGTGCCAAGTTTGGTTGAAATCGGTCCAGTGGTTTAGGAGGAGATGTGGAAGACCCCAAAGAACCCCCAAAAGAACCCCATTGAAAAAACACCTATCCTATGTTGGTTCTCCCTTTGTGTAAAATATTTGTGCCACGTTTGGTTGAAATCGGTCCAGTGGTTTAGGAGGAGATGTGAAAGACCCCAAAGGACCCCCAAAAAGACCCCCCGAAGGATCATATCGAAAAAACACATATCCTATGTTGGTTCTCCCGTTGCGTAAAATATTTGTGCCAAGTTTGGTTGAAATCGGTCCAGTGGTTTAGGAGGAGATGTCGAAGACCCCAAAGGACCTCCCAATGGACCCCGTCGAAAAAACACCTATCCTATGTTGGTTCTCCCGTTGCGTAAAATATTTGTGCCAAGTTTGGTTGAAATCGGTCCAGTGGTTTAGGAGGAGATGTGGAAGACCCCAAAGGACCCCATCGAAAAACACCTACCCTATGTTGGTTCTCCCGTTGCATAAAATATTTGTGCCAAGTTTGGTTGAAATCGGTCCAGTGGTTTAGGAGGAGATGTGGAAGACCCCAAGAACCCCCCATAGGACCCCATCGAAAAAAATTCATAAACCTTCGCGGGCGTGCGCACAACAACTCACCGAAGTTTCATCACAATCGGATGAATGGTATAGGAACGCATACGGGACAAAGAAAGAAAGAAACAAACATTCATTTTTATAGATATAGATTAGTATATAATTAAACAGATAATATGTTTGGATATGGAGTTACATTGGTATTAAGAGGTAAGTGATGAATTTTCTAGTGAAATTGTCAATGATCATATTGATTTAAATGTGGTAAGAGATACAGCTTGGGTGATGATTATTTAAATAAGGCATTTGAGTTAGTCAGAGGTAATTTAAATGGGTGTTAGGTAAAATAAGAATTGTAGAATAAAAGTAATACAGCAACAGGGAGTAGTAGGGACACAGTAGTGGGAGTGCAGAGAGAGTAATGTAAGAAAGAGAGAGTAATGTAATTAGAGAGTAAATAGTGGCTGGTGATATTTTGTAGTGAGGGTGAGGTGGTAAGGAGTGATCAACGTGCATCATTGGGCAGGTAATTGTGAAGGGTCGAAAAGTGTTTGCCGAGATTATGGGAAGGGCAAAAGGAGATGAATGGAATTGCCAAGGTTGGGGACACACATCCTAGTTACAAAGAGGGTATTAGATATTTTATTATAAGAGGAGAATGGTATAAGTGGAATTAGTGTTGAAGGGGGTTATTATTGAGAGATTGGTGTCACCCTATGTAAATCTGTTAGTGGTTGTTAGTAGGAAGAAGGTGAGTAAGGTTATATAGTTAATGCCCATATAAATCGAATCATTGTGAATAACTGAGAGTCACCCAAACTAATTAATGAGGAAAATGTTAAAAGAAAGTTCATAGTAGAATTGTAATGATAAATGAAATGTTATGTAACATAAAGGTTGATAATAAATTAGAAGTTTTTTGGAGAATCTAATGGTCCAATAAATGTTAAATAATTAAGAGTATAAATAAAAAGAGTTAATAGAAGGTTCAAGGTGTAATGTTGATAATTTTTTATACAAATTATTTAAAGGTGAATTGTTTAGTTGAACGTAGCAATGTTAATGTTTATTATGTTATGTTATTATGCCAGATTAAGGGGTGACTTTGGGGGTTGTTTGGTGTTAATAGAAGAGAAAATCAATTGTGGAATGTAGTGACAGTACAGGTAGAAGGACATAAGTTTAGAATTTAGTTATGCTATTGCAGTGGCGGCATGTGCCACTGCAGATAGCGGTGAATGTTGGTGATAACGTCAAGGCACGTTACTACCATCGGTGGCCTCAAGAGGGGATATATACACTGCACAACCACTTATATAATTTTATATTATATGTTAATTGATACCGTGCAGTGTTAATATTGATGAAGTGGAACATGCGAATGAGAGAAGATTTCCCCGCCTTTTTGGGTGATTACTGTCTTATCAGCACTAATCGTGGTTTTGGACGACAACTAGCTGTGGGCAGAAATTGTAAAACTGACCATGGTTGGTTGCCCTTGAAATTGGTGAAAATTGAAATTAACGGGGGACAACTTAGGGGAAATCCCCGGAACTATGGAACAGCTGCTATCAACTTGTTCGAGTAGGAACAGCAAAAAAGGTTATAGACCTGTTTTAAGGTTATAACTATATAAAATCAGATATTATGATATCTGGCAGTTTAAAATGTAAAGCCAAAGCAAGGACAGGAGATGCCAAAATTCCTCCCCAAATTCAGTCCTTGTGGAAGCAACTGGGCGCTACAGTCCAGTGGGGGGCCATAGTGTGTGTGGAAGGAGGTTACTAATTGGGTAGTAACGTTTAATGGATAATAAATATATATATATATATATTGAAACAAAACGTTTATGGTGTTTTATTTACTTATATGAGACTCCCGTGTATCAACGTCAAGCACCACGTTGAAGGCGGTAATTGTAACCACTAAGTTATCTTCAGATCAATAGGATTTAATTTAGGTTTCAGGGTTTAATTCAGCCATGTTGGTTTGCGCCAATTTGTAACAAATAAAATGTTGTTACCTGTTTTTAATCAATATGTTATTAATGAATTATTATTAGTATTATTACTATTAGGTTGTTACAGATGAAACCTCCTGAAAATATATTATTAGGCAAATATAGTTATGATTATGTTATTTTTACTTTTAATTGTACTATAATACAGTTTCCACTAAGTATTCAATAGTTATGTAATATTAACTATATACGTCATGTATTGACTGAATGTATTAAGTATTCTTGTCAACCCTAGTCCCTCTATATTAGATAATTCAATTCAAATTTGGTGCAGAAAACACGCTAGTTCGGCAATCTCCCGTTCCACCAGCTGTTGACAATTAGCACTGTTAGTCGTGATAAACTTGCGTCTAGGTTAACCGTTCATCTGATTTTATTCCCCCTTTTCCTGTAAATTACTCCACCCACAACATATAATACTTATTCTGCAATAACTTAGAACATTATCTCATACAAGAAACATTTTTTATTAATTTTATAAGTTATTTCACAGTAACAGTCCTCTCCAAAATAATAATATCCTTAAATCGATTATGTAACGGTATATCGATCGTCAATTGATCAAGTTCCTTTGACTTATACAAATTAAATATAACAATAAATATTTCTTATTCCAGGGTTCGTAAGATTCTTTTAACCATTAGTAAGGCCAGGTAAAATGCAAAATTAAGGTTACTCAAGTATTACAAAGAGGTTATTAACTCTAAATATATATATATAGAATTTAAAAATAAGTTGTTTTTTACCGTGTTGGCGGAACTCAAACTGGCATTGGACGTCTGTAAACAGTTGAAGATGATCGGCTTAAATTACGTTCATCCAGGAAAAAGTGTTCTGCCCCCTTAATAAAATTGATGGTGTAGTATCCAGGGAAGCTCTCAGGAACTCTTCTGACTGCCGTTCTTCTCCTACGATGTTGATAGTTGTCAGTCACGGTGGAATGAAAATAGTATTCTAGCTTCTTCTTGCAAGTGAAGGTTAACTCTGCAAAACGAGGTCTTCGTATGTCTTCTCAATAATTCCGTTAGTTTCGGCCTTTACTTCTCTCAATTTGGCTTCTGATTACAGGGGAAATCGGTTTAATACCGAATCCAGCAGAATTATCCTGGTGAATGAAGTGAGGAATTCTAGACTCTTTTCGAGGTATTCAGTTATAATTTGGAAATCTAATTGGTTTTATTACTCATCAGTAGTATTACAGAATTAGGTTTCAAATAGGATTTATTAATTTATATTCGTATTTTTTCAAATTTTATCATTCTTTCTTTTAAATGTGTCTGCTCATCTCAACTCAATAGCATGTAACAATCGAAACAAATGATTTCAAATCAACAACTCTTGTACATTCCAGTTGCCTTAACAACCACTATTTTCTGTCATTGGATGAAATTAGATATCCTAGAGCCAGAATTATAGAATATTACTACTCTTTTTAATAAAATACTCCATGCTTGGGATAATACCAAATTACCTAAAATTCTCACCTAACCTTCCTTCTTAAACAGTATATGTTTTACTATAGTTTCATTGGACTGGACTTCTTAAAAAGGTATTAATTTCCTTTTACAAATATTAAATTTAGGCCTATAGGTTTTCTTACAACTGTTATAATATTGTTTGGTTTTTTAACTTAATTTTCTTTACCTGACCTACTGTACAATTAATTATTGGTTAATGGTTATTTACATTAATTTTAATTTCCTGGTTTTACTTTATTACCTTAATTAACTCGTCCTTGAACCCTTCATTAGTTTACAACATAATTATCAGAACTACTTGTCAAACCTTAAACACTTATTGCCATCCTGGCCAAGTTTACAAACATATTAATTAAGACAACTCCATTATTCAATTTTAGTCAATACTTAAAACTTAGTATAATGCCTAACACAGGTAACTATACTTAATTGTCTAACGACAAATTTAACATAAATACAAACATTACCACTGGTTAAGTATTCCTATAAAACAACAGTTCACTCTTACTATACTCACAACATAACATAAATATTCTGTGAACACTAACATGCTACAGTATAAAAAACAAGTACAATTTATTATATTAACCATTAATTGGTATAGTATTTTATACTCAAAGTTATCTATTATATCTTTTGACTTGAGGTACATCTTACTCATCTTACAATTACTGAGCAACCTTAATTCGGGGTATGGTCCTTGACCATAGTTAATTCAATTTTTTATGTAACGTTGGGGACCTCAATTCTGTTATGTTACATAACACCCCCCCCCCTTTGAAAGAAGTTTATTTTGTCTTAACGAAGTTTAGTAAAAAAAATAAACTCATAACTCGTATCTGACCAGTTGGTTCTCTTACTCATAATACTTTTTTATTCAGACTGGTTGTATGTACCTTTCACCCTATTATTTACGTATGGAATTATCCGTTGTATTACTATTATTTCTTCTTTCCTTCTTAAAATCAATTATTTCCCAAGTTTAAATCTTACTTCTATAATCATTCTCGTGACATTCTTTATTAATTATACATTTTGGATCTGGTTTTATTTATTTATCTATATTTATTTGTGAGTTTTCCCTCTAATATTTAATTTTCCTAAACCTCCCTAACATTATAACTGGAATCGAATCGGTGGTGCTGTATCGGCTTACCAAATACCGTCGTCCGTTACATATCTTCTGGGATCAGAGGAACATCATCTCTGCCCAGTTAAATGATTGCTGGAATATTCTACAGTCAATCTTCATTAATAAACCTCGCAAGGTAGTCATCATGTGACCTTCAATAAAATAATTAATAATAATAATACTCTAGGGATTATTCACTGTACTTTAACTCAGATCATATTATTTCTTCATATTAATTCTTCCTTCTATTATACACTTCTCCTCTCCAATACTTGGCTATTTTATTGACATTTATTAATTGGCTTTCTTACGGATAACTCTTTATTATTTGTTTTTTTTTTTTCTTTTATATTAGTTTAAAGTAATTTCTTCTGAATTATATAGTAATGTGTTCTTACTTATTTTTTTGAATTTTGTTGTTTTATTAAATCATATTGTTCCTGAATAAATTAAATAAGTTGTCCTTACGTCTTTTTGGAATTTTGGGGTATTTATCTTCAAAATTCTCTTTTTTATATATCTCATAAATTGTTTTCTTAAATGCTTGTTTGTAAGGTGAAGTTACTTCATTTTTTGAATTTTGGGGTATTTATCTTCAAAATTCTCTTTTTCTATAGCTCATAAATTGTTTCCTTAAATACTTGTTTGTAAGGTGAACTTACTTCATTTTTTGAATTTTGGGGTATTTATTATGCATTCCACCTGTCGGGTGTGGTTTCTTCTTCATCGAGTTCTTGTCTTACATCCTGGGATGTGCTGGGTCGGTGGCCATCTCCTCTTAGGGGAATCCAGCGTTCTGGTGGGTTCTGTTGATTATAAACTATTCGGACATTCCTAGATGGATCGTCCCTTCTTTGGTTCTCGCTTCCGGATCTGGATTCTCCGATGCTATTGCTCCGTGGTAAATGCTCACTATCATTCTCCCTTTGGGGTTGATCCCTCCTTGGACCATTCTCTTCGGCCCTTATAAAATGCACCATTGGTCTGGAGACCCTATTGTTATTATTGTGGTTATTTGGCTGGTAATTTCTATTATTATTATTATAATGTTCTGCATTACCTTGGTTGGGGTTTCTCTGACTATTGGAATTATGATTATTCTGATAATGATTATTTCGATTACTTGGGTAACTGTTGTTATTCCTGCTAGGATTTTGGTTATTAGGGAAATTATTATTATTATTATTAGTGTTATTATTACTATTATAATAATTCGAATTGTTTCAGTTCCCTTGGTTGTTGTTGTTATTTTGCCGTTGGTCTGTCTCATTATCATAATTACCTGGCCTGCCATTATAGTTCGGCCGGTTATGCGTCTCATGACTGTTATGGTTATTGTTTCTGTTGTTGTAGTCTGGGATATCCCTGCTCCCGTACCGGTCGTTTCTCTGCCGACTCCTTCTATAATGCACCTCACGCTCGTGCTCTTCCAATAGCGCTGACATGGCCTGTATCGTTTTTATCTGTCCGCCCGATCATGCTATTGATATCCCGTTATCATAGTGGTATGCTAACCTGGTGACGAGAATTTCCTCTGGGATTTTTGGTTCAAGGTGTCTCGCCAAGCATACTTTTCCCAGGAAGTAGGCGGTAAGTGTTGTTCCCCTGCTGGCGTCATACCTTCCATAGCTGATGCTCTCCCTTACTACGTTCTGGGTGGCGTCTGACCAGTACCTGGCTTTAAAAGCTATTTTAAATTCTTCGTAGCTTCGGATGTCGTGCCTGGTGGCTGTCCACCAGTTATCATAGGTTTCCTTGAAATGTTCGTCCAAGTAACGACGAATTATTGGCCACCTGTTTTCACCAATTCTCATTAGTTGTTCGCCGACCCGTTCCAAGAATTCCATTGGGTTTCTCTTGTATGACTTAAAGTTGATGGTCTCCCGGTCGTCTATATGTTGTGTATATGGAACAGTGATCGTTCGGTTGTCAACTGACCGTTGTAGGTTCTCGATTCTCTCCTGGTTACGTTGTCCTTGCTCCTGTACTTCGTTCACGACCGTATCTAAGTTTCGATGCTGGTTTCCGCAATCTGCTCGTATTGATTCCACTTGAATCCGGTTTTCTTCTTCTATTTGGTCTATCTTGACCTCTAGTTCAGCCCTATTTCGTGTAACAGCTTCATCGGTCACTCTCAGTTTTCTATTTGTTTCAGTTATCTCCTGTTTTCTTTCGCCGTCGTTCTTACCTACCTTCTGGCTGATTGCCTCACTGGCGTCCTCGATTTTCTTATTGAGAGCTTGTCTTAATACTTCATTCTGTTTATCGACAGTTTCCCTTAATTGCTTGTTAGAATGCTCAATTCTCTCATCGATTCGTATAAGATTGTCCTCATTGATTTTCTCAAGATCTTCTTTCATTCATTTATTGTTTTCCTCAAGTTTTTTGTTCATTAGTTTGTTATCGTCCTGAATCTGTCTCAAACTCTCGTCATTCCTGTCAAACTTTTCATTCATTTGTTTGATTAAATTCTCGCTCAAAATTTCGTTTTGTTTTTTTGAGTTTTCATTAATACTGTCTATTTTATTTTCCAGCTTTTCATTGATTTGTCTAAAATCGGCCTTCAACTGTTCATTATTTTCATTTATGGTTTGCCTTAAAAGTTCACTAGTACTTTCCTTAATACTGTCAATTTTTTCATTAGTTTGTCTATTATCTTCTTTGATACTGTCTATTTTTTCATTAGTTTGTCTATTATCTTCTTTGATACTGTCTATTTTTTCATTAGTGTATCTATTATCTTCTTTGATTTGTCTTAAACTCTCATTAGTTTGTTTTAAACTCTCCTTAGTTTGTTTATTATCCTCCTTCATGCTGCTCATTAATTCTTTATTATCCTTCTTCATGCTACTCATTAATTCCATTAATTTTTCCCAATTTAATCCTCCCCTAGCTTCCTCTTTATCTGGTTGGTCCCCTTGGGCATCCTCTTTATTGCTCGCTTGTTGTTCCATTTTGGTGTCTGTAACTACCTCTGTTTCTTCTTCCCGTCTATCTTCTTCTGTTTCTTGCTCCTTCTCCATCCTTTTAGTAACACCTCTCGTATGCATTCCTGTGCCTCTAATGGTTGCCTGCTCAAGTTAAGTAATAATTAATACGATTTTTTACTTAACTAAAGCCCACTCGTTGAGCGCCAATTTGTAAAGAAATAAATTCATTAGACGGTGTTAATAGAAGATGATGATGCCCCACGTTGTGAGCGTCAATTTGTAAAGAACTTGTTTCTTTATATATATATATATATATATATATATATATATATATATAATGACGATGTTGGTCATAAAGATAGTTATGATTTTGTTTTAAAGGAAGAGGATCATGAAAGATGATCAATAATTTTAATAGATAGGGTGTTCTGAAGTAGTGAACTTGTGTTTTGTTATATGTAAGAATTATATAGATAGATTGTTTTGTCGATTCTATTAAACTTAATTAATTGTTTAAATATCATTGCATTAGGTTAAAGATTTATATTTCTTCTGTTGAAATGGAAAAGAGTTAAAATATTATCGATTGGAGTCAAAATTTTGATAAATATGTAGGAATGTAAAAAGAGAAGGATACATCTATAATAAATCTTGTTTTCATCTATGTATTAGAGATATTAGGAGTTAAGGAAAAACCAATGCTTATTAACGTAAACCAATGTAGCTTGGGGGAAACAGATCAGTTGGGGATATGGCATTATACAAGGCCACTATTTGATTTTTTTATTTCAATGTTTCAGAGTTTGGTGATGCTGTGGCGGCGGTCCTGAGCTGGCCAGCGCGTCAGACCAGGAACGTCAAGTGCCTGACTGGCCTTGCGGTGTTGGGATCTCGAAAGAGAAGTCCAGTAAGGTTATGCAGGTGCTGTCACCATCATTGGACCAAGGGGTAAGTGATTGATATTCTTTTTGTATAAACAATACATGGGGTTGTGGCGACATATCCTAGCTGATCCCTTTAGGAAGTATGAATGTGTCAATGAGAGTTTTTATGCTTTGTCATAAAACCTCTCATTGAGGGGGTATTGTAACGGTACAAATAGGTCCATGTAGGGATTTTGGATAAGCAACAGATATAATTTTATTGTGAATTTAAATTTTGTATGTGTAAGAGTAAAGTTTTCCCAAACATGTGAAACAACACAGAAATCATGAAGGGTCGGCGTCAAGGTCAGTGGCGTACGTGCTGAGTGGCAGCGACTTCGCCAAAACAACCTGCCGATCATATGTAAACGTCACTCAAGGAATGTCAGACGTAGTCGCTGCACCTCAAAAAACAAAGACGTCATCACCAAAAACAATAGAATCGATGACGCGTCAACCCCTTCCACTTGGGAAATAAGCGCCATATTGTCGTTCTCAGTCGCCTAACATCTTTCGTGTGAACTGCACGTTGTACAAATTGCTGGCCAGCAAGTATTTAAAAGGAACAACAAAGTGTAATCAAATATGTGAAATTAAAACTATTTGCAACTAAAAAGTATAAAAAGTAACGTAGAGTCAGTGGGTGCAGTTTAAAAGGAGAAACAGTTAATAATTCGGCCGAACACCAGTCGAACCATGGGTGACGCCTGACCCAATCGTCAATCCAGTAAATTCAGGGAAGTAGACACTTTCAAAATATCAACTACAAACCCATTAACTTTTGAGCTCAAGTAAAATTTGTAAAAATGTACCGTTAAATCAGTTTATGTGGGAGCATGTGTGTGTGTGTGTGTGTGTGCCGGTACAGATAAAATCACAAGCATTGGTTAACGTTACGTGATTCATGTAACTTCATAATTGAAATTATTTAAAACTGCAGTAATGGTATAGATTCATTTAAATAGGTAACCAGAATAAATTGGAGTTAAAATATGTTGTGTAAATGTAGAATACTTAAGGCTGATGTAGCGAAAATATTTTGCAGCCATTTTGTATGTGGATTTAGCAAAGGGGGAAGACTCCATCTTGTTTTTTTGTTGGGTTATAAAAATATTTGAAAATTCAGACAAAACACAAGTTTTACTCAATGAAATCAGAGTATATTATTTCCATACAACCATTCCGTCTCTAGCTCGTTTAAAAGAATCCTGGAACCCGAACGTAAAAAATATTATGTTGGCACAACACTACATGGCAATTGCCTGAACCAGCATGGTAAACAAGTAAATGTTAACGAGAAACTTATAAAGGTAAGTCAAGTAAAAAATGTAATAAATATGTTTGTTAACAACTTCTATCACCATTCAAGAACATAAAATACTTCATCCTACTACTTAATGTAGGCCTCTCTCTCTCTCTCTCTCTCTCTCTCTCTCTCTCTCTCTCTCTCTCTCTCTCTCTCTCTCTCTCTCTCACACACACACACACACACACACACACACACACACACACACACACACACACACACACACACACACACACACACACACACAGTGCTCTTAATTCATAATTATTTTATACAAAAAGAATTACAACATATGTGTTTTCAAAAGGAAAGGAAACGTTGAATTTTTACCATCAGTATTTTCTGTGTAAAAAGCTTATCTTTGATTATCTTTAGTGCTTTATTTAGAAACAGTAATATGAGCTGATATGCTATTTTATTTATTTTAAATAATGTTTTAAGAATATTTTTCTCTTAGATATCATTTACAGAGTACAAAACAGGAAGTTCAAATTGTAAATAGAAGTTTAATTCTAAATGTGAATGAGGTAATTTTTTATTTCTGATTATGAAATATTACAGTAAGATTAGATGGCTGTCAACAAGTCAATGAATGGATTAATATAATCTATTCAATGGAGTGGTTTCTTTCTAAGCAATAATGAAATTGTCTTTGATAGCTTACCTAGTACTAAATGCTGTATAGAACTTAAGCTCTGACAATAATTCTTTGATAACTATGCCCTTCATATTGTACAATAAAAAATACTATAATAAATTAACCACATGTAAGAACACTGTAAAAATTAAATATAATAATATGTTTTGGGTGACTAAAAAAAAGTTTTTATATGTGTTTTTTACATTTGTATTGAGAATATAAAAACACTTTACAAACCTTCCTCTCGGAAGATATTATGCTTTAAGAAATGTAACTGTAATACGACACTTAAAATTACTTAATTTGGTTATACATGTCATGTTTGTCATGAACATTTATAACTTTAATACTTTTATTTTTATGAAAATATTTATCTGGTACCTACTAAATACATAAGAAAGTACTAAGTAATTAAAAATATTAAATAATGATTTTTATCTGCCTTAAAATGTATTCAATTAGTTATTGCTAAAATATGTCTAAAATTTATAATTTTTGTTCAAAACACTTAGGGTTGTTCATCTTACACATAAATAGAATAAGTGAAGTAAAATTATAGTTAACATATTTGTTTAAATTGATTGTTGTTAAATTGTTTAAATTGAAAAAGAGATAATGGGAGATAACAAGTGTTTGACAAACCTGAGGAGGTTGTTTAAGAAAGCGAAATTGATAGCTCACTCAGTTTTTTTTTTTTAACAGTACAGCTGAGAAAATAATATCTTTGAAGGATGGCATTTTTTATAAATAAAGGTGAAGACTGTAATATATAAGGAAATGATGACTGGATTACTGAGATGAGTGGAATGTTTTTAGGATTCACTGATTCCATCTTAGGAAGGTGACCAACAACTACATTAGTAAAATAAAACTGATTATACTTGGAAACAGAAGAATCTTATATTTAAGGTGTTCTTTGAGTCACAATGAATTTCAAGAATTGCAAGGCAGCAGAAGGGGATGACACAATAGTTCAAATAATTAAATATTAAATTCTCAGTGTCCCATAAAGAAATTACTAGACCTCCCATTGCCTGCATACATAAAAATGTAGAGAATAAAATAGTATGGCCAACAATAAATTTGTTCTTTCTTTAGTCCAACTAGTTTTTATCATTTTTCACCACTTTGAACTTTATCTTCAACAGATTTTCTTACCTCTATGTCGATATGCTTATAGGAGAGCATATTGTACCTATTTATTTGATATATTGAATAACTTGTATATTGTACAAGATTGATATATTGAATAAACAAAAGAAAGGCAGTCTAATTGTTAGGAGAAAATGGCATACCGATAAAAAGAAAAGAGTCTCAAGGTCAGAAACATTATCAAAGTAAAACCAAATAGTTACAAATGAATAGGCGAACCAAAAAGCACTAGTTTGAAAACATGTTGGAAGTTTTGAACACGATGGAGTTACAAAACAGCTTAGAGAGATTTGGTATGGGAAAGAGTAGAAATCTATCTTAGGAAGCTCAACAAGTCATACGTAAACCCAATCAACTGTTTCAGTCTCTAGTAATCTTGTGTGGTTCTTCTTAAATTAAATTTTTCCAGGAGTGTTTTCACAATATATACACATTATCAATGGAACCAATTATTTTGGAAATATGTAGTTGTTTAATATTTTTCTAAATTAATTTGCTTTCTGTGTTTTATTATAACTAAACAATAAAATATATTAACCTTGAATATTGGTCCAAAGTGTTTATATTTCATTATGTTTTCCTGAATATAAAATACTAAGAATTACCTACTTAATTAATACTGTAACAAGTACTATTAATTTATATCAAGTTGTAAAAGACCAATGAGTTGTATTCTTGTTATCAGTATTACCTATTATTTCATACTTGATCAAAATAATTGTAAAATTAGAGCCATCAAATAAGTGTATCATTCTGCAACTACACACACACACACACACACACACACACACATGCGCACGCATGCACACGTGTATGCATGCACACATGCATGGTCGTAAGCATGCACACACATCAAAAGAAAATTGAGTCAACTTGCCATTTATAACTGAAATTCCTCAAGCTTTCAATCTATTTTAATTTCAGAATATCATAGTATTTACTCTTTCATATCTTCTCCTTCAGATGATCTTATTTTGCATGTTTCTTATTCAATGTTCATGATTTTGTCTTTTAATTGACAATTTATTATTATTTTGAAGCATCAAATAGGTGTAACATATGTGATTATGTGAATACCTTATTAATTTTAAAAATATATATACAGTAAAACCTGTTAGTGAGTATTACATTAAATGATTATTACCAACAAAATTTGTGCCTGTGTGGCTTTTACTGCTTGAATTCGTTAGTGATAAATATATATATTATATATATAATAAAGTTATATATTCCAATTAAAATATTCATCAATTTTTGATCAGATTAACATTATTTATGCTACATATCTGAATATAACTTTGACTCTACCTAGATGACAGTTTTGTATTTAAAAAATACTTTATACTTATACATTTTTAACATTTACTGAAACATTTTTTTGAAGACACAAATATAAAATTGCAAAACTCTAAACATCTGCCACACATTTATAGCTGGTTTGACTACATTAACTTGCGTATTAACTACTACACATTATACAGTAGAAAAAAAGAGAAATTTCTTATTTCAGAACTAATTACTTTAAAACTAACTATCCTAATAATTGATTAATCTTACATTAATAATTCCATAATTCAAAATTCTGAGTATATCATAATTTGTATATATGTAAAAATTATTATCTTCAGACAATTTATGAACACTATTATGACACAGAACACTAGTAGTTTAGATTAAAATTTTTACCTTATTTCCTGAGCTAACTTTTCCTCATTGCAAGCCTCATCAGAGGCTGGTGGTAGAAACACTGCTGTACTGTTTTTGGAGATGGCATCAGACAGTGCTCCTAGCAGCAGGTTCTGATGAAGCTCACAATGAGGAAACGTTAGTTCACGCAATAAGTTAAATATTTTAGTGTTCCACATTGTAATAGTGTTTATGAATTCTCAGTGATACTCAAACAATCATGGCCAACAAATAACCAATAATTTATTATTATCTTCACATTGAATTTAGATCCTCATCAATCACCAACTTACCCTGCAGTGAGAATGAATCCATTCAGCTGCAAAACTGTTTCAAATTGTGTTCTTTTTTGCTGTTGTTTCTTTGATTGATACAACTTAAATTGCATAATGAAAACAATAAGTAATGTTTAGGTAGCACTTTTTTTACAGAACAAAGCTTCATAACCTAGAAAGTGGTTACTAAATCCTTAAACTATTTAGCATACCATAGCTGATGTCACACAAGAATACATAAGTAGTAGATTTTAAACAAAAAATGTTTCACATTTCTGTAGAAAACACACATCAAATTTAGTATTCAGTTACTCTATTAGCATAATTATTTAGTCTGTAAATTAATATAATAAAAAAGTAATTACAATAATAAAATATTCACCACAACTTATTAAATATTCTTTTAGAACTTAATTTTTTAAATAACAGTATCCATAAATATTACAACCAAAAATGAATAATTCTGCAAATATTTAAAAATATATTAAGCTTGATATAATTAAATTTGTTATATTTAAGACACTTAGTATATGGCATGTGATTTCTATACATGATCTATGAAACTTATGTATTTCTGTTAGAAATATCATGCATCTCCAGTCAACAGACTCTGCCAGTTGGGCGCAAACCTGGTAGTCACACTGGTGTTCCTGAGGGTCCCAGCACAGCATTTCTCTCAGATTCTGACAGCAGCAGCGGCAAGCCTCAGAATTCACGAAGACATCCTACTCCAGCTCACAAGAAACATAGTTCTGGTGTTGTATATTTATTATATTAAACTATATAACATTATATTTTTCTCATACTACTGATAGCAAAAATCAGTTTATTTGTTAATTTATTAAATCAGTGCTTTTGTTAATAGTTACATACATTTATTTAACAAATACTGGTTGAAGCCAGTGCCAGTAACAAAGCACTACCATTAAGGAAACGTCTACTAATTTACATGTGAAGGGATAATAACAGAAAAGCAGGGATTAGGAGGAATACCTCAGCCATATGAATGCCAGCTTAGCTAAAAGAGCGAATTTAAAATAAACCACAGATCTTTAGGCTTGTATGTGATGCAGTGTTTATAGCCAATGTATTTATGTATACTACTTACTCAGGAGATTACAGAGAAGAAGATTACAAAGAAGATTAACTGAGAACAGAGAGGCATTGAATTAGCTGAATATTTTGTAAAGGACACACCAAATGGAAATAAGAGATGTATTATTGTGTTCTAATAATTTGTAGATTACAAATTTCTAAAGAAATGTGAAAGGTCAAATAATATATAAGAGACACAAAACAATAGTAAGAAGAGTTACATGCACGTGAAATGACAAGAAATCTGAAAAGTGTTCAGAGATTTGAGAAAATAATGTATACTTTACAGCAAATACATTTCAGAACACTGAATTGTAACTTTTAAATCGTTTCAAGTTATGTTGGATTATTTTATAGAGAACTAAGAGAAACCATTTAAATGAATTTCTCTATGCCATTTTTCAGAGATTGTACAATTGAATTGAATATTTTTGTTAAGAAGATTTAAAAGATAATTATTTTCAAATGTTTAAATAATGAAAAGAGAATATAAATATTAAATTTCTAATTGGTAAAATGAAGCAGAATGGATAAAGTAACAAGACAGACCCATATTGGATCCAGTAGTAGTAGAAGCTTCTATTAGGATGAAGGACTATAATGTAATATTTTAAAATTTCAATGTTCTTAAAACAAATGAAATACTGAAAAACTTAAGGTGACAGTGAGGTACCAGCGTGATTATAAAGATAGGAAGGAAAACTGTAGAATTAAAACTGAACCATTTGTTTAAATTTATTTGAACTGATGTTACTAAATAATGTCTGAAAATTATATTTATTTGTAAGTATCTATAAACAATAGTTCAAAGCCATCTGTTCTAATTTTAGAAATATAAGTTTATTTTCAACTAACAGCATACAAAATATATACAAAGATTTATGAAAATAATGTATACTTTACTGCAAATATATTTCAGAACACTTGGTCATTACAAGTTATGTTGGATTATTATGTAGAGGTAAGAGAAACCATTCAAATGAATTTCTCTATGCATTTTTCTAAAATTGTACAATTGAATTGTATATTCCTTTTATTTACCATTTAAATTCACTGCAATGATTTGTAAATGGAAAAAAGTAATTTTAATTTATCAACCAATTTAAATATTTAATAATTTACAGATAGTATCTAGGTATTAAGACACTGGTACATGCATTGTTTGATTATTTAAGTCTAAAACTAGTTCATTAATTGTAGTAAATTTAAAACATTACTTCATTTCCTACTACCCCAAAAAACAATTAATTTTAAAATATAACATAAAATGTTAACTCTATTTTAGAAATTATTTTAATAGCCTACATTGCAACACTAACAGAAAAAAATACAAATCTTACTATTTATTTTGATAAATATTGAAATAAAACGTGTTACTGGGTGTTAATAGAAGACGATTATGCCCCACGTTGTGAGCGTCAATTTGATATATAACGAGTTATTGTGATCAATAAAATTTTATTTTGGGTTTCGGGGTTTGACCAAGCTCCACGTTGTTATGCGCCAATTTGTAAAGTATCCGTGTTCCGTGAGGTACTATCGAAACGTCTGTCTTATTCCAGCCCCTATGTTGGGTTCACCAATTTGTAACTAAACGTGTTTGCTATATTTTATTTAGTTATATGAAGATGTGTGGAAGCACCACTGTTGGATTCCAATTTGGAATACAACGTTTACAAGTATGTGAGTGTGTGTACTGGGGTTCAACCCAGTCCCACTTTGGTTTGCGCTAATTTGTAACAATCTAGCGATGTTATTATTTTTAATTAATCTGTAAATCTGTTAATTTACAGTTGTTATTAACGAATATATCTTTCGGTTGTGACCGATGAAACCTTCAGAAAATAGATTATTAAGCAAACAAAATTATAATTATGTTCCTTGAATTTATAATCATACTACTCTATAGAGTTAACTTAGTTTTCAGTGGTTGTGTAATATTAGCGATATGTATGGAGTATTGACTGAAAGTAAGGGGTATTTGTGTCAACCCTAGTCACTCGATGTTAGAAAATTTCATTCAAATTTTGTACTATACACAAGCTAGTTCAGCAATCTCCCGTCCCACCAGCTGCAAACGTTGGGCGCTGTTACTTGTAATAAGCATACTTATAGGTTAGTTATTCATTGAGTTTGAATCAACCTTTTTGTAAATTATTCCAACCACTACATATAGTATTTATTCTGCAATAACTTCAAACGTTATCTCATACAATAAAGATACTTTATTTATTTTCTCTATCAATTCACAGTCCACGTTATCTCAAAAAAATAATAATACGATCAAATCGATCGCACAGAAATATATCGATTATCAATTACTCAAACTCTATAAACATATACACATGAAAATAATAATAAATAATTCTTATCCCAGGGTTCATAAAGTTCTTGGAACCATTAGTAAGGCCAGGTAAAATGCATAATTAAGGTTGCTCAATTTACAAAACAAAATTATTTACTTTAAATATAGTGAAATTAAAATAGGTTGTTTTTTTACCAAGCTGACGAAAACTTCGACTGGCTGTGGGCGTCCGTAAACAATTGCCAAGATTCAAATTAATTTGTCTTCATCCAGTAAAAGTGTTCTGCCTTTTATAAAATTGATTGTGGAGATGAATAGGAAGCTCTCAGGAATTCTTCGGACTTCTGATCTTCTTCTATGACCTCGTTAATTCTCGGTCCCGGTGAAATGAAATTAGGATCCCAGCTTCTTCTGCTGCCAGTGAAGGTTATCTCTGCCACACTAGGTCTTCTGGTATTTTCAATAATTCCGTTAGTTCAGGCTTTAATTCTTTTAACTGATCTTCTGTTTATAGAAAGAATTGGTTGAATACCAAATCCAGCGGAATTATTTGGTGAATGAGGTGAGAGGCTTTCAATTCTGTTTAGATGTATTCATTTACAATTTGGAAGGTTATTTAATTTTTATTACTCATCAGCATTAAATTACAATTATTTTTCAAAAGGGTTTTTCAATTTTGATTCATGTTTCTTCCAGATTTATTATTCATATTTTTTAAATATATCGGTCCATCTCAACCTAATAGCTTGTAACAATCAGAACGAATAAATCCAAATCAACAACTTCTGTACATTTCAGTTGCCTTAACAACCACGTTTTCTATATATCCTTGAGCCGGCATTATAGAATATTACTACTCTTTTCCAATAAAATACTCCATGCTTGGATTAATATCAAATTACCTAAAATTCTCCCTTAACCTTCCTTCTTAAACAGTAAATGTTTTACCATAGTTTCGTTGGACTGGGTTTCTTAAAAAGGTATTAATTTCCTTTCACTAATATGGAATTTAGGCCTACAGACTTTCTTACAACCGTTATAACATTATTTGGTTCTTTAACTTAATTTTCTTTTACCTGACCTACTGTACAATTAATTATTGGTTACATGGTTAATTAAATTAATTTTAATTTACTGGTGGTTACTTTTTTACATTAATTAACTGGTTCTGGAACCCTTCATTAATTTATAATATAATTGTCAGAACTACTTGTCAAACATGAAACACTGGTCATCCTCCTGGCCCAGTTTATAAACATTAATTAAAACAACAGTATTATTCAACTTTAGACAATACTTAGAACTTAGTATAATGCCTAACATTGGTAATTATACTTGATTGTATAAAGACAAATCTAACATAAATATAAATATAATTATTGATGAATTATTCCTATTAACCACATCAGTTCATTCTTGCATACTCAAAATATAATATAAATATTCTGTAAACCTCAACATGTTACAGTATAAACACAAGCATGTTATTGCATTTAACTATTCATTGGTCTGGTGTTTTTTTTTTTTTTTTATATTTAACATTAATCATTGCCTCTTTTGATTTGAGGTACTTCTCAGACACATTAACTACTGAACAACCTTAATTCAGGGTATGGTCCTTGACCATGTTTCATTCAATTTTTATGTAACGTTGGGGACCTCAACTTTGTTACGTTACAATATCAGTATTATAAATTAATCACAGAAATAGCAAAAATAATTAATTGGAATATATATGACATTTGTATAATATAATTATGGCTAATTATTAATATAATTCTTATAATAACACAAAAATGAATGCATTGCTGAAAACTAATGCTCAACTTAATATAAAATAGTTGTCTAACTAATTGTGTGAGGTTAGAATTCATCAAATGACTGTTCACTTTTTATAATGTGACAGTTAAAATAGTACTAGCCTCTGGAATTTTGATAAGAAACCTGGCTAGGAAGGTAGAGTGGCGAAAAGTGTTTTGTAGTTTTAAATTTACTGATAGAAGAAGAATTTCTGAGATTATATTGACCCTGCAACTAATTAAGTAGTAAATACCCAAGGTTAGTTTTAATTATTTATGTAGAAGTAATTATCACTGTAAGAATTAAAACATAAGTATTTGTAATTACATAATTTAAGGCTATGCATATTATCATAATTTAAAGGATATTTATTAATAGCCTGTACATAATTAACAGTCATGACTGTATTTATTTCTTAGATTCAAGAGTAGTAGAATTAGATTCAAGCACAGAATCAGCTGAAGCATCACCAGAAGTAGATCGCAAGGCTCACAATCGCCGTGTGGTCTCATCAAGGTAGCGCAAGTAGGTGCTTGAGGCCCCCCATTCCTAGATTTATTTCTGTATATATTCTTAATATATAGTTTATATTTATAACACATAAAGACTTGTTTATTTTTCCTTTCCATGTGAACTATTTTTATTAAAACATTGGTATTTTGTAAAGGGGAAGAAGTTTTTAATTTTTAGTTTCCATTAAGTCAAGACGTCAGTTGTAAAGAAAATGCAGAAGTTAAGATATCAATTTTTATTCAGCTCTGATGGTAATAAAATCCCTTAATTAGAAAGCAAACATTAATTGTTAATTCATTATTTAATTTTTAATTTCTTGTTATAAAATATCTCTACTCCTTAGGATTCTAATAATATCAAAAACAATGAATTACGGTACTTTAAAAGTTAATTCATGCATTTGTACATTATATTATTTATTTTGTATTCTTTTAGTTAATAGGCTGGTAGGAAAATTTCAGGAGAATTTTTTAAACGGAGCTAAATATTTTAATTTTAATGTGTCAACAATATTGCATCACTTTATTCAGATTGTTAAATTAGATTAAATACTGGCTTTTATAATAAATTACTTAAATACATGTGCTGGATATTAACACATTATTTTATATAATTAAGAATAACTACTAGATATTGTTTAGTTTTAATTGCTTCTTCTTTATTTACAAATGTATAACATTATTTTAGGTTCAAAGAAGTCTGACTTTTTAAATTAAAATATTTAAACTTAGCAATGGCATATAGTATACATGTATTTGTAGAGCTAGTATCATTCAACTCACTTGTCACATCTTTGAACATTTACAAATTATAGTATTCAATATTACTGTCACAATTCCAGAACCAAACAAAATTCAACAATAAACAATTAAATACATTATGTAGCATTTTCCATATCTCTCAGGTTATAAATAATTATTCTAATACTAATCCATGTTAAATTACCAGTATCTGCATTTTTAAAATCAAGGAACAAAATAAACAAAAATATAATTTAAAACAAAACAATTATTACAGTTAATCCTTTAAAAGTATTGTAATTAGTTTTACATTAAATAAGCTTGTTATACAGTTTTTTAATGAAGAAAACAGAATTAATTGGGAAAAAATTCATACTTCATAGCACTGTTAGGTTAGAATTAAGCTGCATAGAAAATATTAAGCTTTATAACTTACAGATCAGGTGTAAGAGTAAGAGAATGTGCTCCACTACAGCCCCCATCAGGGTTTTCTGACAGCCGAGAACTGTCAGAAGCTGAGTGTGATAGAGATCGTGATAGTTCTGGTGGATTACGACTTTTAAGGCATGAAGAGTTAGAACGACAACTATCAACCCTTGTTAAAAGGTTAATAATACTTCTGTCATTAGTATGCACAGATATATCTCTTTAAGTGCGGATTTAATTTTATACATGTTTGGGACCAATGTGTAAATTTAATAAGTTCCCAGAGAAATCATATTTTAACTAACAAGTGATCATACTTTCTTTTTTGAATATTCTCAAGATATATTTCTTTTTTTGCAGATACCGACAAGAAAGAGATCGTGAGAAGCAAGACTATACAATACATGTGTAAATAATTTTGTACAAAAGTGTATATGTGTTCAAACTTTATGTCGGTATACAAAAATAATACAAAATTCAAAGCATTGAATGCTTCTTATACAGACTTTTTGTATTACATTAAAATCAAAAAATATGTGCAAAAAATATTCCTAAAAAATAAAAAATATGGTTCTGTTGCTTTTTATGAAAGAGGATTATAACTAAATGTTAACTAACAATAAAATATATATTTAAATAATATATTTTAAAACACTTTTAATTGAAGATGTATTAAGTTTATATTATTCAAGCCTTTAATGAAAGGTAAGAGTAAACACATCAGAGCTTAGTGTATGTATTAACTTTATAATAGATGTTCTACAAGAAACTTTTCATTAATTGATACTTGAATATATTTTAAACATATCATTTACATTAGTGTTCATATGTTACATTCCTGAATGTTAATTCAATTTTCAGAACTAAACAATTGTATATGTGAACTCATTTCAACTACATATTTGTTACATTCCTATTCCGCAAAAAAGCAACTTATTACATTTTGTACAGATACTTTAAAACAGAATAAGAAAAATTAATATATGTTGAGTGTTCCATGAGCTATAAAGGAATCATTTACATTTTTTTATAGTTTTGTCAGTAAACTAAATTGTAAATCAGCACACAGCTAGAATAGACATTGTTTTGATGCACACTTTACTAAATTCTTTTCTCTTTATATTACAAGAAAAATATATAGAAAATTATCAATTTTTTTAGTCATATAACAATAGTTAACACTTACATATTATGTTTTTTTAAAGTAATTATGTGAACTTATGTTATAATACTTATTATTTTTTGTAGTTTTCATTTATTTGCCACTGAATCCTGTAATATCAAATTCTTAATTGTTTTCAAAAATAAAATTGGAACTGAAATATACTTGTGTTTTTATATCCCAACTCCTTCACGAGGATAGTCAAACACATGTAAATAGCACATATACATACAAATAAACAAACACTCAATTTTGTCCAGGTGCTTAAAACACGTTTTAAACAGACTCTTCTACATGTCAATACAAACAATATCATAGAATAAGAGTTAAAAATAATATTAATTTAGGTCTTGGTGTCTCAGAACGTCTTTAAACAAGGTAGTAGGTCTAGATTTTTAGAATTACTGAATGATTTTCAAGTATAACTTAAACTTTATTATTTTAGGTGTCAGAAATAATAATGGTAGACATGCAAAAAAATAAACAGTGATTAGAAATGAAAAAATAATAAGCATAATAAACTAATGAATTACATTTATGGAAACAGAAAAATATACTCATTATTACAATACATTCAAATAACGTAGCTGTAGGTCATGTAGAGACAGCACGCAAAATACGGTACTGGTATGTTATCTCTATAACTAATTCTATCTGTAACATATCTATAAATTTTACAAATGCTCTTTTGCTTTTTCTGTCTTATAAATGCAGTATCTGTCTGCATCAACTGTCTAACACTTTAACAACAGTATGTTTAAAAGTCTCATAGTGAAATTATAACAGCCTTACTTAAATACTATATGCCTCTTGAAGTGGAAGCAAACAATTGTTTGAGAGACATTTGCAGTTATGAAATGTTTAGTAACTGAGTATATTAGTTGCCTTCATATCACAAAAATTTAGTTATTTATTCATGATTGTGTTGTCTTTTATAGTTATTACCCACAACAATCAAGTCTCCCTAATTTTATTTTTAACAAATATTGTTACAAGTATTTTTAAAATTATTATTTTTAAATAATAATAATAATAACACTAAGAAGAAGAAGAAGAAGAAGAAGAAGAAGAAGAAGAAGAAGAAGAAGAAGAAGAAGAAGAAGAAGAAGTGTGTGTGTGTGTGTGTGTGTGTGTGTGTGTGTGTGTGTGTGTGTGTGTGTGTGTGTGTGTGTGTGTGTGTGTGTGTGTGTGTGTGTGTGTGTGTGTGTGTGTGTGTGTGTGTGTGTGTGTGTGTGTGTGTGTGTGTGTGTGTGTGTGTGTGTGTGTGTGTGTGTGTGTGTGTGTGTGTGTGTGTGTGTGTGTGTGTGTGTGTGTGTGTGTGTGTGTGTGTGTGTGTGTGTGTGTGTGTGTGTGTTGAAGTATAACTATTTAAGGAACAGAATTATGTATATCACTTAAATTTCCTAAATATTTCTAACATATTGTTGTTTATAGAAACATACTGTAGTTTAATAATTTTTTATAATATTGTAATATTGAATGGCTGTTCAAATAGATGCCATGCAAATGCCTTCATAATCTAACTTTTCTCTTTATAATAATATTAGGCATATACATTTAAAAACTGAAGATGAAAATGGATAAAAATGTGCTTTATAATGTCCTATTTTCCTTATACTTATAAAAAAATCTAAAATGCCAGTTTTGATAATCAACATTTTTTGTTCACAAAGGAAAGATATGGTTACCTGACTTACTCCTAAAGAAAAGAGCATGTTTTAGTTATTCTAAAAACAATGCAATTCTTCAATTATTGTATCTTGACTGTGGAAAAATAATACTGTTGCCACATTGTTTAACATAACTTATGCTCACATTCATGGCCCCCACATCTTTCCTGGGCCCCATGCCAGACCACCTTCCAGGCCCCCCTTTGCTATTCAAAAACCTCTCTGGTTTTAAAAGCTTTTTTTTATTAGACAAACATATTACTTGTGTGTCTAAAATCATTTTTCTGTAAACAGGCTAATAATAAAAATGCTAAATAGGTTAAGTCTTTTCATTAGGTAGAAAATTTTAGACATATCACTTTAAAGCAAAACAGAATTAACAAACTACTTAAGAGTACTTAAAATCTAAAATGTTTCAAATTTTAATGTACTAATCAAATCAAATAATTAACTCATTGCCTCAACCATCTACTAAAATTAACTTTTATAAGACTAAATTCCCATCATCAATTTAATTTTTTACAAAAGCAACATTTTTTCTACACTAGGAATCAGTACCTATCTTGTGGGTAATAATTCCAAAATACAAATAACAAACACTGATTTGTCATGCCAGTGATAGTCGTATGTAAACAACAGCTAGTAATACCTACATGTAAGTAAGTTAATTGCCTTACCTAACAGAATCCAGTATCAAGTGAACAATCAACACATTCTCATTGGAAGATAAACACACACACACACACACACACACATATAGTGACACAACATAAAGAAAAGAAACCTGAGTAATGCAACAAAAGTCTCTTCCTTAAATACCAAGATTTATTTCAAGTCTCAAGTGGGAAGAGGGGAAGCAAATGTAAGATATGTCTACCCCCAAGACCCTATAGACCATTGAATAAAGGCAGATTTTGTGAAAATCTGGACAAAAATCCTCCAGACACGAAATTTGGTAGAAAGTTAGGTTTTGGGGTCGTTTCAATGGCGGAAAAAAATCGGACACTCCAGCTCACCGCTGGGCCCCCCTTGGGGGGTTAAAAGGTGGGGCAAAACGGTTTGTTGTATATATCTCAAAAACTAAAAAGATATCAAAAAAAGTTAAATACAAAAGTTGTAGCTGACCAAATTTCCCATCAAAATCGTCCTTAGTAAATTTTTTGTCAGATGCACTGGGACAGAGATATGAGCGCTCAAAGTTGAGACCTTTTTTTGCAATTTTTCGTATAAGGCATTTTTATGAAAAAAAACTTGCATTTTTTTTAGTTTAGGCCGATTTTTATATAGTAAAAAGCACTAAATATGGGTATGTAAGTGTTTGTACATGTAATACCAAGTATTTGGATGTAAATTTTTGCATGTATATATTTATGCACACATATACACACACACACTACAACTACAAAAAGTGCATTTTTGAACGTAAGCGTTTTTAGTTGTATACATGTATATACACACACATATATGTGCAAATATGTGTAGAAATATTTTCATGCATATATATTATACTTGTCCAAATCCAAAAATGCACATCTATACGCATGGATTAGTCAGTATATGCATGTAAATGTGCAAAAATGAGAGACAGTATTTTGAAAAAAAAATAATTTTTGCGAATTTTTTGTTAAAATTCATCATTTCTGTACATTTACTGCTGTATATCAATATATTTACATTTATATAAGTATCCTACAGTTTTTGCATGCACGTATGCACACTTATATGCATGCACATGCGTTTTTATGCATAAAAACATACAAACTGTAAAAACTTATATTTAAAAATTCATACATACAATCAAATATTCATTCATACATGTACACAAATACACTTAAAGGCTCTCCCACACTTAATCAAAAAAAAAAAAAAAAAATTGCCGTTCGGATCCGGCATTAAACTGTAGGTCCCATATACCTCAGTATATGCGGGGAGGGTACTAACCAGTCGAAAGACTGAAGGACTACGAACTGAACTAAGTATGTGTGTACACCCAAAATGCATGAAAAGGAATTAAGTGACCTGCTAACAAACACCAACAGAGCAACCCTTCATGCAGTGCCACACCATGCCATTATTAAGTGTCACTAAGGCAACTAAATAGAAATATACAAACAAAATAGACAGTAAGCCAGTGTTTGAGATTCATTTGCAAACTTGATACATTTTTTGTAAATGAGCGTAAGTGACGTGAATGGTTCTATACCAGAATGTGGGGGAATTCATTCTACACATTGATACTGTAAGTAGACATAACTATTTTTTCAGGAGGCACTTGGCTATTTTATTAGACCTTAGTATTTCAGTTGACCCAGGTAGGGAGTATTTGGCCATTAACCTAGAGGTTCTTGGTTTAATTCTGAGCAACACTATAAAAAACAAAGTTGCATTTCTCAGCCTGTTAGTTAATTCAGCCTGTGAAAATGAGTAGCTAGGGTAACACCAAAGATACTAATAATGTTGACCACACTGCCTTCCTTGATAAACCACCAACCTACCACACTACCAACCTGACCGATAATAAATTGTCAACATGTGCTAGCACATAAACTCACACAACATATAAGTTAATATACAATATATAAAATCAATATACAATACAGACACGTTGATGAAAACATTACAGTAAGAAACAACATAGACCTGGTAGCATGAATAAAAAAATGTACATATCACCACAATGATACACTCCCCACACTAGCCTCCTTAATTATAAAAACCTTTATACAAACATACCCATTTCTGAAACAATCAGAATCCTAAATAACATGCTCTAACATAACAAAGGAATTAATACCATAAATAGCTGAAACTCTTGTCAAATTATTACTGTATTATGAACTAATAACAAAATATTATTTTACTTACAACAAATTCTGCATATAGAAAATGATAGGCTGACCATGGTTTCAACTCATCTCTGGCATAAATCAACAGCATATTAAAACAACTAAAATCCTTACCACTCATACAAAATAAAAAGTGCCTCTTTTTTGTGCCTCTTTACCACCGAGTTATAAAAATAGACAATACTATAAATTTCCTACATCCCACAGTCACAAAATTCACACACATTCAAAATATACAGAAAATCAAGATGAACTAAACACAATTACATACTTATATGAAGTAAATACATCAGAACAGTAACAAACACACTCTTGCTTAAAGTCTAAAACAAAACCACAGAAACAAACATAATTATTACTGTTGCACACCACTATAGAAAAATTATTCCGATTAGTGCTTTCAAGCTTCTCATCTCATCGTCAGATCTGAATTAACACGAAGAAAGTAAGACCAAACCCTTCACACCTCCACCCCTCCCCTCTGGCCACACACAACAAGCTATAATTCAAATGCCCCTTCCCTACCTCCGAGCCCTGTCATCCCCCCCCGTCCATACAGTTACATATTTTTCTAGCACATGCCTTGTGTTTATGTGTAGTGTGTGTGTGTGTGTGTGTGTGTGTGTGTGTGTGTGTGTGTGTGTGCATTCTTTTTAAACCTACCGGTGTACCACCTTTCTCATTCACACTTGTGGGCGCAATCGCTCACCCTTATTTTAAAAACATCCATATAGTCCTATGCAATTTAATTCTTAATGTTATCTATCCATCCTCTTTAAATTCTTTTATCTATCTCCTGTTATCTATCTTTTACTTTTTAATTATATTATAAAATATTCCATTATCAAATTTATTTTTAGTATTCATTAAATTGTCTAACCCATTTTCTCTTTCTTTCAATATTTCTAACTCCTCCCTAAGCTTACTTTCAACTGTATTATTTACTACTTTTAAAATTTCATAGTCGTCCAAAGGATTGACAAACTTATGATTCTCTTCTATGAAATGTCTTGCATATAACAAATTTGTTGTTCTATTACCTTCTCCACATTTGTGGTCAGACAACCTGCACACGGATTTTCGTCCTGTCTCACCTAGGTACACTTTGTTGCAGTCTTTACATTTTAATTTATAAATTCCACTTCTCTGTAATATATTGGGATTTTTTCTATATTTTTATTCCTTATCTTATCAAATACCGTTTCACATTTTTTAATAGCTATATCTACTCCGTATTTATTTAAACATTTTATAATTTTCCTAGTATATGATCCTATGTATGTCAATGACCCTGCATAATTCTTTTGTTCTGGTTCTATTTTAGCTTTTTGTATGTTAATACTTTTCATAACTTTATCCACTATGCTGGTGTTATAGTTATTATTCCTTACAATTCCCTTTATCGTTTTCAACTCCCTATCTTTTGTTTCTGTCTCTTTTAAACACTTCTGAGTTCTATAACAAAATTAATTGATTGCTACCATTTTATATCTATAAGGGTGGTAAGACTCTCTTGGTATAATTATATCGGAATACGATTCTTTCGTAAATATCCCAAATTGTAGTTTTTCATTATTTTTAATTTCTATGTTTAAATCTAAGTAATTTACTTTCTTATCTCCTATCTCTTCTTTAAACTGTAAGTTTTTATCCTTATTATTTACCTCATTTATAAACTCATGCACTTCTTCTTTGCTTCCTTCCCAAATTACTAATACATCATCAACATATCTAGTCCATAATTTTATATTGTCTTTGTACTTAGTGGAATTTATTAATTGCTTTTCAAAATCATTCATGTATATTTCTGCAAGAACAGGGGATAATGAAAATCCCATAGGTAATCCTTTTTTCTGTATATAAAACTTGTTATTAAACCTAAAATAATTCTGATTTACACATTCTTTAACTACTTTAATCAATTGCTTTTTATACCTGTATTCTCCCATATTATTATCGTTTATTAACTTAATAACTTTATTTACTGTAATATTGGTAAACATGTCCTTAACATCCAGTTATATCAATTTTGTATTTTCATTAATTCTAATATTTTCTATCAATTTTACATTCTTCTCTATGTTGTATTTTGTCCCAAATTCATATTTTTCTTTCAATATTCTGCTAACTTCCTTTGATAATTTATAAATAGGTGCATTAATAAAAGAAACAATCGGTCTAATTGGTTTTCCTTCTTTATGTACCTTAACCTGACTTTTAAAAGTTGGTGCTGTTGGATTACTTTCCATTAAATACTTTTTCTTATTTTCTTCTATAAATGTTATCTGTTTCATCATTTGTTTTATACTTGACTGGTACTTACTTGTATAGTCATACTTTATTTCTTCATATGGTCCTTCACTTATAAATGCTTCCGTTTTCTTTATGTATTCATCCTTTTTCAGTAGCACCATTGTGTTTCCTTTGTCTGCCTTCGTAACTATAATATCATTATTTTTTATTTTATTTTTTAGTTTAGTTACAGTTGATCTAATTTTTTGTTCATTTTTTGAGTTATACAAATTTTTCTTTAATATTTTATCTACTACATTACCTACTTCCCACCTTATTCGTTTTTTATCATTTTCATTTCCTAGTTTTTGTATTATGCTTTCGCATTCAATAATGGTTTTTTCTTGATTTAATTCTGGTGGCGGCGCGTATTTTAAGCCTTTTGTAACATTTCTTTTTCTTCTGTATTGAAAGTTACCTCTGTAAGGTTTATTACTCTTTTTTCATAGTTATTTTTAGAGAGGTGTTCCTTTTTTATTTCGTTCTTTCTCATTAATTTATTTAACTTATCTACCATCTTTTTATTTTTATTTTCCAATTTCTTTTCTACGTACCCCAAACCAAAATTATATAATATCTCTTCTAGCTCTACATACGAGTATATTCTTAACAATTCTATATGTTTGTCATATAATACCCTATTATATTTATTAATTAAGCCATAAAGTGACCTTATTTCTAATTTTATCCACAACTTCTCGCTAATTCTGTAATAATTCTGTTTGTGATTATAACCACTAACACATCTTTCTTCATTAAACTTCAGATAGAAAACAGCAACAACTTCATAATACTTGCCTAAATTAACAATCATACTAAAAAAAGTTACCCACAAATTCAAAAAAGCAGACTATTATTGCACAGGGACCATAAACAGACAACTGTCAAAAAAACATACAAACAAATTTGATTTACAGGGAATTACAAAGTAAACACCGTCTTTCAACAAATTCTGTATAGATCAAACAGGATGAAGCTTTATGCAAAGAACATGTGAAAGCACTCATCTTTACTACTAAGCCCGTGAATTCTTTATTGCAACCACCTCATTAAATCTGATCACATATGCACAAACCTTAACGACATAAAATTTCCATATGTAATCACAAAGGGACAAAAACTAGTAATACTAAACAGACAAAAACATTTATGGAAAACACATCCTAAATGTATGAACATAGTTTAAATCACACATACCTTTTTTAACACAGAATCTGGAAGAAAGATCAAATACAAAATTTGAACAACAGCACCACACCCAGTATCACCACAACAGACAGTGCACTAGCAGCAGTCTCTGAAGAAGAGGCTTGTAAACAAGTGAAAGCTGTCTCAGGCTTAGATAAACATTTAGTTACTTTATATCTATATACATGTTACTCTTTTCCATCATCAGAAAAATACATTATATAGAAAAATAATAAATTTACTGAATAATAATGTATATTCAGTATGAAATTTTAAGGAATAAAAATATCAGTACTAATAAAGAAAACATAAATAAATATAAACTAAATAAATTTGTCTCCTACAGATTTTCCAACTTACCATGATATTAGATAACCTGTCAGGACTACATATAAATAAGTTTTACAAAATTTTGTGCAAGAAAAACAAATTTTAAAACAATATCTGTAAATGTGTGTATGAGTTTGTGTTCCCTAAACTTCATTATAGTTATCCAATAATTAAATCTTACAATAAACTATAATTAAATAAGTATGACACACTTATAAAATGCTAATTTATTAGATTTTACTTAAATTGCTTAAAAATTAGTCTGAGAGTATCAAAAAATAAAAAAAAACTGCTACTGAACTTTTTAACAAATTATTAAAGTAATCATGAGTACAATTTAGTTATCTCATCTGTATCCTACAAATGCTGTTTTTTTCTACTGCATTTAAAAAGTTATACTGATAAGATACTGCAGAAAACATTGACAATCATGTAAGTGATATTGTTGCTAGCTATGTTCTTACATCTGTTCTCTGCATTGCTTCTTTTCTCATATAATGTTGGTAAGTACCATTATTTTCAGACACACATTATAAAGGCAAAATATTCAGTACAAAGATATCGAATACTTTTTCACATTAGTTTATTCTGATTAAAGCAGTTCTTTCAATCCTATGAATATAGTTGTTACTAATATATAAAAAAATGTAAGTGCTTATTTTCTTTGTATATAAGAGCTTCTAGATATAACAATTTGTGTCCTCATAAATATTAACATAACCAAGACTAATGTATTTAACTTATGAATTTAGTATTTATGATATTCAGTCTACTTAATATTACTTAAAATGTAAGATACATTATCCAAATACATTCCCTATATATTTACATATAACAATTTTCTTTTGTTAAACTTGACAAAGTAACTAATAACTAAAGTATATAATAAGAATGAGGAATCATAAGGATAGAGGAATAATAAGGATAAAGATAAATTGGGAATTAATTGAAGAACAAGATAAATTATTAGTTGCAGTCTTCATGAATTCCAAACAAGTAATTCTCTAAATACTTTAAGGGAATAAACTGCTAATAACACCATCAATAGGGGAATTATCATCAAAGCAACAGGATTAAATAAAAAATTAATGCTCAAAAATGAGTATTTACATTGGTACTATGTAAATTATGCAATCATAATGTACAACAAATTATTTTGCCCATACAGAAACTGAAATAACATAACATTACTTCCTCCTAAAGTAAAATATAAAATATCTTTTCCTGCTACTTACATCATAGTTGAGTGAATTGTGTAACGAAAATTTTACCATGTACTACAAATATCAAAACGCATTTTCATAATTGCCCAAAGACGATAATGTGTAATGCATTTGGGTATAAGAGGTGATTTTGTCTTTTAGATATTAAGTAACTTCCATGATCTAATTACACTAGTCAACAATGATTTTGTTAAATGCTCAATTTTTGCTAATTCTTATATATTTTTGGGTGCTGATTATCAGTATGTAGTCAGAATTTCTTTATCAGGCTGTTTTTTTTTTTTTTTGTAACTGCCCTTTTTTTAATTGTCTGTTTTCTCTAATATTTCTCTAACTGTATGGACTGTGAGTGTTTTGTGTATTACATGCTTGTGTGCTTGCTTATATATTATTAGTTTCAAAACCAGATACATCCAAAAAATAAAAATTTTCAGAACAGCTGAAAACTAATATCTCAAAAATGTGAAATATTGTAAAATTGTGGTTTTGCAGGTGTATTACAATGAGGTAGACTACTTTGATACTGAAATTTGAGACCTTAAAATTTTATTATTATTGAGATATTCAAGAAAATCTTTTGGATGTATCTATTTTTGAAACTCACTTTGGATGTATCTGGTTTTGAAACAGACTAGAAGGCGTTGGTTACAAAAGTATAATTTTTATTTACATTTATTATACAGAATATTCAAACTGGAATTCTGAAAATTATTAAAAAAAACATTTTGTTGTTATTCTAGATAAGTAACTGAAACTTCCTCCATTTTTTCACAATCTGTTTATGGTTCATAATTTTCTTCTGCTGTAACACTTTTGTTTATAACACATATTTTTATGAAACGTTAAGGCCTCTAGTTCTCTCCAAAATGTTTTTCCAATAGATTCAAAATGTCTGTAAACTTTTTTGAGGAAATCTTTACTTTTTTCATAATAATTGGAATACTGGTATCTTTAATAACTTTCCCACGTTTGCATATACTTTTAACGGTCCTACTCCAGAATGGCAATGTATCTCACTTTGCTGAAAAATATTGTCTCCTTTCTCGTTTTTCTTTAAAAACCAATTTTTGGTCAGATGGAACTGAAAGTGCTATTGCCTGGAGGGTGAATCATATCTTAAAGAGAATGTCTCCAGCTCTATACTTACTACTTACACTACAGTTCCATAGTTACTGAAGACGTTTGTACATTTAGTAGGATCAGTGATTGGCATTGTAATTTTTAACTCATTTCTCAATTTGACCAAATATACTGTTAGATGGAAATAAAAAATGTTTTACAACAAAATTAACCATTCTAACTTTTTTAAATTTTGAGGGGCAAAATTCAAAAACCAAACAGACAACATTGCAATCATTGTTGAATTTTTGTTCTGTCCCCCACATCCACCAGAGGTAAAACAAATTACTTTAATACCTTCTGGTATTTGGAGGTTTATTAAGCAGTGTTATACAGCTGAATTAATTTCATGGGGTCCTTTATTATGCTCGATTCCATCCCATTCATAGAAGTATGTGTTACTTTTTATTTGTGCGTTCCTATAGCTGCCAATAATTATTGTAAATTTTACTTTTATAACTGTCTAGAATAATAGGCAATTTGACAGGTACCTTAGGCAGTACCTGATTCTTCTAACAATCAAATGATAGAGTCAAAAGATCATTTCTGTCTTTTTTTAATAGCTTGTAAAAAGCTGTGTATTTTAATTGATGAACTCTATAATCATTTTGTCACATAAAACTGCCAATTCACCACAGTACCGTCTGTGCCTGACAACATGGCGATTTGTTAATCATTTCTACACTGAAGATGGCCTCCGATGATGGGTCTGAAATGTCGCAAATAGCAATTTCAACAATAACTTCAATTGTTGGGCATATGAACAGCTGAGCAGCAGTCAGCTATTAGGCAAGGTCATATGAGGCTAATGGATGTATCTGGTTTTGCAACTAACCAGCAATTTCAACTCTAATTTTAATAAGGATGTATTTGTTTTTGAAGCTTGTGAAGTAGATAGGGAAATGTAGAAGGCAATAAAGTATAAGAAAATACAAAAAATTGTGATTGTGAAAAAAAAATTAAACCTGGTAGTCGTGGGACTACCGGTAGACATGGAATCATGGGCAGACTTGTGCTTTGGGAAGGAATGAAGGGTTGGTTAAATAAACAGCTCTCATCGTCTTAATGTTCTCATCGTCTGTTTTCTTGCTAGCTAGCTGTACGCTCGATCTGAGTCGCTTTGGGGGTACGCCGGATGATCCAGGTATCGGAGATGCAGGCCGCTTGGGCGCTGACGGAGTTTCGTCAATCTACAAATGGTTGCCATTTTCTAAGTTCTCGGCTGATTTCTTTGATTCTAGTCTCAAACGATAGGCCTGTTGACGCTCTGCATAGGATTTGCTGGTTTTCGGTTTGAAATTTTTGGTTCGAGTTTTATCGCGATTTTTAGGTCAAGGCAAATTTTTGAGTTCAAATGTTGTTATTATTTTCTGTGAGTGCTTCTGGTACTCGGAATTGGTGTTATTGGAGAGATTTAGTTCTGAGGATCACAACGCACCTTGTATTTTCGCGATCGGACTTGTAGTTCCCGAGATATTTAAGTTTTAGTGGAGCAATTTAGAAATTTTCGGTGCAAAAACACCCTCACGCAGACAAAGCCTAGAGGCGACTGAAGTCAGTTGTCAAAATTCTCAGTACTATTGGTGGAAGGGGGCCGAGTGACTCGATCACCTGACATCTGGTTTGCTGCTGGGATTGGTTGAGCGGTTCGTGAGATAGTGGTATGCCGAAAGTACATTTGAAACATAACGGTCGATTTTCGCGAAACGTGCGAGTTAGACATTACATACCTATGGATTCCATGTCAAAAGTGGATGTATCTGGTTTTGAAACTAGACAACTCATATATGAAATTATAGAACTGTCATGTATTTTATAGAAGCAACATTTTGTAGATCACCTGTGGGCGTGTGGGTCAACTGTAACCAGATATTTTTTTTTATATCCCAGACATTATAATCAAACATCTGCAGATAATAATGTTACTTTAAGTTGAATGAAATTCTTTTTGTTATAAATAAAAAAAGAGATCTACCATTTATTTTCCTTAGTGCTACAAAGTGACTAAGCTTTTTCTATGACCCGCCACATAGGGAAATTCATCGTCACCAAGTATATGGCACCAATGGTTACCTACATGATCCCTGTATGGGGCTTCTTGGCTAAAACCCATAAGCATAAGCTTCAGCCTCACCTTGACCAAGGACTGTGCTGGGAATGTAACACCCACTATTTGACTTCAAACCAGATCATCCAAGAATCCCTTCATGTCTGTTCCCTGAATGCCACTATATGGACACTTTCCAGAAAGTTCTACCACCGCTGTGCCTACTAATTTCTTTACTTGCCCACAGGGCAGTCCCTTAATTAGCACCCTTGATCACATCCCATCTGGATCCCAGGCAAATCTTGGACTTGGCCTTGGTGAACCCTCATGTTCAATTAGAGTTATCTAATTGAAATCCCATGGTCTGTATCATGACACATCTGGTAATCCAGAGTGTTTTAGTCCCCGCGGCGGGAGGTATGTAAGAAGTTTAGGATGCAGCACAACAGCAGGCAATGGGAATGCCCATGATCATCATCACTACAGTCAATTGATTCATCAAATCTGTTAAGATTTCTGATATGTCTTCTATAGAAAGCATTATCATTTCTTGTCCACTATTATCATGTCTTAACTATACAGATCCCCACTTTTTATTTCAATATAACAGTTGTAATATAGTGGTTTAAATAATACAGTATAATACTATTAAATAATTGATAAAATAATTATCTATATTAAAACAGTATATATAATAACATAACATAATATACAAAATTTATCAAGTTATAATAGTAATTTGCAGTAGCATACACTATATACAAGTATATAACCAAAAACTGGCTTCTTTTAAATTTTTAGAAGAGTAGCAATTATCTATGTTTTTTATACACTTATTTATCAGATATTTCCACAATATATTTGTTTACAGAATTAATAAAATTGGATAATTCATCTTTAATTTATAACTGTGCATGATTTTTAAACTTAGAGTTTCAACTTTTTACAACTATTTCAGCCTAGACAAATATTATGATTTTAAATAAAAACTACTAAATTAATTTTAAACCACAATATTTTACACAGAATTATCACTGTTGCACACCACTATAGAAAAATTATTCCGATTAGCGCTTTCAAGCTTCTCAGCTCATCGTCAGATTGGAAATAACAAAACAAGAGGATAAAACCAAACCCTTCACACCCCCACCCGTCTCATTGCCCACACACAGCCCCGCAAACAAGCTATAATTCAAATGTTCCTTCCTAACCTCCAAGCCCTGTCACACCCATCTGTACAGTTACATATTTTTCTAGCAAATTCCTTGTGTTTATGTGTTGTGTGTGTGTGTGTGTGTGTGTGTACATTCTTTTAAAACCTAACGTAACGCCTTTTTCATTCACACTTGTGGGCGCGGTCACTCACCCTTATTTAAAAAACATCCATATAGGCCTATGCAATTTCATTCTTAATGTTAACTATCCTACTCTATCTTTTACTTTTTAATTATATTATAAAATATTTCTTCCTTTTCAAATTTAGTTTTATTATTCATTAAATTGTCTAACCCTTTTTCTCTTTCTTTCAGTATTTCTAACTCCTCCCTAAGCTTCCTTTCAACTTTGTTATTTACTACTTTTAAATAAGTAGTAAAAGAAATTTGGAAGACTATGAAATTAATGAAGCCTTTTAGAACTGACAGCTTAATTAATATATTTGTACTCAACTAATTAATTAATTTTTATTATAATTAATAAATGAGGAAAGACTTACTGATGTCTGGTACTAGTAGTATAGTGTTTAACAAAGCCATATTTATTATTGGCATAAACCCAATATTTTAGTATGGTGAAACATTCAGGTAAACCTTGTAAGTTTTTAAAGAATAACCTATTATTTATGTTAATTGAATCAAGTTGTTAAGTTTCTTTAAATACTGAAACACTTTTATACTTAAACTTTTATATAATACTGTTTGCTCATAATAACAGTTAACTCATGATTTGAATCTAGTGCATATATTAACACATTCTCTGCTGTTTTCTTTTCTTTTTTTTTTGGCAATTCTGTCTTGTGCCAAATGGTGTTTTGTTGCACACAAAAAATTCTTAATTTTTTATCATAATGAGGCGTGATTGGTTTGACCCATTTTCCATCATTATGAGCGATGTGGTGGAGAACATGTTAAATGTACAGAACTCAAAGGATAACAGCTTATCCTTCACAGCCAAAGCTTATTCCTAGTTCATTCCTAGCCAAAGCCAAAAATCCTTCCTAGAACTTCAATGAGTGGGAGGTAACTTGTTTTGAATGTCAACCAGATGCCTGACAATATTTTGAACAGTACCCTTAAGCGTGAGACATGCAGCTTCAACCCTCTTCAGGGGCCCACAATACCTTCTACCTAGGATTTAACAAAAGAAACTAGTCATTTTTGAGCTAAACCAAAACACAGATGAGAGCAGATACCCACCATAACTAAACTGGAACCATAAACCAACATAAAATCCAGCACCAGTACATCAATATCAAATCAGGTCACCCATCTCTGACTACTAATTTTTAGTATTGACTGTATTATTTTGTAACTTTTACTAACATATTAATTGTGCTGTATATTCCTATATTTTAACACTTGGGTTTTTTGTTGTAAAGTACTATTCAAATCATTAGAGTAGTTCTGAGATTTGAATGACGTAAATATTAACAAGTACATAGTTTAAGTTCATAGAAAGTGAACAATCTAACAAGCATGTAATGGTGAGGAAGACACATTAGAAGTTCTTACTGACCAGGGCCTATTATTATGCATGTTTTCATTAAACAATCAATACTTATTAATATTATGAATGTTATTAATTCAGTGTGTTTCTTTAAATACTGTTTTATTTATTTAATACAGAAGTGAATATTGTTCTCATTCAGATTTGGTCTCCATCTTCTTGAACAACGCTACTCTACTAGCTTCACACACACACACACACACACAGTTGTGAATATAATGTAACATATTAATTTTTAAAATTATGCACATTTTGAGGTTTTGATAGATTTAATTGTAGTATGACAAAGAAAATATATTTTACGAAAAAGAGTAAGATTTTGACTTTATAAACCACACTTGTTTGTAGGATACTAATACAATATTTTAGTTCTCACCAGTGAAATGAGTTTGTATTCTGCATAGTATATTGGTTTAATTATTAAATTTCAGAATGTATGGTGTGCAGACAAGAGGAACTTGGTGAAGAGGTGATCATTAACTGTTCGTCACAAATTGAACCGTATTGCTGCAACCAGAACGGGCGTGTAAGTTGCTGTACTTATGATACTTACTACAGACAACAAAATGGTATCAGGTAAGACAATATCATAATATAAATTGATGCTAAAATAAATTAAATAATCTTACTTTTTCCAGTTTAATTCTAAGAATTAACTAATTGGTCTTGTAAATATTGATGCACATAATATATAGAAAACATTTTTCAGACTGTATCAATTGTACAATACAGTTCTTGTCAGGTTTTCTTCCTGCCCACAAATTAGTTATATAAATATACTTATTAACATTTCTGTACTTGAATTGCTACAAACATTTATTTAAGTTTTTTAAAAAGGTTTGTGGAAGAACGCATTTGTGTTTTCCCATTATGTTCATTTTATACTAAAAGTTAGCTAGTAGACTTCATAAAAATGTAAGTAAAAAGTGAATATCTGAATGTTTCTATACTTGGTAACATAAACAGATGTATATTTTTTTAAATTTTAACTGGCCTAATATTATGTACCTAGTGCTGAAAACAGTTGAGTTCACTCTGTTAAACTTAGTGGTCTTATTCCACAATAGCTGGTACAAATTTGTAAATGTCCACTTTATACTATGACCTATTGTTACCCAACAATCAGCTGATATATTCTTCTAATATTATATTTCCATCATAACAATTCTTCTGCCCTCATACCATTCTCCTACAACAACAACAACAACAACAACAACAACAACAACAACAACAACAACAACAACAACAACAACAACAACAACTACTACTACTACTGCTGCTGCTGCTGCTGCTGCTGCTGCTGCTGCTGCTACTACTACTACTACTACTACTACTACTACTACTACTACTACTACTACTACTACTACTACTACTACTACTACTACTTCATTATTATAATAATAATAATATTACCACCACACTACTAGGGCTACTACTACTATCACCATCTTGACATCCAGGGACAGCGATATGGACTCATAGGGCCCGCAACTGCGGGCAGGTACATGGTCTTCAGGGGCACAATCTTAATGGTAGGGTAAAGAATAGGGATGGGAAATTCCTGATTGCTTTTCAACAAGTTAATCATGAAATATAAATAATGATAGAATTTTAAATGTGGCTTTGCCAGATATTCCTTTATATAAGAATTTGCTAGATATTATCAACTTAAAAGGGTTACTGTTAGAAATGCAGGGGAGTGATAAGTGTAGCCTCCAAACATCAGAAAGGTGGAGGAGTAAAACAAGTTCCTGAAGTAGTCTGAAAAATTCTCTTGAGTTTGATACCCGGCATGGATTTTCAAATTTTTCCAAAATTTTGTTCCATTTTTTTAGCCTCCTGGTGTCCTAAAATTTTTAAATTTTAAAAACTGAACACCATATTTGAATTGTTTGTTTCAGAAACCCGTTATGTGAAATTGTTTGTGAAAATCACTATTTGATAGAATCAAACTGTACAACTATAAACACTTGTTTTGTGCAGAAGCCCGTCATGTCCAAGACTACCTTACCAGATAAAATTGGCTTTGAAATATCCATTTGTTACAGAAACCTGCTATGTATAATCGCATAGCGGGTTTCTGCAGCAAAGCTGTCAAGTCTTCTCAAGCGCGGTTGGAAACCATGTGGCAGCTTTTTGTTTTGCGAGGGTTCTAACCTGATTGCTTTTGTTTAGTTGCTAAACAGGTGTTGTTTGGAGTGTTTTACTGTGTTTGAGCTTTCATCCTAGTTCATTTTCTTGTTTTCTATTGTTGTTTAAGTAGTTTTTTTGCAAAACATGTCTACTTCTAGTTCAGATGAAGAACCCCAAACAAAAAAGAACCGTGGTGTTACTAACAATGAAAAGTATAAGCACAATGTTATATACAGTGGACAGGTGAAAGGTGAAGCCTACGCGAACTATAAGGGTGAGGAAGTGCCATCAAAATCTGTTTCTGCTGAGCTCATGTGCAAATGTCGAGGTAACTTTAGTTTGAATATTGATGACATAAACAAAAACCTAATATGGAATTATTATTATTCACTTCAGAATAAAAACGTACAAGATACTCATTTGCAAGCATCGATTGAGGTTAGGGAAATGTAGCATAGGCGAAAACAACCTAATAGGCCTAATGATACGGTTGCTGAAGGAAATGAAACTGTGCCTTCCTTCAAGAAAAACCATTCATTTACTTACAACATTAGGGTCAATGGCATTCTTACTCAAGTTTGTAAAAATGTATTTTTACAAGTTCATGGAATTTCACGTGATAGGGTTCAAAGACTCACTAACCTTTTAATACAAAATAAGACACTTGTTGATATGAGAGGGAAAAACTGTAGTGGGAATGCTATTTCTGGGGATATTTGTGTTGATCCATGATCATATTTCTCACTTTGATGTTAAAGAGACGCACTATGGTGGCAAACCAAAACAGTATTTATATGCCAGACTAAAGATCGGTAAAATGTATGACATGTTTTTAACTAAACATCCAGAACTGAAAGAAAAAATTAAATATACTTTTTTTACACATACTTTAAGGAAACTTTTAACTTTTCACTTGGACAACCTCAAGAGGACGTGTGTAGCAAATGTGAGAGCTTTAGTGCGAAATTAAGAGACCCTGAACTAAGTCATAATGCTAAGCTTAACGTAACTGCATAACAGTTAATTCATAAGAGAAAGACCAAAAAATTGTATTCAAAAATAAAAGACACTGCCAACAACAAAGACGATGATACTTCGCTTTGTGTTTTGATTTCATGCAGAACCCCCCTCTGCCTAACATACCTGCCTTTGATGATGCAAGAAGTATTCTACATGCATCAGCTGTGGCTCAATGTATTTTGTATATATGACTTAGAAACAAACAAGGCTACTATTTATCTATATCATGAAGGTGAAGCTAACAAATCATCTGATGAAGTGTGTTCTATGTTATTACATTACATCAATACGAAAGTGTTTAATAATGTAAAGAATCTGATTCTTTTCAGCGATGGTCCATCAAGTCAAAATAAAATCACACTGTTGTGAGGTTTTTATTGCACCTTTGTGACACGCAGACTATTGATACTGTAACACACTATTTTCCTGTTACAGGCTATTTGTTTTTACCTTGCGATTGGGATTTCGGATCGATTAAACGCATCATATGACGAGTGGATAGAGTCTACACACCAGAACAATATTCAGAGCTGATTTTGAAGGTCAGTAAAACTGGTTATATATCTGTCCACTATGTAGCAAGGAAAGATGAGATTTTCAACACCAAGAGTTGGTGGCCAAACTTTTATAAAAAAAGTTCCTTTCTCAGACGAAACATGTGGAAGAATTATCCCTAAAGACATGAAAATGCAGTTCAAAGTGTCTAGCTACAGACAGTTCCAATACGACAAATCTTTGGAAGGGAAAGTTTTTGTTAGACAGTATTGATGAACTAGTGAGCTCAATCTTCACCTTGAAAAAATATCAGAATCTTCCTGAATTGCCAACAGCAAAGGCTTACCCCAGTGGAAAGGTTCCTATTATAAGAAAAAATTGAAGACCTGAGGAAGCTCTCTGTTTACACTATCGGCTATGAGTGCTTCTATGATGAAATCCTTGAATGGCCCATTACAAAAGCTGAATGCAACGTGGATGCAGAATATGATGATGACTAAAAACACAAATTCTAATATATTGAACAATCTTTTTAATAAAATGATTAACCTTATTAACTTTTTTGATGCCCTTCTAATAACTTGTTTATAACTTTATATATAAACGAGTATAATGTAATACAAGTTGTCCAACTTTTTGATGATAACTTTTGATTAACTTTTCAATAATCTTAAATAATTATAGTATCAACTATGTTTGAAATGTTGATATTCTCTGTTAAATACATAACTTTTTATTATTTCATTGTTCTCTTTTATTAATACACCTTATTCACTCAAAAAAAAAAACTGTGTATTTTGAAAGTGGAAATGTAGTTTTTTCCAGAAAACGATTGTGATTTTTTTTTTAAATTACTGTTAAATTGTATATCACGTCTAGTTCAGGGAGGAATTATGTAACAGCAAAAAAATAATAATGCTAAAATCCTCATAAATTTCAAAACTAACATGTTTTTCTTTGTTTTCCTACAATTCAAAAAACTGCACATAGCGGGTTTATGAAACAAACGATTCATTTAGAGTTTGTTACAATTGTCTTTAATTTGATACCCTACATATACTTCAGTAATGTTATCAAAATGTTAAACCACTTTATGAGTCCTGGAATCCTAAATTTTAAAAATTTCAAAATTGAATACTATATTCAGATTCAGGATAAAAATTTCTTTAATCTGATATCTCGCATAGTTTTTTGTTATTTTTTCAAAATTTTGACCCCTTGTTTTTCCCTGCTGCTCTCAGAGGGATCAATCTCAAAAATCATAGGAGTCTGTGGAGTAAAAGTTTGGACATGCATGACAAGTTTATGAAAATCAATTAATGCGTTCAAAGGTTATCATGATATATACAGATAAGACAGACAGACAAATGGCTATGTTAAAACTTCAAATTTGTTTTGCTCGTTCAATAAAAAGGATAAAGTAGAAGTGCAGTATGTTAAAGAATACATATTCTTCAAGAGTATGTTGACAATACCCTATTGTTCAAGTTATAAGTTGAATTAGCACTTAGGAGATTGAGAGAAACCTATTGGTACCTAACGGTTCCAGATGGGGAACGTGAATGTATTTACAGTACTGTGTTATTACAGTTATTTACATGACAAACAAAACAAATAAATATATTTTATACATAATATATTTGTAATTGTAAGTAACTTGACATTCCTATGGATGCATATGTTTGTGTAATCTTTTGAGACAATGTGGTCTTTCTCCTTTTGTGGTTTTCATTATTAATTACAACACTCTTTTGGTTTAACACAAGTGTTTTCTTTTTTCCTTACATTAATCATTTGTCTCATGCTAAGATGAGGCACCCTAAGTGGCTTGACTGAGACCCTCATCATAGTAGTATAGGTCCCATGCCTCATCATAGTATGGGCCCCTGAGGATGCCTCAACATGGTATGGCAAAGCATTTGGTTTAAAGATAAATAAAACTTGTGTTAAATTGAAAAGGTGTTGTCTCCGAAAAAAATTGATTATCCCCCCCCCGCACACTCCCTGTGGCAAATTGAAAGTGACAGACTTTGGGAAATTAAGGACTTGATAGACAAGTTAAGCAACTGTCATCCATGACCTGTGTCATTTCCTCAGTCACTATGCAATATTATCTCATACATCTCACACCAATGAGGTAATTTCCTTGTAAGTTCTAGTTATGTAGAATTGCTTTTTGTTTATGAATTTCCCTAAATTCATAATGTAATTTTATTTATCAAGTACATTATATATCTCACACACATGTGCACATAGTACTAACACAAAACTGAACACTGTATTCAGATTTTAGTTAAAATTGTATTTAATTTAATGTCCTACATAGTAGAGTTTTGCAATTTTATCATTTATTCTGATTCACTTTTGGGTCTCTAGTATCCTAAATTTTCGAATTTCCAAAACACAATACTGTATTCAGATTCTGAATAAAATTTTGTGTTCTGAGTCAGTAGTATTATAATTAGTTAATCAACGGACTAACTTTTCTTTACCTTGATAAATCACATGTGTGTGAGAATGTGTGGTTTTGTGTGTGTGTGTGTGTGTGTGTGTGTGTGTGTGTGTGTGTGTGTGTGTGTGTGTGTGTGTGTGTGTGTGTGTGTGTGTGTGTGTGTGTGTGTGTGTGTGTGTGTGTGTGTGTGTGTGTGTGTGTTGCCAATATTTCCTGCTGCCATGATGAAAAACATTTCTGTATAGTGTTAAATTTTCTTTGTTTTATATATATATATATATATATATATATATATGATATTTCAGTTTATTACGCTTGCTGATTGTCTATTTTGGTACATAACTCTCTATAAACATTTTTCAATGACCTTTTAATTTTAAATGCTGCCATATTTTTGTGTTTTTTTTTTAAACCATTTTTCATGTCAAAGTAAAATGTTGACTGACATAGCTATCCTAAGTTATCACATTATGTATCAACAGAAAGTTAAGAAACACTTGAGAAATATAATTTTACAAAGATATGTTATTCAATTGTTATGTTAGTGTTATACATTACCAGAATAAATTGTTTTTTTTTTTTATTTAAGTTGTATCTAATATAAGAAAAGTGTGTGTATGTGTGTGTGTGTGTGTGTGTGTGTGTGTGTGTGTGTGTGTGTGTGTGTGTGTGTGTGTGTGTGTGTGTGTGTGTGTGTGTGTGTGTGTGTGTGTGTGTGTGTGTGTGTGTGTGTGTGTGTGTGTGTGTGTACACTTGTGCTGACACAGTAAAACTACAAAGAATTAGTTGATAATAATTTTACATCATCTCTTACTGATACACATATCACTTCAAACCAAGGATTACAAGCTAAACTTAACTTAGATAGTGTGTTATAAATGTGTTTAAGTGGTTTATTTTTCACATGCTTTAAGATATTTCTGTTGTCAAGTGTGTATAAATACATTTCTTGTCATAATTGCTTTAATATATATAATATATAGCATTTTCTTTTGTTTCAGTACACGAGCTTTAATTATACTGATAATTAGTCAAGTATTTTTACTTAGCGGTGCAGCAGGATGCTGTTATATTCAGTACAGAAGAAGAAAAGAAGCAGAGAAACTTGAAAGAAAGCGATTGGAGGCTAGACAGCAACGTTTATCTCGTCTTTATTCAAGACAACAGCAACATGATCTACACATTTAATAGTGAAATGTTAACACACATGAATAACAAAGATATAGATGTTATGAAATTCAGTAACTCTATTACACAAACAAAATCACTTAAAATGGATGAAAGAATGTGGAAGTAAGAATATTTTGCTTTATAATATGAATGGGTCTGCATCCAATAAGCACATGTTACACACACACACACACACACACACACACACACACACACACACACACACACACACACACACACACACACACACACACACACACACACACACACACACACACACACACACACACCTCACTCCATCTCCCCCCTTCAAACTCACTCTGCCTAGAACAGTCTAGGCTGTCTGTCTATCTCTCTCTCTCTCCCCCTTTCCCACTCTCTCTCCTCTCTCTCTCTTGTCTGTCTTTTTTTCCCTTTGTCTCTCCTTCTCCCTAAGGTTACACTTACACTGGACGCGGAAACTGACCCGACCCGACCCGACTAGTCTGACCATACTCGGACCGACAGTCGGAACAAAAACAAACGAATGTAGCCATATGAGAGCGCTTACAGTACACTGGACCCGACTAACCGGTTACGTATGACGTCAACCGACTACGCCCGACTCGACCCGACTAGTCTGAACCAACCAAACGTGTTTGTTTCTTCTCTCAGTCTGGCCAGACTTTAACCGACTCGCCGGCTGCTGATAGATTTGTATTTTGTGACTGTATAGATTTTTGTTTCGAGATGGATAAAAGTGCATTAATAGAATTAGTACAAAGTGAAAGAGCTTTGTGGGATCAGTGTGATAAGAATTATCACAATCGTGATATAAAACCAAGCCTTTGGGCAAAAGTAGGAGAGGCATTGAATATACCAGGTATGTGTTTTATTTATAACTAATTGAAAGCAAAATTACTTATCGTTTCTTAATAGCTATCATATTTGGTTTACACAGAGGGCTACATTGTTTTACATGTTCTTACATTGAGTTTAGAAAAAATTCATTAAAACATAATTGTATTTTTAAAATTGGTTATTAATAGACTAATTTTTAATAAAAATACAATAAGTAGTTTATTTAAATATTATAACGTCATTACTTCATTGTTTTTAAATATAAAGTGTAGGAAAGTGAAACACATGAACATTAGTATCAATCAGTAATAATAGAAAGTCAGAATGTTATACTAAAAACAATCCTTATCAGGCACGTAGAGTTAAGCACTTGTTTTGCCAAGGAATAGAACCTTGAGGGCTATTGAAATAACATTTAAATGCCTCTCTGACTTCCTGTGCTCCTCTGGTTGAACGATTGAACATTCTGTTACCATTGGTGGTAAAAGTACCTTGCCGATGGTATTCATTAAAATCCTGCTGGAAAGCTGATGCTGGTAAGATTCCTTCACGGTCAATGCATATGTTATGGAGTAAACATATACATTTTGCGATTCTCTCGGCCTTCTCAACTGTTGTCTCAATGGCTTTGGTCAGTAGTCTCCATTTAGCAGTAATGATCCCAGAAGCGCATTCAACAGTCCTACTTGCTCTTTACAGACGGTAACTGAATATAGCCTCTTCATTTGAAAGATTTCTTTTTGTGAATGGAGAAAGGGTTTGAGTGGGTAGGCGTCATCACCGAGTAAAACAAAAGGCATATCTATTGCACTCCCCGGTAAGCAAGCAGGAGGTGGCAATGTTTTTTCATGATTCTCAAGAAACTTGTACAAAGCAGAAGCAGAAAATGACCCCCCCCCCCAACACTTTGTTTACCGTAACCACCGACATCAATGAAAGTGAATCTACAGTTGTAGTCCGCAACAGCTTGCAACATGATAGAAAAGAAATGTTTATAGTTATAATATAAAGACCCACTCTTCACAAGACATTTTACTCTAATGTGTTTACCGTCTATATTGCCTACAGCATTTGGAAAATTCCATCGTTCTTCATATCCAGCTGTAATTTCTAAAAAATTGTTGTTATTTGGTATTGCTAGGTGTACATTCGACAACTTCTCCCAAACCGCATTGACGAGTTGGTATACGATTTTCCCCACAGTTGAATCATGCATTCTAAACTGTTGTCCAATGAAGCGAAAGGATAAACCAGTTGCTAGGTATCTGGAAAAAGAAAGTAAAAAGTATCTTTGAACTAAATGTAATAAAATTCGTTGTAAACAAGAAGAGTATTCGCCATGTCAAGCGACTAACCTGCCCTCTAGTGCAGATAATTGTATTCTATATTAGAAGGTATAAATATTGCGTTTTATAATGACGAATGCGATAAAATACGACCAAATCATTTTTCTGAACGTAAGTACAATCCAGCTGTAAATCGGTAGTAAAAAAAAGTGTACTAAGGCAATATTTCTAAAACGTTAGTAATATTAATTTCCCATAGTTATTTACAAGGTTGTTTACAGCTACCATAATGTCAAATTTGCCGTTTGTACCTTCTAAACGCGCCACGTAGCAGCGACCGTTATGACATCTGCGTCCATTTGACATCGCGAATACTCAATTGAAACATTGTGGTGTGTGTGTGTGTGTGTGTGTGTGTGTGTGTGTGTGTGTGCGTGTGTGTGTATGTGTTTAGAGATTAGTATAAATTACTATTATTTTTGACTTTCAGCTAAGCAAGCACAAAAAAAATTGGGAATCTCTGAGAGATATATACAGAAGAAAGCTCAAGGAGTCGAAACAATGTGCTTCAGGACAGGAAGCAAAAGGAGATAATAAATGGCAATTTTCGCCAGTGTGGATTTTCTGCGAGATATATTCACCCCCAGACAGTCTTCTGGAAATCTGAGTTCTCAGGATGTGGGCGCTTCTTCTTATTCTACATCTCCTGAAGAAGTGACTTTTGACGGTACTCTTGAAGACTCTTCTACGCATGAACAAGAACGCAGCAGTGACGATACTCGACGTGACTGTGAAGAGGACAACATGACTTATAGACAACAAGAGAGTAACAGCAAACAGACTTACAGTGCTAGCAAAGAGAAACACAACCAAATTAAAAAACGAAACAATTGTTGGAATATAAAGCTCTGGAGATAGAGCAACGTAAAGTGCAATTATTAGAGAAGCGGATAGAAGATCAAAGATCAAAGCACCGTGATGATGATGATGATGACTACCTTTTCTTAATGAGCCTCCTTTCATCTATTAAGCAACTCGATGACATCCAAAAATGCATTTAAGAATGAGTTTTTGAGTGCAGTTACCAAAAAAATTGAGGAGAAGAAGTATCGGGGTTCAACAGTGACGCACTTACAAAACTATGCATCATCAGTTTCCCCAACCAGTGCATCTGCAACTTCCTACTCCCCGACTCTGTCTCCTATAATAATGCAAACTACACAGCAGTCACAAGTATCCTACTTTTCGGCTCCATCTCCTACAATAGCCCAGACAACAGAAGTACCATACAACTCCGGAAATATGGTGTCTGACATAGTGTCAACAATAGTTACTGATGAACAGTTGTTGAAAAACATGTTTACAAAATAGTTAGTTTTAAGTTTAATCTTAAGTGTATGTTTGGTGTCTGTGCCAACGAATAACAATTTTTTTATTGTGCCAACGGCAGGTAAATATTTCTGTTTTTTCTCAGTTTCCTCTCTAGAAATTGTACTAGTGTATGCAAAGTATAGAAAATAATATTTTCCATGATACTCACATATACAAGAAGATGATGTTTTTATCATTTTGTTTAAAACAAAATTAGAATTACACAAATCGTATGCACAGATAAATAAATGATGTGATTTATTTAGCATTGGTTATTTACGCAACCTTGTGTACACTCCATTAAGTTATGTGCAAAAATACATAAAAAACTGAATAAAAAATAATAGCTGACAATAAGATTTAATAGATAAACAAGTGTAGTTCTTTCAGAATAATAGCTAGAAAACGTTTCAGTGCATGCAGTCTTAAAGAAATGTAGCTCCATCCGATATCACATTATAGGCGTTTAGACAAAAGTGACTGACACACCCAAATGTATTTAATATAATGGCAAATGTGTGCGTAACATATTTTTTGCATTAATGAGTAACTTGTAAGTAATATTAAGAATGTTACCTTAATGTCACAGTAAGCTTTTCTTCAGGCGAAATACACTCTCTGAAGTTGCTTGTTGAGGTCAGATTTTCTTTAACATTATCTAAAATGTAGTTAAATGTCTCAATTTTTAGCCTATAGTATTCCCGAAATTTAATTGGAAATTTGTTTAGCGGTAAGCATGTTTTAAAAAACTCTCCGTTAGTTCTGTCTTCATTAAATTCTTCTACCCAAATTCGCTTCTTCTTTACCACTTCAAGACAAACTTTTTTTCACTCAGTAAAAAATCAATTACGTCATCTTCAGAATCACTCATTTTTTACAGGAATAAATCTACGTGAATTGAACAGTAAATTCACAACACCAGGATGCACACTGAAGCACAGTTGGAACGGGTCGGGTCGTCACCAGTGGCAGAACACGAGTCGGACGAATCCGGAGCAGACTATTGAGTCGGGTTGGGTCGGGTCGGATTCCGCGTCCAGTATAAGTGTAGCCTAAGAGTAAATAAAATAGGGAAAACAGGCAGATCTTATTCTTAAAGTATGTACAATAGTATGCAGAAAGAGATGATTTACATTACTATATGGAAGACCTATATTTTGATGTTTCCTTAGTACACACACACACACACGCGCGCTTTCACACACACACAACACACATTTATAATTTTTTTGTACTAACTGTACATGACACTACCTTGAACAATTTTTTCTGACACTCAAATCAAGTGGATAGTTTAATAGTTGATAGTGTTTTGTTAAAAAGGTTAAACGTCTAATAAAATTATAACTTGTTATTACTCTTGATTTTGTTATTGTTATTGTCTCTGTTCATTAGTAATGGATAAAATCACTGTTACATTTGAGCAAAATGTTGACTACATACAACAGACCATATTGAAGGAGTGGCCACAGACTACTCATTCACGGAGACAGCAAGTTTATGTCAGCACAGAACTGCAAACTAAAGTCTATTGAGTTGCTGTTAATTCTTAATTTGTCATCATCAGCCTCTGCTTTGAGTTCGAAGAAAGAGTAGAGGTACTATTGTTGCACATTTATCTGAATTATTGCTACTGTCACTTAAACTTTACAAATTGTGTAGCCTAAAGAAACTATTATTTACGGTTTGTTGTGGCAAACAAGCACCTTTAGTACTGTCAATGTATATTCAAAATAACAGTAGTTTGTAAGTAACAATCAGTAACTGAAATGTGTTAGTTAACCTTACACATTTCCAAGTGCAGTGTTGCTTTTGTCATTGTGGTAGTGTCATTTTCAGATGTGATATGTACTATTTTTTAGGATATGTAATATGTAGGATGTTTTTATATTCTTAAAACTAAAAAAAAATTTGTTGTTGGTGCTGGCTTTTCGGTATAAACAAAAAAGGAAAGTGAAAAGTTTATAACAGAAATTAAATAATATTTGAGACAAATTTTTAGCTGATAGTAGTGAAAGTTGTAAGCATTAAAAAACATAAAAAAAAGTTTAAAAATAAAGTGATTCAGTTAAAACAGTTTGATCGTGAAATGTGTGAGGAACAGATTCTTAGCAATGTTACTAAGAGTGTCATCATAATGTACAAAGATGGTTGTTTTAACCAGCTGTTTACTTTTTGTAGTTGTATTTACCACTTCTATTACCATATCTTTCGCCTGCATCCAGTGGCGGCTGGTGGTTCCAAATTTTGGTGGTTGCAGTAACGTGTGGTTGGAGTTGTGTAAGAGGGGTTGGGATAAAACATCAAATTTTAGAGTGAAAGTATATTGAGTGTTTTTGTAATTCCTAGTACCACTGAAGTGAAAAATAATAATCATTCTAAATAGGAGAAAATATATTTAAAAATTATCAGAAAATATAAATAAAATAAATAACAGAATAAAATAATCAGAAAATCGGTCCTACCTTATCGAAAAAGAAAATCCATCCTCCTGTCCTTCCCTGATGCAAACTTGTCTACTACTTTTTGGTTAAAGTCTGAAATGTTATCAATTCGTGTTCAATGGATAACAAGGGCTGAAAGTCTTTCTTGACACATAGTGTTCCTTAAAAAAGTTTTTATTCTTTTTAGAGTTGAGAAACACGTTTTGGCTTCAGCCGTTGTCATTGGAATAGTGACTAACACATTTAATAATTTTGCACACTCACTAAATGTAAATTCAAGGTTATTTTCTCAAATAAAGTCATACAGACTCACAATACCAGATGCAGAAGAAAATGCGTCTGTGCTGTAAATAGCTGAAAGCTCCAAACGCAACTGTTTTAAATTGAGGAATGGATAAACCTCACAAACGGTTTTCAATGTTTTGTCTGGAAAGTTTGACACGTACTGCTGAAAATTCTGAGCAGAAAATAGAGATGCAGAAACCGCATGGCCAACGAAGCCAAATCTGGCTTTAAATTGACAGATGATGGTATCACAGACTTTTTTTGCTTCTCTTTCAACTCACTGTCTTGACATTTCCTTTTTTTTGTTGGAGGATCAGTTTCTGTTTCTATGCTTTCTTCGTCAATTTCTTCTCGGATTTTTTGTACATTATTCTCAAAAGAAGAGATGTATTTTTCAACAGTAAGGGGATTGATATCTGCTTTCTGTAAGCTTCCAAATAAAATTTCGACGTGTGGCATCACTTTGTGAAAAAAAGACAGCCAAAACACAAAATGTATTGCTGGTGAGAGTTTTTATGAAATCATTTGCTTGATTTATTGTGTTAAAATTTCTTATTTCATCTCCACTTAGAATATCTCTCATACACTGTATAATTTGTTTTCTGTACAGAAAAACCGTATTCACACTTCAAGAATGGAAGTTCCATCTCATAGGTACAGATCGCGGTAATCGTTTTCTATTTCATCTAATATCTTGGTTCACTGAGGACTACTTGAAAAGAAGGTGTATATTCCTTGTAAGCTTGCAAAGAAAACGCAAACGCTCCGATTAATTGACGCCGCATCCATCAAAACTAAATTAAGCTGGTGGGCGTAACAATGTACATATTCTACCTTTGGGAAATGTTTTTTGACAATAGCTTGGACTCCACCAGATGATCCAGCCATTACGGATGCACCATTGTAAGTCTGGGCAATCAGTTTTGCTGGTGTTTTGTTAATTTTATGATACTCAAGCTGTTCAAAAATGCAGGCTGCTAGGGTTTTGGCATCATGTTTCTCAGGTGTGAAAAATCCCCAGAATCTTTTAACAGGTTTACCTTTCACAACATATCTGTAAACCATAGCCATCTGAAATATGTTAGCAATGTCACTGGTTTCATCAGCAATTACTGCTAAAAAGTTATTTTCTTTCATTTCCTGTGAGATTTCTCATGACAGACCTCTAATATTATTTTTAAAAGCTCATTCTGCACCGTTTTTTAGGTGCCTTTAAATACAGTGGCACTTTCTTAATTTAATTTCCGGGTTACTCGACATGTCAGATTCGTCGTGTTCCCTTAAAGCTAACTCGAAAGATCCGCAAAAACGAACACAATTTATAATAATATTTAACATGTATCTATTATGCCTCACCTTTTCATTATACAAGGCAATATTGCGTCTATACTGTGAGTCAAATTGTTCTGCAATATTTACTGTTCCAACAAGTGCTAATTGAAGAGCGTTTGCCTGCATCATAAAAAACCCAGCTTATACATTTCTAAAAATGTGTTTGTTTTTGTCAAATTTTACTATTTATTTCTATATCAATTTTAATTTAAAAAATATTAAATAGAGTGGCAAAATAGGAATACTAAAAGTATATTCAGAGAGATAGTGAAGATAAAACTGCACATGACGTTGTACATGTAGCAGTAGCCTTGCTAATTGATTATCAAAACATACAGTAAGTTAAGCATATACACCTTACATTATTTGTAATGTCTCTGGTATGATGCCTAGAATAGTTAATAATAAAGGATGAAGTCAAACTATTACAATTAAATTGTAAGTGGTATTACTGGGATTATCAGTACCGGTATCTAAACTATGTTTGTAATCTAGCAATGCCAATTGGGGATATCAGGACTCGACTACTAACATATACCACATTTTCTCATTTACAAATGTTTTTCAATGTAGTACAATCAGTTCAATGAATTCAAGATATTCTTCACACACACACACACACACACACACACACACACACACACACACACACACACACACACACACACACACACACACACACACACACACACACACACACACACACACACACACACACACACACACACACACACACTAGTTTATGTAATTATAAAATTGTAAGAATTTATGTTCTTTTATTCATTTTTGTACACTTTGTTATACCCTTTTGTTGGTCAGCATCATCAGAATAATGTATAGGGTTTATTTACTTGAAAATTTTTTATTAATTGCTATGCTAATGTTTACCAACTGCTTATAGATATACAATACCAAATTAAAGTATCATATATGTATTATATTAAATGTTTAAAATTAAATGCTTACAAATATTTAACATGAGTTTTTGAAAATGTTAGTTTAATGTTTTAAAGTATTAATTGTATTTTGTATTAAATTATGTTTGGCCATTTATTACTAGGAGTGTCATTGACACAAATGGGCGGAGCATTTGATATTCGTAATAATTTATTTATCAATAGTTTTACAATCAACCGTTTTTGATCCGTTATTCTTACAGTCAACAAAATATATACACTTTTTATTGAATACACTACATTATAGTACAATATATATTAATTGTCATTAGACATATTCCACAACCTTTGCAACTCATCTCTACGATCAACCATTGATGGACTTCTATTAATTTTTAGCAGTCTATCAAAATTAAACGCCGGTTTTAATAATAATCCTTCTAATGTTTTCACTCTTGAAAGAGCGACATACATTAATCCAACCTGAAATTCATTGTCTCCTAAATTAACAATTGCCTTATCTAATTTTATCCCTTGTGATCTATGTATACTAACAGCATATACTAACATTAACAGAAATTGTTTGCGAGTACAAGAAATTTCATTTTTCTTGAATGATGCCACTACTGGTACAATGGGTATTGAATTCTCGTACAGAACTGGTCCTGTATATTTTTCAAAAGATACAAGTATACATATTGGCATGTGATCGTTATAATTTTCGCATTCAACTGCTGGGTCATAAATAATATCAGTTACTGTCCCAACTGAACCGTTGGCTAGTCCTTTTGTGACCCAAAGATTTCTTCTAAGGATAACTCAAGCACCTTTACATAAACGTAATTGGGCAAATAATCCCTGAGCATCATCAGATTTTCCTAGAGAGGTTTCTGGGCAATTATGGATTACATTGATTAGAGCCACGGGTTGTTTATTGCTTTCTAGTTTTTCATAATTAAAGCGTTCGATTTCAGCATTTTCCGACATTATACAGACACTATCTTTGAAATTGTCCCCGATATCGTTTACATAAAATCTTTTAGATAAGAGCTGATAATCTTGTTCAGTGATTGTTCCATTTGCGATTCTATTTAAAGTCTCTCTGAAATTTGTTTGATCATCACCTTGCTGTCTCATAATCTCCGTTAAAAAGAAAACTTTTTTTGAACTGTTTATATAAAAGATTCGATTGAGTGGTCTGAACATTATTACCAATATTGTAAAGACTCCTGTCACAAACCGGTGGAAGTTGAGACCAATCACCGACTAAATACACGCAAAGGCCACCAAAAGGAACAGCTGAAGAACGCTGCTTTACTTTTTTTGAGTCACATATCCACTTAAAAAAACAAATTTAAACCCAACATACTGGCTTCATCAATAATAACGAACCTCACATCTTTTAATTCTTCTTCAATAGGAATTTTGGATTCACCTTCTAAATCTTTGAAAGTTCCTCCCCTTCTCTTTGAAGTATTTATTCTTAGAGCTGAATGAATAGTTTGTCCAGCAATATTGTTAGCTGCCACACCAGTAGGAGCCATTAAAAGAGTTGCATCGCAGCCAAAATATGAATTAATTCTCCTAACCGTAGGAAGATTATCACACTGCTCAATCATTGATTCAAGTTCACTCCTTCGTTGAAAGCAGTAAGATTTTGATCCTCTTATTTTTCCACACCAATAATATAAACTTCTTATTATTTGAGGATTACTCGACAGCGTGTTTCTCAGTTACTGTATTGTTCCATTGAAATGAGATTTTCTAGCAAATATTGTCCCTCGTTGAATAGCTTGATGACGCTGAACAGTGTTAAATGCAAAAATCTGAACCTATGATCTTGTGCAAAACGTCGGTCTTTATATTGCATCAAAAATTGAAAAATTCAAGTGCTGTATGTTTCATACTACTTGCTCGAGTATTATCGTTTAGTTCAGCAGAGGTAGTAAGGTAGTAAAGAGGGAAATGACATGCATACATATCCTTCACACGTGAATTCATTTATGATATCAGTACCTTGTGGCCATGGAATTACATTATTCACTGCAGATTAGAGTCGATCAACTTATATGATTCTAATATTCTCCGGGATCATACTTTCATAAATTTCTTCAGAAAAGTTCTCTTCAACTGTATCCACCTCAGGTAAATCAACAGTGGGTATCATTCCATAAATACTATCATTTAATGGAAGTTGAGATATTTGTTCCATATCAATGATGATATCACTATAGAATGGATTATTCATTTTGAAAAAATTGAGTGCTTCTAAAATTTTGTCACGTCTCACATGAAAATCCTGATGTCCATTAACAACTGTCCTTTCTTACAACTATAGTGCTCAGTGAAGCGGGTGTAGGGGGCAAGGAACTAACAATCTCCGTTATATTTTGACCATAAGCATATTTTGACTGGGAAAGCCTCTTGATTTCACCCTATACACACGCATCACTGGTTGTACTCTTGCTATCAAGAGTTGTTCTACATAAGTGAGATCCATCAGTTCTATAGGTACATCTTTAGGATCCATATGATTAACTGCAGTAAACTTATTTGGGTTTTGCTTAACTGCGGACACATATCAAGAAATGTTTGCTGCATCAACACTTGAGAACAATTTACACATTCATAGAATTCTATAGATCGTAAATTATCTTCATATTCATTATACAGATTCCTATATCCTGTGTTGTTTTAATCATATAACACATGATTCATGTTATGTTCAGCAGGGCCTTCAACAGTTGCTGCAGCAACTGTCACTGTCTCATTCGTCTTTGATTTGTAGTTAAACGACCAATATTTGGACCTCTTCTCCATCGAGGCATACTATAAATAATACGTATATATAAATTGATTAATAAGAATGTACAAAATATGCATATAACAGAAAAAAGTACTTAAACAAAAAGTACAAAATTGAGTAAAAAGTAAAGAATAATAATTTTAATAGAATTTGGAAACTTGAATAAAGAAGTATAAGAATAATAATTTAAATAGAATTTGGATTAAAATTTACCTGAACTGTGATTCGTTGCAATATGTAACAGAAAGTTGCAGTTGCATCGTGACTAAATAGATTCTCTTCTAAAAAATTGACACTTGTTCAACACTTAGGTCCAATCCGTACATCTGGCTACACCATAGAACAATGCTCTACTACTGTTTGAATTAAACACATGTGAGACACGAATACAAATTGTATATAACAAAATCTTATCGAGCGACAGCCAGCTCGGGTGGTGGGAGCCGCATACGCACCGGCATTTATGATACAGCAAAATCTTATCTTATTGGGCGACAGCCAGTGTGGGCGGCAGAAGCCGTGCACACGCACACACATCCGCGAATGCAGAAATCGCCTGGTGACTCGCCTAGCGCCTCGTAAATGCGAGTGAGACAGAGCGCCATAGCTGGGCCACAATATCTCTGTCTCTCTTCCTCTCACACGTTTAAGCTAATATTTTTAAAAATTGTAATATCTTTTGAACCAAATAATTTAGAGAAATAAAAATTACATGTGTGCACTCTACAATACAGTCTAGATATGTATGCAAAATTGTATAACATTCGGTTGAGTAGTTTTGGAGGAGTTCGCGGTCTAAGTTGTGCACCGAGTCATAGACCTTTCGCTATGCTCATCAGGCTCCGCCTAAATAAAGTCTTACAGTTAAAAATATATAACCTTCGTAGATGTAAATGTAATTTTCTTTGGACACATTTTTAATTAAGTTTACATTATTTAAATCTGGAAATTCACATCAACTATTTATTAAATACGTGATAAAATATTATTTATATATAGAGATTTGATATAAGCATGTTTGAGTTGTTGATATCTCTCTTCTGATCGGGTTTTTTGTTTGTCCATATGATATCTGAAACAATCAGATATGGAATTTTGTATACAACATTGACATTATATTTTTAAATGTTTTATATTTTTACTTTTAGTTTGTTTCTAAGTTTTTTGTTTACTTTCAATTTTATTGTAAATTATTGTATTTGTACATTTGTACGTCATTTGTTTTATTAAATTACAATTTTTGATTTAAAATATTTTGTTTAATTTTGGTTTTCATTTTATTAATGGTTCTTACATCGTATCTAACAATTACATTAATTATTTTTTTGTCTGTATTTCTTTCATATTTATTCTCTGGCATTTTTAACATATATTAGGGGATATGTTGAGGAGTATGGTTTGAGTGATAAGGTGTAATTACATCTGTTTGTGTGAGTTATCTATAAATTTTATAATCAAATTGTTTTATTGTTAATAATGGTGAAGCTAAACCATAAAATATAACATTCATTCCTTATTCCTTAGTAAATTTTGTGTTATTATATAAGTTGTTAACTTCTTTGAAAATATTATTCATATTTTGTGAAATGTATATAGTATTGTCAACATACTTACAACATAGAACACTTAGGTCATTTACATTTATAACATTTACAATTTAATTACCTAATTCTTATAAAAATAATTCAGAAATAATAGCAGGTGTTGGTGCACCAATTCCAAGTCCATCTGTTATCTGTTTGTTGGAACATATTATTATTATATTGAAAGTAATTTTGGTTTAATAGATTTTAAGTCTTTGTTGTTTAATAAATTGTATATATAAATAAGCTAACAAAAATATGCAATATACTTATACCTTTTAAATAAACTAGCAATGGTTGTTGTTTTGTTTCCAGAAATCCTTAATTCGCTCAACTTTTTTAGGTAACTCAAATTTTTCATTGTTTCTGCTTGTGATCTGCATAAACTACATCATGATGATTCTCATATTGTTAGATAGCAGAAATTATGCAGGGCATCTTATCTCAAGGTGTCCTGTGCCTAGGATGACAGTATACTGAAACAGCTTGAGCTGTTTCCGCTATGCCTGATTATGAAGCTAGGCTGTCGTGTGTAGTACTATGGATTGCATCAGGTGATAGATCACGAGAGATTAGAAAGGTGGTGATTCATTCATTCTGGGTTCATGTGAAGAATGGCCTATATCAAGTAGTGACTGAGGGCATATGATGCAGACTGCAGGGCAAGCCGTTGTCTATACTATTTAGCTGATGGATGAGGAGGAAGGAAGATTCCTTGTCCTTAAAGAATAAATTAGTTGCAAGCGATGGAAGAAATTCTTCAAGGAAAGAACACGGAGGTCTCTAATGTATAACTGGATTCACTTCGAAAAGTCAGCATTGCTTAGATGTAGTACAGTGTTGTCACATGTTATATGTAGATGAAGCTTGCGTCTCAGACTGTACGCAGTTCAGATAAGATAAACAACCACGTGTAGCGAAACTGGTGTTCTGACAGTGCTCAGACAAAACACTGGCGAACAAAACTTATTTCATTACCGTATTTGCCAGTGACTCAGTATATCGTTTGTCTATGGTTCGGTTAATTCATTATTTTAGTTGTAATAGTTTTAGTAGTAAAAAAGTTTATTGGACACTTTCCTTTTTATTTTAGTTGTAACAGTGTAAGTGGTTAAATATTTTATTGAACACTTTCCTTTTATTTACCGAACTTAAATAGTGGTAATAAAATTCTAATTGCTATTTAATAAATTTAAAAAAACATGGAGTCCACCATTAGAAAAAAGAAACAAGGAGAGAGGACAAGGAGTCGAGAAAAACAAATTATTATCAATTTACTCAATAACTTCTTACATGAGAATGACAATGTGTCATCAGGTGTGAAAAAAGCCAGCAATCTTTGTGGGATATGTGAAAGATCAGTATATCGGTATTATAAACAAAGTAGGGAAGGTCCTTTGAAAACCCCTACTAAAACGAAGAAAACTGGAAAAGTTCGAAAAGACGCCAGAAGTTTTAAGTACGATAATTTCTATGTATCAGTCCTAAGAAAAACAATGCATGCGTTTTTAAAAAAAAATATACCTTCAACTGTGTTAGCCGTAATGCATGAAATGAACAAATATCGGTATGGAGAACCATACATGACTTCCTTGTTCTAAGATTAATATTTAAAATCATTTTTCAAATGAAATATTTCATAGAAACTACTTCTTTCTACTTACTGCTTCAGCCTTAACCACAGTACTGTGGTCACTAACGTATACCACCTCACGTTATCGCACTCGATTTTCACTGATGATGGAAGTCGATGGCACTGCCGAAACGTCTGGTTTTGCAGAAAACTTTGGTCTACGGCCAAACAGGACGGGAAGGAATTTTAACAACAAGCTACTTCTTTGTTGCCGATAACGTAGTACATATATATAAAACATTATCCCTTCCCCCTTCAACTATAATTTTCATTTATAGAAAATTACTCCCACCCCGATCAACTAGCCTCTTCATTTATAGATATTTCATCTACGTTTCTACAGTGCATTATTAAGATCTTCTTATTAGGATACTTTATTTATCAAAATTAAGTACTTTACTCTTGTTACATCAAAAAATGTTTCTGGTAAACTACCCTTTCCCCCTAACCGATGTTCACCAAAATCAATAGGCCTTGAGTCCTCTACAACACAGGCACATATGTAAAAAGTGGCATTTAAACTACCCCTTTCCCTTAACCGATCTTCACCAACACCAACAGGTCTTGAGAACTCTACAATTCAGTGCTGTATGCAAAACATTATATTATTCTGTTTGAATTTGTAGCTGTTATTGTTTGCCATAGAAAAAAATTACCCTTGATAAAAAAAAAAGTTGCAGGTAAACTACCCCTTTCCCTTAACCGCTCTTCACCAAACACAACATGTCTTGAGTACTCTACAATTCAGGGCTGTATGCAAAACATTATTTGATTCTCTTTGAATTTACGGCAGTTATCGTTCGTTATAGAAAAAATTACCCTTGTTAAAACATAAAACGTTGCAGGTAAACTACCCCTTTCCCTTAACCGATCTTCAACAAAATCAACAGACCTTGAGTTCTGTATAATTCAAAAAGGTTTGCAAAAAAGTAGTTGATTTATATTTGAATTTACCGCAGTTATCGTTTGCCATAGACAAAAATTATCCTTGATAAAAAAAAAACGTTGCAGGTAAACTACCCCTTTCCCTTAACTGATCTTCACCAAAAACAATAGGTCTTGAGTACTCTACAAATCAGGGCTGTATGCAAATAATTATTTGATTCTGTTTGAATTTGCAGCTGTTATCGTTTGCCATAGAAAATATGTTTTTGTTAAAACATAAAACGTTGCAGGTAAACTACCCCTTTCCCTTAACCGATCTTCACCAAAAACAACAGGTCTTGATAACTCTACAACTTAGGGCTGTATGCAAATAATCATTTGATTCTGTTTGTATTTGCGGCTGTTTTCGTTTGCCATAGAAAATAACCTTGTTAAAACATAAAACGTTGAAGGTAAACTACCCGTTTCCCTTAACCGATCTTCACCAAAAACTACAGATCTTGAGAACTCTGCAATTCAGGGCTGTATGCAAAAGAGTAGTTGATTCTGTTTGAATTTGCAGCTGTTATCGTTTGCCATAGAAAAAAATTACCCTTCATTAAAAAAAAACTGTTGCAGGTAAACTACCCCTTTCCCTTAACCGATCTTCACCAAAAACAATAGGTCTTGAGTACTCTACAAATCAGGGCTGTATGCAAAAAATTATTTGATTCTGTTTGAATTTACGGCTGTTATCGTTTGCCATAGAAAAAAATCTACAGACAGACACACAGACACACACAGGCACTTTTCGAAAAATGTTTTTACTTCCATGTTCCTTAAGGAAATGGAAGTATGGTGATGGCAAAAAAAATCGTGTTCGAGATTATTGCAGAATATGATTGTACTACACTTAAAACATGAAAAAAAGTCATTTTTCGAAAAGTGTCTGTGTGTCTGTCTGTAGATTTTTTTCTATGGCAAACGATAACAGCCGCAAATTCGAACAGAATCAAATAATTTTTTGCATACAGCCCCGATTTATAGAGTACTCGCGAACCATTTGTTTTTGGTGAATATCGGTTGAGGGAAAGGGGTAGTTTACCGGAAACGTTTTATGTTTTAAAAGGGTTTTTTTTATGGCAAACGATAAGAGCCGAAAATTCAAGCAGAATCAAATAATGATTTGCATACAGCACTGACCTGTTGAGTACTCAAGACCTATTGTTTTAGGTGAAGATCGGTTAATGGAAAGGGGTAGTTTACCAGCAACGTTTTATGTTTTAAAAGGGGTTTTTTATGGCAAACGATAAGAGTCGCAAATTCAAACAGAATCAAATAATTTTTTGCAAGTAGCCCTGATTTGTATAGTACTCAAGACCTATTGTTTTTGGTGAAGATCGGTTAAGGGAAAGGGGTAGTTTACCTGCAACAGTTTTTTTTTAATCAAGGGTAATTTTTTTCTATGGCAAACGATAATAGCCGCAAATTCGCTGATTACAAACAGCCGCCGAATATGATTATAAATATAAATCTTAGAACATGGAAGTCATGTATGGTTCTCCATACCGATATTTTTTTCATGTTTTGAATGTAGTACAATCAGAATCTGCAATAATCTCGAACTCGATTTTTTTGCCATCACCATGCTTCCATTTTCCTTAAGGAACATGGAAGTAAAAATATCGGTATGGAGAACCATACATGACTTCCATTTTCTAAGATTTATATTTAAAATCATATTCGAAATGAAATATTTCCATAGAAACTACTTCTTTCTACTTATTGCTTCAGCATTAACCACAGTACTGTGGTCACTAACGTATACCACCTCACGTTTTCGCACTCGATTTTCACCGATGATGGCAGTCGATAGCACTGCCGAAAAGTCTGTTTTTGCAGAAAACATTGGACTACGGCTAAAGAGCCTGGGAAGCAATTTTAACAAAAAACTACTTCTTTGTTGCCGATAACGTTGTACACATATAATAAATTCTGCCCTCCACCTTCAACTATAATTTTTAATAATAGAAAATTACCCCCACCCCTTTCACCTAACCTCTTCATTTATAGATATTTCATCTATGTTTCTACAGTGGATTACTATGAGCTTCTTATCAGGATACTTTATTTATAAAAATTAAGTACTTTACTCTTGTTAAATCATAAAATGTTTCCGGTAAACTACCCCTTTCTCTTAACCGATCTTCTCCAAAATCAACAGACCTTCCGTCCTCTACAATTCAGGGAAGCATGCAAAAAAATATTTGATTCTGTTTGAATGTGCGGCAGTTATCGTTCGTCATGGAAACATTTCTCTTGTTACAACATAAAATGTTGCAGGTAAACTACCCCTTTCCCTTAACTGATCTTCACCAAACTCAGTAGACCTTGAGCTCTCTGCAACTCAGGAAAGAGTGCAAAAAATTATTTGATTCTCATTGAATTTTCGGCAGTTATCGTTCGTCTTAAAACAAAATTACCCTTTTTAAAACATAAAATGTTGCTGATAAACTACCCCTTCCCTTAACCGATCTTCAACGAAATCAACAGACCTTGAGTTCTCTTTAGTTCAAAAAGGTATGCAAAAACCTAGTTGATTCTGTTTGAATTTACGGCAGTTATCGTTCGTCATATAAAAAATTACCCTTGTTAAAACATAAAATGTTGCTGGTAAACTACCCCTTTCCCTTAACCGATCTTCACCAACACCAATAGGTATTGACAACTCTACAATACAAAGCTGTATGCAAAACATCATTTGATTCTGTTTGAATTTGCGGCTGTTATCGTTTACTATAGAAAAAAATTACCCTTGAAAAAAAACCGTTGCTGGTAAACTACCCCTTTCCCTTAACCGATCTTCACCAAAAACGACAGGTCTTGGGTACTCTACAATTCAGGCCTGTATGCAAACAATTATTTGATTCTATTTGAATTTGCAGCTGTTATCGTTTGCCATAGGAAACACCCTTGATAAAACATAAAACGTTGCTGGTAAACTACCCTATTCCATTAACCGATCTTCACCAATAACAATAGATCTTGAGAACACTACAATTCAGGGCTGTATGCAAAACATTAGTTGATTCTCTTTGAATTTACGGCAGTTATCGTTCGTCACAGAAAAAATACCCTTGTTAAAACATAAAACGTTGCAGGTAAACTGCCCCTTTCCATTAACCGATATTCACCAAAAACAACAGGTCTTTAGTACTCAACAAAACAGGGCTGTATGCAAAAACGTATTTGATTCTGTTTGAATTTGCGGCTCTTATCGTTTGCCATAGGAACTACCCTTTTAAAACATAAAACGTTGCTGGTAAACTACCCCTTTCCATTAACCGATCTTCACCAAAAACAATAGGTCTTGAGTACTCTACAAATAAGGGCTGTATGCACAAAATTTGTTGATTCTGTTTAAATTTGCGGCTGTTATCGTTTGCCATAGAAAAAAATCTACAGTAGACAGACAGACGGACGCTTTTCGAAAAATGAATTTTTTTCATGTTTTGAGTGTAATACAATCAGAATCTGCAAATCTCGAACACGATTTTTTTTGCCATCACCATACTTCCATTTCCTTGGAAGTAAAAAGCGAGAAGTGATGGTAAAGTTTATACAGATGAATCTTGGGTTAATACCAAGTAAGGTATGGAAAGACAAAAATGTAAAAAGGTCTTAGGTACTCTACAATTCAGGCCTGTATGCACACAATTATTTGATTCTGTTTGAATTTGCGGCTGTTATCGTTTGCCATAGAAAACACCCTTGATAAAACATAAAACGTTGCTGGTAAACTACCCTATTCCATTAACCGATCTTCACCAAAAACAATAGGTCTTGAGAACTCTACAATTCAGGGCTGTATGCAAAACATTAGTTGATTCTCTTTGAATTTACGGCAGTTATCGTTCGTCATAGAAAAAATACCCTTGTTAAAACATAAAACGTTGCAGGTAAACTACCCCTTTCTCTTAACCGATCTTCAACAAAATCAACGGACCTTGAGATCTGTATAATTCAAAAAGGTATGCAGAAGAGTAGTTGATTCTGTTTTAATGTACGGCAGTTATCGTTCGTCATAAAAAAAATTACCCTTGATAAAACATAAAATGTTGCTGGTAAACAACCCATTCCCTTAACCGATCTTCACCAAAAACAATAGGTCTTTAGTACTCAACAAAACAGGGCTGTATGCAAAAACGTATTCAATTCTGTTTGAATTTGAGGCTCTTATCGTTTGCCATAGAAAATACCCTTTTAAAACATAAAACGTTGCAGGTAAACTACCCCTTTCCCTTAACCGATCTTCACCAACACCAACAGGTATTGAGAACTCTACAATACAGGGCTGTATGCAAAACATCATTTGATTCTGTTTGAATTTGCGGCTGTTATCGTTTACCATAGAAAAATATCGGTATGGCGAACTATACATGACTTCCATATTCTAAGATTTATATTTAAAATCATTTTCAGCCAAACAGCCAGGCTGTGTCTTACCTGCCTTTTTATTGCCGTATTAAATGAAAAATATTATGTTACATTAAAATGAAAAAATTTTAATTTTATTGCCTGGCAACAAAATTATTTTATTTTTAACAATTACCATTGTTTCAAAAAGTTTAAATAAATTTTCAAGTACTTTACTCTTGTTAAAACGTAAAAGGTTGCAGGTAAACTACCCCTTCCCCTTAACCGAACTTCACCAAAAACAATAGGTCTTGAGTACTCTACAAATCAGGGCTGTATGCAAAACATTATTTGATTCTGTTTGAATTTGCGGCTGTTATCGTTTGCCATAGAAAATACCCTTGTTAAAAAAACGTTGCAGGTAAACTACCCCTTTCCCTCAACTGATCTTCACCAAAAACAATAGGTCTTGAGAACTCTACAATTTAGGGCTGTATGCAAATAATCTTTTGATTCTGTTTGAATTTGCGGCTGTTATCGTTTGCCATAGGAAATACCCTTGTTAAAACATAAAACGTTACAGGTAAACTGCCCTTTTCCCTTAACCGATCTTCACCAAAAACAACAGGTCTTGAGTACTCTACAAATCGGGGCTGTATGCAAAACATTATTTGATTCTGTTTGAATTTGCGGCTGTTATCGTTTGCCATATAAAATACCCTTGTTAAAAAAACGTTGCAGGTAAACTACCCGTTTCCCTCAACCGAACTTCACCAAAAACAATAGGTCTTGAGAACTCTACAATTTAGGGCTGTATGCAAATAATCTTTTGAATCTGTTTGAATTTGCGGCTGTTATCATTTGCCATAGGAAATACCCTTGTTAAAACATAAAACGTTACAGGTAAACTACCCCTTTCCCTTAACCGATCTTCACCAAAATCAACAGATCTTGAGAACTCTACAATTGAACAATTGAGGGCTGTATGCGAAACATTATTTGATTCTGTTTGAATTTGCGGCTGTTATCGTTTGCCAAACAAACAAAATTACCCTTGCTAAAAAAAAAACGTTGCTGGTAAACTACCCCTTTCCCTCAACCGATCTTCACCAAAAACGACAGGTCGCGAGTACTCTGCAAATGAGGGCTGCATGCAAAAAATTATTTGATTCTGTTTGAATTTGCGGCAGTTATCGTTTGCCATAGAAAAAAAATCTATAGACACACAGACACACACACAGACACACACACAGACAGACAGACAGACAGACAGACACACACACAGACACTTTTCGGAAAACGACTTTTTTTCATGTTTTGAGTGTAGTAGAATCAGAATCTGCAATAATCTCGAACACGATTTTTTTTTGCCATCACCATACTTCCATTCCTTAAGGAATATGGAAGTAAAATACACTTGATAAAAAACCGTTGCAGGTAAACTACCCCTTTCCCATAACCGATCTTCACCAAAAACGATAGGTCTTGAGGACTCTACAATTCAGGGCTGTATGCAAAATATTATATGATTCTGATTGAATTTGCGGCTGTTATCGTTTGCCATACAAAATACCCTTGATAAAACAAAATACGTGGCCGGTAAACTACCCCTTTCCCTTAAACGATCTTCACCAAAAACAATAAGTTCTTAGTACTCAAGAAATCAGGGCAGTATGCAAAAACGTATTCGATTTTGTTTGAATTTGCGGCTCTTATCTTTTGCCATATCAAATACCCTTTTAAAAAATAAACCGATGCAGGTAAACTACCCCTTTCCCTTAACCGATCTTTACCAAAAACAAAGGTCTTGAGAACTCTACAATTCAGGGCAGTATGCGAAACATTATTTGATTCTGTTTGAATTTGTAGCAGTTATCGTTTGCCATAAAAAAAAAATCTACAGACAGACACACAGACACTTTTCGAAAAACGATTTTACTTCCATATTTCCTTAAGGAATGGAAGTATGGTGATGGCAAAAAAAAATCGTGTTCGAGATTATTGCAGATTCTGATTCTACTACACTCAAAACATGAAAAAAAGTCTTTTTCCGAAAAGTGTCTGTGTGTGTGTCTGTGTGTCTGTGTGTCTGTGTGTCTATCTGTGTGTCTGTAGATTTTTTTCTATGGCAAACGATAACTGCCGCAAATTCAAACAGAATCAAACAATTTTTTGCATACAGCCCTGATTTGTAGAGGACTCGCGACCTATTGTTTTTGGTGAAGATCGGTTGAGGGAAAGGGGTAGTTTACCAGCAACGGTTTTTTTTTTATCAAGGGAAATTTTCTATTTGGCAAACGATAACAGCCGCAAATTCAAACAGAATCAAATAATGTTTCGTATACAGCCCTAAATTGTAGAGTTCTCAAGACCTTTTGTTTTTGGTGAAGATCGGTTAAGGGAAAGGGGTAGTTTACTTGTAACGTTTTATGTTTTAACAAGGGTATTTCCTATGGCAAACGATAACAGCCGCAAAATCAAACTGAATCAAAAGATTATTTGCATACAGCCCTAAATTGTAGAGTTCTCAAGACCTATTGTTTTTGGTGAAGATCGGTTAAGGGAAAGGGGTAGTTTACCTACAACGTTTTTTTAACAAGGGTATTTTCTATGGCAAACGATAACAGCCGCAAATTCAAACAGAATCAAATAATTTTCTGCATACAGCCCTGATTTGTAGAGTACTCAAGACCTATTTTTTTGGTGAAGATCAGTTGAGGGGAAGGGGTAGTTTACCTGCAACGTTTTTTATCAAGCGTATTTTCTATGGCAAACGATAACTGCCGCAAATTCAAACAGAATCAAATACTTTTTTGCATACAGCCCTGATTTGTAGAGTACTCACGACCTATTGTTTTTGGTGAAGATCGGTTGAGGGGAAGGGGTAGTTTACCGGCACGGTTTTTTTTATCAAGGGAAATTTTTTTTTTGGCAAACGATAACAGCCGCAAATTCAAACAGACTTAAATAATGTTTCGTATACAGCCCTGAATTGTAGAGTTCTCAACACCTTTTGTTTTTGGTGAAGATCGGTTAAGGGAAAGGGGTAGTTTACTTGTAACGTTTTATGTTTTAACAAGGGTATTTCTTATCGCAAACGATAAAAGCCGCAAATTCAAACAGAATCAAAAGATTATTTGCATACAGCCCTAAATTGTAGAGTTCTCAAGACCTATTTTTGGTGAAGATCGGTTAAGGGAAAGGGGTAGTTTACCTACAACGTTTTTTTAACAAGGGTATTTTCTATGGCAAACGATAACAGCCGCAAATTCAAACAGAATCAAATAATTTTCTGCATACAGCCCTGATTTGTAGAGTACTCAAGACGTGTTGTTTGTGGTGAAGATCAGTTGAGGTGAAGGGGTAGTTTACCTGCAACGTTTTTTATCAAGCGTATTTTCTATGGCAAACGATAACTGCCGCAAATTCAAACAGAATCAAATAATTTTTTGCATACAGCCCTGATTTGTAGAGTACTCGCGACATGTTGTTTTTGGTGAAGATCGGTTGAGGGGAAGGGGTAGTTTACCTGCACGGTTTTTTTTATCAAGGGAAATTTTTTTTTTTTTGGCTAACGATAACAGCCGCAAATTCAAACAGACTTAAATAATGTTTCGTATACAGCCCTAAATTGTAGAGTTCTCAAGACCTATTGTTTTTGGTGAAGATCGGTTGAGCGAAAGGGGTAGTTTACTTGCAACGTTTTTTTAACAAGGGTATTTTCTATGGCAAACGATAACAACCGCAAAATTCAAACAGAATCAAATAATGTTTTGCATACAGCCCTGATTTGTAGAGTACTCAAGACCTATTGTTTTTGGTGAAGATCGGTTAAGGGGAAGGGGTAGTTTACCTGCACCATTTTTTTGTCAAGCGTATTTTCTATGGCAAACGATAAAAGCCGCAAATTCGAACAGAATCAAATAATTTTTTGCATACATCCCTGAATTGTAGAGGTCTCAAGGAATTTGGATTTTGGTGAAGATCGGTTAAGGGGAAGGGGTAGTTTACCAGCAACCTTTTACGTTTTAACAAGAGTAAAGTACTTGCAAATTTATTTAAACTTTTTGAAACAATGGTAATTGTTAAAAATAAAATAATTTTGTTGCCAGGCAATAAAATTAAAATTTTTTAATTTTAATGTAATATAACATTTTTCATGTAATACGGCAATAAAAAGGCAGGTAAGACACAAACACACAATTCACGTTATTTCTGGCCTCACTCATGTTTATTTTCTTACGTTTGCACGCTTTTTAAATGGAAAGTGCCGAAACCCACACCAACATAACGCGTGCAAGCCGAAAAAAGGGACATCAATTTGCTTACTGGCGAAGCTAGTAGTTAATGAATGGGTAGGCAAAAATCTTATCTTAAATTTTTTTTAAGGAATCACTAAAAGGACGGTGGGTCAAATCGGACGCTGAGGTAGAGTTTGCTGTAACCGAATGGTTCCACAAACAGCCGTAAGAATTTTACTAGCAGGGAATCTACAGGTTAGCGCAACAGTGGAACTCATGTCTTAATGTTATTGGAGACTTCTTTTAAAATCGTTGAATAAAAATTGCTTTACAGCTCTATACGTGTGTCTATTGAACAATCCTTGTATTAGTCATACACGATAATACAACTGATTAAACTTCAAATTTTTAAACTTGGTTAGTTTCTATATATATGTTTAATGTTACAAATAATTCAAATAACAATCATGATCATCTGTTAGTTCAGCGGAATAACAGTGACACTTTTAATAACCGCATAAAATAAACACTTAGAAACAACACAGGCGCTTTAACTTAACTGTTTGGACCACAGAAGTGAGGCATGCCTCAACGCTCTATGTGTACAGCGCGGGACAATCCCCCCTCCCTACACTTCCCTATCACACCACTACATTGCTTACATACGATGTATACAAAAAACGCTGAGGCAAGTTCAGGTTGCCTCATTCGCTTTAAACGAACTATGCCGAATCTCACCTGTCACCATCTAGCTTTCGCTCAATAAAGCACGTTTCGGTTTAATAAATTTGACAGTCACAGTAACAATGTATAATCTTTACGTTATGTAGTTCATACGTATTTATAATTTTTATTCTACAGAATTTGTTAGGGTAGGCATTGCCTCAATTGCCTCCATGTAACTTCGCCACTGATATATATGTGTACAACGTTATCGGCAACAAAGAAGTAGTTTTTGTTAAAATTCCTTCCCGGGATATTTGGCCGTAGTCCAATGTTTTCTACAAAACCAGACATTTCGGCAATGCCATCGACTTCCATCATCAGTGAAAATCGAGTGCGATAACGTGAGGTGGTATACGTTAGTGACCACAGTACTGTGGTTAAGGCTGAAGCAGTAAGTAGAAAGAAGTAGTTTCTATGGTAATATTTCATTTCGAAAATGATTTTAAATATAAATCTTAGAATATGGAAGTCATGTATAGTTCTCCATACCGATTTTTTTCATGTTTTGAGTGTAGTACAATCAGAATCTGCATAATCTCAAACACGATTTTTTTTGCCATCACCATCCTTCCATTTCCTTAAGGAACATGGAAGTAAAATTCAGCTGGGTGTCAGGCTAAAGAGAATTTTAACACAAGTTCAAATGTTTGGAATTTTATTGTATGATTGCTCTACAACTTACTTTACTATGTAATGAGACAAAATGGGGTATTTTATTACTTCCATGTTCCTTAAGGAAATGGTAGTTTGGTGATGGCAAAAAAAATCGTGTTCGAGATTATTGCAGATTCTGATTGTACTACACTCAAATCATGAAAATATCGGTATGGAGAACCATACATGACTTCCATGTTCTAAGATTTATATTTAAAATCATATTCGAAATGGAATATTTCCATAGAAACTACGTCTTTCTACTTATTGCTTCAGCATTAACCACAGTACTGTGGTCACAAACGTATACCACCTCACGTTTTCGCACTCGATTTTCACTAATGATGTGATTTTACCAAAAACCTACTTCTTTGTTGCCGATAACGTTGTACACATAAAAAATTCTCCCCTCCATCTTCAACTATAATTTTTAATAATAGAAAATTACCCCCACCCCGTTCACCTAAACTCTTCATTTATAGACATTTCATCTACGTTTCTACAGTGGATTATTATGAGCTTCTTATCAGGATACTTTATTATAAAAATTAAGTACTTTACTCTCGTTAAATCGTATTTGATTCTGTTTGAATGTGCGGCAGTTATCATTCGTCATGGAAACATTTCTCTTGTTACAAATTAAAATGTTGCAGGTAAACTACCCCTTTCCCTTAACCGATCTTCACCAAAAACAACAGGTCTTGAGAACTCTATAATTCAGGGCAGTATGCAAAACATTATTTGAATATGTTTGAATTTGCGGCTGTTATCGTTTGCCATAGAAAATACCCTTGTTAAAACATAAAACGTTGCCGGTAAACTACCCATTTCCCTTAACCGATCTTTACCAAAATCAACAGATCATGAGAGCTATACAATTCAGGCCTGTATGCAAAACATCATTTGATTCTGTTAGAATTTGCGGCTGTTATCGTTTACCAAAAAAAATTACCCTTGATAAAAAACAGTTGCTGGTAAACTACCCCTTTCCCATAACCGATCTTCACCAAAAACGACAGGTCTTGAAAACTCTACAATTCAGGGCGGTATGCAAAATATTATATGATTCGGATTGAATTTGCGGCTGTTATCGTTTGCCATACAAAATACCCTTGATAAAATAAAAAACGTGGCCGGTAAACTACCCCTTTCCCTTAAACGATCTTCACCAAAAACAATAGGTCTTTAGTACTCAAGAAATCAGGGCAGTATGCAAAACGTATTTGATTCTGTTTGAAGTTGCGGCTCTTATCGTTTGACATAGAAAATACCCTTTTTAAAAATAAACCGTTGCAGGTAAACAACCCCATTCCCTTAACCGATCTTCACCAAAAACAAAAGGTACTGAGAACTCTACAATTCAAGGCAGTATGCAAAACATTATTTGATTCTGTTGGAATTTGCGGCTGTTATCGTTTGCCATAGAAAAAAATCTAAGACACACACACACACACACACACACACACACACACTTTTCGAAAAACGACATTTTTCTTTGGGTTATGGGTTTGCCATAGAAAAAACCCTTGTTAAAACATAAAACGTTGGCGGTGAACTACCCCTATCCCTTATCAGATCTTCACCGCAAACAATAGGTCTTGAGAACTCTACAATTCATGGCTGTACGCGAAACATTATTTGATTCTGTTTGAATTTGTGGCTGTTATCGTTTGCCAAAAAAAATTACCCTTGATAAAAAAACGGTTGCAAGTAAACTACCCCTTTCCCTCAACCGATCTTCACCAAAAACAATACGTCGTGAGTACTCTACATATCAGGGCTGTACGCAAACAATTGTTTGATTCTGTTTGAATTTGTGGCAGTTATCGTTTGCCAAAAAAAAATCTACAGACAGACACTTTTCGAAAAACGATTTTTTTCATGTTTTGAGTGTAGTACAATCAGAATCTCCAATAATCTCGAACACGATTTTTTTTTGCCATCACCATCCTTCCATTTCCTTAAGGAAAATGGAAGTAAAATTCAGCTGGGTATCAGGCTAAAAAGAATTTTAACACAAGTTCAAATGTTTGGAATTTTATTGTATGATTGCTCTACAACTTATTTCACTATGTCATGGGACAAAATGGAGTATTTTATTACTTCCATGTTCCTTAAGGAAATGGTAGTATGGTGATGGCAAAAAAAAATCTTGTTCGAGATTATTGCAGATTCTGATTGTACTACACTCAAATCACGAAAATATCGGCATGGAGAACCATACATGACTTCCATGTTCTAAGATTTATATTTAAAATCATATTCGAAATGGAATATTTCCATAGAAACTACGGCTTTCTACTTATTGCTTCAGCATTAACCACAGTAATTCAGTCATAAAATGTTTCCGGTAAACTACCCCTTTCTCTTAACCGATCTTCTCCAAAATCAATAGACCTACAGTCCTCTACAATTCAGGGATGCATGCAAAAAAATATTTGATTCTGTTTGAATGTGCGGCAGTTATCGTTCGTCATGGAAACATTTCTCTTGTTACAAATTAAAATGTTGCAGGTAAACTACCCCTTTCCCTTAACCGATCTTCACCAAAATCAACAGCCTTGAGTTCCCTAAATCTCAGGAAAGTGTGCAAAAAATTATTTGATTCTCTTTGAAGTTTCGGCAGTTATCGTTCATCATTAAAAAAATTAACCTTTTTAAAACATAAAACGTAGCTCATAAACTACCCCTTTCCCATAACCGATCTTCACCAAAAACAAAAGGTTTTGAGAACACTACAATTCAGGGCAGTATGCAAAACATTATTTGATTATGTTTGAATTTGCGGCTGTTATCGTTTGCCATAGAAAATACCCTTGTTAAAACATAAAACGTTGCCGGTAAACTACCCCTTTCCCTTAACCGATCTTTACCAAAATCAACACATCATGAGAACTCTACAATTCAGGGCTGTATGCGCAACATTATTTGATTCTGTTTGAATTTTCGGCTGTTATCGTTTACCATAGAAAAATATCGTTATGGAGAACCATGCATGACTTCCATGTTCTAAGATTTATATTTGAAATCATATTTGAAATGAAATATTTCCATAGAAACTACGTCTTTCTACTTATTGCTTCAGCATTAACCACAGTACTGTGGTCACTAACGTATACCACCTCACGTTTTCGCACTCGATTTTCACCGATGATGGCAGTCGATGACACTGCCGAAAACTCTGGTTTTGCAGAAAACACTGGACTACGGCTAAAGACCCCGGGAATCAATTTTAACAAAAAACTACTTCTTTGTTGCCGATAACTTAGTACACATATAAAAAATTCTCCCCTCCACCTTCAACTATAATTTTTAATAATAGAAAATTACCCCCACCCCGTTCACCTATCCTCTTCATTTATAGATATTTCATCTACGTTTCTACAGTGGATTACTATGAGCTTCTTATCAGGATACTTTATTTATAAAAATTAAGTACTTTAATCTTGTTAAATTATAAAATGTTTGAGGTAAACTACCCCTTTCTCTTAACAGATTCTCCAAAATCAATAGGCCTTCCGTCATCTACAATTCAGGGATGCATGCAAAAAAATATTGATTCTGTTTGAATGTGCGGCAGTTATCGTTCGTCATGGATACATTTCTATTGTTACAACATAAAATGTTGCAGTTAAACTACCCCTTCCCTTAACCGATCTTCACCAAAATCAGTAGACCTTGAGCTCTCTGCAACTCAGGAAAGGGTGCAAAAAATTATTTGATTCTCTTTGAATTTTCGGCAGTTATCGTTCGTCATAAAAAAATTACCCTTTTTAAAACATAAAACGTTGCTGATAAACTACCCCTTCGCTTAACCCATCTTCAACAAAATCAACATACCTTGAGTTCTGTATAATTCAAAAAGGTATGCAGAAGAGTAGTTGATTCTGTTTTAATGTACGGCAGTTATCATTCGTCATAAAAAAAATTACCCTTGATAAAACAAAAAACGTGGCTGGTAAACTACCCCTTTCCCATAACCGATCTTCACCAACACCAATAGGTATTGAGAACTCTACAATACAGGGCTGTATGCAAAATATTATATGATTCTGATTGAATTTGCGGCAGTTATCATTTGCCATACAAAATACCCTTGATACAACAAAAAACGTGAATTTTATTACTTCCATGTTCCTTAAGGAAATGGTAGTATGGTGATGGAAAAAAAAATCGTGTTCGAGATTATTGCAGATTCTGATTGTACTACCCTCAAATCATGAAAATATCGGTATGGAGAAACATACAGGACTTCCATGTTCTAAGATTTATATTTAAAATCATATTCGAAATGGAATATTTCCATAGAAACTACGTCTTTCTACTTATTTCTTCAGCATTAACCACAGTACTGTGGTCACAAACGTATACCACCTCACGTTTTTGCATTCGCTTTTCACTGATGATGGCAGTCGATGGCACTGCAGAAAAGTCTGGTTTTACAGAAAACATTGGAATACGGCTAAAGAGCCCGGGAAGCAATTTTACCAAAAAAACTACTTCTTTGTTGCTGATAACGTTGTACACATAAAAAATTCTCCCCTCCACCTTCAACTATAATTTTTAATAATAGAAAATTACCCCCACCCCGTTCACCTAACCTCTTCATTTATAGACATTTCATCTACGTTTCTACAGTGGATTATTATGAACTTCTTATCAGGATACTTTATTTATAAAAATTAAGTACTTTACTCTCGTTAAATAAATTAAAATGTTGCAGGTAAACTACCCCTTCCCCTTAACCGATCTTCACCAAAATCAACAGACGTTGAGTTCCCTAAAACTGAGGAAAGTGTGCAAAAAATTATTTGATTCTCTTCGAATTTTCGGCAGTTATCGTTCGTAATTAAAAAAATTAACCTTTTTAAAACATAACACGTAGCTGATAAACTACCCCTTTCCCTTAACCGATCTTCACCAAAAACAAAAGGTCTTGAGAACTCTACAATTCAGGGCTGTATGCGAAACATTATTTGATTCTGTTTGAATTTTCGGCTGTTATCGTTTGCCAAACAAACAAAATTACCCTAGATAAAAAACCGCTGCAGGTAAGCTACCCCTTCCCCTTAACCGATCTTCACCAAAAAAGACAGGTCTTGAGAACTCTACAATTCAGGTCGGTATGCAAATTTTATATGATTCTGTTTGAATTTGCGGCTGTTATCGTTTGCCATACAAAATACCCTTGATAAAACAAAAAACGTGGCTGGTAAACTACCCCTTTCCCTTAAACGATCTTCACCAAAAACAATAGGTCTTTAGTACTCAAGAAATCACGGCAGTATGCAAAACGAATTTGATTCTGTTTGAATTTGCGGCTCTTATCGTTTGCCATAGGAAATACCCTATTAAAAAATAAACCGTTGCCGGTTAACAACCCCTTTACCTAAACCGATCTTCACCAAAAACAAAAGGTCTTGAGAACTCTACAATTCAGGGCAGTATGCAAAACATTATTTGATTCTGTTTGAATTAGCGGCTGTTATCGTTTGCCATAGAAAAAAAATCTACAGACACACAGACAGGCAGACACACAGACACTTTTCGAAGAACGACATTGTTTCATGTTTTGAGTGTAGTACAATCAGAATCTGCAATAATCTCGAACACGATTTTTTTTGCCATCACCATACTTCCATTTCCTTAAGGAACATGGAAGTAAAAATACACTTGATAAAAAACCGTTGCAGGTAAACTGCCCCTTTCCCTTAATCGGTCTTCACCAAAAAAGATAGGTCTTCAGAACTCTACAATTCAGGGCAGTATGCAAAATATTATATGATTCTGATTGAATTTGCGGCTGTTATCGTTTGCCATACAAAATACCCTTGATAAAACAAAAAACGTGGCCGGTAAGCTACCCCTTTCCCTTAAACGACTTTCACCAAAAACAATAGGTCCTTAGTACTCAAGAAATCAGGACAGTATGCAAAAACCTATTTGATTTTGTTTTAATTTGCGGTTCTTATCTTTTGTCATAGAAAATACCCTTTTAAAAAATAAACCGTTGCAGGTAAACTACCCCTTTTCCTTAACCGATCTTCACCAAAAACAATAGGTCGTGAGTACTCTGCAAATCAGAGCAGTATGCAAAAAAGCATTTGATTCTGTTTGAATTTGCGGCTGTTATCGTTTGCCATAGGAAAAAAATCTACAGACACACAGACAGACAGACAGACACACAGGCAGACACTTTTCGAAAAACGACGTTTTTTCATGTTTGGAGTGTAGTACAATCAGAATTTGCAATGATCTCGAAAACGAAATTTTTTGCTATCACTATACTTCCATTTATTTAAGGAACATGAAAGTAAAAATTATTTGATTCTGTTTGAATTTGCGGCTGTTATCGTTTGCCATAGAAAATACCCTTGTTAAAACATAAAACGTTGCAGGTAAACTACCCCTTTCCCTTAGCTGATCTTCACCTAAAACAACAGGTGTTGAGAACTCTACAATTCAGGCCTGTATGCAAAACATTATTTGATTCAGTTTGAATTTGTGGCTGTTATAGTTTGCCAAAAAAAAAAAAATTACCTTTGATAAAAAAGCGGTTGCTGGTAAACTACCCCTTTCCCTCAACCGATCTTCACCAAAAATAGTAGGTCGTGAGTACTCTACAAATCAGGGGTGTATACAAAACATCATTTGATTCTGTTTGAATTTGCGGCTGTTATCGTTTACCATAGAAAATATTACCCTTGATAAAAAATCGTTGCTGGTAAACTACCCCTTTACCTTAACCGATCTTCACCAAAAACGATAGGTCTTGAGAACTCTACAATTCAGGGCTGTATGCAAAATATTATATGATTCTGATTGAATTTGCGGCTGTTATCGTTTGCCATACAAAATACCCTTGATAAAACAAAAAACGTGGCAGGTAAACTACCCCTTTCCCTTAAACGATCTTCAACACAAACAACAGGTCTTTAGTACTCAAGAAATCAGGGTAGTATGCAAAAACGTATTTGATTCTGTTTGAATTTGCGGCTCTTATCTTTTGCCAAAAAAAAAAATCTACAGACACACAGACAGACAGACAGACAGACACACAGACAGCAACACAGACAGCAACACAGACACTTTTCGAAAAACGACATTTCCTTAAGGAACATGGAAGTAAAAATTATTTGATTCTGTTTGAATTTGCGGCTGTTATCGTTTGCCATAGAAAATACAATTGTTAAAACATAAAACGTTGCAGGTAAACTACCCTATTCCCTTAACCGATCTCCACCAAAATCAACAGGTTTTGAGAACTCTACAATACAGGGCTGTATGCAAAATATTATATGATTCTGTTATAGTTTGCCAAATAAACAAAATTACCCTTGATAAAAAACAAATCGGTATGGAGAACCATACATGACTTCCATATTCTAAGATTTATATTTAAAATCATTTTCGAAATGAAATATTACCATAGAAACTACTTCTTTCTACTTACTGCTTCAGCCTTAACCACAGTACTGTGGTCACTAACGTATACCACCTCACGTTATCGCACTCGATTTTCACTGATGATGGAAGTCGATGGCATTGCCGAAATGTCTGGTTTTGTAGAAAACATTGGACTACGGCCAAATATCCCGGGAAGGAATTTTAACAAAAACTACTTCTTTGTTGCCGATAACGTTGTACACATATATATCAGTGGCGAAGTTACATGGAGGCAATTGAGGCAATGCCTACCCTAACAAATTCTGTAGAATAAAAATTATAAATACGTATGAACTACATAACGTAAAGATTATACATTGTTACTGTGACTGTCAAATTTATTAAACCGAAACGTGCTTTATTGAGCGACCGCTAAATGGTGACAGGTGAGATTCGGCATAGTTCGTTTAAAGCGAATGAGGCAACCTGAACTTGCCTCAGCGTTTTTTGTATACATCGTATGTAAGCAATGTAGTGGTGTGATAGAGAAGTCTAGGGAGGGGGATTGTCCCGCGCTGTACACATAGAGCGTTGAGGCATGCCTCACTTCTGTGGTCCAAACAGTTAAGTTAAAGCGCCTGTGTTGTTTCTAAGTGTTTATTTTATGCGGTTATTAAAAGTGTCACTGTTATTCCGCTGAACTAACAGATGATCAAGATTGTTATTTGAATTATTTGTAACATTAAACATATATATAGAAACTAACCAAGTTTAAAAATTTGAAGTTCAATCAGTTGTATTATTGTGTATGACTAATACATGGATTGTTCAATAGACACACGTATAGAGCTGTAAAGCATTTTTTATTCAACGATTTTAAAAGAAGTCTCCAATAACATTAAGACATGAGTTCCACTGTTGCGCTAACCTGTAGATTCCCTGCTAGTAAAATTCTTACGGCTGTTTGTGGAACCATTCGGTTACAGCAAACTCTACCTCAGCGTCCGATTTGACCCACCGTCCTTTTAGTGATTCCTTAAAAAAAATTTAAGATAAGATTTTTGCCTACCCATTCATTAACTACTAGCTTCGCCAGTAAGCAAATTGATGTCCATTTTTTCGGCTTGCACGCGTTATGTTGGTGTGGGTTTCGGCACTTTCCATTTAAAAAGCGTGCAAACGTAAGAAAATAAACATGAGTGAGGCCAGAAATAACGTGAATTGTGTGTTTGTGTCTTACCTGCCTTTTTATTGCCGTATTAAATGAAAAATATTATATTACATTAAAATTAAAAAATTTTAATTTTATTGCCTGGCAACAAAATTATTTTATTTTTAACAATTACCATTGTCTCAAAAAGTTTAAATACTTTACTCTTGTTAAAACGTAAAAGGTTGCAGGTAAACTACCCCTTCCCCTTAACCGATCTTTACCAAAATCGAAAGTCCATGAGACCTCTACAATTCAGGGAAGTATGCAAAAAATTATTTGATTCTGTTTGAATTTGCGGCTGTTATCGTTTGCCATAGAAAATACGCTTGATAAAAAAACGGTGCAGGTAAACTACCCCTTCCCCTCAACCGATCTTCACCAAAAACAATACGTCTTGAGTACTCTACAAATCAGGGCTGTATGCAAAACATTATTTGATTCTGTTTGAATTTGCGGCTGTTATCGTTTGCCATAGAAAATACCCTTGTTAAAAAAACGTTGCAAGTAAACTACCCCTTTCCCTCAACCGATCTTCACCAAAAACAATAGGTCTTGAGAACTCTACAATTTAGGGCTGTATGCAAATAATCGTTTGATTCTGTTTGAATTTGCGGCTGTTATCGTTTGCCATAAGAAATACCCTTGTTAAAACATAAAACGTTACAGGTAAACTACCCCTTTCCCTTAACCGATCTTCACCAAAAACAATAGGTCTTAAAAACTCTACAATTCAGGGCTGTATACGAAACATTATTTAAGTCTGTTTGAATTTGCGGCTGTTATCGTTTGCCAAAAAAAAAATTTCCCTTGATAAAAAAACCGTTGCAGGTAAACTACCCCTTCCCCTCAACCGATCTTTACCAAAAACAATAGGTCGCGAGTACTCTACAGGTCAGGGCTGTATGCAAAAAATTATTTGATTCTGTTTGAATTTGCGGCAGTTATCGTTTGCCATAGAAAATACGCTTGATAAAAAACGTTGCAGGTAAACTACGCCTTCCCCTCAACCGATCTTCACCAAAAACAATAGGTCTTGAGTACTCTACAATTCAGGGCTGTATGCAGAAAACTATTTGATTCTATTTGAATTTGCGGCTGTTATCGTTTGCCATAGAAAATACCCTTGTTAAAAAAACGTTGTAGGTAAACTACCCCTTTCCCTTAACCGATCTTCACCAAAAACAATAGGTCTTGAGAACTCTACAATTTAGGGCAGTATGCAAATAATCTTTTGATTCTGTTTGAATTTGCGTCTGTTATCGTTTGCCATAGGAAATACCCTTGTTAAAACATAAAACGTTACAAGTAAACTACCCCTTTCCCTTAACCGATCTTCACCAAAAACAAAAGGTCTTGAGAACTCTACAATTCAGGGCTGTATACGAAACATTATTTGATTCTGTTTGAATTTGCGGCTGTTATCGTTTGCCAAAAAAAAAATTTCCCTTGATAAAAAAAACCGTTGCAGGTAAACTACCCCTTTCCTTCAACCGATCTTCACCGAAAACAATAGGTCGCGAGTCCTCTACAAATGAGGGCTGTATGCAAAAAATTGTTTGATTCTGTTTGAATTTGCGGCAGTTATCGTTTGCCATAGAAAAAAAATCTACAGACACACACACAGACAGACACACAGACACACACACACACAGACACACACACACACAGACACTTTTCGAAAAACGACTTTTTTTCATGTTTTGAGTGTAGTAGAATCAGAATCTGCAATAATCTCGAACACGATTTTTTTTGCCATCACCATACTTCCATTCTTAAGGAAATATGGAAGTAAAATTACCCTTGATAAAAAACCGTTGCTGGTAAACTACCCCTTTCCCTTAACCGATCTTCACCAAAAACGATAGGTCTTGAGAACTCTACAATTCAGGGTCGTATGTAAAATATTATGTGATTTTGTTTGAATTTTCGGCTGTTATCGTTTGCCATACAAAATACCCTTGATAAAACAAAAAACGTGGCAGGTAAACTACCCCTTTACCTCAAACGATCTTCACCAAAAACAATAGGTCTTTAGTACTCAATAAATCAGGGCTGTATGCAAAAACGTATTTGATTCTGTTTGAATTTGCGGCTCTTATCGTTTGCCATAGAAAATACCCTTTTAAAACATAAAACGTTGCAGGTAAACTACCCCTTTTCCTTAACCGATCTTCACCAAAACCAAAAGGTCTTGAGAACTCTACAATTCAGGGCAGTATGCAAAACATTATTTGATTATGTTTGAATTTGCGGCTGTTATCGTTTGCCATAAGAAATACCCTTGTTGAAAGATAAAACGTTGCAGGTAAACTACCCCTTTCCCTTAACCGATCTGTACTAAAGTCAACAGATCTTGAGCACTCTACAATTCAGGGCTGTATGCGAAACATTATTTGATTCTGTTTGAATTTTCGGCTGTTATCGTTTGCCAAACAAACAAAATTACCCTTGATAAAAAAAAAGTTGCTGGTAAACTACCCCTTTCCCTTAACCGATCTTCACCAAAAACAATAGGTCGCGAGTACTCTACAAATCAGAGGTGTATGCAAAAAATTATTTGATTCTGTTTGAATTTGCGGCTGTTACCGTTTGCCATAGAAAAAAATCTACACACACACACACACACACACACACACACACACACACAGACACTTTTCGAAAAATGACTTTTTTTCATGTTTTGAGTGTAGTAAAATCAGAATCTGCAATAATCTCGAACACAATTTTTTTTGCCATCACCATACTTCCATTTCCTTAAGGAACATGGAAGTAAAAAGGGGAAATAGGGGCCTTTTCATAGAAAAAGATGATATCATAAGATGGCGGCATGACTACCTTAGAAAAATAAAAATATCAGTATGGCGAACCATACATGACTTCCATGTTCTAAGATTTATATTTAAAATCATATTCGAAATGAAATATTTCCATAGAAACTACTTCTTTCTACTTATTGCTTCAGCCTTAACATCAGTACTGTGGTCACTAACGTATACCACCTCATGTTTTTGCACTCGATTTTGACTGATGATGGCAGTCGATGGACTGCCGAAAAGTCTGGTTTTACAGAAAACATTGGACTAAGGCTAAACAGCCCGGGTAGGAATTTTAACAAAGAACTACTTCTTTGTTGCCGATAACGTTGGACACATATAAAAAATTCTCTCCTCCCCCTTCATCTATAATTTTCATTAATAGAATTACCCCCACCCCGTTCACCTAACCTCTTCATTTATAGATATTTCATCTACGTTTCTACAGTGGATTATTATGAGCTTCTTATCAGGATACTTTATTTATCAAAATTAAGTACTTTACTCTTGTTAAAACATAAACCGTTGCTGGTAAACTACCCCTTTCTCTTAACCGATCTTCACCAAAATCAATAGAACTTCAATCCTCTACAATTCAGGGATGCATGCAAAAAAATATTTGATTCTGTTTGAATGTGCGGCAGTTATCGTTCGTCATGAAAATATTTCTCTTGTTACAACATAAAATGTTGCAGGTAAACTCCTTTCCCTTAACCGATCTTCACCAGAATCAACAGGCATTGAGTTCTCTACAAATCAGGAACGTATGCAAAAAATTATTTGATTCTGTTTGAATTTGCGGCTCTTATCGTTTGCCATACAAAATACCCTTGTTAAAATATAAAACGTTGCTGGTAAACTACCCCTTTCCCTTAACCGATCTTCAACAAAATCAACAGACCTTGAGTTATGTTTAATTCAAAAAGGTTTGCAAAAGAGTAGTTGATTCTGTTTGAATTTACGGCAGTTATCGTTCGTCATATAAAAAATTACCTTTGTTAAAACATAAAATGTTGCTGGTATACTACTCTATTCCCTTAACCGATCTTCACCAAAACCAATACTTCTTGAGAACTCTACAATTCAGGTCTGTATGCAAAACATTATTTGATTCTGTTTGAATTTGCGGCTTTTATCGTTTGCCATAAAAAAAATAACCCTTGATAAAAAAGCGATACAGGTAAACTACCCCTTTCCCTTAACCGATCTTCACCAAAAACAATAGGTCTTGAGTACTCTACAAATCAGGACTGTATGCAAACAATTATTTGATTCTGTTTGAATTTGCGGCTCTTATCGTTTGACATAAAAAATACCCTTTTAAAACATAAAACGTTCCAGGTAAACTACCCCTTTCCCTTAACCGATATTCACCAAAAACAACAGGTCTTGAGAACTCTATAATTTAAGGCTGTATGCAAATAATCATTTGATTCTGTTTGAATTTATGGCTGTTATCATTTGTCATAGAAAATACCCTTTTAAAACATAAACGTTGCAGGTAAACTACCCCTTTCCCTTAACCGATCTTCACCAAAACAATAGGTCTTGAGAACTCTAGAATTCAGGGCTGTATGCAAAACATTATTTGATTCTGTTTGCATTTGCGGCTGTTATCGTTTGCCATACATAAAAATTCCCCTTGATTAAAAGAAAACCGTTGCTGGTAAACTACCCCTTTCCCTTAACCGATCTTCACCAAAAACAATAGGTCTTGAGTACTCTACAAATAAGGGCTGTATGCACAAAATTTGTTGATTCTGTTTGAATTTGCGGCTGTTATTGTTTGCCATAGAAAAAAATCTACAGTAGACAGACAGACGGACGCTTTTCGAAAAATGACTTTTTTTTCATGTTTTGAGTGTAATACAATCAGAATCTGCAAATCTCGAACACGATTTTTTTTGCCATCACCATACTTCCATTTCCTTGGAAGTAAAAAGCAAGAAGTGATGGTAAAGTTTATACAGATGAATCTTGGGTTAATGTCGGTCATTCACCAAGTAAGGTATGGAAAGACAAAAATGTAAAAAGTGCAAAACAGGGGTTTTTAAGTGGTTTAAGTACGGGTCTTACAGCTTCCTTAAATCGAGGACCTCGGTTTGCTGTTGTACACGCTGGTAGTGAACAAGGGGTTGGCCCCTGGTGCGGAACTCACATTCTTATGCAGAAAGAACACAGTTGATGTACATGATGAAATGAATGGAGGTAAATATGAGAAATGGTTTTCTGAACAATTGCTTCCTAGCTGCCCAAAAAACGCGGTGATTGTTTTAGACAACGCATCATACCACACAAGAAGAGTCGAACCGATACCTACTTCTTGGCGAAAAGCAGATGGAATGAAGTGGGTTATCGATCATGGCATATCTGTTTCTGACGATCTTCTTAAAAGAGAGTTACTACACAACATAGTAAATGAAAACAAAGAAAAGTATTTGAAATACGTAATTGATGAAATGGTCCAAAAAGCAGGGTTACAGTTATTAAGGCTCCCGCCTTACCATTGCGAGCTAAACCCAATCGAAATGGTATGGAGTCAGTTGAAACATTTTATAAAAATGAATAACACGACATTTAAAAAAGACGAAGTTTTAAAACTAATTACAAAGGGTTACGAACTAATTTCCCCATCAAACTGGTCTAATTACATAAAGCATGTAAAAGAGATAGAACTGCGAATGTGGGAAGCAGATTGTTTACTGGATGATGTAGACCAACTTGTAATAAATTTATCTTCATCGTCCACATCATCTTCTGAAGAGTGTTCTGAGGAGTCCATGGAAGTCAACATAGAAGCTGGAACATCAGGTACTGGTACTACAAAATTTATTCCAGGAATCGAGCCGCTACCTTCCTCGGACAGTGATTAGTGTAAACACAAGAATATAAGTAACGATTATTTTAATTTATAAGAATTAACAAAATAATTATCTGAATTAAAAAATAAACCATGTGCATTTTAACAAGACAATATTTTCAACCATCTTGTATGACTACTCTACTACAGTTGTTTACTTTTTTATTTGTATTATTTTTTTTAGTAAATTTATCTAGTACTGGCAGCTGTAGATTTGTCAAATTAATTGTGAATAGTATATACTGGCTTAGTTTTAAATAATACACGAGTACTGTAATTTTTACCATTTACACAAGTAGAAAACTGAAAGTAAAAATTCTTAATTTTAAATAATAAGTAAAAACCAACCGATATCAATGAAAATTTAACACTGTACCCAATTTTTTACGTAGATTTCAGATATGCAATCATTTTTTCAATATCTCAACGCGTTCAAGAGTTGAGTACTTTGTAGGTAAAAATATAAGAGTAAGTCATTTGTTGATTTGCGACTCCAGCTATGAAAGATAAACATTTCCATTCAGTACAGTCAATTGAAAAAGGTAGGCGTAAGACGCGCAGAATGCTACAACATTGGGCTGTTAGAAAAGGACAAACCTATTACTCAAGGACGTAAGTAAAACAAAGAGAGCGAACAGCCATTTAACTAATACTGACTTTAAAACATGAATCTGACTATAGAACATCATTTCTGACATACTATAGGACTAGAATGTATCGTTTTGAAGTGCTTCCAACCTATAATTGTTGGTGGCCAATACAAGAGACCATCAAGCAAGAATTGCTTATGTGATTGCTGCCCATAAGAAGAACAGATATAATGTTATCTTGGTGTGCATAGTCAGACAGCTATTCTACAGTAATGTGGGGAAAGTTTACCCCTGACACCTCAAACCTTTTTTAGAGTATCAATCACATGGTTATTGAAGGTGAAGTGGAGGTACTGGTGTAGTTGAAATCACTTCACTTTGCAACTGCCCAATGTTTCATTCACTCACTACACTAATCAGTGAAACTGTTAGTGGGATTAATACTGCATTTATTCAACACATTGATACCCTCTAATTAAACTAACATTGTTTGTACTTTTTATTCCCCAAACAATATCGGCCTATACAGCAAATCCACATTTAAATATGTGAGAGTATGATAGCGGACAATCTCAAATTGATAAACACTAAAAACTCGTAACATTCAGATTTGAGTTAAAATTTCCTTTAGTCTGACTAGATTTTTATTGTTTTCCAAATTGTTTATGTTTTTTGGGCTCTAGGATCCAAAATATTTGAAATTTCCGAAAACGGATGCTACATTCAGATTGTGGTTAAAATTCCCTTTAATTTGGACCTCACACGGACTTTTACATTTTTTCATAATTTTAACCACTCACCTCTCTGGCCGCCATCCACTATGAGCAGGGTCCATATTTCTGTAACAGTACAACTAAATTTTCTTTATTTATGTAATTCAAAATTTATTTGTTGTTGGGAGATAAGATTTAATTCAGTTTTCAGGCCATACAAGATAGGACTAAAATGTCTAAAAAATAGGTAGGCCTACCTAACCTAAAAAATATTTCTATAAATTAAAATGCAATTATATACTCAAAACTAACTTAACTATATAATTTGTTTAATAAATGCATGGATAAAAAACTAATTAGGCTGAATTAACAACACTCAAATATAAATACCATGTGACAAAGCCCATTATAGGCTACAACTAATAGCAGAGCTTCAGATTCCATTATGCTACAAAGAAATAAAACTTTCCACATACTTCAAAATGGTATTAAACTGTTAATGAAAAGCGATAGTACCTATTTTTAACATGTTTTGATAATAAAACAACCTTTTATTAGGTTTAAAATCTATTTGAAAATTACCTAGATTTTTGTAAACAAAACCAGCAGGAGCTGACCAACTTCAACATGTTTTTTAACAATTCTAACAGAAACTTATTAGCAAAGTCATTACAATAATATAAATGTTCAACATTGCAACAAATGTTTATGTTAAATGTTACTTTTAGGTTATTTGGCCCTAAATGTATTGTTTTGTTTCAGATTATGGCTCCCACTCCCAACAAGACAAGAATGGCTAAATGTAGAGAAGAGAGAAAAAAGAATCAAGAGCAATGGAAGGCTTATTTGGAGAAAGATAAATTGAGAAAGAGGAAAGTAAGAGAGAAGGAAAAAATGAATTGACCAAAGATAAAAAACTGTTAGTTGAAAAAAGGCAGAAAGATAAAGAACGACAGTGGTTGTATAGAGAAAAAAAGAAGGTGATTCAAAATGGTGATCAGAGTAAGCTTGGTTCATACAAAAGTCCAAAAACACTTGGCAAAGCAGTAAAGAGAATAAAAAACTCATTACCTAACAGTCCTACTAAGAAGGTAGCAATAATTAGAAAACTGGTAAGAGAAAACTTAAGTTCAGAATTAAAAAAGGATATTTTTAATGCTAAGAAAGCTGGACCAAGAAAGATTCAATCAGACTGTCTTAAAAGGGTGAATGAGTTTCTCCAGTGCAATGAAATAAGTCATCATGCACCTGGGAAAAGAGACGTAAAATCAGTGAAAGACCCTGTCACTGGTAAACACAGTTTATACCAACTGAGACACATGGTAATGGGTATTGGCGAGGCCTATGAAGAATATAAACTGCTGTATCCACATGACCAAATTTCAAAAAGTAAGTTTTATAGCTTACGTCCAAAACCAAAACATGTGCTCCCGGTTAGTGATATGCCTCACACAGTGTGTGTTTGCATTAAGCATGCAAATTTTACATTTATGACTGAAACACTGTCTAAGGTAGCAGCCTGTTTTCCAAAAACTAACAAGGAAGTGTTGAATGAAGTATGTTGTGACACAGACGATAAAAAATGCATGCTTAATGTGTGTAATGAATGTACATATGATATCAGAACCCTCTTGCCTGAAGCAGAGGATTTAAAGAAAAAAATTAAATGGAAGGAGTGGAAGAATGTAGACAACCGACCACAACTAGTTGAGAATTTCACATCACTGCACAGGCTAATAATATCATTAAATTCACAGTTGCGTGGCTTCAAAACTCATACTTACATAAAACGGGTTCAATCTGCTTATTTTGAATCCTGCAAAGAAAATGTGAAAAGTTTAAATAACGAAGCGGTAATGCAAGTTGACTTCGCAGAGAATTATTCTTTAATCCAGCAAGATGAGATTCAAAGCGCTCATTGGAGCCACTCTCAAGTGGCAATATTTACTTGCTGTATATGGCACTCTGACAAAGTGTACAGCTTTGGTGTTATAAGTGATGACCTGAACCATTCCAAGAATTCTGTTTGGGTTTTTATGAAGGCAATAATAAGTGAAATGAAAAAGATAGCTCCATCAGTGGATCACATCCTTGTTTTTTCCGATAACTGCGCAGGGCAATTTAAAAGTCAATACACACTCTACAGTGTGTCTAGTGTGTGTTTTTCAGAAGCAGATTTTGGAGTTTCGACGCACTGGAATTTTTTTGCCTCTGGACATGGGAAGGGGGCTGTTGATGGTGTCAATAAAGAGAAGTGTATGGAGAGAAGTTCAAGGAAGAAGAAGCTATGTTTATTCACCCTATGATTTTTTCAAGTTAGCGGATGAAAAATGCAAAGGCATACATCTTCTCTATGTTCCTCAGTCAGAAGTGGATTCTTACAAAAATCACTTCGACCAAAGATGGCTGATTCTTGAAGAAATAACTGGTATCAATTCAATGCACCATTTCCAGGCATATGACAACAAAAACATCCTCATTGGTAAAACTAGTGGTGACCTGATGACAAAAGTGTATATTTTTAAGCCTGATGAGTATGAAAAAAGTAGTAAACAACTCCAAACCGTTTAAGATACAGTGATGTATACAGTGACGAATCTGACAGTGAAGAAAGCTTTGGAAATAATGACTTGGACAATGAAATGGAGTATCACAATGAAACTAATCTGAGTATTTTACAATACAGTGATTCTTTTTCTCATGATAAAATCTTTCCAGGAGTTTATGTGCTGGTCAAACTCACTAGTCATAAAAAAAATGAATGTCGCTATGTGGCCGTTTGCCAAAGCAATGTGAAAGATGGTGATGTTAATGTAACTTTCTTAAAACATATGACAATCGAGGCAAAGTTTTGAAAATCAGTGATGAATGTGAAAAAATTATCCTTTTTAAGGATATAATCAAAATACTGCCTGAGCCACAAATAAAGAAAGTTGGAGATAGAATTCTGTACCAATTTTCAAGCAGAATTAACGTTTTAGAAAAGTGATAAGTTAAGACCTGTGCTGAGAAAAACATAAATAGTCTATAGACCTAGTGTCCACAAAAGTTTAATGTTTTTTTTTTTACTCAACCTGCTTATTAAATCAGAATTAGTCCATAACTAGCAGAATGTAGCCTAATCTCTTTCCTAGACCTGTTTATTTTATGTTAATTAATTCACTAGAATTGTAGTGTTAAACTTTTGCAACTATGTATAGCTATATTATTATTAAGTACAAGGATGTATTATATAATATTAAAGTGTTTTTTGCAATAAAAACTGTAATTATAAATGATGCACTTTTTTGTCATGTCCGTTACAAATCCTTGTCACGTCAGTTACAAAGTTAAACATTTTTCAATAAGAAATCAATAATTTTAACAGGTCATAATTTATAGTCTTAAAAGAGCATATATTAAAATTACTGTAACAAATATTTACCAATTAATTTGTCTGTAAAATTAACAGAAACTACGGAAAACCCAAACCTATGTTCATTACAGGGTGTTTTACACGTCATGTCCGTTACACCTCTTTGATATCAAATAAAATCAAATACAGTTAAGTATTTGGCATGACAATTTTTGTGACTGTACATTTAAGTGAGTACAACCTTTCTAAATAATTAAAATGGATAACAATTTTAATAAGTGTATTTTTGAATACTTTTAAGTTGTGTAAGTGTCACGTCCATTACAAAAGAATGGCTGTTTGCTCGTTCAACAGATGGCATTTAAATGCAGTTAAAAATTATTATTTTTTTTTTAATATTGTATATATCTGCACTGGATCTATTTTTGAAAATTGTAGCATAAGGTATATGGTAAATGTAAATATTGAGGGTCAGAATTATTGCAAAAAGTGGAAAATACAACGATGATGACAATGATATTAAAACCAAAATATGTACAATAAGGAAAAAATCATATAAGTCCCCACTTTCTTGTATTAGTCAAAAGACCAAGAGATGGATACTTTATTATTTTAAACTTTTAGGCACAGTAACATAGGGTGTAGAAGTGCATAAGAAGGTATAATAACATAGGGCCACTTAAGAATAAAAGATGGCTTACAGTTTTAAAAAACAAAACAGATGACATAAGAAGGTATCTGCAGCTTACTCATCAACATTAAATATGAGAACAGCAGAATCTGAAGATATCTGAGAATGGTTCAGTAAATACCAAGCAAACAGGAAGACAAGTTCTGTCATAGGGATCTTATACTTATAGTATAGTGCATGATAAATTTTGGTAAGAGTATGAAAAAGGCAATTGGACAGGAGTATGTGAAAAGAGTGAGGGAGACAATTCACCTTACCTTTACTATAAAGGTAAGGTGAATGAAGAAGACACCATATGAAACAGTAAATCATCTGTGTTGTTGAAATATGTAGAATAAAAGAAGTATTAAGAAGGAATACATATGTGTGTGTTTATAAAATATCTGTATATTTTTCAAAACATTTAATATTATTAGATTAAAATTAAATTATAGAAATTAAAATATAACCTAACATCAGACTTACAAGTAATATGAGGGTGATCCGAAAAATTCTCGGCCACAACCATAGACGGCAACAACACTATCACCAATTTTTTCTAGGTTGGTACTACATCCATTGTTTGCTTCTGTGTGAAATTTCTCATCATTCTATCAAGCAATTTGTTTCATACAGCCATTTGAAACAGAAGTGTTGACCTCATTCTTGAAAATTGAGTATAGTGCGATCATAAAGGTCTTTGCAAAAGAAAGTTTAGTAACAGCTGAAATTTATTCAAGTTCATTAAAGTGCATGGGAACTCTTCTCCTTCATTTCCAACAATTTACAACAATAAAATGGGCTGCCAAGTTTAAACATAGTCGTATTTAAGCTTGGAAGATGATCCACATGATGAACGTCCAAAAACAGCAACAACACTGGAAACCATTGCAAAAGTGCTTAACATGGTATTTGGACAATTGTCAAAAAAATCTACATGAAATTTTTGAGACTATAGATATTTTAAAAGAACATGTCAGACATATTTTATATGAGGAATTGCAAAATTAGAAGCTGTGAGCTAGGTGGGTGTCATGCTTGATCACAGTAGATCAAAAACGTGTGCACAAAAATATCTGAAGAGTGCTTGGAGCATTTTAATAAAAATAAAGTTAATTTTGAGCATCATTATTATGATACGAAACTTGGATCCACCACTAACACCAGACTCCAAACAACTATCAAAGCCGTGGACAGATGCTGGTTGTTCAGTGCCAAAGAAGACAAAGACAATTCCATCAGGAGGAAAAGTCAGTGGCTTCAGTGTTTTGGGGATGCTAAAGGTGTTTTGTATATCATCAATTACCTCAAAAAGGAAGCAACAATAACTGGGGAATATTATTTCACTCTTTTATCAAAACTAGTTGGAAACATTTTGTGAAAGACAATTTGCAGAAGAAAAAACAAATTTTTTTACCAGGACACTGCACCTCCTCACAAAAGTGTTTTTGAAATGGGGAAATTAAGAGGGTTCAGCTGGAAATTGTAGGAACATCCTCTCTGTTCTCTAGATTTGGCTTTCTCAGACTTTTATCTCTTCCGAAAAAACCAAACTCTTTTAGTTGATCAGTGTTTTTCATTGGATCAAGAGTGATTGCATCTGTGGAGGGGTATTTTGCAGACCTTATGGAAAACCACTTCAGGGTCAGAATAGTGATATTTGAACATCACTAAAATAAATGCGTTACCCTAAAAGTAAATTATGTTAAAGAATAAAAATATTTTTGAAATTATAAATTCATTTTTTTATAGTTAGGCCAAGAACTTTTCAGACTGCCCTCATACTTTTTATGAGTGTTCTAATTAGTATCATAAGAGATTTAAGTAAGACAATTGTGTAATTTCCAATGTAATTTCGTACTGTAGCTGCTGCTGTTTGTAATACAAATATTTTCACACATCTCAAGCATATTGTTCTTTCTGGACATAATTTTCTTTGTACATTTGCTAAAGTGTTTCATCATATCTTCATGGATAGTGTTGACTTCAAAGAATCTTTGTATTTGCACATAAAATTCATTTAGTATTTTGTCCATATCCAGTTCTTCTGGGTCCAATTGTTAAAGATTGGCTGCTGGAAAACATTCAACAAATTTTTATTTCTTCACGTGAAATTCATTTAGTATGTCTTTTGTGTCTGATTCTTGAAGGTGTGAAACACCAGAAAAATATTAAATATAAGAACATAGTACTATCATAATTATCCCACACAGTTATGAGTGGAATACATCACAAGTAATGGCTTCCAAAGGCAAACACTCCATTTGATACAAAATCACAGTCAACAATATAATACTGGAGTAAATACCCTGCCTGCTTTTAAATGCCAGGTGTTGTTGGGCAGTAGGAATGAAAGAGGACAAAGGCTGATAGTTTTTTTTCCCAAAAGACATGGCATAGTACCCCATTTTGTGGGCAAGGACAACAGTTAGATTACACACCTAGCATTGCAGAGACACAGGAATACCATGAAAAGTGTAAGCAATTATTCAGGAGAATTTATTTGTTTTGTTCAGACCATAATAATTTAGTTATATCAGAGTTATTTAATAAATTGTAGAAAAAAGGAGAATTCAAAGTATGTTGTAGTAAGTTAGTGGGCACAAAAAAATGGAAATATTTTAAGTAACACGTTAAAGTTTGGTCAACATCTTTCTTAACAATTATATTAAAAGAACTTTAAGGGGAATACAGAAAGAAACTCAAATAAAAGTTTTTTATGTTACATGAATCCCAATTCTTTTGTTTAAATGTTAAACATGGATATACTATCTAAAAAGGGTTCAAGTCAACACAAGCCCACAGAGAATTTCTTAAGACATGTAACTGTTTGATGAAGTGGTGGTTGCCAAAGCATTTTGGTCTTCAAACTGTGACAACTGGAAAACCAATAACTTGAACTGTCAAGATAAATGGGTTCAACTGTTCCGGCATTTCAAGAATCGAAATATTTCTGTGGATAATCTCAGCCGCGTTGTCAAGTACATTTTCTGCCTGCCAGGCTCTTCTGCTCCTGTTGAAAGGGCATTTTCAATTATGAACAATATATGGTCTGAAGAAAGAGGTAAAATGGCGGAATCCACAGTGAAAGGTCTAATGATTTGTAAATTAAACATTGAAATCAGCTGTAGTGAATTTTATGACAAAATTAAGAATGACAAACCGTTTCCAAAAAAGGTCCACACCACACCAGTAACAAATAAGAATGGTTTCAACCAGCTGATAACTAGGTTTTTGCAGTAAGAACGTAAGGTAGTTTTGTTCCTCACATAGTAAAATATGTATCTATTTTGTAATTGTAATTCTATGTGATTGTGAACGCACTTTTAGTATTCTGTAATATGTACCCAAGTTGGCCTAATTGTGTAATTGAGGCGTAGAAAGCTTAAAGTTACATAATAATTAAGACTTGATATTTTCAAAATTGCATGACAAATTATTTTACAAGTGTCCCGGTTTGAGAAGAAAAAATTATGGTAAGCCTAGTCATAAGGGAACCTCTTTTATTTACTGATAACAGCACTGACAAAAACTGCCATCAGTAAATGCCATCTAAGGGATAAATGTGGAACCAAAGTTTATATTTCACCATGTTTTTGGTCTTTGTTGCTCTCTACAACAAGTTGTTCTTGTTACTTTTTTCTTTTTTACAATTTAACATTTCCATCATCTGTGGTTTCACAACCCTTCATGGGTATTGGCCCATTCTAAACTTAGATTAATTGCTTTGTACAGCAGGTAATTTTAAAACTAAACTGCTCACATGCAATAAATTCCATAGATATAGATAGATATTGTAGCATCACAAAATGATACCAACAAAAATACCGAATTATCAAAATAGTTAGGGAATTTGATCAAATAAACAATTAATTAGATAAAGGAAGAGTTATAGCAACTAAGTCAATGAACAATGAATAAACAATGAATAATTGTTATAGTAGAGGCATGAATAGATTGAAAACATAAAGTAGCATTGAAGGCCAATATTTAAATCACTTGACAAACAGACATCTAAAATGACATGACCAGACAATATCTTTGACCTAATAAATTACCCAATAGATTAGGAAATGAGTGAAATATATCTTAAAATAAATATTGAAAAAATGTAATGGATAGCATATAAGAAAAAATGTAATTAAGGTTAATAAACTCAGTTTTGTAACAAGCTTAACAGTCCAGCTAGGCATCAGACCTAAGACTGCACTGGTAATAATTAGAAGTATAAGGCAGCGGTTACATCGCATCAGAATTCGTACGAAAATATGGTTGTGCGAATTCGTGAGAACTCGCGAGTAACGGTTCGTACGAATAGCATGGAAACACTTTCTTTCCGAAATCGTACGAGTGTTGAGTGGAATCGAATTAAAGATGGATCCAGTTGAACTTGATTTCTTTTTGGACTCACCTGCCAAAAAGTTTCTTGTAGTTGAAAGGTTGAAAAGACGTGAGTGGGTTCAACAATATTTTGAATCGAGAAGTGAGAATGGGGAATTTGGAAGATCGTATGACGAGCTTAGAAGAAATGACGAAAAGTTCTTTGAATATACCCGAATGAGACGCTCTACATTCGACTATATTTTGGAGACTGTCGGCGCGAAACTTCTGAAACATTCAAACTAGAGATGAAACGAATAATGATTTGGCCGGATACCGGATACCCGGCAATGCTCTCGGCCGGAGCGCCAAATATCCGGCGAAAGATCTGCGGACCTTGCGCATCATTCAGTAAAATGCTAATAACCTAACATAGTGAATGTTTACTGAGTTGCCCGGTAGATAGCACTATATGTCAGCTAGCCAAAGATACGACAAACAGCTGGACATAGTTTACCAATCTCCCGCTAAAATATGTTTCTTCCATAGCCTCACTTTTTTGTCCACTTTTTGAATGGTCTTGTGCAACTTCTAATTAATTTTGCTTTTATTTGCTTCTATTTGTGTTAGATCAAGATATTTTTACATAGAACTGTGCAGCAAACATGAGAGAATTGACTGTGTATTGTGGTTTTGTGTGTATTGTTTTGTTTTGTTTCTAATTACCTTACGTTTGGAAGGAAAGAACTATCAGTTTTTAACCTGGTAACTACAACATGAAACCTCAGTAGAGGGAAAATGGGGATCCTGACCCAAGTACCGTTATTCCCCCACCACCACCGCTGGACCAGCAGCATCAACCAATCAAATTTCATGGCGCCTTTCGCGCGTCAAGTTCAAATATATGCCGTCTTTCGCGAGCCTAGATCACTTTCACTTTCTACTGGACCACAGCATCCGCGACTTTTTCGCTGATCTGTGTCAAGATCCGCGACTTTTTCGCGTATCTGGACCACAGCATCCGTGTTATTTTTTTATATGCCGCCTTTCGCGAGCTTAGATCACTTTCACTTTCTATCACTTGATGCATTATAGTGTATATATTAAATATATGATCAGGGTTACCAACCTTGCATGAGTTCAAATTTGTTATAATGTATATTACATCTATATGATCAGGTTTACCAACCTATGGTGGGGGGTTCCGACTTGATGCATTATAGTGTATATATTAAATATATGATCAGGGTTACCAACCTTGCATGAGTTCAAATTTGTTGTGTGTTATAATGTATATTAAATCTATATGATCAGGTTTACCAACCTATGTATGGGTTCAAACTTGATATGTGTGTGTATTATAGTGTATATTAAAATATATGATCAGGGTTACCAATCCTGCATTATTGTGTGTGTATAGAACAGATCTGCCAACATTTTTCTTCGGTGGGAAAATTCAAACTATATTATAGTAAATTGTTGACGACGACTTCGATATCAACTCTCTCTCCCCTCCTCTCTCTTTGTCTCTAGACACAGTTGTCATCAGTTTTACATAAGCGTCGTGCTACTTATGGATTATTGTAAGTAGCGATACTAAAATGTAATCACCAGGAAATATATATATTTATCACCTACCTCGTTGCGTCCTTTTTTTGACACATGACAGTCATTGACCACGATTTAGAAATTAATATACTGCCAAGTCTGTGTGTGTGTGGTAAAGTGTTACGCATAAAAAAAAAATCTCCTTGAAATAAGGTATTTTCAAAAGTTTTGTGTACACATACACACATTGTATATGTCTCTCTCTCTCTCACTGCAAACGTTGACAAGAATTCCCTTATTCAAACGATGTGTACACGAACTTAAATATAGTTTACAGACGATTGTAATTTTAAAAATTCATTTTTGCATTAAATATATATATATCGTAAACAATGAAATAATAATATTTCGTCATTGTAAGATTTTAATAAAACAATTATCAGTTTAAATAATAATTTTCATGATTGTAAGATACAACCTACAAATTATTAAAATGCCTCTCTCACACACATTTCTGATTACTATACAAATAATTGCATGCATATTCGGGGTACGTTGACAGCATTGATCCGATACTGAATTAGATATAGTTATTATTCGCTAAATTAAACCAGAGGTCATTAACCTTGTGTACAACGTCCTACATTCTAATTTCACACCTGCTAGTCATTAGCAGTGCTGACAGTAATTAGGATTATAAAGTATTTACTCTAAAAACGGACAACTCTACTTTCTAATTTGACACCTGTCAAGCATTAACACCGCTGACAGTAATTACTCTAAAAACGGACATGCAAGCTTTCTCCCACTACCAGTGTACAATATATATACGCACAGAAAATTAGCGAAAATTTCTCATTTTGACTGCTTGTGTATGTGCTGATACATCGTGAAATCTATCTCTGCATCTTTTTTAATAGTTGAAAGACTGTTTGTGTGCATTCAGTATACGCAACTTTCATCATTAAGGGTGTGTAGACAACACACATACTAGTTTTTTTTGGTAAGTGTACAGATTTTATTTAATTTTAATGTATGTGCAGATTTTATTTAAACGTAAAAATTATTTGTATTAAAACATTATCAAGCGCATTATTGAAACATTTGAATACGTTAATAACTGAGTATAATTTTTATTGTATGTACAGATTTTATTTAAACGTAAAAATTATTTGCATTAAAACATTATCAAGTGCATTATTTATTGAATTTAATACATGTGTGTGTACGCGTGTGTGTGTACGCGTGTGTGTATGATCAAATTACAATTTCTGAAAATATATTCTTACCGTATTTTTATAGTGGCAATTTCTCACCAACGTGTGCTGATACATCGTGAAATCTCTGCATCTTTTTTAATAGTTGAAAGACTGTTTGTACGCCTTCAGTGTAGACAACGTACATACTAGTTTTGGTAAGTTGTACAGATTTTATTTAATTTTAATTTTAATGTATGTGCAGATTTTTATTTAAACGTAAAAATTATTTGCATTATCAAGCGTGTTATTGAATTTAATACATGTGTGTGTGTGTATGATCAAATTATTACGTCTGTTACAAATTTTCTGAAAAATTGCTTTAAACAAACGTTTTTAATGTAACAAATTTAGAAAGTAGGTCACAGCGTATGATGACATTTATATCTCTCTCTAATTCTGTTGTGGACATACATAGCTGTAAGCAGTGACTATCTCCTTATGAATGCAGAATGTAGACTTTCCTAAAATTATTTGCATTAAAACATTATCAAACGCATTATTATTTATTGAATTTAATACATGTGTATGTGTGTGTGTGTACGTGTGTATATGATCAAATTACAATTTCTGAAAATATATTCTTTCCGTATTTTTATAGTGGCAATTTCTCATTGATCGCTGATACATCGTGAAATCTCTGCATCTTTTTTAATAGTTGAAAGACTGTTTGTACGCCTTCAGTGTAGACAACGCACATACTAGTTTTGGTAAGTTGTACAGATTTTATTTAATTTTAATTTTAATGTATGTGCAGATTTTTATTTAAACGTAAAAATTATTTACATTATCAAGCGTGTTATTGAATTTAATACATGTGTGTGTGTGTATGATCAAATTATTATGTCTGTTACAAATTTTCTGAAAAATTGCTTTAAACAAACGTTTTTAATGTAACAAATTTAGAAAGTAGGTCACAGCGTATGATGACATTTATATCTCTCTCTAATTCTGGTGTGGACATACATAGCTGTAAGCAGTGACTATCTCCTTATGAATGCAGAATGTAGACTTTCCTAAAATTATTTGCATTAAAACATTATCAAACGCATTAATATTTATTGAATTTAATACATGTGTGTGTGTGCGCGCGCGCGTATGTGTATGATCAAATTATTATGGACTGGGTTATACAAATAATAATAAAGTGTGTGTAATATATATATATACATTTATTAAAATACATACACACAGCTCCAAGATTATATTAAACAGTTTTACAATTAAAAATACATACACAGCTCCAAGATTATATTGTTACAAGTATGAAAATATATCTAAACTAATATTTACAATTTAAAAAAAAAACATACACAGTTCCAAGATTATATTGTTACAAGTATTAAAATATATCTAAACTAGTTTTACAATTAAATATACATACACACACATAGCTCCAATATTATAATGTTACAAATATGATGAAAATATATATATTTAAAACTAGTATTTACAAAATATGTATAAAATAAGACTTAAACACGTCTATGTACTGTGTTGGTCAATGGCGTATATTCTACAAGCGAATCATGTAGTATCATACAGTAGGCGGTCGTCTGTGTAGGAAAATTCGTTGACGATTCAAATTCTAAACGTACATCAACTGCTGAAGACTTAAGTGCTTCGTCTTGTCTGCTACAATCGAAAACAAACAGCGGGGCTTTTGATTTGAATAATTCCGGTGTCAGTACTGGGCTGCCGTCTAAACGGTGGTAATACGAACTTTGAAAACTGGCGTACATATTGTACAATAATGCAAAACGGTCTTTCCCAATATCCAAGTTTAAATTATCGTAAGGATAATACTTGTCGTTTAGAAACAGTCTCGCATTGATCACGTTACAGTAATCGAATTCATCAGCGTGTGCTGTCAGTACATTTTTTCTTGCTGTCTGAAACGCTAACACAACAAAGCGTGGTTTTTCTAGCTGACTCGAGGTCTTGACAATCCAATTCTGCCTTTTAGTCTGTGGTAAGGCAGGATACTCGTGCAACTCCCAGGTCCTAAAAGGCATAGTTATCGGGTTGTCTTTCTCTATGAGTCGTAACAGTGGTAATCTGTACGCATTAGCTACATGTACATAAGGCATTTTCCAGTAAACTTTATCTAGTTCAAGAACACAATTAGCAGTCGTTTGTCCGCTTACTAAAACCATAGCATTTATGTCGGTAGAAGCACGTAGGAGTATAAGTTCTTGTTTCACATTCAGCACGATGCGTGTATAGTCTTCTGCGAATCCCATTAGCATTTTCAGTGGTATACAAAAATTGAATTCGCCGTCATCATTCACTTTTAATATGTTCGTGGTCGGTGCCACCCAACCTGCGTTTTCCATTGCGTTACGTGTGTTGTTGTTGAGTGATAGAAAAGTTTTAATAGTTGACGTAACACCGACGTTTCTGGTATGGTCCACTACCACTCCGACCAACTCGTAACGAATCTCTTCAAAGAGAAATGCTATAGCATTGTTCACCAGTTCCACATTCAGTGCAGTATCTGCAGCCGCACTAGGGTTTTTAACCAACTTGCCTTCGATGTAGAGGAAACTTTCTGACGGCAGTGTAAAGACGTCCTGTTGTTGTATTGGCACACGTATTTCATCATTGTTTCCATATCTTGTTGTTGCGTACGGTGCGTGTGAGTGAAATGAAAAGTGTGTGACACTGTCTTCAAAGAACGGTTGCTGCTCCACTGATAATATTCCACTCGCCATGTTACTTGTTTACAACAACAAAACCCAGTGAAATCAGGAAACGGCGGTTAACTGATGTTAATCGTTTCAGTTTCGAACGAGTACTGATGCGTTTCCTAACTGATCTATCTTCTTCTTTTATTACTGACGACGACTGTGGTAGCAGCGGTGGCGAAGAAACAAAGTACAAGCCCATGTCTATAGTCGTTTTAGATGTAAACGCACAGTGATGACTTCTCCGCGAAAATCTATTACGTCACCGTCCTGATCGTGTAAAGATAATGTTATGTTGTCCAAACGACTCACATTCACAGGTAGGTATATGACGTTTGTAGGCGATTCAATTATTTTGAATCCTGGTTCGACTGACGGATAGAACGAGTGCAGTGTGTGCTCGGTTTTACCGTTCTTGTATGATCCTTGCGCTATATTACACCTTATCAGTATACTGTTCACTTTTATAATGTTAACTGTGGCGTCAGACGTGTGAGTTTTATTCGCTTCAAGCAGACGCTTTCCCTTGAAACCCAACATATCACCAATACCGTACACTGTTTGTTGAAAGTCAATATCCAGTGCACAAGTCAGCTCACATTTCAGTGTATTGTTGTTAGGACGTAGACTAATCTTTGAGTCTCCTAACTGCTTTTTGAGGAAGGCTTCTATGTCACCGATTTCATAAGCACCTGTAGGTAAAGTTATCAAGTCCCACGTTGTTCCGTCTCGTAGTACTGGAAACACGTTGTTTTTTCCTTCAATCACGTTCGGTATACTGTTGTATGTAGTAAAGTCCAATAGACCTACATACCATTCGCCGTTTGTTAGTTCGAGAGGCGGGAAAAAGTCACATACAAGAGCAGCAGCATTCGTACCTGTTAAGGTGACCGACAGCGAAGACATCTTGTCGCTTACTGATCACTCACGCGTTAAGAAGTCCAAACATAAATGCCCGCAGATGACTGTGTGTGGTGGCTGTTCACGTTCGTAATTGTAGTAAATGTCAGTGTCGGTTCCAAAATACTGTGTCAGCTCAAGAGGTGGCTGCATATTACCATACGCATCATAGTAGTAAACTTGTTTGTTTCGCTTCTTGTAGCAAACCCAGTGCGTACCAGGTCCTTCTGCACTGTCTAGATTAACAACTGCACTCTCATTCTTCCATGGTTGTGTGTGTGGTAAAGTGTTACGCATAAAAACTCCTCTGAAATAAGGTATTTTCAAAAGTTTTGCGTACACATACAAATCACTGTCAGACAATGCACGCACTGGTATGTAAATTAGTTTTTTTGTCTGTAAGGACGTAGGTATAGACCTGACGCTATTTTTTTATTGTTACGTTTATGTCTTGGGACTGTTTTGCGTTTGCAGGTCGTTTTGCGTTTGTTCACGGATTGACGTTTAATTCCTGAACCCTTCTTCTTCTTGTTTTTTCTGCAACCACTACGCGAGCTCCCTCCACCCACTGCCGATTTCGCCTTCATCGCTGCCGCTACGGCCGCCGCGTACGCTCTTTCGCTGATGCCTGAATTCAAAGCTTTCACTCGATCCCACGCCTTGCCGGCTAGCACACGATCCGCTACGCGTCTTCGACTGTTGTCCTTGTACTTAGCGTAAGCGATATCGTGTTCGCGACAGGCTTCGTCCAGCTCGTTGATTCCGCGCTCGCCACGTGCCAATCTCTCTTTGAGTTTTGTTCCAGGTCCACAGAATCGGTAGCCCGGTAGGTGTAATTCTACTGGTAATGCATCCACCGCTCGATTAATCAAAGTAGGTACTGACGAAACGATAGCGGGCACAGTGTTTTTAAGTATTTTTCCAATTACACCACGCCCCATTCTTTTCTTACGAAGTACGTGCATTCTTGTAAACAGATCTCCAATCCTTGATTTCCGTTTCCGTATCGAGAACGTCTATTAAACGCCCCACCTCTTCAATATATTCAGACAGGACTGAACGCTGTGTCGTGCTGTCTTGATATTTATAGACAAACTTTATTAGATTGATTATATGAGCGTGAAATACCTGAGTGACCTTGTACAATTCGGTCTTTATATGTAATTTTAATTCGTGCATTTGTCGTACAGTGACTGCGTCTTTGTCATTGGCACCGTTCGCTATATTCGTAATTTTTCTTCCGGCAGCGTAGAAAGTATCGTTTTGAAAACTGATTGTGTGTGCATGTAAAAATTCCAAATTCACTGCGTCTTTGAAGTCAACAGGCGCTTGCACACGTGTTAGTCGACAGTCATTAACGATTACGTTACCTGCACGATCTTTTTTCAAACTCTTCTCGTCTACGTATCGTTTTGTGGCTGCATCTCTTGATTTAAGCGGATCGTTTAGCCTTATTATTCGATGATCTTTTTCGTCTACGGTAGCGTTGTCGTCGTTCTTGTACTGTAAGCATGTGTCCTTTACGTACTGTAAAGAAACAACATCGTGCAACTCTTCAGGATCACCCAAGTTGCATATCTTTTTGTTTTTCACATCAAAGTGACCGTCGTTAGTCACTCCTAAACCGATATCCTCACGCAGACTTCGATGAGTTTCTTTTCGCACTCTTACAGCGCTGTCGTGTCTACCGAACTTGTCTACACTCATATTTATGAAGAAGAACTGATGGTTATAGAACGGTGCGTCTGCTTTTATATGATAATGCCAGTTTCACGTAATTCTTCCAATATCGAAACGATTTCATTCCTATGACCAGTATGGCCGCTATTTTGAGACGCCATTAACAGTCTCAGTCTATTAACCAACTCGTTAGGATCATCCCAATGCACGTAATCGATTGTTGTGTTCGGTTTCATCTCCATATAGCCACTCCCTGTACGTTTTCGTGCAAACAATTTAGATATTACTAGTCGGTACTTGACGCCACTGTTACTGTTTATTCGCGTATTGTGTTTATATTTTTGTTTGTGTCCGTTGGTTGCTAGTAGTATAGACTTATATTTCCTCATATCATCCTTATTGTATTTTTTCGGTAGTTTCATAAACAAAAGTTCATACAGACCAGGTGTACCCTCGTAAATTTTTCCTTTGACATGAAAGTTGTCGTTATCATCGATTTTTACATTTGAATCACCTATCATAAATTTACCACCTTCGTATCGAACACCATACATGCGATCTATAATCCGTTTACAGTCCGCCGATTCACACAAACGCATATATTTGTTTGCTAATGAATCCTCGCTGAAATGTGAAGCGTTAGGGTTCCAAGCGTCCTCTTCACTGAAATGAGAAGTGTTATGACTTTGCATACCACTTTCGTTTTCTGTTATTACGTGTTGTGTAGGCTCTTCTTGTTTTATCTGCTCCTCCTCCTCCATCATATCACCACTTAACTTTCGTGAAATAACTTCTAACGTTTCCAGAATCGGTCTGTAATTTTTTCTAAACGCCTCGTCGCTTTCTCTGATACCGTGTTGTAATGCATGATATTTTTTCCTTATGTTGTCGCTTATCGTGTCTATATCATACGCGAGTCGTCCTCCTTATTCATTGCCATCGTGTGTTAGCAAGAGGACTGATTACATTACTACATTGCAACCACTTTTATACTTCGTCGGAAACAATTATGAATCGATCAAAGCCGATTCTATATCTACCTTCATTTATTGGCGAGTCTTTGTCTATGACTAGAAATCCATAACGATCCTTCCACGCTTCCATGCAGACGTCTTTGAAAGCATCATATTTCATATCTATGTTAACGTGATCATTGTATGCATGTCGTAAATTTAGATCGTCTTGTTTGAACAATATCAACAAGTTAGCGTTGTCACGTACCAATTGTTTCGGTATCTGGCTATATGTCTGGCATAGATAGAATGTGTCCACACCGCTATGTCTCCCCATAGCAAAATACTTTCGAATATTGTTTTGTCTTTCACACGATACATCATCGAATACGATAACAGAGTCGAGACCAGTGATTTCACTCGGTAGCGGGACTTCTTCGTTCTCGCTGTATGCATGATAACCTAAACCTTCATCAGCGAGTGATTTCATCACTGTTTCTAGCATTCTGTATTTTGGTTGAAATAATGATTTTGAAAACACGTATACGTTACGGAAACGTAGTCCGTTGGCATCAAACAGTAGGTTGAATAGCACATTTGATTTCCCACAGGAACTTGGGCCTGTAACGATACAGCGAATACTGTTCGGTAATAGCGGGCCATGTTTACGCTTAGCACTGTCTTCGTCACCAGCCAAAAAGTCCATATCCTTTATTGGTAATTTGTTTGCTTGCTGTACAATCTTCATCTTTGTGAATACCGAAAGCATACTGTTTTCATCACGTGCTGTCACCTTTTTTATATTAGATCTTTCTTATGTATCCACGCATCGTGTTTACCATCGAAACCGAGCCAACGAACACGCACTCTGTCACCTTTGCGTTGTAACACCTTTTCCACTAGGTATACGTCGCCGACTTTGGACTTACTAATCTCGTGCTCGTAAAAACCACCTTTCAACACTTTGTTTAGATGATCTTTTAGCAGATAAGTGACGGGGATAGTAGTGGATTGTACTTTATCCACAGTGAATATTTCGTTAGTCCAATTCGGCGTATAACCTTTGGCGAACGTCATTTTGTGCTTACTTATACGAACACGGTCACCGACTTTAAATTTGGGTGGTTTCGTTGGACTGATTTTAGGCGCTGTGTTCTTCCTTATTCGTTCCAACACTATATGTTCGTTGGCGTCATTCACTTCACTCGGTTTCATACCAATGGTTCTGTGTGTTGTATTGTTGTACGATTTCAGTAATGTAGGTAGTAGATCCAACCAGCGGTAGTGTCCTTGTTCACTGAAAGCTCGATACATGTGTGTCTTCAGTGTGCGATTAAAACGTTCCACTATGGAAGCTTTTTTCTCACTGTAGGTTGAGTAATGTTTCACATTAAACTTTTTTAGCAACGCTTGTACTGTGCTGTTGTAATACTCCTTCCCGTTGTCTGTCTGTAAATATTTCATTCGATTAGCAGTTAGTATAGGCTCTAGTGCATGCTTTACTTCTTTTCCTGTCTTTATTTTCAATGGTACAGCGTACGCGTACTTGCTAAACGCATTGATCACTGTCATCATGTACTTGTACCCTTTGTTCACTCGAGCGTATGGTATCATCTCCACAAGATCCGCTTGGTACAAGTCGTGTAGACCCTTCAATTCAACCGCGCGCCTAACGAAATTCCTTCTCGCTGCTCTGTGTAGCTCTAGAGCTATAGTCTTGCGTGCGTTGTTCATGGTTTAAGATACACTAACATAATACCGGCGTTAAAAATACTATATATATATCTATAACAGTTTCTTTGTTTTTCAGTATTCATTCACACATCTGAATATCATCATGTCCGACCTTCAACAGAATCCAGAACATCAGCAGGAACAGGGACATCCTCAACAAGGTAAACATTTTTTAAAATACCAACTGTCTCTCTATAATTATGTAGCAAACCAAATTTGTTTGATATGAATTAACTCTGTCTAACCTGTACAAGATAGTCTCTTGACGTTGTATAGAAATTGATATGACGGAGAAAATTTTTTATGTTCTGACATAGGTTTGTCACCTTCTCCCCAATGTATTGTCTCTTGACATCGTTTAGAAATTGACATGACGGAGAAAATTTTTCATGTTCCACCATAGGTATGTCACCTTCTCTCCAATGAACTAATTCAATTCCGCAACAAAAGCATTTAACTCTATCGTCTATGAATGACATACTATGTCCACAAACATCATAATTTAGCGGATAGTAGTAAAACCCAGCAAACGCTAACTCGTCGGGATTGACAAACGTCACTTCCCAATACTTGAACGATTTTCTTCTTTCACTTTCAATGCTAAAATCATGAGTAGCTGCCATCTTCACAGTTTGCAATAAACTAACGTATTACTAACGTGTACTATCTATTTATTTACCACAAACATGAGTAGAGTGATAATGAGAGTTCTGACCAAAGTACCGTTATTCCCCCACCACCACCGCTGGACCAGCAGCATCGACCAATCAAATTGCATGGCGCCTTTCTCGCGTCAATTCAAATATATGCCGTCTTTCGCGAGCCTAAATCACTTTCACTTTCTACTGGACCACGAATTTCCGCGAATAAATTTTTTTATTTTTTTTTTATTTGATATTTTTATTTTTTTAATTAAATTGATTTGCATATCCGCGAATATATGCAGCCTTTCGCGAGCCTAAATCACTTTCACTTTCTAATTTCCGCGAATATAATTTTTTATATGCCGTCTTTCGCGAGCCTAAATCACTTTCACTTTCTACTGGACCGCGAATTTCCGCGAATAAATTTTTTTAATTTGATATTTTTATTTTTTTAATTAAATTGATTTGTATATCCGCGAATATATGCTGCCTTTCGCGAGCCTAGATCACTTTCACTTTCAATCAGCTGGACCCGCAGCATTCCCAAATGGACCACCCGCATCCGCAAATATATTTTTTTTATTTTTTAAATAACGCTGATTTGCATATCAGAGGTGGGTAGTGGGTAGGTGGTGGGTGGGTGGTTCCGACTTGATGAATTATATTGTATATATTAAATATATGATCAGGGTTACCAACCTTGCATGAGTTCAAATTTGTTGTATGTTATAATGTATATTAAATCTATATGATCAGGTTTACCAACCTATGCAGGGGTTCAAACTTGATATGTGTATTATAGTGTATATTAAAATATATGATCAGGTTTACCAATCCTGTATTATTGTGTGTATAGAACAGATCTGCCAACATTTTTCTTCGGTGGGAAATTCAAACTATATGAGCAACGCATTCGCCAGAATCTGAGACTCGAGAGAGTATGTTTGTCGTGCATGCTTTATTTTTTATTCGCTCGCGTCATCCGTATTTAAAGTTCGCTACTTCCAGTACACATGGCCTCCGTAACAGATTTGGTCTCCAACAGGTGTGATTCGAACGGTAAGAGTTAAATATAGTTTACAGACGATTGTAATTTTAAAAATTCATTTTTGCATTAAATATATATATCGTAAACAATGAAATAATAATATTTCGTCATTGTAAGATTTTAATAAAACAATTATCAGTTTAAATTCTCTCTCTCTCTCTCTCTCACACTTGTTGTGTATGTTTCTCTCTCTGTGGTCAGTACCGCGCGCATGTATATGAAATTAGAAAGTTTATATTTATTCGACAAATATTAACGCCCTCTCTCTCTCTCTCTCTCTCTCTCTCTCTCTCTCTCTCTCTCTCTCTCTCTCGCTCGCAGACGTCGGAAGCAATTCGAGGTCATTGACACGACTTTACACTGACACATTGCAGTCTCTCACTCTCTCTCTCTCTCTCTCTCTCTCTCTCTCTCGCTCTCTCTCTCTCTCTGGGTTAAGCTGGTGTTGTACGTTACTAAAATCATAGCAAATATTTTCATTCTAAGCATGTATTACTGTTTAGTAATAATTACAGCCCCAACAAAGGATATATAAGTTTGTGTACATGGATTGTATATTGCAAGTACGGAATTATTATTTAAATCCGATATCTGTTTTTATTAAAATCATACAATGTCAAAAGAGGATAGTTGTCTGTTACGAACCAGTACTAACTCTCCTATATGGTCGTCGCTCGCATCATCCGTATTTAAAGTTCGAAATTAGCGTGGTAACCAAGTTCTATGACATAGAGCGTGGGTTTCTCCGTACAATTGTGTAACGTCGCGTAGCATTTTTGTGCGATGTTAAGCGACCTATAAAACGTAATGAACCTGTTGTGCCATGATGACGGAGTTGCACAGATGCGTGTGATAATAATAATAACAATAATAATATAAAGAGGTCGCGTGCTCAAACATTATTATTATTTCGCCTTTGACATGCTCCTTGTCAGTCTGTAATTTAGAGGTAGCGAATCTTTTTGCCATTCTTCTGCCGATGATAAAATGTTCTCTGTAGAGTTATTCGTCAAGTTGTTGGTGTAACAATAACATGGTGTAAGCTACCTCTCGTTTATCCATGAGAATGAGTGTTCGGTGTCATCTGCTGTGAGGGTAAATAGCACCTTATTTTCGCTATTATTTACAACGGTACGGCTAAAATACTAGTAAGCGTAATCAAAAATTACTTCCTACCCTGCTAACAACATCAATGGATGCATTTTGAGTACGTGGCTATGAAAATGATCCGGACACAGGTTATGTCAGGTTGTAATAAGTTAGGCCTCTCCAGTTCTATAATTTTCTACAAAAAATTAGCTTTTGTTTCCGATTAAGTATCTCCATTTTAATTACTTTTAACACTACACTGAAAAGTTTGTAGTTGTGGGTAGAGGAAAAAATATCAGGAAAGGTATCCGTAGTATGTCATACGATAGTGAAGGAAAGATTTCATCGATATTTTGACATGTTCTCTCGCATATGTTATAGGTTACAGTGGATATGAGATTCGGTTAGAACATGTGCACACTAAATAGGTAATTGTAAGGAAAATAAGAAATTACTGTAATAGGTAAGTTGTTCAGTACTACAGGAGTAGAAAAATATTTTCATATTCATCATTGTCGTAAGGAACTCACACCCTGATGGAAGGACACACAAGGTGCAGTACAAAAATCCTCCCAGAAGGTCCTTCCAGAGGACGACTGACTGTACGCTATCATTAAAATTATACAAAACCACTGCTGTCCCGATTCAGATGTACGACAGTGAGGAATGTAAGCGAGACATGTCTACAATTTGAAGCAGCTGAAGTGCTTTCTCTGAGAAGAGTCAAGGGTTCCACACAGTTGGACAGAACGACTGCATTCGGAACGAGCTAAACGTCTATAATCCGAACCAGCGAATAGACGATTACAGATTAAAATGGTGGGAACACGTCGACGGAATGGACGAAAACAGGCAAGCAGTCCAGCGGGCAAGTGTGACATTAGAAGTCGTGGAACGTGAGAACAAATAAATTTATGTGACTTTACCGAGACGGAACAACCATTTATGTCTAAACCATGAAATGAAGAAGCAGAAGAAGAAACGACGTAGTTCGTTTTGTCGTTATTTGGTAGTTGTTGCCTAGCTATGCAATAAATTATTACCTTCAACTAAAGGAAATTCTGATTTTTTATGTAGTCCTTCGACAACGCAGGCTTTACATTGTACCGAGCAACACTCCGCGTGCTTTTACGGAAAATGTAACATGCGCATGCAATAACGTCACTTAAGCTGCTAGTTGGACATGTTTATGACAGCAGTTTCATGGGATGATTTGAACGGTTTGTTTCATCGAAAACTGTCTGCAGGCGAACATATATTTCTGATGTACACGGTTATGTAAACAGAATAGAGAACATGAACTATCAGCCCAAGTAACCTACAATAAATATTATATTTAATCGCTTTTCGTTATAACCGATATGAAATGCCACAAAATGACTACAATTATTGCGTATAACGGAGAATTTATGCCAGCTTTAAATAACAGAAGATTTATCTGAATGGTCAGGCGGCACTAAACGTAATTTCGATTCGTTCCAACGTGCCGTTATTTACCGGTTTAAATACTATGTATTCCACAGCGTTGTGATTTATACAGTAAAAGTGATAACGAAAACGAAACGTCGGTCGGAACGGTTAATTAGGCAGCATAATGGTAGGCGATTTGACACGTACGGACAAGTTCATGACAGCGGCGGCGATGATTATTGTACGTAAGAAGAAATGTAAATGAGCTGTGGAGTCATGACGGCTGTGCACATCAATTGCTTCACAACAAAGCGAACTACACCGTTATCGTACAACAATGGCTTTATACAGTGATTATTGTTGTATTGATTTTTATTCAGCGATTGTCGAAGCCTTTCAGTTTTCTTTGTCTGTTTAATTTCAGTTGAAGCTAATTCGAAGCGATTGCCTGTTACATGTCGTCTTGTCGTCTTTACATTTCCTTAGTGTAACACATAGTTTTGTTTTGTGGCACGCGTATTATCTTCAGAAGAAGGTCCGTTAAATTTATTTTTTAAGACAAACCTTAATCCCACGTCACCGGATTACATATGACCTATGATGTTGGAATCGTTGTTAATTAACACGTAGACCGATTTGTATTGGTTAATTTGTAGGCGTGTTGAATTTGTTTAATAAAGGACTTGTCGGAAAATTTCTTTTCCGACCACAACATTAATCCTTTGCGTCAATTATTTGGTCATTAAGTAGTTTTATCAGTAAGTAAAATTTCGTCATTTCTTGAAGTGTTGTTTATAAAAATTCCATATGCAGCAATTACAGTAATTTACAATGCAAAAGCGATGTTGTAAGTAATCTTACAGTTATAATTTTAAATTCTTTTTATACAAAATTATTAAGAAATTTTAAATAAAATATTTAGTATCTAAATTTAAACAATACATGTGTATCTAGTAACGTAGTAAAGTTATTGAAATAATAATATTGTGGTTTGGAAAATTGTTCACTGCTAGTCGGCAAAAATGAATTATTCAGTCGGTGAAGTAGTAGGCCTATGATTGCAGGGTAGCGCGTGTTTAAAGTATACCATTATTTTAATATTTCTGTAGTTTCTTACTTCTGTTTTTCATTTTGACGTTTATTTGTTTTATTTACTTTATGTTATTACAATTTAGTTTATACGAGAATGTAAAAGCAACAAGCAAACCAGCACTCTTTTATGAAGCCATAGTTTAATTTATTTTATCATTTTATTGATACGTGTATCAAGATTGTACGTGTTTTGTTTTTAATAAATTTATTTTCTGCTTTTCTGCATCCTCCAATTTGCAACACGAGTTTATAGTAAGTGCTGACAGAAATGGAAATCGACAAGAAATATCTCGCAACATAAATTGAGCTCGGCGTTTGAGGCTGACGGTAGTTATCTGATTTATATGCATTTACATCCAGTGGCTGTAGTAACTTGAAAATAAATATGAGATTGTTGTGTAGCGTGCGTAAAGTAGGCCTACCACTGGAGACCTGTCATTAAGCGGACCAGTGTGGCACGTGATTCTATCTTTAATCAGATTTGGAAAGAAATATTTTTATTGGCTATGTTGAGAGAATGCACTGTTTTGTTTGGGGAATTCTAATCAGGCAAACCGGAAGATAGTCCGAGGTGGGTGTGATAGCTTCATCAGTGTCTGCTACTAGCGATGCAGTTAACAAAAAATATAGCAGGTTGTGAAAGCAATAAATAATTCAATAGACATTTTATAAAAATTCATAGTAAACGGTTGAATTTTGATGATGCTGAAATTGAGTAATTTATATACATCAGTCATTACTTAATATGCAAACCATTTTACCGGATCTTGTGCGATTATGATAGTAGAATTTGTGGTTTCGTAGTCCTGCTGGTGGTCGCGGACCTAACCATTGCGCGCTGGGAGGGGGATACAAAGAATTACATATTGTTATTCTCCTTCTCTATTTATGTTTCCAATTGTAATGGAGTGTTATACTCAGCATAAAAAAAGTAATGCACGCACTGAAGCCTATACTAACTGCTAACCAAATGAAATATTTACAGACGGACAACAGGAAGGCATAAAATTTACCCACGAGGTTGAAATATAAAATAAACTTAATTTTCTCGATCTAACAAGGTTGGGGCAATAGTTTCAATACCACATAAGAAAGATCTTTTATAAAAAGGTGACAGCACGTGCTGAAAACCGTATGCTTTCAGTATTCGCGAAGATGAAGATTGTACAGTAAGCAAACAAATTGTCAATAAAGGATATGGACTTTTTGGTAGGTGACGAAGCAGCACTGATCCGCTATCGAAGCAGCACTGTCAAAAATATCCTTTATTGACAATTTGTTTGCTTACTGTACAATCTTCATCTTCGCGAATACTGAAAGCATACGGTTTTCAGCACGTGCTGTCACCTTTTTATAAAAGATCTTTCTTATGTGGTATTGAAACTATTGCCCCAACCTTGTTAGATCGAGAAAATTAAGTTTATTTTATATTTCAACCTCGTGGGTAAATTTTATGCCTTCCTGTTGTCCGTCTGTAAATATTTCATTTGGTTAGCAGTTAGTATAGGCTTCAGTGCGTGCATTACTTTTTTTATGCTGAGTATAACACTCCATTACAATTGGAAACATAAATAGAGAAGGAGAATAACAATATGTAATTCTTTGTATCCCCCTCCCAGCGCGCAATGGTTAGGTCCGCGACCACCAGCAGGACTACGAAACCACAAATTCTACTATCATAATCGCACAAGATCCGGTAAAATGGTTTGCATATTAAGTAATGACTGATGTATATAAATTACTCAATTTCAGCATCATCAAAATTCAACCGTTTACTATGAATTTTTATAAAATGTCTATTGAATTATTTATTGCTTTCACAACCTGCTATATTTTTTGTTAACTGCATCGCTAGTAGCAGACACTGATGAAGCTATCACACCCACCTCGGACTATCTTCCGGTTTGCCTGATTAGAATTCCCCAAACAAAACAGTGCATTCTCTCAACATAGCCAATAAAAATATTTCTTTCCAAATCTGATTAAAGATAGAATCACGTGCCACACTGGTCCGCTTAATGACAGGTCTCCAGTGGTAGGCCTACTTTACGCACGCTACACAACAATCTCATATTTATTTTCAAGTTACTACAACCACTGGATGTAAATGCATATAAATCAGATAACTACCGTCAGCCTCAAACGCCGAGCTCAATTTATGTTGCGAGATATTTCTTGTCGATTTCCATTTCTGTCAGCACTTACTATAAACTCGTGTTGCAAATTGGAGGATGCAGAAAAGCAGAAAATAAATTTATTAAAAACAAAACACGTACAATCTTGATACACGTATCAATAAAATGATAAAATAAATTAAACTATGGCTTCATAAAAGAGTGCTGGTTTGCTTGTTGCTTTTACATTCTCGTATAAACTAAATTGTAATAACATAAAGTAAATAAAACAAATAAACGTCAAAATGAAAAACAGAAGTAAGAAACTACAGAAATATTAAAATAATGGTATACTTTAAACACGCGCTACCCTGCAATCATAGGCCTACTACTTCACCGACTGAATAATTCATTTTTGCCGACTAGCAGTGAACAATTTTCCAAACCACAATATTATTATTTCAATAACTTTACTACGTTACTAGATACACATGTATTGTTTAAATTTAGATACTAAATATTTTATTTAAAATTTCTTAATAATTTTGTATAAAAAGAATTTAAAATTATAACTGTAAGATTACTTACAACATCGCTTTTGCATTGTAAATTACTGTAATTGCTGCATATGGAATTTTTATAAACAACACTTCAAGAAATGACGAAATTTTACTTACTGATAAAACTACTTAATGACCAAATAATTGACGCAAAGGATTAATGTTGTGGTCGGAAAAGAAATTTTCCGACAAGTCCTTTATTAAACAAATTCAACACGCCTACAAATTAACCAATACAAATCGGTCTACGTGTTAATTAACAACGATTCCAACATCATAGGTCATATGTAATCCGGTGACGTGGGATTAAGGTTTGTCTTAAAAAATAAATTTAACGGACCTTCTTCTGAAGATAATACGCGTGCCACAAAACAAAACTATGTGTTACACTAAGGAAATGTAAAGACGACAAGACGACATGTAACAGGCAATCGCTTCGAATTAGCTTCAACTGAAATTAAACAGACAAAGAAAACTGAAAGGCTTCGACAATCGCTGAATAAAAATCAATACAACAATAATCACTGTATAAAGCCATTGTTGTACGATAACGGTGTAGTTCGCTTTGTTGTGAAGCAATTGATGTGCACAGCCGTCATGACTCCACAGCTCATTTACATTTCTTCTTACGTACAATAATCATCGCCGCCGCTGTCATGAACTTGTCCGTACGTGTCAAATCGCCTACCATTATGCTGCCTAATTAACCGTTCCGACCGACGTTTCGTTTTCGTTATCACTTTTACTGTATAAATCACAACGCTGTGGAATACATAGTATTTAAACCGGTAAATAACGGCACGTTGGAACGAATCGAAATTACGTTTAGTGCCGCCTGACCATTCAGATAAATCTTCTGTTATTTAAAGCTGGCATAAATTCTCCGTTATACGCAATAATTGTAGTCATTTTGTGGCATTTCATATCGGTTATAACGAAAAGCGATTAAATATAATATTTATTGTAGGTTACTTGGGCTGATAGTTCATGTTCTCTATTCTGTTTACATAACCGTGTACATCAGAAATATATGTTCGCCTGCAGACAGTTTTCGATGAAACAAACCGTTCAAATCATCCCATGAAACTGCTGTCATAAACATGTCCAACTAGCAGCTTAAGTGACGTTATTGCATGCGCATGTTACATTTTCCGTAAAAGCACGCGGAGTGTTGCTCGGTACAATGTAAAGCCTGCGTTGTCGAAGGACTACATAAAAAATCAGAATTTCCTTTAGTTGAAGGTAATAATTTATTGCATAGCTAGGCAACAACTACCAAATAACGACAAAACGAACTACGTCGTTTCTTCTTCTGCTTCTTCATTTCATGGTTTAGACATAAATGGTTGTTCCGTCTCGGTAAAGTCACATAAATTTATTTGTTCTCACGTTCCACGACTTCTAATGTCACACTTGCCCGCTGGACTGCTTGCCTGTTTTCGTCCATTCCGTCGACGTGTTCCCACCATTTTAATCTGTAATCGTCTATTCGCTGGTTCGGATTATAGACGTTTAGCTCGTTCCGAATGCAGTCGTTCTGTCCAACTGTGTGGAACCCTTGACTCTTCTCAGAGAAAGCACTTCAGCTGCTTCAAATTGTAGACATGTCTCGCTTACATTCCTCACTGTCGTACATCTGAATCGGGACAGCAGTGGTTTTGTATAATTTTAATGATAGCGTACAGTCAGTCGTCCTCTGGAAGGACCTTCTGGGAGGATTTTTGTACTGCACTTTGTGTGTCCTTCCATCAGGGTGTGAGTTCCTTACGACAATGATGAATATGAAAATATTTTTCTACTCCTGTAGTACTGAACAACTTACCTATTACAGTAATTTCTTATTTTCCTTACAATTACCTATTTAGTGTGCACATGTTCTAACCGAATCTCATATCCACTGTAACCTATAACATATGCGAGAGAACATGTCAAAATATCGATGAAATCTTTCCTTCACTATCGTATGACATACTACGGATACCTTTCCTGATATTTTTTCCTCTACCCACAACTACAAACTTTTCAGTGTAGTGTTAAAAGTAATTAAAATGGAGATACTTAATCGGAAACAAAAGCTAATTTTTTGTAGAAAATTATAGAACTGGAGAGGCCTAACTTATTACAACCTGACATAACCTGTGTCCGGATCATTTTCATAGCCACGTACTCAAAATGCATCCATTGATGTTGTTAGCAGGGTAGGAAGTAATTTTTGATTACGCTTACTAGTATTTTAGCCGTACTGTTGTAAATAATAGCGAAAATAAGGTGCTATTTACCCTCACAGCAGATGACACCGAACACTCATTCTCATGGATAAACGAGAGGTAGCTTACACCATGTTATTGTTACACCAACAACTTGACGAATAACTCTACAGAGAACATTTTATCATCGGCAGAAGAATGGCAAAAAGATTCGCTACCTCTAAATTACAGACTGACAAGGAGCATGTCAAAGGCGAAATAATAATAATGTTTGAGCACGCGACCTCTTTATATTATTATTGTTATTATTATTATCACACGCATCTGTGCAACTCCGTCATCATGGCACAACAGGTTCATTACGTTTTATAGGTCGCTTAACATCGCACAAAAATGCTACGCGACGTTACACAATTGTACGGAGAAACCCACGCTCTATGTCATAGAACTTGGTTACCACGCTAATTTCGAACTTTAAATACGGATGATGCGAGCGACGACCATATAGGAGAGTTAGTACTGGTTCGTAACAGACAACTATCCTCTTTTGACATTGTATGATTTTAATAAAAACAGATATCGGATTTAAATAATAATTCCGTACTTGCAATATACAATCCATGTACACAAACTTATATATCCTTTGTTGGGGCTGTAATTATTACTAAACAGTAATACATGCTTAGAATGAAAATATTTGCTATGATTTTAGTAACGTACAACACCAGCTTAACCCAGAGAGAGAGAGAGAGCGAGAGAGAGAGAGAGAGAGAGAGAGAGAGAGAGAGAGAGAGTGAGAGACTGCAATGTGTCAGTGTAAAGTCGTGTCAATGACCTCGAATTGCTTCCGACGTCTGCGAGCGAGAGAGAGAGAGAGAGAGAGAGAGGGCGTTAATATTTGTCGAATAAATATAAACTTTCTAATTTCATATACATGCGCGCGGTACTGACCACAGAGAGAGAAACATACACAACAAGTGTGAGAGAGAGAGAGAGAGAGAATTTAAACTGATAATTGTTTTATTAAAATCTTACAATGACGAAATATTATTATTTCATTGTTTACGATATATATATTTAATGCAAAAATGAATTTTTAAAATTACAATCGTCTGTAAACTATATTTAACTCTTACCGTTCGAATCACACCTGTTGGAGACCAAATCTGTTACGGAGGCCATGTGTACTGGAAGTAGCGAACTTTAAATACGGATGACGCGAGCGAATAAAAAATAAAGCATGCACGACAAACATACTCTCTCGAGTCTCAGATTCTGGCGAATGCGTTGCTCATATAGTTTGAATTTCCCACCGAAGAAAAATGTTGGCAGATCTGTTCTATACACACAATAATACAGGATTGGTAAACCTGATCATATATTTTAATATACACTATAATACACATATCAAGTTTGAACCCCTGCATAGGTTGGTAAACCTGATCATATAGATTTAATATACATTATAACATACAACAAATTTGAACTCATGCAAGGTTGGTAACCCTGATCATATATTTAATATATACAATATAATTCATCAAGTCGGAACCACCCACCCACCACCCACCCACTACCCACCTCTGATATGCAAATCAGCGTTATTTAAAAAATAAAAAAAATATATTTGCGGATGCGGGTGGTCCATTTGGGAATGCTGCGGGTCCAGCTGATTGAAAGTGAAAGTGATCTAGGCTCGCGAAAGGCGGCATATATTCGCGGATATACAAATCAATTTAATTAAAAAAATAAAAATATCAAATTAAAAAAATTTATTCGCGGAAATTCGCGGTCCAGTAGAAAGTGAAAGTGATTTAGGCTCGCGAAAGACGGCATATAAAAAATTATATTCGCGGAAATTAGAAAGTGAAAGTGATTTAGGCTCGCGAAAGGCTGCATATATTCGCGGATATGCAAATCAATTTAATTAAAAAAATAAAAATATCAAATTAAAAAAAAATAAAAAAATTTATTCGCGGAAATTCGTGGTCCAGTAGAAAGTGAAAGTGATTTAGGCTCGCGAAAGACGGCATATATTTGAATTGACGCGCGAAAGGCGCCATGCAATTTGATTGGTCGATGCTGCTGGTCCAGCGGTGGTGGTGGGGGAATAACGGTACTTTGGTCAGAACTCTCATTATCACTCTACTAACATGAATTTGTGTGTGTGTTATTCATCATTCCTATTAGCTAATACATGTGTTTCTATTGTTTCAGATATGACACGATTTTATATTGTGCGAAACAGTAGTATTAGAGGATGTCTCACAACTTTTAATTACCTGCCTGTGTACACAGAAGAAGAAGATCAAGATATAGTACCGATAATGACCGAGGTGCGACCTTTATTGTGCAAGGATATTCTGGCAGAACAAGCACGTTTACGCAGTATCAAATGGCATATTGCGTGCAGGATACGTTTCACTAAAACTGTGTTAGATGGTGACAGCGGCGAAGAAAAAGTGGTAACCAAAGACGCTGTCTTCCACGGACGTTGTCGTACGTTGCTCACGGACGACAACGACGAGTTGAACTGTCTACTCGATGAATCCTACGATAAAATCATGAATAGCATATCCAATTTTACCCGTGACGGGAGCGGATGGTCGGTGGATGCTGTACTGAAGCTGGAACTAGTTGTTGGACGGTACCGACCTCTAGCAGCATCCTCCTACCTTCCAACCCCGCGAAAACTTGCACTCACCAAGGCAGTAGTCAACATCAAGAACCCTCAAGATGAAATGTGTTTTCTATGGTCCGTACTAGCTCACATACACCCTCAACAAAAGCATAAAGAACGTGTTTCAAAATACACCTCATTCATAAACACAATAAATATGTCCGGTATCGAGTACCCTGTTTCTATAAATTCACTTTCTAAATTTGAAACACAGAATCCCAATATTTCTATAAACGTTTTCGGCTATGATATAGACGACAATATCAGAAACGAATCAAAAAATGAGGTTTATCCGTTAAGAATTACCCCCAATAAGGACAGATTACATCATGTTAATCTTTTACTTCTGTCCGATACAAATAGCCGAAAACATTACTGTCTTATCAGTAGCATTAATAAATTGTTATCATCCCTAACAAAACACAAAGAAAAATCATTTTACTGTGACTACTGCCTGCATCGTTTCTCCACAGAACATGGTCTGTCCGATCATCTCCCCTACTGCACACCTCACGGCGAGCAGAAAACCAAAATGCCCACAGAGGAGGAGAAGTTTATGTCATTTAAAAATTACGCGCACTGTCTTAAAGTACCCTTTACCGTCTACGCCGACTTTGAGTCCCTTATCACTCCGCTTCAATCGTGTTCACCTGGTAACAACGTCCCGACGACAGTGCACGAGTTAGGCGAATTCTACTCAGTTGATAGCAACGGTGCCCGTCAGAAAATAACTTCTCCTCCTGTATCGTCCACATCATACGAAGCGATGCATATTCCGTCAGGTTTCTCCTATGCTATCGTCGATCATACACACAGACTCTGGAGAGAGGCTAAAGTTTATCGAGGTGAAAACGTCGTAGACACTTTCAACTCGTGGTTGATGAAAGACGCCGAGGATATGATGAAGGTAGTACGACATAACGTACAAATAATTATGTCCGATGATGACAATGTTGCGTTCACTAACGCCACCGTTTGTCATTTGTGTGAGCGCCCTTTGACAGACGATGACAAGGTACGCAATCATTGTCATCTTACGGGGAAATTCTTGGGAGCAGCCCACAATAGCTGTAATCTAAGCTACAAGATGCCTCGTCATATCCCCGTCTTCTTTCACAACCTTCGTGGCTACGACTGTCACCATTTAATGCAGGGTTTAGGAAAATATAAGGACCAACACGTATCCTGCATTGCAACATCCAGTGAGCGTTACGTGTCGTTCTCCCTGGGTCCCTTGCGTTTCGTAGACTCCTTTCAATTTCTTAATCGCTCTCTGGACACACTCGTTACCAATCTGTCCACGTCCGGGAGCCAATTTCCTTTGCTCAGAGAGGAAATGCTTAGACGGGGTTTCGACGAACAGACCAATCTGCTCGTACGCAAGGGGGTATACCCTTACGAGTACGTTGACAGCATTGATCGGTTCAACGAAACAAGTCTACCCGCTCGTGAACACTTTGATAACCGGTTGTTGGAATCGTCTATTTCGAACGCAGATTACGAGCACGCACAAAACGTGTGGAGTGCATTCAATCTGCGTACGTTTGGAGATTACCACGATTTGTATTTGTTGACAGACGTAATGCTGCTGGCCGATGTCTTTGAAAGTTTCCGAGACATGGCCTTACGCGATTACTGTGTGGACCCGTGTCATTTTTACTCGCTTCCCGGACTCGCTTGGAACGCGATGCTAAAAATGACAGGGGTCGAATTAGAGCTGTTAACAGAGATAAATCTGCATCTGTTCCTTGAGTCTGGGGTCCGCGGAGGCTGCGCGATGATATCCAACCGTCACGCAGTCGCTAACAATCCTCTGATTCCAGATCAGTACGATGTATCGAAACCGACCTCCTTCATTCTGTATACAGACTGTAATAATTTATACGGTGCAGCCATGTCGCAACCACTCCCTTACGCAGACTTCCGATGGCTCGATCGTAACGAAATCGAGTCCTTGAACGTACGTAATGTGAGTGATGATTCCGACATCGGGTACATCCTCGAAGTCGACCTACACTATCCTGATACCTTACACGACCTGCATTCCGACTACCCACTTGCACCTGTGCGCCAGCGCGTAACACCCGATATCCTTTCTCCCTTTTCCAAACGTTTACACGAGAGTATATACAGATCATCGTATAACGAATCAGGGTCATCCGTAGATAAGTTGTTAACAACTTTGGAGGACAAACAAAATTACGTTCTCCATTATCGAAATTTGAAATTGTATTTAAGTCTTGGCTTAGAGCTGAAAGCGACTCATAGGGTGTTGTGTTTTAAGCAAAGCGCTTGGTTGAAACCGTTTATCGATTTCAACACCCGCAAGAGGCAAGCAGCCGTCAACAGCTTTGAAAAAGACCTTTTCAAACTGATGAACAACGCCGTATACGGTAAGTCGCTGGAGAACGTACGGAAACATATAGACTTTGAACTAGTCTCGGATGAACGACGGCTTCAAAAACTAGTTTCCACACCTAGGCTAAAACGTATGATTCGTTATACGAACGATCTGGTGGGGCTCTCACTCCGTAAAAAATCCCTTGTTCTTTCCCGTCCCGTGTATGTCGGCTTCACGGTGCTTGACGTTAGCAAAACGATAATGTACGACTTTCATTATCGTTATGCTGTCGCCAAGTATGGTTGCAACGTTAAATTATTAATGACAGATACAGACAGTCTGATGTATAGCATTCAAACATCAGACTTGTATGCAGACATGAAGAAGGACCTACACGTTTTTGACACATCGGATTACCCTACGTCTCATCCTTGTTATAGCCTTAAGAACAAAAAGGTTGTCGGCCTGTTCAAGGATGAAACGTGTGGTCGTCCTATTAGAGAATTCGTGGGTCTCCGTGCGAAATGTTATTCGTTCCTTGTGGCCCACGAAGATCCCACCCAAGAGTGTCAAAAACGTGTATGTAAAGGTGTGCCTCGAGTTGCAATTAAGAGGAGTCTGCGACACGATATGTATCGCAAGTGTCTCACTGATCATTGTCAGTTTTCTACCAGTGCGCTTTGTTTACGTAGCGATCATCATACGCTGTACACGATGCGTGTAAATAAGCAAGCGTTGTCACCGTATGATGATAAGCGTTATATATTAGACAATGGTCATGATACGCTTGCATACGGTCATTATCGGATACGACAACGCATCAACATGGAGAACGACGACGACGACACCTCCCCACCTACTAAAAAAATTCGTCTCCATGTATAGTAACCCTCCTCAACACTTGTTTCTTTCGTCAGTTGATGTCTCTCGGTGCTTCAGTCCAGACGTCTGTAAACGTAAGTTCACATATTAATATCGTAACGATATTTGTATGTTTAAACATAATATATACATATATAGAGTTTGTAATGTGTGTGGTTTCTTTGTCTTACAGTATTATGGATAACACTGCGGTTATAATCGACTTCCAGTGCTTTTTCAACGACAACGGAAAATATATTGTGAAGGAACTGTCAATCATGGACGTTCTGAGATTTGCTGGTAGACATTGGATTTTGACACCGCCTGCTACACCCGTTACGAATCCCAAATACGTTAGGACAAACCACTGGTTAACGACAAATTATCATAGACTTAGATGGAGCGAAGGAGAGACACCATACGACAATCTTGTTTCATTGTTAACATCATATACACGTATATATAAATATGTGTTTGTGAAGGGTTTTGAGAAAAAACGTTTTTTGCAATCAAAGATAATACACAATAATATCATCAATCTCGATGACTTTGGTTGTCCTAAAAACATACCGTATATAATTCATGGAACAGAATGTCTTAGACATTTCAATTCTTCTGACCGTTGTGCCAACTATAAGGTGCATGCTATTCGGGAATGGATGATTCATGATTTTTGCTTTAAACAAACATTTTTAATGTAACAAATTTAGAAAGTAGGTCACAGCGAATGATGACATTTATATCTCTCTCTCATTCTGTTGTGGACATGTACATACATGCATAGCTGTAAGCAGTGACTATTTTCTTATGAAAATGGACTTTCCTAATGACATTGTTATATTTTGGTGTCTCTAATTTCGTCTGTGGGACATGTTCATACATGCAAATGAAAGTGGGACACCGACGTTACCACCACCACTATCACATTGTACTGTCCTTTTGTGTCGAATATTCTGTCATTGTTTGGTTCTCTCTGGTTTGATACAGACGTGTTCACTAGTGTCTTCTAATAATGTCGTTTCTTGTAAAGTTTAATGCTGTAAGTGCTATCGAGTACAAACGATGTTCAGAATGACAGTGAATAAAAAATATCCCATCATGGTCTTAACAAATGTGGACACAAAATATGGGAACTCTGTGCTTGCTACGTTGGAGGATGGCGACCGTCAGTATCGTGTCTATCTTCCCAAGAGGTATGCAGGTGTCTTCACGAATGAGGAGCTCAGACATATCAAACCTAAAGAACTACATTTAGTGTATCGAGGGACGAGAAATCAAACAACACAAGTAGAGATTGAGTCCTAACGTCGTAAGTAGCAATCGTGTTAACAAACAATTTATTGATGTGTGTGTGTGTGCGTGTGTGTAGTTTCAACTCTCTGTACTTAACACTTTAATAATTGAATTTGTATGTACATGATAAATGTATCATTGATTCTACAAGTTTCGTTGAATAATAGTTGGTTCGATTAGAAATTATTTGAAAGTACATTAACTTATGCGATAAATGTATCATTGATTCTAAGCAGTATTTACAAATTTCCAGTGAATAATATTTGGTTTGATTAGAAATTATTTGAAAGTACATTAACTTATGAAAATGACATATACTTGAAAAAGTTTACTTACTTAACGCATTTGATTCTTTCCACTAACTGTGTGTGTGTGTGTGTGCATGTGATAATTGAATATTATCGTATCAGTGATTCTAATATCGACTGTATTGTTATGTTACAGATAAACTTCCTTGTGAACTGTATCTACAGCCGTGAAATTATTATTTAAAAATCTTACAATGTCAAAAATTATTATTAATATTGTATTTATTTTATATAACAATGTTTGTTTGTGATATATGTATATTTAATCAATGTAAAATGTATTTTGAATAATTGTATTATAACGGTTTGTAAACTATATTTTAAGTTTGTGTACAGTGCTGTAAATATATATTTAATCATTTAAAACATTATTATTATTAATATTTTATATATAACAATGTTTGTTTGTGATATATATATTTAATCAATGTAAAATGTATTTTTTGAATAATTGTATTATAGCGGTTTGTAAACTATATTTTAAGTTTGTGTACAGTGTTGTAAATATATATATTTAATTATTTAAAACAAATTATGGTTTATTTTAATTTATTTCGTTATAAACCTCCGAATATGCATGCAATTATTTGTATAGTAATCAGAAATGTGTGTGAGACATTTTAATAATTTGTAGGTTGTATCTTACAATCATGAAAATTATTATTTAAACTGATAATTGTTTTATTAAAATCTTACAATGACGAAATATTATTATTTCATTGTTTACGATATATATATATTTAATGCAAAAATGAATTTTTAAAATTACAATCGTCTGTAAACTATATTTAAGTTCGTGTACACATCGTTTGAATAAGGGAATTCTTGTCAACGTTTGCAGTGAGAGAGAGAGAGACATATACAATGTGTGTATGTGTACACAAAACTTTTGAAAATACCTTATTTCAAGGAGATTTTTTTTTTTATGCGTAACACTTTACCACACACACACAGACTTGGCAGTATATTAATTTCTAAATCGTGGTCAATGACTGTCATGTGTCAAAAAAAGGACGCAACGAGGTAGGTGATAAATATATATATTTCCTGGTGATTACATTTTAGTATCGCTACTTACAATAATCCATAAGTAGCCCGACGCTTATGTAAAACTGATGACAACTGTGTCTAGAGACAAAGAGAGAGGAGGGGAGAGAGAGTTGATATCGAAGTCGTCGTCAACAATTTACTATAATATAGTTTGAATTTTCCCACCGAAGAAAAATGTTGGCAGATCTGTTCTATACACACACAATAATGCAGGATTGGTAACCCTGATCATATATTTTAATATACACTATAATACACACACATATCAAGTTTGAACCCATACATAGGTTGGTAAACCTGATCATATAGATTTAATATACATTATAACACACAACAAATTTGAACTCATGCAAGGTTGGTAACCCTGATCATATATTTAATATATACACTATAATGCATCAAGTCGGAACCCCCCACCATAGGTTGGTAAACCTGATCATATAGATTTAATATACATTATAACAAATTTGAACTCATGCAAGGTTGGTAACCCTGATCATATATTTAATATATACACTATAATGCATCAAGTGATAGAAAGTGAAAGTGATCTAAGCTCGCGAAAGGCGGCATATAAAAAAATAACACGGATGCTGTGGTCCAGATACGCGAAAAAGTCGCGGATCTTGACACAGATGAGCGAAAAAGTCGCGGATGCTGTGGTCCAGTAGAAAGTGAAAGTGATCTAGGCTCGCGAAAGACGGCATATATTTGAACTTGACGCGCGAAAGGCGCCATGAAATTTGATTGGGTGATGCTGCTGGTCCAGCGGTGGTGGTGGGGCAATAACGGTACTTGGGTCAGGATCCCCATTTTCCCTCTACTAGCCTCGTAACTACAGACAGTATGATTGTGACTTGTTAGAAGCTCCCAGGCTAGTTATAAAAGACAAGTTATAAAATGTATTTACTTGTGTTAGGTTTTATGTCTTAATTTTAGTGTTTTCATAAAAAAATATTTTCCCTGAGGTTAACGTAATAGGCCTTTTTTTAAAAAGCAGATGCTACCATACCTTTACTAACCTTTGGCTGCTTTTTAGATTTAGTTTAGGTTTTAATATTGATTTGAAAATGTAGGCTTGTGTGTCACAATTTAATTCTTTTAAAAATTAAACAATACTTCTACGTAAATAGTTTAAGAATTCACGTAAATAGTTTAAGAAAACACCTTCCTTATTAAAAATATGGTAAATGTTTGATATCTCTGAACTATGGTTTTTGCATAAATTACTGTTCAGAACATTGAGATACACATGTGGTACATAGTGAAAGTGAAAAACCCTTGCGGAAAACACTGGGTTATAATTTATTTCGATTTTAAAATTAGCTTGTTTTATCCGCTATTGACGTACACATACGGGCCATATTGAAAGTGTACAGGAGCTTCTGCTACGTGACGTCACGGTATATTATATATTATATAATATATATAACAGCATTTCAAACATGGTTACAAATCTACAAATGTCAAGAAAGTGTTTGAGAAATGAGTTATAAGTGGGAGTTATAACCGTGACGTCACATAGCAGAAGCTCCTGTACACTTTCAATATGGCCCGTATGTGTACGTCAATAGCAGATAAAACAAGCTACTTTTAAAATCGAAATAAATTATAACCCAGCGTTTTCCGCAAGGGTTTTTCACTTTCACTATGTACCACATGTGTATCTCCAACGTTCTGAACAGTAATTTATGTAAAAAGCGTAGTTCGGAGATATCAAACAAATACCAAAAAGATTTCTTACTTTACTAAAAGAGTTGAAGATTGATCGGATCAATTCGTGTTGCAGGTACAACTGCTATGAAAAACCATCTTAAAAACAAACATGCTGAGCAGTACGCTACTTTAACTGCAGCTCCCTCGACAAGTGGAAGTAAAAATGTTGTTACTCTCGCAACAAGTGCGTCTGTCGATTCCGATATTGTATCAGGTCCATCGCAAAAACAAAAACAGTTAACTCTAAAGGAAACAACTGAAAGGAAACTACTGTGGGATGTAAATGATCCTAAATCAAAAAAATATCATTATTTGATCGGTGAAATGGTTGCAATAGACAATGAACCGTTTTCAATTATTGAACGAGTTGGCTTCACAAGGCTTATGGAAAAGGCAGTGCCACAGTACAAAATGCCTAGTCGCACCTATATAACCGAAAAAATTATTCCTGATATATATAACAGAATTCATGCAAAAATTGAAGCTAATATTTCACAAGCTACAGCAATATCTGTGACATCTGATGTGTGGACATGTCTACACAATAATACGAGTTTCTTGAGTTTCACTGCCCATTGGTTGTCTCCAGAGTTTATTCTTGAGCATGGTGTTTTGGCAATGAAGCCGTTTTCTGGCTCACATACTGGCGAAAATATTGGAAAAGAGCTCAATGTCATTGCAGAAAGATGGGACATTCCTCAAAGCAAGATTCATTTGCTTGTCCATGACAGTGGAGCCAATATGATAAAAGGCGTACGAGTCGCAGAATATGATTCGGCGAAGTGTTTTATCCATTCCCTCCAACGAGCTGTCAATGAATCGCTGAAATCCCAATCGGAGGTACTGGAGACGGTAGCTGCTGCGAGACGGATTGTCACCCATTTTAATCACTCTGGTGTTGCGCAACAAAAGGTTAAAGCCATTCGTCAAGAACTTAATTTGCCAGATCACCAACTAGTACAAGATGTCAGCACAAGCTGGAATTCTACTTATTATTTGATGGAGCGATTACTAGAACAGAAACGAGCTGTGTCCTTGTACACAACAGATCATGATTCCTTGAACAATTTGACACCATCTCAGTAGGAACTAATGGAGCAATGCATCAAACTCCTCAAACCGTTCGAAGAGATAACTAAAATAACCAGCTCTGGTCTTTCCTGCATCTCTGAAGTGATACCACATGTTGTCACATTGACGAAATACCTGGGAAAGGAAGAGACTGCGGTTAGAACACCTAACTTATTGAGCATGAGATCTTCACTAAAAGCTGAACTAGAAAAGCGCTTTGACTTTGAAGAGAATGACAAATACTTGGTTGCAACTTTTCTTGACCCGAGGTTCAAAACTAGTTTCCTGGGAATAGTTCAAACCGAAAGAGCGAAACAAAAAATTCTATTACAAGCTCTGAAAATGAGTTGTGGTTGTGATGAACCTAGTGATGATGACTCTTCTCCACCTACTAAGAAAAGAAATACAAATGAAAATGATATAACCATTGAAATACATGACACTTTCTGGAACTGCTTTGAGGAAGTCGCTACAGAAAACATGCAAACTGAGGGTACGGAGAAAAGTGCTATTGCAAATGAGATAGATAATTATTTAAAAACTGTTCGCCTAGATCGGAAGGCAGACCCTTACAAGTGGTGGTCAGCAAACGCAAAACAGTATCCAATCCTAACAAAATTTGTTAAGATTTATCTTTCGTCTCCTTGTAGCAGCGTATACAGTGAGAGGCTATTTTCCGAAGCAGGTCTTGTCTACGAAGAAAAGCGCAATCGTTTACTACCAGCAAATGCTGAAAAACTTGTTTTTATACATCATAATTTGCCACTAATAGACTTTAAGTATTAAATTTGTAACGCATTCTTTTTAAAATAAATACATTTGTGATTGAAACGCATTTTTTGTTGCATAATTAGGTATCCGGTATCCGGCCGGATAGTAGTCAGTATTCGGCCGGATACCGGATATTAAAAAAATGGCCGGATACCGGATAGTAGCCGGATATATGTTGCATGTTTAATTCAAACTTTCGGATATGTATTTCTCCACATGAAAAATTGATTATAACATTAAGGTAAGTGAAACTGTAATTGATAATCAAAATACTTGTATTTAATCAAAATTATAATATTACATTGCATAATGATAATATTAAATAATTATTACATAAAGTTAGAAAAATAATTGCTCGCTGTGTCTGACAAAGGGTTTCCACCATTATTACAAGTAGTATCCCTATTACAGCTTGAGTTGTCACTATCGATTGATGATTGCAAGCATTGCTGATTTAGAAGTTCTATTGATGGCATACCACTGTATGATGGTGAGGGTGTTGAAGCGCCGTAAGGAATGAGGGTGTGGACGACTGTTGCGGGGAGATATTATTTTATTACGATGTAATGCTTCATGTTCCTGAGCGAGAATTTCCTGAAATTTTGTTGAAAACCCATCGATGTTGTCTGAGATATGGAACGAGGCTTAAAGCAAAATAACGATCATCATCTTGCAGATTCTCAGAATTCTGTCTGAAGTACCTTAACTTCTCTTCTTCCACCCGCATTAATTTCTGCAGTGCGCTGTCCTTCTCATTTCTCTTTCTTTTTGAAGAGGTACTGCTATGTTGTAAATCGCTGGCAACCGACAATGGTTTCTTACTATGAGATGTAAACGTTGCTTCAGCGTCATTTTCCACGTTCACTTCTGTTTGTAGATGAGATTGTTCGCTCTCACTGTACGCTGCATCCGGCAAACTCTCTTGTGCCTCGTCAATAGGTGGCTCGATATTTCATGTCGAATGTCAGGAATATTACCACTTGTTTTTCGTGGAGTAAAATGATCTTTAATAAAAAACATTGAGGAAAAACATTGCCATTTGGAGGACACCTCATCGTCAGCGGCATCTCCAGATCTCTTTTTTTCTAGCTTGCAGAGTTCTTTACGAAATGTGTCACGCAGGCCTCTCCACTTCTGAAGAACAGCATCTTCTGCAACAGCAAGCATTTTTTATATTTCTAATTTTGCCATATTCTTTATAATTTTGCAATTTTATTAAGTGACAAAGCAATAAGCTATGAAAGTAATGAGTAAATTAATCCTAATAGTAAATCTTTAATGAGTAAGGAAAAATAAATTAACCCATTATTTCAACTAAAATAATTGCTTTTTTTAGCTACTTAGCTACTGGCAACTCTTTTCGATCTATGGCTTTCTCATTCCGGATGTGACCTACGACAGTTCGACGAATAGTTTACGACACATGTTCAGCGATATGGGACACTTTAAATGAGAAGCATATGCCATTTCCAACAGAGACAATGTTTTCATCAATTGCATCTCAATTTTATACGAAATGGAAATTTCCTAATTGCATCGGAGCCATTGATGGCAAACATATAAGAATTAAATGTCCTCCTAATTCTGGATCTTTTTATTATAATTATAAGAAATACTTTTCTATAGTCTTGCAAGGCTTAGCAGATGCTGATTACAAATTTGTAAATGTTGAAGTTGGAAGTTACAGCAAACAAAGTGACGGTGGAATTTTTTCAACCTCATCACTGTACCACAATATAGAAAGCGGTACAGTTCGCATCCCTCCACCAAAGGTTTTACCAAATACAGATATTACTGTCCCACATGTTTTTGTAGGAGACGCAGCATATCCTTTAAAGAATTATTTAATGAGACCTTTTGTAGGACAAACATTGTCAATAGAACAAGAAATTTTCAATCGTAACCTTTCACAAGCAAGGCGTCTTGTTGAATGTGCTTTCGGTATAATAACGTCAAAATGGCGAATTTTAAAAACTGAGATTGAAATTCATCCTGATAAAATAGATTTAGTTGTGAAGTGTATTTGCCTGCTTCATAATATAATCATTAATTTGGAAGGTATCCCAGATGCTTTTCAGGCAACTCAACATGTACAACCACCTCCAAACGTAAACAACCGAACACGATGTTTCAATAGAAGTACGAATGCAGCCTACGAAATCAGAAACAACTTTACACAATATTTTAACAGTGTCAACATTAATCTTTGAAGTACGGTACTGACAAATGAAAGACTGTACCAATTATCTACTTTAAAATACAAACAATAAAAGATGTAAATAAATATTGTAGTATTTAAACACAGTAGAAATAAAAAACATGATTGTTTACCTGTAGTGTCCATTATTTCTGCCACTTCCTTCCATAAATTTTTGTTTAATTCTCGGTTGTGGTATTGTTTACTTTTTTGATCCCACAGTGATCGTCTTTCCTCGACGAGAGTGATAAGATTTTCACAATTCATTTCAAGAAGACACTTCTGGCGAGGGCAAATTTCGTACGAAATCTGATGAAAAACAAACTATTTTGGTCGCATACGACTAGTCGTACGAATTCGTGAGTACTCGTACGAATAGATCGGAAGCAAACTAACCGCGTCTATGAACAACAATGGTTTTGTTCGCTTCTGACGAATTCGCACGAACTCTCACGATTCGTACGACCATATTTTCGTACGAATTCTGATGCAATGTAACCGCAGCCTTAAGTTATATTAAAAAACAGAAAATTATGAACATATTGCATTGTTGGATTCCGAATAGAAAACGTTAAACCTCCGTACACCTCGAAGATATAAAAAGTGGCTACTGCATGGAACCGAAGTTTGGTTAGTCATGAGTGTGACTTAACAGAAAGGAAGAATAAAGATAAATTGTGTCTACATAGAAGAATAAAAGTTTAAAGTGGAAAAAATAAGTGAAAGGAAAGTATCGTGTATAATATGGTAAAAGAAAAAACTAATAAGTACGATAAACTACACTTCACATTTACACTTTTCACTCATTTATAAACTATATCTAAACTTTCACATAGTGAATAAACGGATAATTATAGATTTATTTCACTGTTAAACTATTATTTTACTGTTATAAAATTATTGAAAGAGTAATAATTACTGGAACACGATTAACCTATAAGCACGAACCGTTGTTACACGAACTTTTAGAACCGTAATGGCAGCGTCTGACGAAGCTTGTAATAAGCAAAAACTGGGTCAGGCTACAAGGTAAAAATTTTACATTTTTACCAATGAAAGTTAGTGTTCCGAGTCAGTAGTATTATATTTACAATTAGTTAATCAACGGACACGTCATGGACAACAAAATCAAGAAAGAAACATTTGGAACTTATTGTCTTATGAAGCAAAAATTAGATTTTTCACTGTCCAAACTGAGAAAACTTATTGGAATTGGCAATTTAAAAAGTACACTTAGTTTGAATAGTTAGTAAACAGCATCTTGTGTGCGGGGAGTAGGAACAGTTTCTTTCACTTTTTTAGCTTACATCAAAGTCAATTTTGATAACATTTTTCACTACTACTACCAATAGGACTTAGAATACACTTATGTTTGTTGTAATGACCATAACTGTTCATAATTGTTTATTTTTATGCTTTGCAGCTCTAATTTTAATCTATTATATTATATTTTATTCTATGGAATAATCACATTTCTATAAAATGCATCAAGAAATTAAAAAAAAAATAATAATTTTTTAAATATGCTGTAGAATGCAGTCATTTTGTGAAACTGTTGATTTGAATTTTTTATTTTGAATGTACAGTATGATTTTTTAAATTGGTGTGTTAATCAAAAATCAGTTAAAAGTGTCAACAGCTCACTGAGCAAAATTGATAGAGTGACACCTGAACAAATAATAGATCTGAAACAACAAGAGGAAAACAACTTATGACACAATCAACTCCACAAACCAACAGCATGGTACATAAGACTGTGAAAATCTACCAGAGTATACAAACAACACACACACATTTTTGTGTGTGTAATCCTTTTTTTTTTTTGGCAAGCAAAAGTCACTAAATACAAATCACGTTTTGCTACTTGAATTTATGCTTTTTCAGCAATGGGTATGTTTCCATTCCATGGACTTCAGGCTGCATTTTTATTCATGTGGAATATCTGTATCTTATAGCTATTAACAATGTGGTTCAAAATCTATCACTTCAATCACTACATAGATTAAGGAAGGACAAATCACTAGGAAACAGATTGGTTTTTCCTCTTCAAGGACCATTTTTGACACCCGGCATGAACACAGTTTCCAAAATATCAAACAACCTAGCTCCATTTCAAACTGTCCTTTAAATATATAAAGGTCCTAAGAAGCTTTTGCATTGAATGGTAACTGAACATTCACAGATGATTGCTGTATGCCTAAGCTTGTACGTTCCCATAACCTTTGTGCTCCATTATTTTTGTCCAATTTGTTTCCTTGTCATTCTGGCATGATTTTGCGTGAATATCAATCATATCCAGACTTATATCATCATCAACTGTGGCTCTACAACCCTTGGTGGGTCTTGGCCTGCTCCAAGAGTCAATTCCATTCCTCCCTATTGCATGCCCTGGGTTACCAGTTTCTTATGTTCAGCTTTCCAAGGTCCTCCTCTATCTGGTCTTTGAATCTACTTCGGGGTCTTCCTCTTTTTCTACTACCCATTGGTTTCTGGTAGAAAATGTGGTTTGTAGGCTGTCCTTCCTCCATTCTCTCTATGTGTCCAACTTACCTTAGCCTGTGTATTTTGATTATCCTGACAATGTCCGGTTCTTTGTACAGATGGTATAGTTCATAATTATAGCGCCTGCTCCACATTCCATTTTCTTGTACTCCTCTAAATATTGTTCTTAGAATCCGTCTTTCACAGCAACCTAGAAGTCTCACTATTTTTTGTTATTGTCCAGGTTGCTGAACCATATGTCAGCACTGGCCTGGTAAGTGTTTTATAGTTTTGCATTTCGTGCTTCATGAGATGAAGCTAGATGTCAGGTGCTTTTTAATCCATAATATGTTTTATTTGCGAGATATATTCTTCTTCGTACTTCATGTTGATCCAGACTTCTATACACACATTTGTAATTCTAGAATTTACAATAAATCCAGACTTGTAGGAACAACTCAGGAAACATGTAAGGAAAAAATCCACTGATAAGTGAGTAGTAGAACATTTAACATTTGACTGAGATAATGTCAGTAATATACTTATCTCAAGTTTTTTTTTATAATGAATTATGGTTGAATATTCATTTTTTTCTAGAATATTAATTTAAATAAAATAACAAATTTAATAAAAAGTGCATATCTAAAAATGCGAAAATAAGGCATTACAGTACAGTAGTGAAGCCAGAATGCCTATATGCAAGTGAATGTGCATTGAATTATAATTTAGACAAACTAGAAATTTTGGACAGACAAATTATTAGGAAAATATTAGGCCCACAAAAAACTTCAGAAGATTTGAAATTAAGAAGTAATAATGAAATATATCAAAGTATAGAAAGTATAACAGAAACACAGAGAAAAAGAAGACTATTATTTTTTGGACATTTATATAGAATGGACGACAATAGGTTGACAAAGGAAATCTTCAAATATCTGTGGGGGAAGAAGTGAACACCAAGTTGGATTAAAGAAGTCCAAAAGGATTTAGAAAAAAATAATATACACGCAGAAGAAGCAATTGAAGGAGAAGTTTTTCAGGCAAAAGTGTTAACAATGGAGGGAGTCCAGGGTAGGAGAGGTTCAAAGTGGACTGAAGACAGGAAGAAGAGACACAGTGAGAAGATGAAAGAGTATTGGAAGAAAAGGAAAGAACAAAGAGTAAAGAATTGAAATTGGCATGTGGTCCCTAGATGGCCGATACGGTAAAAAGAAAATAAATAAAAAAAAATTATTTCATGAACGTTGGTGTTCTTTTCCATTTTATTGGAAACAATCATGTTTAAACAAATTAACATATAACAAAATTTAATCTACAAGAATAAAATGTTTTATGGTATTCTTAATGTTATAAAAATTATAAATTTTGTGTTTAGAAACACAATTTTCAAACATTTATTTATTTAATTTTTTATATTGTCTATTTCAGATGCCGCCAAGTGTGTTACAGGATTGCAACAAATAACTATTTTATTGTTTTTATCTTCATAGCAAACATGTTAGCTGTCATAACAGCTGCTGCACACCCAAAGCATTCCCAACCAGGATTCAGCTCTGCTGCATAAAGCTTTTAATGGTATTCATATTCTCTTTTGTTTAATCTTCTTCACCGAATTTATAATAAAGGTAATTGCATTATAATTTAAGAATTGGGGATGCCTTATTCTTATATTAATATTAAAATTAAGATTCATTCAAGATTCAGAATATAATTTACAAATAAAGTAAAAGAGATCCTTATTTTATTCAAAACAGATACTAGGCCTGGACATGATTAACAACTTTACATCATTCTGCAATAAAATAAATTTTGCACTGCTGGGTGTTACGCTGGTAAACCTTGTTGTCTTTGTGCTTGACATAACACAAGACAAATATTTTCTATCAGAAAGTTTACTCCGTGATGTGAACTTATCCTTCGTATACTTAAGAGCTATCCATATGTGGAGGATATTTATACTTATCAGGGTAAGTTGGATTACTTGTAATCTTCAAATTTTATTAATATAAATGTATCATGCTCTGTAACCCAGTTGTGGTCTCTGAATTATTTTAGTAGTAAACTTATCCATTTTAATTTTTGTAATCTTTAGAGTAACATAATTAATCTGGTAATAGATGAAGATAGAAGTTTAAGTTTTTATGGTGACAGCACCAAAAGTTATTATTTGTTATTAACCCTTTGGGTGCCGATCACGTCATTTGACGTGATGTAGTTTTATGTTTTTTTAAATATGGGATCACTTCTAATGACGTCGTTTTAGCTGTCACATAATGTTTGTTAGTGTTCTTAGTTCTTGAAATCGCCAACAGATGGCAGCTCAACTGAACCAAACAGAAACTACAAAGAAATTTCCAATTGCTATGTGTAAAGACCCATGCTTCAAAGTTTTTCATTCAAAAACAAAAAAAATTATACAAACTATTATTAGTGATACATTTTCTTAAGTTTTGTGTTTAAACAGAGAAGAGTACTACTTCTATGTAATTAAAAGTGTTTTTATCATATTTTAGAGTGCTATAACAGTTTTGACAACTTTTTTATTTAATACAAATTTTGTACAAAAAAGTAAAGTTTCATTGAAAGAATTTATATAAAACAATAAAATTGTATATTTAATTATGAAGTGGAAGAATTATTCCAATCTGACGATGAGTTGAGAAGCTTGAAAGCGCTAATCGGAATAATTTTTCTATAGTGGTGTGCAACAATGATAATTCTGTTTGTGATTATAACCATTAACACAACTTTCTTAATTAAACTTATGAAGTGGAAGGTTCAACGTTTAAAATGGGGTAAGTACCATTTTTCTAGGTTATGTTATTGTTTCACAAGAATTTTTTGAAAAACATTAAAAACGCCAGCACTCTATAGAAGTATTTTGTGTCAGCAGCCAGCATTCTATAGAAGTTTTGTGCTGAAACATCCAGCACCCAAAGTGTTAAAAGCAAAACTAACAAAATCTTTTGGTTTGCATGTTGTTGTTACATTTGTTAATTAGATATTTTAAAAACGTATTTTTGAAAATTTATGTTTATTAAATTTGGAAATAACCATAAGCAGCTATTACTTGACACCGAAATCACATAAAATTACATAAGAATTACACAAAAATTTCTGTCAAATAAGTACTACTACAAATACAAATCAGTACTAACAAAACCAACACTGCTTAACAAATAATAACTTCCCAGTCACCTACAATTACAGTAGAATCTAGCTAACTCGCCTCCCGATATCTCAACATTCCGTATAACTCGATCACTTTTTGAGAGCAGAGAAGAGACAGAAAATTGTGTAATTGTGATTCTCTATGATGAGGTGTTTTGCAAATTTTGATCTAATGTGGTCCAAACTGTGAAAGTGTGTAGGCGGTCTGTGTTCTGTGAACCTCTTTAAAAAGCCACGGCCTGTCTGGCCTGTATAAAAGGTGTCACATAACAATTTGTAAACACCTGTTTTGTGTTCGAGGTTGGTAGGTCCATGTACGCGGATGTTATTCAAAATGTGGTTAGTGGTCTTGTATGTGACGTTTATATTGCTATTTTTATTTAAAATAGACCCGAAAACCTTAGGCATAAAGTATGTATATGATGTTGTAATGTATTTGCATGTTATACTCTCACGGGTTCCATGTCCGTTAATGTTTTTACGCCTTTTCTTAATTACAACAACATTAATAAACTAAATTCTGACCCAACTGAACATTATGCAAAACGGTTAAATCAGAGTATAAATAAGTGCACACATTTGTTCGACGAGCGAACTAGAAGATCTTTGAAACCCATAAATTCAAAAGCACCCACTTTGACAGGCTTACCCAAACTCCACAAGGAAGGTATCCCACTGAGACCACTAGTAAATTTCACCACTGCCCCGGGATATAAAACGGCTAAAAAACTAGTCAACATAATAAAGCATAATATACGAATAACTAATTATCATAGTTTAATTAATAATATTGACTTTGTAGATAAGGTTAAAGACTTAATAATTGAACCATCTTACAAACTTGCCTCCTTTGATATTATAAACTTATACACAAACATACCAGTAGCTGAGACCCTACGAATACTTAAGATTAACCTTATTAATACTAACAAACTGGACATTGAAAGTATAAACAAATTGATGGATGGACATTTTGGAACTGATTCTCGATCAAAACTATTTCACCCATAACAATCAATTTTTCAGCCAACAAGAGGGGTTAGCAATGGGTTCCCCACTTTCTGGCCTCCTTGCAGATATATACCTGAATAATTTCGAGAATTCCTTTATTCTTACTAATAACGGACACAGTGATAACATAATGTTTTATGGCAGATATGTTGATGACACCTTTTTAATATATAAGGGCACACAAAAGCAAATTGATAGGTTACATAATTATTTAAATAATATCAATGATAATATACAGTTCACACTTGAAAATGAATACAATGGAAAACTGAATTTTCTGGATTTAACAGTTGCTAAAAACAATAGTAAAAAACTACATTTTAACATTTATAGAAAACCTACAACAACTGATATTGTGATACACGCTAAGTCCTTTCATCCAATATCCCAGAAAATGGCTGCCTTTCACAGTATGATTAATCGACTTTTATCTCTGCCCCTTGGTGATAAAGAATACCATGAGGAATTGAACACCATTAAATACATCGCAGTCACTAATGGTTACGATGTCGGGGTGGTGAATAATATCCTTAGAAAACATAAGAAAAGGCGTAAAAACATTAACGGACATGGAACCCGTGAGAGTATAACATGCAAATACATTACAACACCATATACATACTTTATGCCTAAGGTTTTTGGGTCTATTTTAAATAAAAATAGCAATATAAACGTCACATACAAGACCACTAACCACATTTTGAATAACCTCCGCGTACATGGACCTACCAACCTCGAACACAAAACAGGTGTTTACAAATTGTTATGTGACGATTTTGACGCCTTTTATATAGGCCAGACAGGCCGTGGCTTTTTAAAGAGGTTCACAGAACATAGACCACCTACACACTTTCACAGTTTGGACCACATTAGATCAAAATTTGCAAAACACCTCATCATAGAGAATCACAATTACACTAATTTTAAAACAAACTTGATATCTCTTCACATATGAAAGAAAGGGCGACATATGAACGCCCTTGAGGAGTTCGAAATTTACAGAGCTTATAACAATGCTGATACCAAGCCGCATGTCCTAAACGATCAACTGCTTTTTAAATCGAATATATTGTACGACACCGCTTTGCGTTATTGTCACGATAAGAGTCAGACTTGATTCAGTGCGCGATCAGCTACCGTACGGTGTACACCATTTAACCGTCGCGCTCATCTTTATACATTGAGTATTGTGGTTTTTGTTTGTTTGGATTTTAATGTTCTAATTATTTGACAACTATATCATCATTTGATGATATAAGAACATACTTTTAAGTTCTGAGGATGGGACAAGTGTCCCGAAACATGTCAACTTTAGATTGAAGACATCGTTACAGAAAGTCACAGATGGTAAGTTGCAATATATTTGATGTTGGAGAATGGATGGGGCAGGATGAAAACTGTGAACTTTTAGGAGATGGTGAAATAGTTGCTCTAGTGAAAGAGAATGAGGATAAAAATGAAGATGAATCAGAAGATGAAGAGATGGAAGACAACGGGAAAGTTAAAAAGATGACTCACAGTGAAGGACTAAAGGCCGCTGAAGGAATTCTCTGTTACTTGGAGGAGCAGGGTGCATCTGCTATGGACATTTTGTTTCTCCATAGCCTACGTGACGAAGCTGCATGAAGACAAAATGAGTGTGAGAGACAGTCTAGCATCTCGAGATTTTTTTCTACAAAGAACTAGTCGTTTCTTCAGTTTTGTATGTAAGTTTTTTTTTTAACTTTTAACAATTATTTTAGGGTATGTTGTATTTTTCTGTGTCCCGTATTCTGCTAGAACTTTCATTAGAGTAATATGCAGTAAAATATTATGAGTTGTGAATAACTCACCCCTTATTCTGTAAAACTCAACATTTTCGGTAACTCGTCACCCTCTCAGTCCACATTAGGTCGAGTTTGTGGGACTCTACTGTATTACATTATATACAGGTGGCAATGACAAGAATTCAGTGTATACAGTAGTATTCTCACATCTACAATAATCCTTAAATTTTTTTATTGTTATTTACTATCAACAATAATCTCAAATAAATCAGTGTGTCAAAGAAATGAATTGCAACTTCAATATCATATATAGGTAATCCCTTTGTACTTACAAATTCAAGGTAAGTTTTGAGTAGTTTTATCTGTGAATGGTAGGACATTGTAGGATAGTTTTATAATTTTACAACATTATTTTCAGTTCTCGATATAAAATAAATAGTTTCAACTTTACATTGAGAAATCGTTCCACTACCATTGTAATGGGGCTATTTTGAACAGTATATTTTTTATTTTCAAGTTATCAATTATTGGGGACGGATCGGTTTGGACACCCTTTACGGTAACTCAGACATGTTGGTTTGGACACCCTGTACCGGGTCGTGCCTGGCGCACAAAGATAACAGCGTTGGAATGTCAGCCTATGCGCACATGCGTGTATCCTCCGTTGGGGAGAAGTAACAAAAACTTTGTAAATAACGCTCAACTACAATGGAATGTGGCGGTGAGTGTGCGCACGTGTGCCGCTATCTGTACTCTCGACACCAAAGTCGATCACCGGAACCAGCTATCTAAGAGCCGCAGCCAATCACAGCGCGAGCTGACGGAAATGTTTTTTGGACCAAGGCACCTGTAGCGTCACTAGTCGACGAAATAACCCGTTCCCGGCCGGGGCAAGGTCCGCAGTTCGCGAACCTTAAATTTTGTATTTTAACATCTTCTGAAGTGTAACAGTAAGTTTGAAGAGAAACAGTTAAATCCGACAGTTTAAACGAAGTTAGCAGAGTGAACAGCAAAAGTGGAAAATGTGACAAATAAACAGAACATTCATACACATGCGAGATGCCGCACATGGTCATCAGAAGGACGCTGGTTAAGGAGTCGACTCAAATCTAAATTCAATTAATTTTCAAATTTATAAAAAAGCGCTAAATCTAAATTATGGGGAATTTTACAGTATGAGAGGGAGAGAGTGAGCATATACTGGGTCGTTCTTTGAGTAGAAAATAAGTTAGTCGTAAGTATATATGTATATTCAGTAATAAATAAATCTTGATAGCATGGCTAGGTGAATCAAATATTGTTCGGAGGGTTATTTGTAGAAAAAGCATAACTACAGTAGAAATCATAATTTGACGTAGTTTCACAATTCAGCCATAAGGCGTAGTTTAGTAAATTTAAACCGGAAGGTAAACAGAAAAATTGTCATGCTATATAAATAAAATACCATTTTATTTATGTTTGTAAAATACGTGTGTGTCATTGCATTACCTGTTGTTTTTCTCTGCCTAAGTACATCAGACGACACCCTGGTTTATTCGCGATGAAGGTAAGTGGAACAAATTTGAATATTTTGATTTAAAAAGCAAGTAGAGTTTCAGTTATATAAACAGGTTTATAAACTTTAATATTTATTTTTAAACTCATACTGCTTTACCATCTTACCAACAATAATTGCAATGTCCTTCAAACTATAGCATAATAACATTTCTTCATTATGAGCAGAAACATTTGTAATGGATAATGAAAACCACTGTCACAATTTTAACAAATACACACACACACACACACACACACACACATACTAACCAACTCATAGAACATTATGATGCTTTCAGTAGGTGGTGGTGATTTTGGTGAATCACGCCATCTCCTCCAAATTAAAACTGCCATATAGAGAATACTTCATGGTCACAGGACAGGAAGCTAGAGAAGGAGAGCGCATCCAAATTGGCATCTATTCCTTTGAAAAAGTCAAATACTTAGTTTATTTTGGATGCCAAGTTAACTCCGATGAGGAAACAACAGAAGAAATAAAGCGAAGAATCACCTCAGCTAATAGGTGCTTCTTTGGTCTCAGACCCCTGTTCCAGGGCAAAATAATTGCCAGGAGCATTAAGCTGCTTCTGTATAAAACACTGATCCGCCCAGTTCTCACATATAGTTCAGAGACCTGGACCATTTCTAGGAAGTATTAGTCAAGCCTGCTGGTTCATGAACGCAAAATCCTCCACAGCATTTTTGGTCCAATATGTGTGGGAGGTGAATGGAGGAAAAGGACCAATCAAGAACTGAACACTCTTCTGAATGAACCAGATGTTGTGAAAATTATAAAACTTGGTAGACTAAGGTGGGCTGGACATGTGATCAGAATGGGGGAGAATGAAATACCATAAAGGCACTCACAGAACAGATCTATGGCACAAGGAGAGTTGGTAGACCCAAACTACGTTGGGAAGACAGTGTGAACTATGATGTGCACCATATCCTTGGGACCCGGAACTGGAGAACAGCTGCACTTGACCAGGACAACTGGTGGTGGCTGTTAAAGGAGGCCTTTACTCAGTAATGGGTTGTTGCGCTGCTGAAGAAAAAGATATAGAGAATACAAGGCATTAATTTACAGCAATAAAAATAATTAATGATAGGGATGAGTACTGGTAAAACTAATAACTGGTACAATACAAGTTTTAAAAATACACTTATGTTGATAAGTTATAAGGCTCTAAGTCTAATCTAATTATAGCTACAAATTTTTAGAGAGAAAATCAGCAACCTACAAAAATCACTGTTTCAAAATATACACACATACAGTACATCAAAAATGACACTACTACAGTCTAAAATTTTCACTGTCACAGCTTTATCAGTAGTGTAAAAATATACATCAGCTGAAGAAAACCAAGAACAATATACTGCAACGATACAACCATATGCTGTATTGAGCATTGATTTAAATAAATCTAAAATTTGTTTAATATAAGTTAGGGGTAAATGGACAGGTCTGGGATAAAAATGTTTCATTGTTATACTAGGGGAGAAATTAACCTGTTTCAACAGGCAAAGAACACCTGCTCGATTGTATGTGTGTTACGCGTATATCTTGTGTGTGTGTTAGTGATGCATGTACAGACAGGAATCTCAGCTACCCTCCCCAAGTAATTACTAAAATAATTATTTTAATTCACTGTGTGAAAACCTAATTAGTGTATAAACAAACAAAAGGCACCAAAGTGTGTGTAAATTTTATAGTTATCCACAGTATGAAAATGACGTTAATAGGACACACTACGCGAAGACAGTGCGAAATAAATATGCCAAAAGTACGCAAATTACCCTAAGACGCTCAAATTAATACAGTGAGTGCTTAATCAAATTAGCTATGATTTGTGCTATCTCGATTCCGTGCAAAACATTGCCATTTGCAAAAAATTGCAAATATATGAAAAGGTTCGGGAGTGGGGGCTAGCATGTGATCTGCAGGTCTTGACAAGATGATTTCGGAACCAACAGGTGTGGAATCTCGAGAGGGTATAAATTAAGGGTTCGACTGAAAAACCCTTCTCTTCATTTCAAGACACAGTTGCAGTCGGACATGCTGTCCGTCGGCAGAACAGTTTTATTTTATTATAAGTCTCATCTATGAATGAATAAAGACGTTCAGTAATTATGTTTATGATGTTTCGGGAAACGTAAAGTACTGGGACCGCTTAAGTCAGCAGAGTATCTACGGAGAAGCTACAAGAGCGACGCGGGATGCTGGACGTTAGGAGATGCTTTTTAGACGCCTCACTGACGACTGAGATCCACCTTGTAGCAGATAGTAATTCTCTGGGACAGACCACACACTGCTGGAGAACGACGCTGGACTCTGGACATATCCAGGACCACGCCAAGCCAGGAGTAACGGAAACCCAACTCTGGACAACGCTGGACCCCGTCAATAAGTCGTAAGATCATCAAAACTCGAGGTGACATGCATAATGCATTTATAAATGATTTTTTAAAAGAGCTCATATGTAAAGACTATATAAAAAGACAATAAATTAAAACAAAAAAAGTTTATAATTAGAAATAATATATTAGAATCTTAGATAAATGTTTTAGTCGTAAGATTGAGCGATCGCATATAAAGAAATATAGAAAAAAAAGAGTTTAAATTTGAGATAGTATACTTTTGTTTATCAAAGTAAATAATTGAAATGATTTGATATTTGCATTTTGTAGAAGAAAATAATTTAAATTTTAAATATGAAACAAATGCCAGTCTAAGAGTAATGAATATAATTAAAAATTTTTTTTTTTTTGAAACATTGGTATAGACTGAGCAAGCTGAAGTCAGATCTGAATTAAAATAATTCAATTAAAATTACATTTAAATTTTATTTTGTTTTAGTAAATCAAATAGAATAAATGTCTAGAGTAAGATTATTAACATGTGTAGGTGTAAGAGTGTTTTAAATGTGTGTAACACCATATAGTTTAAGAGATAAACACTTAATAATGAGTGATATCTTAATCGAAGATTATTAACAATGTTTTATTATTTATAATGTTTGATAAAACAATAAATATGAATTTTTAACTACTCATAAATCTACTACTCTTATTATAGTTACACCTGGTATTTTATACTGTAATTACTTACACCCTGCATATATAATTTGTGTTGTTACATAATTTTGTCACCCGTTAACTTGGGCTTGACACGCTTACATTAAATAATATGTATTGTTGTATAGAATTGTCGTCCCAAAGAACGTAGGGCCATACAATTCAAAGTACATTAAATTTGCAACTTGTACTGTTGTAATACACAATATGAATATATTATGACATGCACTTTGGAAACGTAAGTTTGTTGGCTAAATAATTCTATGTAATTGTTAATTTGACCAATATTGATTATAAATGACGAGTATTTTTTAAAATTTTTTTCAGCTTTTTGTTCCAAAATTATTGATTAGAATGGACAATTATTTGGACTCCAGACTCTTCAGAGGCTATCATATAACACAAAGCTATGCAGTTGGGCAAAGTAAAGTGATCCAAAATTTAAAAGATTTAATTGGGCCCAATGATATATTTGTATCAATTCAAGACAGAGAAGAAGATGATAGACAAAATATCATGAAAGAAGTGGGTAAAAAAATATTATATCACACAAAATTCGTTTCCATCATATCTTCTTTATTTTTCATGTAAATTTTCTTTTTTTATACTCACTTCCCAAAACTGATAACCTTTATGAATTAATTAAATAGAATTTAATATTTAGCCAATGTCAGTAGATATGACAGAATACTAATTGACAGACTCCTACACAAAACCCAAAACGGAGCAAGACAGAAAACAACAACAAATTCATGACAGTCATACATACTGGTATAGTTACTGGAAACTTTGAAAACATCAACTAACTGTGTTAAGTGTGGAGGAAACATGCATATTAATTACTGGCAAAATAGAAACTTAATTTACAGATGTGGGCCAAAAAACTGTCGAGTAAAAAAAATATGTACATGAAAGTGCTACCTTTGGACTTCATGCAATCTTCCCATCACCTTGATGTCCATTTTAATTGCATGGATTTTGAAGTATCCTTTCTGTCATTGTAAGAGACTCTTGTTTGTCACAACCAATGGCACGAAAATTAGCCTAATACATTTTTTCAGAGAAATTCTTATTGTGTGGCTGATTGAAAATTCTTGTAAAATTGGGGGCGTAGGGCAAATTATTGATATCGATGACAGCACATTTGGTAGACAGAACTACAATCGTGGGCGACTAAATAAGATTCGTTGGGTATCAGTGAAATCCCAAAAAATCAGTATCTTTCCATATTATCTTATGTGGCTAGAGATACATTATACAGAAGCGGTTAAGAAAAATATATAGTAAGTACTTAAAGAAATTAGTCTTATTTTGTTAGGACAAACAGTAACAGGATAGTTAATGTTCAATCCGAGTATGCTCATTTTATTTTAAAATGTACCTCAAACAATTTAATGGGGCCATCCTAAATTTTACCTGTTATACCTGCAGTAATTGTATTGTGGATCGCTAAGCGACCCTTTTAAGATCGTAAATGGGATCGTTTATGACTAAAGCAGGCAGTCAGACTAGATGCCCCCATCAGGTTTCTAAAACCCGTTTCAAGTAAGACAGATGTTAAAGAGATTTGAAGAAAAAGGGCCAAAGGAAGATTTCGACTATTTTAAAGACAATGCTTTGTGCTTTTATGAAATGTGCACTGATTATTTAGACAACTGGACAATGCCGTTGTCTGAATTTTATCCACTTTTGTGTATGAATTTTTGACAATACTAAAGTGAACTCAATGTACAGTACAAAAACATCACTCCATGCTTACAGTATGTACTTGGAAAATAAAAATGTAGAGATAGAGGAAGACAAACTGTTTGATCAATTTTGTAATTTCAAAAATTACACTGTCGCACTTCATTTGAAAAACAATGACAAAATTGTGACAAACAGTGGTGTGATTTTTAAAAGAGAGATTCAAATCCTGGTCTCCATTTTGAACTGTTAACAATAAGGCAGTTTATAGTCTGGAAGAGTATTTCCCTAATAAACGTCCAGTGTACAAAAGAGAGAGATTACATCTGTGAGAGGGCTGATATGTTAAAATACAACTTTTGCAAGATGCAGTGTGATTCTTTTCATAATTACATGATGAACGATAAAATTGAACGTCTACAAAATGTGGTTCTTCAGAGAAATATAAGTATGATGAACCAGGAACATCATGAACAGATTCTTAAAAAAGACAATAATCAAGTGAAATGAAATGTATTCCTTAAATACAAAAGACTAAATTTTATGATTTTCTAATAATAAAAGTATTATAATTTTTATGCATTGTTCTAATGTGTTGGTAAGCCTAAACACATACAAACAATTATATTTGATTTTAATTGTTTTTACAGTTAGTTTTCAAGTTATGTGTAATATTTATGAATAATATAAATTATATATATTTTATGTACTCCACTAAACTACCATTTAAATATTTTTGTTTAATTTGCTTGCATTTTATATTCAGCTTTTAAGTTTTTGTATCTGGGAACCCTAAGCAGTTTTATCTGTGAGCAGTTTTATTTGTAACTAGCGAGTACCCGGCATGTGTTGCAATGCCACTCAAAGAAAGAAAATGTTTGTATATATACAATATGTAAAGACTTCGTTCGCGTGGTCTTCAATTTAATGCGATAATATATTTAGAACAGAATCTATTCCATTGGGTTGCCATAGTAACCAGATCTAATAAGTTAGTTTTTTAAGACTCCAAAGGACCCCCCAGAGGATCGTATCGAAAAAAAAAAACACCTGTCCTATGTTGGTTCTCCCGTTGCGTAAAATATTTGTGCCAAGTTTGGTTGAAATCGGTCCAGTGGTTTAGGAGGAGATGTGGAAGAACCCAAAGAACCCCCAAAAGAACCCCATCAAAAAAACACCTATCCTATGTTGGTTCTCCCTTTGCGTAAAATATTTTGTGCCAAGTTTGGTTGAAATCGGTCCAGTGGTTTAGGAGGAGATGTGGAAGACCCCAAAGGACCCCCCGAAGTATCATATCAAAAAAACACATATCCTATGTTGGTTCTCCCGTTGCGTAAAATATTTGTGCCAAGTTTGGTTGAAATCGGTCCAGTGGTTTAGGAGGAGATGTGGAAGACCCCAAAGGACCCCCCAATGGACCCCGTCGAAAAAAACACCTATCCTATGTTGGTTCTCCCGTTGCGTAAAATATTTGTGCCAAGTTTGGTTGAAATCGGTCCAGTGGTTTAGGAGGAGATGTGGAAGACCCCAAAGGACCCCCAAAGGACCCCATCGAAAAAACACCTACCCTGTGTTGGTTCTCCCGTTGCATAAAATATTTTTGCCAAGTTTGGTTGAAATCGGTCCAGTGGTTTAGGAGGAGATGTGGAAGACCCCAAGAACCCCCCAAAGGACCCCATCGAAAAAAATTCATAAACCTTCGCAGGCGGGCGCACAACAACTCACCGAAGTTTCATCGCAATCGGATGAATGGTATAGGAACGCATACGGGACAAAGAAAGAAACAAACATTCATTTTTATAGATATAGATTGCTAAGTAAATAAAATTTGTTTAACTGTGTGCGTTTTATGTCAGTGTGTTTGCTCTTTTATTTGTGATTCTGAATGCAATGTTGTAAAACCAGATTTTTTTTTGGTTTAATTTATGGGTTCAGTGTGATTATTAATGTACCAGTATGTATGACTGTCATGAATTTGTTGTTGTTTTCTGTCTTGCTCCGTTTTGGGTTTTGTGTAGGAGTCTGTCAATTAGTATTCTGTCATATCTACTGACATTGGCTAAATATTAAATTGTATTTAATTAATTCATAAAGGTTATCAGTTTTGGGAAGTGAGTATAAAAAAAGAAAATTTACATGAAAAATAAAGAAGATATGATGGAAACGAATTTTGTGTGATATAATATTTTCTTACCCACTTCTTTCATGATATTTTGTCTATCATCTTCTTCTCTGTCTTGAATTGATACAAAAACACGCATGACACGTCAATTTTAAACAACTTCTAAACAATGAAAAAATTGATAGATCGATTTGGAAATTAACAGGAGTTAATACACATAAAATACAAATCTTGCAGCATACAAAAAATTTTAGTTTTACTGCTAAGCTACAGATGTTGCTCCACAAACTTTTTAACTGATCCTTGTACTTATCAGTCTGTAGCATCTCATCCTAATAAAAATGTCAGTGTCAGTGCCAGTGAAAATTAAACAAAACAGAAATGCCATACTGCTTACCTTTGTCATACTGCCTTTTTGCCACGACAGTAGCCTATAGATATTTTGTGCCTACAGTCTAAAGTTTATTGTTCTACTATGTTTTACAATAACCAGACAAAGGTCAACCCAAATTAGTCCATCTAAATGGAATTCTATTTGACTGCCCTCACTGACATGAGTGAAACTTTCCTCTCCTAAACCTCCTCCATGACTGCACCCCCAAAGTTGCTGAGTTTGTGGATCCATATCTCCACTTTTATGTTGAATTCATTCTTGTTCCTATTAAGTTTTCCTATTATTCAGTTTTAAGTAGGCCTGTCTTAGCTATGTCAATGTTGGCCGATATCATTGGAGCAATGTAGTGAGTTATAAGCGTTGTTGTTAGATGCTTGTTAAATGGAGAAATGTTATTAAATTAGATGCTTCTTAGATGCTAGTAAATGCATCTGTTAATAGTATTTTGAGATGTCTGATTGAGGAATTAGTTTTGAATCTTGATTGTTCATTGACTATTAATTGTCAAGTTTCTAAGTGACAGTTAAGTCTGGTTAAGACCACTTTTCCTTAGCCACAAAAGAAGTAAGAGAGATTGATCTGTAGATTCTTAATTCTTCTTTTGGTTTTCCAGGTTTTTATTGGTATCATTATTGCCTTCTCCAAAGCTGATAAAATTTTTTTTACATTACTATACTTGAGTAAGGTAAGCAGTGATACTCTGGATGAACTGGCAAGCAGTAGGACACTTCATTGTCCTGGGGTTGAGAAATCGGCCCTGAAGGGGGATGAACTAGTTACTAGTCAACAACATTGGGCTGTAGAAGACAACGAGAAACCACTATTTTAAAGATCATTTAGATACCTCTAGTAATATCATCATTGCAATAATATGTTCAAGGCAAAATCATCCGGAGCTTCAAATTCCCCAGTTGGATCCCTGGGGGGGGGGGGGGCAGTTTTGAACAGTTATGAAGTAAAACGAAAATTAAATATAAACACAGACGTGAATGTGGCTTTACGATAGAATACTGAACATTTCATGGACAGCACATATAACTAATGTTGAAGTTATTATAAGGATAAGGAAAGAAAGGGAAGTTATTAACACAGTAAAGATTAAAAGACATCAGTATTTGGGACATCTCATGAGAAATGAACAGAGATTTTCCTTATTGCAGTCCTCACTACAGGGAAAGTACTTGGAAAGAGAGAAGTTGGGCAACCAAGAATCTCATGGCTGAGAAATTCAAGGACCTGGTTTGGCATGAATACAATTGACTTATTCCATGCAGCAGTACAGAAAGTTAAAATAGTCTGTATGATATCCAACATCTGAAACAGATAGGAACTATCAGAAGAAGATACTTGAGTAATTCAATCTAAACAGGTTTGCTCTTTACTCGACCAAATTTTGGAAGTTCCAGCCCTTCTTGGGGGCATCTATCCTCTAGGCATCTACTTCATGGTATCTAGGGGGGGGGGGTAAACTTGTACGTTTTGGTTGTCTCCAATGATTCTTACTTTCACTTGGAATATTCCTAATTCAGATTTATGAATGTACTCTACATTTGAAGTTGTAGCTATCAAGGAGTCAGCAAAGAGAAGATTGTATAATATAGAATGAACATAATATAGAATATAGAATATTTATTGATCTGTAGCCTCTTTTGTTTCTGTGAGGATTAAAGAAAATATAAATCATTTTGGTACTAAACAACAACAGCTGCTGCTTAGAGTCAGTTTACGTCAGCGATTACTCAGTTCACTTTTATGTCGGGCGATTTGCACAGTGTGTCTCAAGTGGTCTATTAGTGAAAAGTGATTATAGTGCGGAATTCTTTATAGTTGACATTATTATTTGTGTGGACAGATTAACTTGAATTATTGTACGAGTATAATCTTGTTGAATAACTTGTTGATTACAAACTGTTTAATTGTGATAATTAAAGCTGGTTTTTAGTGACTTCATTGGTGTCTTGTATTTTGTTTTCCACTGTATTATACGGCGATCAGTTAGACCATCGTAACAATATTATAAGAGCATTGGGTAGAGTTTACACTATTTTTGTTTCTATTAGTAGGGATATTTTAAACCATTTAACTAAACCTTAGTAGTCAACAATAATAAAAATTGTTTACTGAAATTTCATTTCAGTGTTGCTCATATTAAATGTGAATTTTTTCAGGATTTCCGTGCTTATGGTGCATTACCAACTTGTGACTATATAAGAAGCCTTAATTTCATAAGTCCTGATAATTATTTAATTTCTGACAGCATAATTGGTGAATTAGGTGTACTTACAGGAATACAAAGTGAAGCTGAAATCACATGTGAAACAATATGTGAGGTACCGTATGCATATAAAATATTAACACCATTATATTATATTTACTGTTAAATACACTTAATTAATTTAAGTAATATGAGGAGTGTTTGATAAGTTCATGCAAAGTCAAGATATGGCACTCATAGTACATAAATGACATCATTTTTAGTTTCGTTCATCTCCACTAGAAGTGTTTCAGTCACGTTGTTGCCAATCGTTTGAATTTATCAAGTACAGTATTGTGATTTGCAAAAAATTGATGAAAGAGAATTTTGTGTGGTGATAAAACATTATTTTTTGAAAGGCAAAATTGCACAGGAAACTAAATCCAAGGTGGATAAATATTATAGTGAGTCAGCTCCATCAACTAGAACAGTTTACAAAAAGTTTGGTTATTTTCGTAGTGGTCACATGAGCATAAACAATGCTGAATGTTCTGACGGCCTGTTAAGGTTACAGCTGCAGAAAATCTTGAAAAGTCCATGATATGGTCATGGTTGACAGAAGATTGAAAGTGTGTAAAATTGATAAGACAATAGGCATCTCAAATGAACGGGTACATCATATTTTACACGCACATTTACATATGTGAAAACTGTCCGCAAGATGGCTGCTGCATTTGCTCATGATCGACCAAAATTGTGAACGAATAAACATTTCTAGTCACGGTTTGGAGCTGTTTCAACGTAATCAAGAAGAATTATTGTGCCGTTTCATGACAGTTGATGAAGTGGAAGTGGACACATTATGCTTACAACAAATAGCAAGTTCCTGGATTTTGTTGTCCATGACATGTCCATTGATTAACTAATTATAAATATAATACTACTGACTCAGAACACTAATTTTTTATTGCTAAAAATGTAAAATTTTTACCTGGTTGCCTGAACCAGTTTTCACTTATTATAAGCTTCATCAGAGGCTGCCGCTAGGAGCGCTGTCCGTCTCCTTCTTGGTGACAGCACCGTTGTTCAAAAGATCAATGTTGTATGTGTACGGTGTGATATATTCAAATAGTATGTGTGATTTGAATTGTGTCTGTTCGTTTAGGATGTCGTTTTTATGTCTTTTTGGTGTTTGTATATTTCTAGTTGATCAAGAGTGTCTAGTTTTCGGCCTTTTGTGTGTACGTGTAGAAATACATGTTGCTGTTTATGTTTGTGCGTGTGTGGTTTGCTTCAATGAGGTGATTTGCAGAGGTGGACACTCCACCATTTACACTCTTATTTTACTGAACATTATTAAATTTACATACCATTTTACTGAATACTATCTGAGTCAGTAGTATTATATTTATAATTAGTTAAATAGCACGTTTTCTTGTAACGTGCGATTTTTAATTAGTTCAGTAATTTAGCTAAAGCACTGAATATTATTGTTTTTGTTCTTAAATAATTTTTGTCCGCAGGCATACTTTATAAAAATTGATAAAATACGTAGTGCAATGGTAATGACAGATTACCAAATGGAATTGAGAATGTGGAAATCTGTTGCTACAAGAATGGCTGTCCTCATAGCACGGAACAATAACTACTTTCAGGTAGAAGCTACTAAACAGATCATTAATTATAAACGTATATAATTGATTAATTTTATATACCTTATGTATTAGGCTAGAAAAAATTATAACAGTGGCTGAGTCAGGTCTGTGGTATATTCTTATCATAGTAGAAGTCATTGGCATAGCCAGGATTTTTCAGTGGACAGGGATTCAGTGTTAAGTGGTGATGGTCATACTTGTGATATGCTGAGGTTCATCTTTTGTCACATGTTATGGAGAGTTTTTATATGACAAATTAAAAAATAGTGTCAGATAAAACAGCTGGTAAAACTTTATGCCTTAAGTTAACAGTCATAAGGTAGGACTGCTTTGAACCTGAATAGCAGGAAAGTAGGTCTACTACACAGCTTGTCAGCATTAGTGGAAAGCCTGAAATTTGACAAGAGAAGAAGGAGATTTAATCAGCTGGGTTTTAATCTAATAATTAATTTAATCCATACAATTTAAAATATGTTATGTTATTATTTTTATACATTTAACAGGACACCAGTAGTGAATATGAAAGATAATAAGGCTAAAGAAAATAAGATCCAAACCAGTTCGTCTCCTATAAAGGCCATTACTTTTATCTTTGATTCAGATATGTTACAGTTATATTATTTCATATTTTATGTAAGATGTATATTGCTCGCTGGAGATCATCTTCTGAAATGGTGAATCTCTTGGTCATCCGCGAAGAGAATGGGTGCGAGCTTTTATTTCGGTGGATTTTAATACCGTCAGGGATTGTTGTTTCCATTTTTTGAGGAGATCATCTAGATAAAACTTAAAAACGTTGTGGTGATAGACAACAACCTTGTCTTACGCTTTGGTTTGTTTCAATATGGATAGATTCTTCTCCGTCGTCTATGATTATCGCGGTATGTCTATATAAACTCTTTAGGGCCAAACTCTTTATTGTGGTATACCTTTATTTTCAAGTATGTCCCATAACTTCGGTCTGATCACTATCAAAAGCTTTGTTGAAATCGATAAAGGTAATGTGTGTTTCTAAATTCTTTTCACATAATTTTTCTACCACATGTATGGTAAATATGCAACCTATGTAAGAGCGTCCTATCCTAAAACCATGTTGTTCTTTCTCTAAAAGAGTTTCTGCTATGTTCTGTAGTTCAGTTGTTACAATACGTGCTTATAATTTATAATACGAATTTATGAGACTAATATCTCTTTAATTGTTGGTATCTCTTCTGTCTCCCTTCTGAAAAAGTGAGATCACTTTCGATATTGTCCATTCTTGTGTTATGTGTGTCTGCTTCCAGCACATATTAAGCAAATGTAGGATCCTTAAATGTAACAAATACCACCATATTTAACTAGTTCTGAGTTTATATTATCTGGGCCGGTTGCTTTTCTATTTTTAAGCCGTTCGATAATGTCTTTTAATTCTTCCAATGTAATCTGGTCTACTGTAATGTTTTGTATTTCCATTTCCTCTTCGATGTTGGAGTCAAACCAAAGTTTTTTTTTGTAATGTTCAATCCATTCTTCTTTCTCAATAATATTCAATCTAGATGCATCCTTTTCTTCTTTGTGAAGATAATTATCTTGGACGTGACATTACTTATGATCAAGATAGAGATATAGAAAATAAAGTGACAAATTTCACAAGAATCTGTGAAGTGATTTGGAGAATGTTGGGAAATAAATGTAGAAAAGAAACCCAAATAAAACTTTATAAAACAATGGCAATACCTACGAGGGGGTACCCAAAAATAACCGGAATAGCGCTGCGATTGGTGGAGCTTATGTAGTACGCATTTCTCCTGCTAGGCGAGCATAGCGCAACTCGTTCAGAGTTCAGTGCTGTCATTGTTGTTGCCTGGGAAGCTTGTGTCTGGTCACAGTAATTCGTTTTGTAAATGTAGTTTCGCTTGCTCCTCGTTTTTTGTCATAACGGATTTAAGTGAATAGCGCGCTGCTGTGAAATGTTGCTTCCTGCTTGGGAAAAACGCCGCAGAAACTGTTGTGATGTTGAAAACAGCTTACAAGGATAGTGCTATGGGAAAAACTCAAGTGTAACAATGGTTTTCTCGTTTCAAAGAAGGTGAAATGTCAATTGATGACAAACCTCGTTCTGGACGTCTGTCAACTTCCAGAATTGACGAAAATGTTGAAAAAGTTCATGCAATCATGCTTGAAGACCGACGACGGACCATTGAAGAGATTAATAAGTTATCTGAAATAACTTGGAGCTCGGTTCGTCAGAAGATTTGGGGATGAGAAGGGTCACTGCAAAATTTGTGCCTCGGGTCCTGACTGAACAGCAAAAAACAACATGACTCCCTTGCCCCATGCACCTTACTCACCTGACCTCGCTCCGTGCGATTTCTTCTTGTTTCCGCGAATGAAGAGGGACATGAAAGACAATGTTTTGACGACGTGGAAGCGGTAAAGAAAAAAACGAGGCAGGAGCTGTCGGCCATCACAACAAACGAGTTTGAAAAATGTTTCCAGGAATGGGATCGCAGATTGGACAAATGTATTAAGTGTAATGGAGAGTACTTTGAAGGTGATAAGGTTGTTTTGTAAAAAAAATTAAATACATAGCTTTAAAAAAAAAATTCCTGTTATTTTGGGTACCCCCTCGTATACTACTGTATGGTTCTCAAACTTGGGTCATAAAGAAAAAAGACGAACAGAAAATACAGACAGCAGAAATACAATTTGTGAGATCAGTTAAAAGGTGTAATAGACAAGATCATGTAAGAAATGAAGAGATAAAAAACAATTTAGATATTTTTCCAGTTAATGAAAGGATTAAAGAATACAGAAGGAAATGGATTCAACACATAAATAGAATAGAAGAAATTAGAATACTGAAGATGGTGAAGATTACAACCCTAGAGGCAGAAGAAAAGTTGGTAGACCTAAGGAAAGGTGGACTGTGGAATAGAAACAGACCGCTAAAGCCTAAAACCATTAAGAAGATAATGCTGATGACAATAAGATTTGTACAAAATAAAATATTCTATTCGTGTAATAGATTTTAAAATTATAATACTTATTTTGAACTGAAAATTGAAAATCACAATGAACTAGTCATAATCAAGAATGACATTTTTTTCTTAGATTCTGTGACAACTGCCTGTGTCTTTTAATTCATAGCCAGAAACATAAACCTTTGTAGTTGTATGAAAAACATACTTAACATATCAGATGATTTCATTTATAAGTGATGGACCATATGAAGAAATAAAGTATGACTATACAAGTAAGTACCAGTCAAGGATAAAACAAATGATGAAACAGATAACATTTATAGAAGAAAATAAGAAAAAGTATTTAATGGAAAGTAATCCCAACAGCACCAACTTTTAAAAGTCAGGTTAAAAGAAGGAAAACCAATTAGACCGATTGTTTCTTTTATTAATGCACCTATTTATAAATTATCAAAGGAAGTTAGCAGAATATTGAAAGAAAAATATGAATTTGGGACAAAATACAACATAGAGAAGAATGTAAAATTGATAGAAAAATTAGAAAATATTAGAATGAATGAAAATACAAAATTGATATTACTGGATGTTAAGAACATGTTTACCAATATTACAGTAAATAAAGTTATTAAGTTAATAAACGATAATAATATGGGAGAATACAGGTATAAAAAGCAATTGATTAAAGTAGTTAAAAAATGTGTAAATCAGAACTATTTTAGGTTTAATAAGTTTTATATACAGAAAAAGGATTACCTATGGGATCTTCATTATACCCTGTTCTTGCAGAAATATACATGAATGATTTTGAAAAGCAATTAATAAATTCCACTAAGTACAAAGACAATATAAAATTATGGCAGTGGCGGCTCGTCAGGTGACGCAGGTGAAGCGCTGCTTCACCTAAAATAACTAGTTCAGTGTTTCTTTTTACACAAAATTATTTTCAATTTTGTGTTTAAAAATATTTTTTTAAATTAAATTTCGTCTGTATAATAATTAAAATAACATTTACACGCCATGGAAATAGGTTACAGAAGCTGGACATCGCTGCGATCGTAAGCCTACTGGTGGCGGAAAGCGCTGAGACCGTAGAAGCAGCTTTCTGCAACTTGTATACTGCATCAGTTAATACGTCACTAACAATGCTTGGTTTATGACGGTTGCCATGACAACGTATAGCCGTACTCAGCGTTCCCCCACCCACGTGAAGCAGTGTCGCTGTGCTGTTTCTCAGTTGTGTACGTATACAGTGCTTTACTTATCCAGCACGTTTGTTTTGTTCATTGTATTTGATCGTGTGTGAAGTTTTTACAGAATGATTCCTTCATATGACCCAGTATGTGTTTTATTAGAAACACCATTTTCAAGATGGAATAATGATGATAAGAAGAACTTTTAAGCTGTTAAAAACCTATGCCTATATTGAAAGTAAATAAAGTTGCAAAAATAAAGGGCAAGGTGTACAATCGCAACTTTAAACAAAATTAGTATTCAACGTTCGAGTGGTTGTGTGGCAGTTATTATTTAAATAAACTTTTTTGTATGCCCTGCTTAATTATTAGTGTTAAATCAAGTGCGTGGAATAAGAACGGCTTTGATGATTTCGGTAACGTTACTCGTGCTCTTTCCAAACATGAAGGTTCTTCTGAGCACATGCTTTGTGCATTGAGTTTTTCAAAACTAAAGAAAAATTTAAGTACTATCGAGGATGCTTTGAAGGAAAATTCTAGGTTGTATATTAAACACTTCAATGACAACGTTCGGCTTAACAGACATTTCATGCATCTTCCTATTCGTGCAGTTCTTTACTTGGGTAAACAAGAATTAGCATTTCGCAGTCACCACGAAGAGTTATCATCTATTAATCGCGGAAATTTTAAAGAACTGCTAGAAACCTTCGTATCGATAAGCCCTGTAAATATTCAAGAACACTATAAAAAAATCTTACCCGTCTTTGCCGGCAATTCTAAGACTATTCGGAATGAAATAATTGACTGCATTTCACAATATATTGATGAGCACTTCACAAAGGAAATAGAAGATAGTACATTTTATTCAATTCAAGTGGATGATTCCACAGACAATGTCCACAAATCTCAATGTAGCATCATAATTAGATACGTTATTCCCGGAGGAAAGCTGGTGGAAAGATTTTTGGGATTTTAGATGTTAGTTCCAGTCGGACTGCCGACACACTGTTTCACGTTGTGTTATAGTCCCTCGAAAAATTTGACTATAAATCAAAACTTATTCCCCAGTGTTTTGATGGTCAGGGGAATTAAATGGTCTTCAGGCAAAAATCAAAGAAGTAGTGCCACAAGCGGTTTTTGTTCACTGCATGGCGCATCGTTTGAATCTAGTGCTACAACAAAGCTGCAACATCATTTCGCAATGTCGGATATTTTTTGCAACTGTTAACGGTTTACCGTCTTTTTTCCACAGTTCTGCTAGGTGAACTTACACAGTAGACACAGTCGTTGGAAGACGAATCCCTACTTCCGTTATTACGCGATGGAAGTCTAATTCCAAAATTGTGAATAGCCTACTATATATAACGAATGGGATTCATTAAAAGAAGTATTCACTAAAATTGTGAACGATTCAAATTATGATCAAACATCAATTAGGCAGAGTGATGACTTCTTAAATAAATTTAATGATTTTGAATTTACGCTTTGGGTTGTCGTTTTTAACGATATTTTTGGAGCCACGGATGCTCTCTTCGATGTGCTACAAAAGAATCATTTGACATTAATTTCTGTATCTCGCAAGTTAAAAATACGCAAACACTCATAAATAGCAAAAGAACTGATGATGCGTTTATGAAAATTTTCGATTTAGCTGCTTCAAAAACAACAGTTCCAACTGAATACCATGAATGGCAGAAAAGAATTACACTCACATGAGATCAACTTTTTGAAAAAAGAAAATTCTGTATTATGAAATTTTAGATAACCTTTCAGTACAAATAGCCACACGTTTTAATGATATGGAAAAGCTTCAGTTTGTTACATTAATGGATACTTCAAAGTTCGTAACGTATTTTGAAAACTTTCCCACGGATGCATTAAGTAACTTAAAGGTGTGCTACCCTATTCTGTTTACCGATTTCCAAAGACTGAAAAACGAATTACAGCTTATTTATGAGGATAAGCAATACAGACAAATGGAAACACTAAATTTGATGGAACTTTTAGCTGTCAACAGGAACATCTTTAAAGAAGCTTACAAACTGTTTTGTTTAATAGTAACTATTCCATCCAAAAGCGTTTCCGTAGAACGAAGTTTTTCTTGTTTAAAAAGAATAAAATCATACCTGCGCAATACAATGACAGAGGACAGACTTACTAACTTATCAAAAATTTCCATAGAAAAGGAACTGTTAAACGAATTAAATAATGTACAACCATTTTATGACGACATTATCGACAAGTTTGCATATTTGAAAGAGAGGAGAATTGACCTTGTGTCAAGAAATAAAATGCAAGCCTGTAAGTACTTACTATTTTTAACTACTTTATTTGTAAATTTTATTAACATACTTTTCTTTTGTCTCCATATGTTATTCATGATTCCAAAACAGGAAGAAACATATTCACATAAATGATTGGGGGGGGGGGACTGCCACCGATTCTGCTTCACCAATCCTCGAATCCACGAGCCGCCACTGAATTATGGACTAGATACGTTGATGATGTATTAGTAATTTGGGAAGGAAGCAAAGAAGAAGTGCATGGGTTTATAAATGAGGTAAATAATAAGGATAAAAACTTACAGTTTAAAGAAGAGATAGGAGGTAAGAAAATTTCACGTCTGTTTGTTTAATTCCGATCTGATGATGAGCTGAGAAGCTTGAAAGCACTAATCGGAATAATTTTTCTATAGTGGTGTGCAACAGTGATAATTCTGTTTGCAATAGGAGGATTGTAACTCCCCCTGCTCTAGTAAATCTCTTTGCTACATCACTGATAGAATGTCTGTTTTACTTATGTTCATATACTTGAAATTAATTAAATGAGATCTAGAAAGACAAAATTTAGAATTAAAAGTATTGAAAGATTGTGGTATAAATAAAGGACAACATGCAAATGAAGCATGCTAGAATAACAAGGAGAGACATAAAAGCAATTAAAGGCATACATGGCTAAAGTAGCATAGATGATATTACTTACAAAATTAGGAAATTAAAAAATAGAGATGGGCTGAGCACAAAGATGGGGAAAATCATAGAGTTTTCTAGATTGGAGATGTATAGAGATCGTCAGGGGCCAGGTTAGGTTTTGCTGTACTCTGAACTGTACAAGGGAGACCTTATTGCTGAGGGGACTGTGAACTGCTCAATGTACCGGCATTGTCAGCAGTGGGCAGTCAAATACAGTAGAGTCCCACTAATCCGAAATAATTGGGATCACAGCCTTTTTGGATTAGCGAATTTTTGGAGTAACCGGAATTGCTCTTACAATACGCATAAAATCCAAATTGAACGAATACACACGCCAGTTATTTGTGCAGCAGTGTAAGATCTTACGCACAGGTAACCTTGGTTGTTGACTATGGACGGGTGAGGGTACTGGCAGACGACATCCCCAGTACTAGCCGTTCAAAAGGGTGTCACTGTTCATTATTCCAGTGAGTGTTCCTCAATTTTTAGTACGTGCTAGTGCTGTTTTTGTTAGCTTAATTGTTGGACAGTTTTAAGACGAATATAAGTGGGTACTAAACTAAAACATACTTCGTGTTCATTAAAAGACAAAAATTTACACCCAATAACTAGTGATAAATATATCAACAGAACTTGTAACCATGAGAAAAATAACTATATCAACAGAGCTTCCAACCATGAGAAAAATAAATATATCAACAGAGCTTCCAACCATGATAAGAATAAATATATCAGCAGAGCTAAAAACATCAGAAGAATAAAGACTAAGAAGAATAACTGAGATAGAAAATATTAGCAAATCTGAGCAACTACGAAGTGAGGTATCCAAGGATGTTTTTTATTAGTCGAAAAATAGACTATTCTTATATAATTTTTATTTAATGACTGTCTGTAGATGAATTCCAGCAGTATTATGTTTTGAGCAGAGATGATGTTCCTCTGATCTCAAATAAAGTGTAGTATGAAAAATTCCAGCAGAGTATATGTAGCCACAAGTGCCTCTCTGGACTGCCCCAGCTCACGTGTTAGGAAATGTTAGGGAATGAATATCCCATGGATAAAGCACTAAGTTAAGGAAAAAATAAATATAATAATAATAATAAACCTCAGATAACAATAACTATCAAATAAGAATCAATTTAAGAAAAAAAAAAAAGAAAACTAAAGCTCAATTACGAAGAACCAGATATAGAAATGGGTAGGAAGACAAAGAATATAATAACCAATAAAAATCATAAGCAATTATTTCATACATACTAAACGTATGATCTGAATTAATCACTTCTGGAGGAGAGCAATCTGTAGCACGACAGAAAATCCACATTGTTCTAATTTAAAAAATAATCATGTATAAAATAAAAATAAAATGACATCAAGGAAAACTACTATAAAAATTAATCAAGGACCACAGTGAAGTGAAATCATAGTTCAAAGAGATAAAATAAATTAACACCAACCATGCAATATATAATAAATTATAGGAAAATAATGATAATCCAAGGTATAGAGTAATAATACCCAGGTAGTATAGGAGTATGAAAGGAAATACCCAGAATAAACCGACCTCCATAATAAAAGGACAACTTTTGGAAAGAACACGTTATAAAAATAGAAACCCCCAAAAAAGATTAAATGTCCATAAGAAAAGTATAACACAACAAAATCAGAATAAATGTAAAGTAGATGTAAGTAAAGTTTCTAGACATATAATTAACAGTGGACCAGTGCAATTTAATTTTTGTTATGAAAATCTACTAATGATGATCCCATGTAAGTGCTATTCTTTATCTCACAATATTAAATAAAATGACTTAAAATAAGATAAGAGAATGCAGTAAATAGTGAAGTGAACAAGGGGAAATCCCTAATCTAAAACAAAAACAGCAAAAGACTGCATAAAAATTAATTTTAATAAATAATTTAAATGAAGAAAAAACAGATGTGTTTTGTTTATGTTAGCAGTTCATTGAACTCAAGGCTTGAATGTTTGAGATTGAGTATAATTTTTTGTTATAGAATATTTATTATGTTTTAATAGTATCAATTAATAATAAACGTTACTGTAATTAAGTAAGGGAATTTTAATTAAGATTTTATAAGAATTATATGTCAGAAAGGGTATTAGCAAGCTGAATAATAATAAACATTGTATGTGAACACATGTAAAATATAGGCCAAATGGTAAATATCACCCACATTATAATTAGTAAATAAGTTAAGGAAATTAATTAAATTGATGAAAATTATATAATGTAAATCAATCACTGTGTATTATAACTTTAACAATACTTTGTAAAGGTATTGAAGGAATGTATAAAATATTATTAGAAAAAATGCAAGTGTAATAACACTGGAATCTAAGGGGAAAGCCTAAATTAAAGATAATATTTAAATTAGTTAACCAAATCATAAAATTACAAAGAATTAAAGAAAAATAACCATTTTAATTCAATCAATGATCTTGTTCAATGATAATTAGAACATGACAGAAATTGTAAACTATATAATGGCAGGAAGTGCAATAGGTAAAGCTTACATCCAAATATACTGTAAATATGACTTTTTGAGTTAGAAAATACTATAAAGTATATCATGTTTGATATTAAATAACGCAGCATTAAATAAGGAAATTGGATATGTAATTAGTATTTAATAAGAATAAATAATAAGCAAAATGTAATTAATCATATAATGTAAAAGTCAATTATTTAGTCCAACATATAATTGAAGCGGAAATGCCAGATGATTAAAACAATGTCATTTTAATATTAAATCAGCCAGGACCTTTTGTATGAAGAAGAAAGAGAGTTAGTTGATTGTTACACGTTGAAATGCACACATCGGAACGATCTCACGCAAATTACTTACAAAAGATAGAAGAATAATTGGATACGAACTAAACCTAGTAAAATAAAACAGAGGAATTTAAAAATATGAGTTGTCAACACTGAACTCCAATAAAATAAATATAACTATTCTATTTACGAAGCGGGAAAAGTGCAATCCTGATAATAGAACAATAAGCACTAATTCAGAATTTGCCTAAACGAAAATTACTATTGAAACCAACTGTACGAGCTATATGGAACAAGAACACATTTGAACACTGATTGCCGAGTCGAATAACTGACCACTAACCCAGAATGACTACACTGTTACGAAGAGAAATTAATCACTACTGCTTGGATGAGGAACACCTAGAGAATAAACATTTATTTGAAGAATTTCCGTTGTGAAGACGCCTACTACATACGCAGCAAGGGAGCCGCCATGTTGGGAATACTTCGAGTCGATCAACAGCTGAGATGAAACATTTTCTATTAAATAATATTTTTTTATTTTTAGATAATTAAGAATTTTTTATTGTAAGTGTTATACTTTTCAGCTTTGCCCTTTCTCTGACTATTTAAATAACAGCTAAAAGAACCTGTAATTTAACATTAATAATTTATATAATGAAATCAATGGCCCTGAGATGTGAGTTTGCGAGCTGTCGATTAGCCGATCGATTCAGAATCGATTAATCTCTATAACATTAATAAATTCATTGAATATTATAATTTTGAGTTTTATTTATTAGTAAACACATAGATAGAAGAACTTCAGATAATATTTGACACACTGGACTCCAAGAAAAGAAGAAAATAACATCATTGAAGGAGTACACTCATTGAATAACGGAAGACCGCTAATCGATTATTACAAAACATAATCTAGTTAACGCGGAAAAACAATTCTTGTTATTCTAAGGTAATAAATTAGTTAAATTAATAAATCATAAAAATAAATAGATAATTAAATAAATAAATAAAATAAAATTTTTTTTATTTTCAAACAAAATTTTTTTTTTGTTATATTATATCATAAATTTTTGTAACTCCGAAACTCGAATTATTTGGTTTTATTACAAAGTGCATTGAAATTAGCTGCTGAATTCGGTGTTAAGAGTGACATAAAGGCAATTTTCCTACCAGCGAATGTCACTCCTTTACCGAAAATGACAGACTATGTATCAAAATGTGTTCCAAAACATAAAACTCTCTTACAAGAAAATGCTCTTTAGAACACTTACTGAAGACAAAGTAAATTCTCTTCATCTAAAACTGAATAAAGTGACCATTAAGAATGTTAATTACTGTGTGGCGGAGTCATGGAATCATTTGAATCAACAATTTTCAACAAAATCTTGGCAACAACTTTGGCTTAGTCTCACCTATGTTAACAGGCCTGATCATGAAAATCAAAGAAACAATGTTCTTGAGCTCGTACAACGTATTCCTGGTTGTGAAGAAGCAAATGATAATGATGTTGATGAGTGGATGTTGGAGGACGACGAAGTGTTCACAGACCAAGAAATCATAAAACTGGTGACACTAGAGTTTGGCAATAACTCTGAAGGGACCAGCAATGAAGTGGATGGCACTACCGAGCATCTCATGTGGACGCCACCACCACCCTATGCTACATCGAAAAGTACGCTACTGCTACTCCAGAAGACATCATGTTTTTAGGATGCTGGTGCAATATCGCATCAACTAGCAGGTATTTGACACTTCGCCAGACAATATAACAGACTTTTTTCAAAAAGTAAAAGCTGGAAGATTAACACAGTAATTGTGATGAAAGTGTAGAACTGCATATATACTAATTTACACAATGATTTTCCACTGTTGTATTATTATTAGTCAGTAAAAAATACAGTCAGGTTTTTGTTATAAAGTTTGTTTTTCCTTTTCTGAAACTTTTTTGTATCACCGAATATGGGTTTCAGATTAGCGGCACTCTACTGTCCTAGGATCAAGTAGTATTATCATTATCAAGTAGTAGGCTCATTATTATTATTATTTGATACTAATGGTGGCATTCTGCTATACACAGAGCATACAATTATGGTGCTAGTAATTATGGTTATTTTAAAATATTTTAAATTAAATAAATTTAATTAACTACTTTAAATTAGATATAATTTGTTGCTTTTTGAAGGCATACTGGTACTGGGGGAATATGAATGAAATATTTATTCTATATGTATTTGGCAGACACTGTTAGAATGAACATTTCTATAAATGAGACTAAATAAATGTTAATAATACAGAAAACTCATGAAGAAAATCTGAAGTACAACCTGCAACGAGCATTTGTGCCAGACCTGTCCAAATGTACAATGTTTAGTCTGAACGACATGACCGAGAATGTATTTCTAATACAAGGAATTGCAACAGATGCCAATTCTAAAATGAAGTTTATAGGTCCACATCATATTCGTCATTCCGTTCAACAGTTGCTGTTTCAAGGAAGTTAAATTATATTTAGAAAGTTCTTTATGCACACTATTAATGTTATTATCAACACCATGAACATTGATAGTCTTTTACTGCACATGACGTTGCCTTTCAAAGTCTGTAATATTATAGTATTCTTATTAAAGTTAGTCTATGAATGAATTAACTTTTAATGTATTTTTTGCATGGGTGGTGACCTTTATGATGAACAAAAATGTTAATTACTCAAGAGTTCAGTATATAAAAAGAAATCATAAATATTTGGACAATGTCTTCATAGTAATGTCTCTCCATGGTCCAGTGCTCTGACTCAATGCTTGTTTGCTTGGACATTTCCTTTCTTGGAATACAGATCTCTAACTGATCTCAAGTAGCCTTTAGACAAAGATGTACAAATCTTCTTTGCCTCATTAGTATTGGGGATAAAATAGAAACTTTTAAAAACTATATTTTCTTTTGTAGTCTTTCTATTAATTTTGGTAGCTTCTCTGAAATGTGACCAAATAGCCTGGTTAACAACACAGAAATTATGTCCTCTCTGTCCACTAAGTTTAAGATTTAAAATATTCTTTCAGTTTAATCCTTCTCCATGAAACATCTTACACAGATACTTTAACTGGCTAAAAAATTTTCATATACAATTACAACAGGTCACCAAGAAGTGTACATGCTTAATTTGGCCTGTATTGAACATTTTCTGACTGTTCAGGACAAATCTCCGCTATACAATAAATTAACATCAGGTTCTTCTAACAGTATGAAAAAAAACAAGTTAAAAACTGTTCTTTATTCAGGGCAATTGAAATTATTATAATGGTTCAGTTTTACTTAATCCACTCTGTAATAACAAAATTATTAATAGAAAACTGAACAGCACCAGTTTTTCTTAGTACATACTTATTAATTATAAGTATAATACTGTTACTTGTATTACTTGTATTACTGTCGATAATAAAATACGATATAATATCTTTACACTTGGTCAATAATTTCAAAGGTCAGGCGCCATCTTGATTTGCAAGAAAGTAAATATAAACGTAAATAACTTGTAGTTTTACTTACCTTTAAAAGTTATTATAGGGCAGGAATTCGTTTAAGCGAACTCTTGAGTAGCGGAAAGTGTTATGTGAAATAATAATACTTTGTTAAAATTTTTACCAAATGATATTACCCAATTTATTATCAAAAAGACTCTACATACATATAAAAATGATTCTACTGAACTATGTGCCAAACACGCACGTTACTATGCCTCGGGGCGTAGTCCTATTTATTTTTTGAATAAACATTACTAAGAAATAAACATTGTAAACATAATAAACACAGTATAATATAGTATATCTGCACAACCCAGCACTTAAAAGATTTAAGTCACTCTCTCTCTCTCTCTCTCACTCTCTCTCTCTCATTCTCTGTACAATTTATTTTATTTTGAGCTCTTTTAAATTTAATTTTGAATTGGTCATTATGAATTTGAATAATAAAAAGATTTTTGATAGCTAATACGTAGCTGCCGTTTTACGAACTTCGCACACCGCGAGTTCGCTGATTGCTACCGGTCACATCTTGAAGTATTATAATAATCTGAACACTGTTTTTAATCCACTTTTGGTGGTGTAAAAGTTAAAATTCACACTTGGTGAACCTTTTGCCGGCCGGCTGCGTTCACAATCCAGAAGGAAATGACCCAGAGTCTTTGTTTAGCATTGCGTAGGTGGGGCAAAAACTACGTCATCAGGCTTTTGTTCTTTGTTTACAGCTTCGACTTGTTTACAGAAAATGTGCATTCCTTCCGCTGACGTCATCAGGGCTTGTCTCATTATCGCTATATGTTACATACGGTTTTTTGCTGTGTTTGCCGTTTTGCAATGAAAACGGTCGAAATCCTGTCAATTCACATCTGCGTTTTATAAAATAATTATATAGTCCACTCACCGAAACTTTACAGGGATTATGAAATATTTAAATAATTATTACCAAATAATGGTTAAAAATAATTGAATACAATAATTATGGTCTTTTGTACCATTTTTATAAATTTAGTATTGTACCAGAATTGTACCATCACAAAACCCCCTCAATTAAAGATTTTGTGCCGAAGCATAAAAACTTTCATTGACCCATTCATACTTCCTAAAGGGATCAGCCAGGATACGTCACCACAATCCCCTTACAATTTATATAAAAGAAAATCAATAACTCACCCGTGGTCTGATGACGATGACAGAACCTGCATGACCTTACTGGACTTCTCCTTCGAGATCCCAACACAATAAGGCCAATCAGGCGCGTAACGCTCCTGCTCTGACGCGCTGGCCAGCTCAGGACCGCCGTCATAACATCACCAAACACTGAAACAATAAATTAAAATATGAAAATAGTGGCTTGGTATATTACTCTATCCTTAACTGATCTGGTTCCCCTTAGCTATGTGCTGGTTTGTGTTAATAAGCACTGGGTTTGCTTGAACTACTAAAAATATAAATACAAAAAATGTAACATACAAGAATTACATAGAATTGCCATTCTCTTCATGGACTACCCTGAATTGTAAAAATTGTTTCGATTCCCATCGATAATAATTAACTCTTTCTGTTTCATAATTAATGTAATTATAAAAGAAACAAATATTTATATGAAAAAGAATTTAATTTAATTATAAAAGAAACATGGAAATCCCCATGTAAATCCCCAATATTACTCAAACATGGAGAAAAACAAATTATAAAAAAAAATAATTAATAAAATCTTATTGAAATTAATATTATTATTAACAGTTAATAACTGGCGCTGTCAATAATATTTACCCCTCTTTCTCCTCCACACACACTATTTCTTATACATTATGTTAAAATTTCTATGTTAACACATAAAACATAATACATAATAATACACATTATCATTATATTAATACAGTAATACCTTGAAATGGTTAATTCATATTTAATCTGATTAAGATTTGCATATTCTACATCTTTTTAAGTTTGTATTTAAATCATTTAAGTTACAATTTCAGTTAATTAATTAATTAATTAATTCTTAACTTTCATTAATTAGCCATAATTTATTTCAAATTTATTATTAATATTCATATTACATTATTATTGTTTCATTATTCATTTCTTACTACCTCTCTACTCTGAATTTTCTACCTACCTAACTACCTAACCTTTCACATTCTATCATTGTTTAGTCTGGGTGACTCCTGTATTCACTATGCTTTTACTTATTATTATCTTACTCACCTTTCTTCTAACTAACAACCAAATTTACCTATCATGACACCAATTTCTCAATTATAAACACCTTTCACTAATTTCATTTCGACGATAAATCCTATAGCACCGCGCGTCTTTGTACAGAGATGGGTGTTCCCTACATGGCTATATACATTCATAATATTTTGCCCTTCCAAAAAATTCGGCAAACACTCCCTTAAACTACGCTATTGCCTGCCACAACGCTATACGTTGGCTACTCCTTATCACCTCACCCCCACTACAAAATATCATCAACATCAAATAAATGTTTAACCTTTACTTTACTCACCTCTACAAATAATCACCAACTACTGTGTCCCTAAATATCTAATATTCTCTTTGTATTATTTACGTCAAAATTCTTAACTATCTAACTCCCATTAACTTCAATTAAATAACCGCCTGACTTTATCTATACCCAGGCTCTATCCCTGTTTAAACATTCTACCTTACTGTAATCATTGACCATTGCAATATAAAATTCATCTCTCACCTACTCATAACAGTACATCTCCATATATATTCTTACTCAATCATTATTAATCATTAGAAATTTTTTATTATTATTCATTAGGAATTACCTTCAATACAAATTAAATAATAAATTACCTTCATTAGAAACTTTCTATTACAATTAATAATTTACAACTTCAGTTACAAAGTTAGTATAACTTTCTTTTGTACCATAATTCAGTAATTAAGAGTAATTACTCTTTAATTGTTATTCAATTATTTAAACTTGTTTAGTTAAACAAAAACATGTTAATTGTTACTTATTAAAACAATTAAACTTGCTGTTACATACATGGTGTACATAAATATATAAAATTTACCATTACTTTCACTTATTTAACAAAAACATGTTAATTATTAAAACATACATGATACATGGTGTACATGAAATTTACCTGTAATAACAACATCAAAATACATAAATACATTGATATAAACATATATAAAACAATGAAAAATATACTATCCAACTCATTATTTTGTCATTAATCAAAATCAGTCCATATGCAGTCCAATTCAATACCACTTTTCACATATATTAAATGTTCATTACACAATAAAACAATCTATCCTCCATCGTTGAATAACATTCTAATCTTAGGTCTATTTATCTTATTTTTTAGTGAATAAATTTTATTATTAGAAACATTATAATCATAATAATTATCAAACATTTCATATTCATTCACAATTTCAATATCATATATCAAGTCATGATCGAGTATGGTTCTGTCTACATTAGTAAGATCATATGTTATAATCTTGTTATTATCGTAATTATCTCCTGCTACATCCATTACTACCACAGGTAAGTACTTGATACCATTATTATCATCACCTATTATTGTTTCAATTTCATTATAAGGTTTGTTTTCGTCATAATCATACACCATCTCTATTCCTAACCTTTCTACAAGTTCTCTGTACTTTCTATTTATTTTAAAAATTTCTATTACTTTCTTTCTCTCACAATACCTCTCTACACTTTCTCTCTTAATATATTTCTCACCATAACACCAAATTACACTCTCTCTCTCTCTCTCTCTCCAAATATGCAGGGGTCACTAACTCAAAATTACTGCACCACTTATGAGGTACACAAAAACACCAAGGAACTTTATTTGTAGACCTATCGTCTCCCAAATATAAATTTAAGGAACTCTCGTCTTTATTAAAAATACATGAAGACTTGACTTCACCCCCTAACACAACATCAAAGGAAAATTCTAACCCCTGCACCCCTTTAACAAAAATACTTTCTCCAAGCTCTCTCTCTGACTCAATACACTCAAACACCTCATTTTCACACATAATACTTTCATTATCATTTTCTAACATCATATTCTTACTACCTATAAACTCGTTATTCAAATTATCACTGTTACTTACTTTATTAATCAGTACTTCGTTTTTCGTCATATTTTCACTACTACTCACCTTCTGATTTTATATTTGGATTAATTGCTCATCCAACTTTGAAATTACTATATCACATTGCCTAATAAGATTAGTGTTACGGTTTTTAATTTCGTTTTTTAATTCATGACAATTTACCTCAAAACTATTTTTGATTTCATTTTTCTGCTCGTTAAGTATTTTATCAAAATTATCAAATCTTACACTCTGTTTATCAAATTTGTCATTCAAATTAGTAAATTTTTCATCGAATTTTACACTCTGTTCATCAAATTTATTTAATAATAGCTGCATTATTACAGCCGTACCATCTGGTTTACTTTCTGACCTAGTTGAGATGGAGGTTATTGTAACTGGGTTTAATTCAGTAACACTGGTTTGACTAACTTGGTCCAGTTTAACATCCATCTCACTCTCAACTATTTCCTCTACATTATCACCTTTATTGGTATTCATTTTACTTATTTTAATATTACCTTATAACACAACCTTATAACATAACCTCGTAAAAGTTGGGTTATGTTTACGTATTTAAAATTGTGTTTATTACCTCAGATAACTTTTCCGCTCTCTTTGTAGGCTTACCCACATAAAAATTTTATGTAGAGTCCCTGTTCGGGCGCCATTTGTTATATTACGTATTACTGTCGATAATAAAATACGATATAATATCTTTACACTTAGTCAATAATTTCAAAGGTCGGGCGCCATCTTGATTTGCAAGAAAGTAAATATAAACGTAAATAACTTGTAGTTTTACTTACCTTTAAAAGTTATTATAGGGCAGGAATTCGTTTAAGCGAACTCTTGAGTAGCGGAAAGTGTTATGTGAAATAATAATACTTTGTTAAAATTTTTACCAAATGATATTACCCAATTTATTATCAAAAAGACTCTACATACATATAAAAATGATTCTACTGAACTATGTGCCAAACACGCACGTTACTATGCCTCGGAGCGTAGTCCTATTTATTTTTTGAATAAACATTACTAAGAAATAAACATTGTAAACATAATAAACACAGTATAATATAGTATATCTGCACAACCCAGCACTTAAAAGATTTAAGTCAATCCCTCTCTCTCACTCTCTCTCTCTCTCTCATTCTCTGGTACAATTTATTTTATTTTGAGCTCTTTTAAATTTAATTTTGAATTGGTCATTATGAATTTGAATAATAAAAAGATTTTTGATAGCTAATACTTAGCTGCCGTTTTACGAACTTCGCACACCGTGAGTTCGCTGATTACTACCGGTCACATCTTGAAGTATTACAATAATCTGAACACTGTTTTTAATCCACTTTTGGTGGTGTAAAAGTTAAAATTCACACTTGGTGAACCTTTTGCCGGCCGGCTGCGTTCACAATCCAGAAGGAAATGACCCAGAGTCTTTGTTTAGCATTGCGTAGGTGGGGCAAAAACTACGTCATCAGGCTTTTGTTCTTTGTTTACAGCTTCGACTTGTTTACAGAAAATGTGCATTCCTTCCGCTGACGTCATCAGGGCTTGTCTCATTATCGCTATATGTTACATACGGTTTTTTGCTGTGTTTGCCGTTTTGCAATGAAAACGGTCGAAATCCTGTCAATTCACATCTGCGTTTTATAAAATAATTATATAGTCCACTCACCGAAACTTTACAGGGATTATGAAATATTTAAATAATTATTACCAAATAATGGTTAAAAATAAGTGAATACAATAATTATGGTCTTTTGTACCATTTTTATAAATTTAGTATTGTACCAGAATTGTACCATCACAATACTATTGACTCAGAACACAAAGTTTTTATTGGTAAAAATGTAAAATTTTTACCTTGTAGCCTGAACCAGTTTTTGCTTATTATAAGCTTTGTCAGAGGCTGCCACTAGGAGCGCTGTCCATCTTGTTCTTGGTGACGGCATCATCATTTGAAAGATCAATGTTGTGTGTGTGTGATTTGAATTGTGTCTGTTTGTTTAGAATGTCATTTTTATGTGTTTTTGTATGTTTTTATATTTAAAATTGTTCAAGAGTGTCTAGTTTTCTAGTTTTCGACCTTTTGTGTGTACTTGTAGAATATCCATGTTTTATTGATGTTTGTGTATGTGTGGTTTGCTTTAGTGACGTGGTTTGCAAGGGTGGATTCAATGGTGGCGTGTGGTGCCTTTGTCTATTCAATATATCTCTGTTTGAAGCAACGTCCTGTCTGGCTAAGTAGAATTTGTTGTAATCTGAGCACTTTAATTTGTAAACACCAGGTAGATCAAATTTGTTTTCCTTCTTTGTGTGTGTTTTTTGATAGTGTGTCTTCTGTTTTGTTTGTAGGTTTGTATGCGATTCTGTAACCTGCTTTTTTAATTTTGTGGGCTATTTTTTCAGTGTGGTTATTGATGTGAGTTAGCGTTATGAACTTGTTGTTTTCTGTTTTTGTCTGTTGTTTGTTTTGTGTAGGGGTTTACTGACTATTGTTCTGTTGTATCCATTGGTTTCTGCTAGATACTTATAGTTTTTAGTTCATCTTTGTAGTCTTTTTTATCTAGTGGGATGTTGTTTATTCTGTGTATCATGGTTCTCAAGGCAGCTAGTTTGTGTTGTATTGGATGATTGGAGGAGTTGTGTATTAGTGTGTCAGAAGACATAAAAACTTTGTGTTCCAAGTCATACTTATAAGCAGTTAATCAACGGACACGTCATGGACAACAAAATCCAAGAACATAATTATTTATAACGTATGCATTCTGTTGCTCTCTCTCTCTCTCTCTCTCTCTCTCTCTCTCTCTCTCTCTCTCTCTCTCTCTCTCTCTCTATCTATCTATCTATCTCACTGTTTTTTCATGAAATTTAATTTCACAGAACCCTAGAAGATGCTAATGAAACATATGTTCAACCAAGAATTCTTATAGTCACTGTGGATGATGGAAGTAAACCTGAAATTGAAGTTTCACCAGATGATAGTAATCATTATTTCCTTAAACAGACATATCGAGCTGACGTCTACAGGAGGCATAGTACAAAAACAGCTTGGAATAAAATATCAATTATGACTTCACAGACAGAGGTAAATATGTTTATCAGAATGATCACTGTTGCACACCACTATATAAAAATTATTCCGATTAGCGCTTTCAAGCTTCACAGCTCATCGTCCTATTCCCGATCTGACGATGAGCTGTGAAGCTTGAAAGCGCTAATCGGAATAATTTTTATATAGTGGTGTGCAACAGTGATCATTCTGATTGTGATTTCAACCACTAACACAAATTTATTCATTAAATATGTTTATATCTATATTATATTATACAAATGTACTTCTGACATAATGTTGTTACGACGGTCTAACTGATTGTATAGTACAGTCGACTGATCGTATGGTACAGTGGAAAACAAAATACAAGACACCAATGAAATCACTAATAACCAGCTTTAATTATTACAAATAACAGTTTATAATCAACTTGTACAATAATTCAAATTAAATTTGTCCGCACACAATAAAAATGTCAAATAATAGAGTCCTATACAATTTATAACACAGTAACACTTTACTTCAACAAACACTCGATCCACACTAAGGAAAATCACTAGCCAGCTGCTATGGCTTTATGTAGGTCGCGCAGAGATCCAGTATAGCTTTCCCTCCTTACTGCACACCGGCTTAATGCATATCTCAAGTGTTCTTGAATACACTAGAACCTACTCGAGAGCGGCCTTGACTGAGGCAACACCTGCCACACTGGACGAGGGGAAGAGTGAAGAATCTTCTGGGTTGTTCAATAGGCTTCACGTTACAATATCATATTTATCACCACAGTAATATTTGATGGTAATAAATTATTCATGTAGTAATAGTTAACTAACAGTTGCAATGTAGCACATTATTAAGACTGGATTATGCTCTTTTGTGTAGTGCAATCTTGTGATGAAAAGTTGATCTCAATTTTGCAAAATTATAAAGTCTTAAAAATACAATAACTTTATTTTGAACGTAGAGTCTGAGGTGGAATATAACAGTTTCACAAAACATGAGGTTCAACATTAATGGCTGTCTGTCTCATCAGCTGCTGAAGTTTGAGAAAGTTTAGGCAGTGTTATGCAACTTATGTAAAGTGCGGCTACAAGAATTTAGGGTAAAATTAATCTTTCCAAAGCAAAAGGTTTTTGTACTATTGGAAAGTTGTACTAAAAGTTGACCTCTGTAACTGAAATCCCACACTATGTTCACAGTATAAAATCACCACAGATTCTCGCAAGTTAATAAGCACAAATTATATGAAACTAATAAATGATTCAGTTACTATTAAATTATTATAAAAATGAACTCTTAACGTATGCTTTGGTTTCTTCACATATATATTTCTGCATCAGTCAGAATGTATATTTTACTTTTATAATGTATAAATCACCACTTAATGAATGACAATAAAACAAGTTTTAATTCCAAAACTAACAGTTTAAAATACAATAAATTTTAATTTTGAAGACAACTATCCGTCACTATGTGCTTGTTCATTACAACTTGGTAATATTCTATATTAAAAACCTACCTCTTTGTTGTAATGTATAATAATTGATAAATTTTTATAAATTTTTACTCACACTATGAATGAGATTATAAGCAATCATACATTTTCACTGTGTTTCAAGAAGCTGAAGAACTCATTTATCTCTATTTTTTTTTTTTGAGTTCTCCAGGCACAAAAACGTTGCCCATTGTTTTCAATGTAAACATTTGATCCTCCTTCATAAAACATAATCCACAATTTTCTTATAAATGATTTATTTATTGTCACGTACATTATGAATTTCAATAGACCAAAATCTTTTGCTACCAAAAACAAATTGCGCTTTGAATCTCATACTCAGCAGCATTAAACATTTTCCTACTGATTTAAAAATTTATAAATAATAAATCCAGATCATCTCTTAGCTTAGCTCAAATTAAACTAGGTGCACTAGGATTAAACTAACATGTCATTGGTGGAGGCATCACCTCCTTATTTGTATATTATTATCTCAACATTAAAACAATTGTTCAATAAACAATTTTGTAGTATAAAAAATCGTAGTTCCTTCATGTCCACATTAAAAAGTATAACATTAAGTCTTATAATATAAAGATATAAATTGTATTATTTTTACAATTTTAAGTGACTGAACATTACTCATCAGCAAATTTGAAGTTAAAAGTACATCATGCTCATTTAAAAAAAAACTTATTTAAAAATTAGTGTTTTAATGACTTATAAAAATATTTAATTTTATATGTGCTAAAATAATGTAACTCATGATCACACATTATAAAATTACAATGATGTATATGAAGAAACAGAAGAAAGCTCATAAGTTGCTCATCCATTAGCAACATATCATTTCTTTGGTAACTTTTAATCAGTCACAGACTTGCTCCAAAATTTTGAACTGTGGGTGACAATATTGTAACGAGAAGCCTATCAAGCAGCCCAGAACATTTTCCACTCTCCCCCCCCACATGCAATTAGTGTGGCAGGTGTTGCCCCAGTCAAGGCCGCTCTCAAGTAGGTTCCAGTGTATTCAACACTTAAACACTTGAGGTACACATTAAGTGGCATGAAGTGAGGATGGAAAATTTCTAGAACACATGCTGTGCTACTCTAACCGAATTGAAATTTTTTAATTATCAAATTATAGTAATAAATCTCCCACCTACCTGCAAAGACTCGGGTCCAGGGATTCGATCACATGTACGCTAGATACAAACGTGTTTCATGGGTTAGTGAAATAAGTGACTCGACTCCTTTTTTGGCATGAAGAGAATTGATAATTTAATTCTTTAGCATCATTTAAAATTTTGTCCAAAATTTGTTGTTCATGGTTTTACAGATTAAATTACATTTTTTTTTCTTTGTTCTCTTTGTCATCTGCTACAAGTTAACTTAACCTATGATCTTACCTTACTTGTTACATATCAATATAGACACAGACAGAGCCCAGCCTGCAATTTTTTACACACTCTCACAGACACACAAAAAAAAAAATTTACCCTGCCCTTAACATTTAAAATAATAACCGCCCACCGGCACGCGGTGACCATTCGAGTCGTTTTATTCCGTAAATGACTGTCGCCGTCACATAAAACAGATTGAGGTTTCTCACATGTTCACTACTACCACTGACACATTTTAGTTGAAATTGAATTTACTCTTGATATTAAAACTTATAAAATTTTGTAGAGCCCACTCGGCTCTGTGTCTGCTCAGACACGATCAGTGACGAACCGGGCGGCAAACTTTTTGTTTGTACACTGTTAATACTTTTTAATGACTGTTTTCACACTTTCTAAGATAGGCCAAATTTGTTTTAACGGCCTATCTTGTAAACCCGAGGCCCCTGTTTTAAATTCACAATTCTATTGTCTGGTGCTGCTTACTCTCTGATACCAAACTGCACACTGGAGACTGTGTCACAAGGCTGCTGCTATGTGATTACGCAATGCGTCTGGCAATTGTTTTGACTGGCTGTGTGTATGTTGCATTGCTGTACTGGAGGCTCCTTACAGGTGAAGTCTGGCAACTTAAAAGTGATTGACTGGGTGATCTATGTTAATATAAAATTAAACTGTGGTAGCTCCCATATATGAAGTGAATTGTACCCTTTTAACAAAATCAAAACCAAGATTAATGAAAAATAAAAAACCTTCTAATTTGACCCATTACAATGCGCTACCTATAAAAAGGAATAGCAGCCGGCTTGTCAGTTGAGTGGCGTGAGCAATTTTCTTTAACGCGGATTGAGTGTTTGTATAAGTATTGTAGCAAAGTATTGTTATTAGTGCGGAATTCTTTATAGTTGGCATAATTATTGCGAGTAGACAATTTTTACTTGAATTTTTGTAAGAGGCTATCTTGTTGATTACAGATTATTAATTGTGATAATTAAAGCTGGTTATTAGTAATTTCATTGGTGTTTTGTATTTTGTTTTCCACTGTACCATACGACAATCAGTAGACTGTCATAACAATGTTGGTACGATGGTCTACTTGATCGTCGTAGGTACAGTGGAAAACAAAATAAGTACAAGACACCAATTAAGTCACTAATCACCAGCTTTAATTTTCACACTTAAACAGTTCGTAATTAACAACACTGTCTCTTACAAAAATAAAATAAAAATTGTTCACACGCGATAAACAATGTCTACTAATAGAGTGACGCAACAGCTGCCACACTGGACGGGGGGAGTGGAGAATGTTCTGGATTGTTCGGTATGTTTCTCGTAACAATATGTCAGTATTTCAATTTGCTGCTAATAAGAGAGAACTGTATACAGAACTTGTAAAAATATATATGAACTCCATGGCACAGTATTCAGTTCTATCAAATAAAAAAATTGTAGATTATCATGTACAATAAATACATTCATTGAAATAATAAGAAATTCTTGCTAATACTACATATTTTATTATTGGCATAATTATTATTTGTAAAATTAAAATTTTGTTACTTGTTTTAATTTTTTTAAATGTCCACTGTCCAGTTACCAACACTTATGATGGAATGCAGTCATCTAGTAGACAGAAACACCACAGAAGTGACTTCAGGGACACCTGATAAAAGTGAGTCAAAAGTCGACAGATCTAAAAATGTAACATCGATTTTGAAGCAGACATTACCTAAAAGCAGCGACCATAAAACTAAGAAAATTGTTAATGTTGCAATACCTATTGAAGATGAGGAGACTCCATTGCCACAAAGATACATTGGAGAATCACAGGCTTTTGCACAGTCATCTTCAGACAGTTTCCTTCAGCTGATTCTGTTGAGATTCAGTATCACCAAGACAAAGATGAAATGATCGAAATTAGTTCTGAGACTGATGATACGAGGCAAACAGATCAAAGAAACAGAAATAGTTCATGGTGGAATAAAATCAAATAATTTTTCTTTTAAAATGTTGCATATGTTTGCTTACCTCCAATTGTTATTTCTTGTTTTTAGTGTTACACAATTAAAAAGACATTTTAACATGATAATGTTTTTAGGCTGGGGGTCATTCCACAAAATGCGTCATCGAAAAATGTAACGCTTCCACACTTTCGATTCTCCACAGTCTAGAAAGCTTTTGTTTACAAAACAATTACCATGCTTTGATGTTTCGGTTTTGTCGAAATTCTTTATGCGCACTAATACATAATGGTCACTCCTTACTGTTACAAAAGCCACACGTTGTTGTCGTCTTTTTAATACAAAATGAATCTCTTATGTACGGTTTTTTGATTATTTTTAATCTCGCTTTTCTTGACTTTGAATTTAACACTGTGTCGTTAAATAATTTTTAACTTTTTTATTTAATTCAATTAATTTAATTTTACTGGTTTGACTCAATTATGATGTTCTTGTTTAATTAAATTTTAATTATATTTGATTAATTAATTGTTGTAATCCCCGTTAGTTGAATGTAAACAGATTTGGAGACCTCTCGAAGTTCGTTCGCACTTCCGTTGAATTATATCGTCTGTGTCTGTTAATGTGTAGTTTTGACAAAGTTATTTAAATAATTCAAACCTTCACGTACCTTTAGTGTCGTACTGGAAGTTCAGTTGGTCTCAGTTTGTTTGTAAACTGTCAAGTTTTCATAAAACAGTATGACTGCACTGTTTGTTATTAAGTGAGCACATTTAAATTTTACCTGGGCGCCATATGGAATTTCTGGTTAATATTCCATAAACAGAATTTATTTGAATAATAAAATAATTAATTTTGACTGAAGTTAAATTATTTGTTGATTGAGTGATTAAAATAATATCATGAATTAATTTCCTTTTTTTATATATTTATTTGATTTTAACTGTTGGCGGTTCACTCGTCTAAATAGTAGCCAACTTAACTGGTTGATTGCTTTGAATTTGCAACTCATTAATTGGTAAAAAAGAATTAATCACTGTTTAAATAATTACTGACAATGTTTGTTAGTTCACAATTCATTTGTTTATTGCTCGCTATTTACTTGTTTCAAATTAATACATTCAAATTAATAATGCTAACGGATTACAAATCATCCGGCTTTTAACTATTTTAACCCAGTGTGTTTGCAATGATAACTCTAATAATAATCGATTGTTTGTTTACAAATATTTCATACCTCAAGGGTGGTTTCTTTTAAATTACAGGATAAAACGCCAATGCCTTGCAATACAATGCTATTACAAGAGTTGAAATTAATAGGTTAGACACCTTTAATCATTGAAATCGATTGACGAAAAGTTCGTTTAACCTTGACAAGTTTGAGGTTAATTACTGTAACGCTAATACATGAATTCTTATATTCGGAATAGTATAATTCCTCTAAATAAAGTAAATACAGTGCTTAGTACTTATGGTATTATTGTTTTTCCATTAGTATACAGATGTATTATGTTTTATACCACTAATATTTTATTCATAAACAAGGTAAATATATGGCACAGTACTCCCTGAATTATAATCTCATGGATTATTTATTAACACACTTCACGATCTGGTACACTGATCATGTTTCACTGCACTATTTACGCTTATGAACAATTATATTTTTCTGGAATAATAATTTACTTGGTTAGGTAGTGCACCTAACCTTGTTCTTCTAATTCGCACTTCTAGTAAAGATATCACTACTGGTTTCGATGCACTTTACTATATTTAAACTTCTTCACTTGTTGATTAATAAATTTTGATGATAATTGAGGTCTGTATTCATTGTTGCTGGTCGAGTGGAAATTGACAAAATGTCTTTTTTTTACTCTTGCGTTTGTATATATACTTTTCTTAGATCGTCGCTAGGCTTCGCTAACTGCTTTCTAAGGTAACTCCTGATTGGTTGAAAATGATGTCATGATGAGGTCATTCTATTTTTAGCCATTACATAATTGTATTGGAAGCGTCATTTTCGTTATTGTTATTATTTCTTGTATTCATTCGAAATTCACAAAATTTATGATGCTAACGTTTATATCTCAGTTATTTTAAGTACAAATTAGGTTCTACTATTAGCATTGTATAGCTCATTTTGTGATGTCTCCCTTGTTAAGATATCACAAAAGTCGGGAACTAGTTCAATTCGTTACCAGTTAATTAAACTAGCTACCGTTGTTAGTAAAGCTTACTTACTAACAAATTATAACACATTATTACATAGGAAATAATCAAGGATTGCATAAATTTATTCACTCGCTAGGTGTTAGCAAAAACATCTCTTTATTATTATTCAAATCTCATGGTTTACCTTTTTTTTTTAATAAATAATTACTCTAGTAAATTCTGTGTTTAATGCTTTAAAAATATTAAATGTCTTATTTCTTTTATCTCAAAATATTTATCTAGATATAGTTTTAAGTACCTCGGATCCGGGACTGAACTTTGTTAAGTTTTAATTTAGCACAACTATAACCAAATTATTTGAAGAATAATGTTGGTTGTAAACTATAGAATTACCTTACATTTAGATATCGTGATGTTACTACTACTTCATTACAGAAATTACAAATCTTATAAATTATTCTTTACATTATCAAAAGTTCTTTACTGTTCTTTTGTTACTTCTCTTATTGAAACAAATTTGTACAAATGTTATGTTTGGATATCACCTGAATTTAACATGAGGTTGTTCTGGGGTCCATGATGGTCATCTTCTGTCGTCTTCTAGGGTGCAGTGCATGGTTCCTCTTAATGCTACATCGGGTTGATTATATCTGGTAGTCTCGACGATCGGATTTTTTACTTGAAGTTCATACTGTTGTAGTTTGAGTTTTCCACTTCTGGAGTTTGTAGTTCACATTTTACACCTTAATTATAGTTCTTATTTTGCAGTACTAAAGTCTGGTAAGTTACATATCTTACCACTTACAGTTTAATTTTTTAATTAAGAGATGTGTCGGCTAAGTTTTCCTTTCTTTTATTTTTTTTTTATAACTCTTCACACACTACATTATATATTTTTGTTATATTCTTAACACGCTACATTTTTCAAAATAATATCACCACAAACTGGATATATGTTTTTAACGGCATACACCTACGTGTATGTGGACAACACAAAACTGACATCTTTACATGTCGAAGTTCTACTAGCGACTGGGTGCATAGTTTAGCGGCGAGGGGTCAGTAAGCTGGTGCGTATTTACGCACTGAGAAAATAGTTCGTTCTTTTATTTAGTATTAATTATTCATTAATTAGATTGTTAATTATACTTTATGTTAACTTTGTTACGAATTAGAAATTTCCTTATTTATATAGTCGTATTTTAAATAATTAACGTAATTATTATTATTATTATTTAAATAACACTGTTCTTTGCGTGTTGGTACGGGACAATTTCAAGTTGATGCAGGAATCTAGGTATAAGTAAGGGGTGGATAATACTCTTACTTGCTAGAAGGCAAAAATTTTTTTATTTGTGCGATTTAAATATTTTTTAAAATCGTCACATCCTCCTGCACCTAACGATGAAAACAGGGCAGTGGGGTAATAATAGGAAATCTAATAAACACAATTATATTTGGACACAGAACTTCATACTGAAATTTCTCTCTCTCAGATTATTTCTATTCATCAATTGATTATCTTACACTTGCACAAAATATTTAAATTCTAATACATCTACTACACATAAAACACACAAAACATAAATCTACCTTATTTTAAATCTTACATCTACTACCGGTTTTTTCTTGAATTCATCACTCGTTTTACGGAGTTCTACTCATGAGTATGATACTAATAATAATCATGTATTGTAATAACAATCGAATTACTTTTAGTTTACTGCGCTAGGGATTATTTTTTCTTTCTTTCTCCTTCTCGTCATCTTCATCGTCATCGTCAGCTTCATTGTCATCGTCAACTGACTTCTCATGTATTATATCGTCCTCGCAGGACATTAGTTAAGGTTGATCAGGCCTCGCTAGTATTCGTACGAGGGGTTTTGAGTTTATACTCACTTACGGTATAGGATGTTCAAAATCTTATCGTATTTCGGTATAAGTATATACAACATATTATTCTCAATACTTAAATAGTATTCTCGGTTTTCTATCTTTCTCGTAGTCGTTCTTCTGTATTTTGACACGAAAAACATTTTTTTATTTGAGACAGATGGCTTCTGCGAACGTAATTTTCTGTATTGGGTTCATACAGAGCTACAGTAACGGGGGTGATGAACTTATGAATTTGGTAGGGGCCACACCATCGATATGATAGTTTCTAAGTGGTCCTATCAACGGCTTTACTCATGGGATGAGTTTTATACATTACTAAATCAACAGAAACTCTGAACATTATCACAAAACAAAACTACTTTACTTATAACAATAAATACTACACACAGAACGATGGCCTACCCATGGGCTCCCCCATATCCAGCATTCTAGCAGAAGTCTTCCTCCAACACTTAGAAAAAACAAAAATACTCACAAACAATGACAGACACTCGCATAAAATACTATATTGGCACAGATACGTTGATGACATTCTAATACTATACAGGGGAAAAAAAAGACAATGTGAACAGTTACTAACGCACATAAACAAAATACATAAAAACATAACCTTCGCTGCCGAATACGAACACAACAATACCATAAACTTCTTAGCCTCTCCATCACAAAACTAGAACACAGGCACAAATTCAGTATATACAGAAAACCAACTACAACTGACACACTAATACACAACACCTCCAATCACCCAGTACAACACAAACTAGCTGCTTTTAGAACCATGATACATAGACTTAACAACATCCCCTTAGATGAAATAGACTACAAAGACGAACTAAACACGATAAAATATCTAGCAGAATCTAACGGATATGACAGAACAATAGTCAGTAAACTCCTACACAAAACAAACAACAGACAAAGACAGAAAACAACAAATTCATAACACTAACATACATCAACAAACAAACAGAAAAAATTGCCCACAAATTCAAAAAAGCAGGATACAGAATCGCTTACAAAACTACTAACAAAACAGAACACACACTATCAAAACGCATGCCCAAAGCACAAAACAAATTCGATCTACCTGGTGTATATAAACTAAATTGTTCAAATTGCAATAAATTCTACATAGGCCAGACAGGACGTAGCTTCAAACAGAGATACATTGAACACACAAAAGCACTCCACACCACTACAGAATCTACCTTCGCAAACCACCTCATTGAAGCAAACCACACATATAAAAACATCGACAATAACATGAACATACTACACGTACACACAAAAGGCCGAAAACTAGACACTCTAGAACAATTAGAAATATACAAACACACAAAAACAAATAAAAACGACATCCTAAACGAACAGACACAATTCAAATCGCACGCATTATTCGAACACATCTCACCACACACACACAGCTTCAATCTTTCGAAACACTATCTCGTCGCCAACAACAAGACGAGCAGCGCTACTAACGACAGCCTCTGATGAAGCCTTCTATAGGTGAAAGCCAGTTTAGGCTGTAAGGTAAAACTTTACGTTTTTACTTATAAAAAACTTAGTGTTCCGAGTCGTCAATATTATAGTGATATTTAGTTAAGTAACGGACACGTCATGGACAACGAAATCCAAGAATTACTAAATCACCTACTTTATACTTTATTTGCGTATTATTCTGCTCATGATACTTCCTTGATTTTTGTAAATTCGCTCTCAAATTTGCACGAGCTTCGTTCCATATTTTTCGTATGTTATTCCCATTTATGTCGCGGGGCAATAACTCATGGATTTTCCACTTCGTGGTTAAAGGATGGTTGGGTTTATACTTGTACAGTAAATCAAATGGTGTAGATTTATGTCCTTCATGATACGCTGAGTTGAACGCAAATTGTATCCATGATATATTTTGATCCCAGGTTGTCTGGTCTTTAGCGTGATAAGATATTAATGCTGATTTTAAGTTACGCAAGTATCTTTCTGCTAGGTTTCCTTGCGGTCTATACTCGGTCACTGTAATATGATTTATCCCTAATTTAAAACACATGTCATTAAATTCTTTCGATTTAAACTGAGGTCCATTATCAGATATCAGATGCAAAGGTGTACCATAATCTTTAAATAGTCTTTCTTGTAGAATTTTTATTGTCGTAGATGCTAATGCACGTCTCATAGGATACATCCACACGAATTTAGTGAAAGAGTCTACACAAATTAATAGCATCGTATTTCCGGATTTAGAACGGGGATAAGGTCCAGAATAGTCTATATATATCTTCGAGAAGGGAGTGGTGGGTATTTCTGAGATTAATTTTCCGACTTGACTGATTCTTGCTGGCTTGCTCAGGGCACAGATTTCGCATTCTTTCACGAACCTTTTTATTTCATTGTTCATGTTTTCCCAATGGTATTCCTTGCGAATACGATGTATAGTTTTCCTAATTCCCATATGAGCTCCAATGGTCGATGAATGGTAGTAATCCATTAGCATGGGTTTGATTATTTCCGGGGCGATTATTCTCAGTAATTTTCCGTTTGCCTTTTTAAAACAAAGTACTCGTTTACTCAAGGTATTTTTGTCAGAATAATTTCCTTTCTCTATTTGTTCTATTATTTTGCACAATTTCGGATCTTGTTGTTGGTGATATGCTATATCCTTAAATGCAAGGGGAAAGTTAGTAATTAGCGTATTAACGGTAGTGGTTTCAATATTGTCTTCGCCAGATCTTGTATTGGGTAGTTGGAACATGCGGGATAGAGTGTCGGCTACTACATTTTGAGTACCACGAATATGTTGCACTTTGAACTTGTAGCAATTTAGTCTTAACACCCATCTTCCAATACGACCTAACTGTTTTGGGTGGTTCAATAACCATGATAAAGCTTGATTATCGGTTTCTAGTAGAAATTCTTTGTGTTCCAAAAATGGTTTGAATTTATCAAAGGCGAATACTACGGCTAAACATTCAAGTTCGTAGGCTGAGAACTTCATTTCTTGTTCGGTCAATGTACGGGATGCATAGCTGATCGGGAGTCTATTATTATTGATTTCCTGGTATATTACGGCTCCTAATGCTACACTTGAACTGTCAGTCTGTACTACAAATGGTTTACTGAAATCTGCTAACTACAATACCGGTGGGGATATTATGGTTTCCTTAAGTGTTTCAAACGCGTCTTGGTGTCGAGTAGTCCACTCGAATTTCGTTCCTTTCTTTCTTAGTGCATTCAATGGGGCTGCTATATCCGCTAAGTGGGGTATGTACTTATGAAAATAATTAATCATACCTAAAAATCGAGCTATACTTTGGCGTCTCTCGGCGGTAAGAATTCTCGGATTGCGCGCGTACATTCGGGATCGATGCTAACCTTACCTTCGGCTGATACTATGTGACCTAAGAAGGAGAATTGTTTTACTGCGAAGTTAACTTTACTCGGGTTTACGGTCAGTCCAGCTTTCTTTAACCTGGATAATACTTCACGCAAGTGATCAATATGTTAATCCATAGACTCACTATATACTACTATATCGTCAAGATAGTGATATACAAATTTAAATTTAACGTCATGAAAAATTTTTTCTAACAGTCTGCTACATACTGAACTTCCTTGTGATATACCGAATGGTACTCTCGTGAATTGATATAGATTAAATGGGACAGCAAAAGCAGTTAGATGTTTTGATTCCTCAGCTAGTGTGATTTGGTGGAATGCTTGGTTGAGGTCCATTATAGTGAAGATTTTCGCTTTTGTAAAATAGTGAAACGCGCTGTGAATGTCGGGCAGGGGTATCGATTCAAATTCTATACTCTTATTTAGCTGTCTATAATCCACGACTAGTCTATGTTTGTCAGTTCCTTTTGGTACTAGGAATGCAGGTGATGAGTATGGAGAAGTTGACGGTTCAATGACGTGCTGATCCAGGAGTTTGTTAATGTGGTTTCTCATTATTTCCATCTTGGGCGGTGATAATTTGTATGGGTGAAGTCGTATTACCTTTTTGTCACTAAGATTTATTTTATATTCGATTAAATGGGTTAATCCTAACTTGGGGGTAAGTACAGTAGAAAATTCCCTTATTAACTTTTGAATTCTTAGTCTCTCATTTCCTTTTAAATGACTCAGACTAGATTCTTGATGCTCTGATTGAATAGTTGCGGTTTCACAAATAGCGTCTTTACTTAACTCGGAGTCGAACTGATATTTTCGAGTACGATCAAATCTGAAGAAATATTGTTTTGCATACATATCAAGGATTAAGCCAGTTTTACTTATGAAATCAGCGCCTAGTATTAAGTTTTGTCCTAACCCTTCAGCTACTAGTGGGGGAACATACCAAGTAAAATTCTTTATTTTTAATTTCACCGTAATACTGCGTGATATATTTAGGTTTTGTTTATTTGCGGTGGCACACTTTATGTTCACCATTTGGCTACGTTTAATCAGTTTATGATTAGTTAATACGGTGGCTAACTGTTGACTAATTATACTACGGGTAGATCCGGAATCAATTAAACCAAGGGTATTCGTTGCTCCAAGGTCTATCTGTACGTAAGGTAGTTCGCAGATCCTTGTTTTACATGCACCAATAGAGTTGCACTTCTCGATAAATCTTGTTAAGTAAGGGTCTATGCGTTTATTTCTATTTATTTTTATTCTATGATTATTATTGTTTTTACCTTTCCTTTGAGTGCTGCGGAAGACGTAGGATTTTTGTTCTTCCAGCTTCACATGTTTTTTGACTGGTCGGTTTTCGGTTGGTAGCGCTTTTGTTTACAATTCTTGCTAATGTGTCCGGCCTTTCCACAGTTATAACATCTTCTTTTTTCATTGACTTCACTCGCATGTTGTCGGGGTTGTGGTCTAGAGTATGAAACATGGGGGTAGCTTTGGGTTTTTGATGTCCTTACGAATCGCTTATCGCGGTAGGTTCGGGTATCTGTTCCAATTGGTAGGGGTTGGAATGAATCTCTGCGTTGAGTCTGGGACATAGAAACGTGTCTGTTCTGGTCAGAATACCAGACATTGGACGAATGTATACAGCATAGTTGTAGTTCGGTGAAAGTGGTTGGTCGCTTCATGAGTGCTAGGAGAGATCGCTCCTCGGGAGATAGTCCTACTAAGATAGTGTCTACTAACTGTTGTTCACTCCATTTAACTTGTAGCAATAAAGCAGATTCTCTTACTTCAGATATATAATGAGCTAATCTCTCGTATGTTCCTTGTACACGAAGTACTAGGTTTCGCTTCAATTCTTCGTATATACCGGTGGGAATGAAATGTCTTATTAGGGTGGTATGAAGTTCTTCTACAGGGTGATTATACCTCAGGGATTCCAACACACGATCCTTTAAAGGAGATCTACATTTAGGTAAAATTACTTGCAAAATCTGGTCATCTCTTAGTTGTTGCAGGTCCTTTAATTGTAAAATGTGCTTGAGAAAATCTAGGAGCTTTGTAATATTCAGCCCATCAGTGATTGGTATGTCAGACAAAATATGTTCTACAGGGTGGGTTATTTTTCCATAGAGCTCGGTAGATAGATTTACTTGAGTCATCATTCTAGGTTTTTCTGCAGATTGATTCGTCCGCAAGTGAGGAGGTAAATCGTAGGTACGGGTCATATTTTCTAGTTCATTAGGGAGTAACGTAACGTTTACGGGTTGGATATTTACTTGTCTATCAGTTAACCTTTCTTTAAATGTGCTATATATGATGCCTGCAGAAGCTGAAATTTTGCAGTACCGGTTTGCTGTTCTTGAGTCGGGGATTGGGTGTAACTAATGGCTTTTTATCGTTTAATTAGTTACCCTAAAAATTGTACTTTTGTATGTACTAGTAAATATCACTATCACTTTTCAACCGGGCGCCATGTTGTACAATATGACAACATTACATAAATTTACGTTTCGGGCCAGAGTTCGTGCAACACGAACCAGTTTTGTGAAATAGATTACCTGAAATAAAACATACACAAAATACCATATATAAATTACTTTTATTAGTATGTAACTTGAATATTAATACATATTGAAAAATGATTCGAACCCACATATTACGCCACGGGCGTTTTAAAAATAATTTTACCCTCCAAAATCATGACATGTATTATAGATTATATAGTATCATATGAATATCTTTGTCGCACAACCCAGCACTTAGAGCTTATACACTCGCCCTCTCACTCTCTCTCTCTCTCTCTCTCTCACTCTGGTACAATTCTTTTACGAGCTCATTTTGCAGATTAAAATTTTACAGACTTGAATTTATTTTGGAAATTTTGTGTTGGTCATTTCTTTGATTGAAATTAGGTTTGGTTTGAAAATAAAATGTATATACGTTATGCTGGAACGTTCTCACCAAATTTTCGTATAGGCCTCCTTGCACATCTAAGATCGTCACTATCCGCACAATCGGTAAGTTTTACTCCGATTTATGATCACACCGTCGTGTCGACCCACGGAAACTCCTCGGACCGATTCTACACGCTAGATTTTGATGGACGATCCATCGGCCGATGACACCTATACGATGCCGAACTATTTACGTCCGTCACAACATTTTTTGATATTTTATATAGTTTATTAACCACTTCTAGTGGTCTAAAAGTTAAAATTCACTATTAGTGAACGATTTGCCGGCCGGCTGCGATCACTGTTTCTGATGAAATGACATCGAGTCTTTGTTCCATATTTCTGAGGTGGGGTGAATCTACGTCACAAGCCTTTTGTTTAGTTGTTGACAATATTGTGTTGTTTACAAAAACAAATTCTTGGCCGCTGACGTCATTAAGGATCGTCGCTTTTATCGCAACAAATGACATACAGTTTTTTGTGAGGCTTCACGTTTTTTGCTCTGAAACCGTCCAAATCCTGGCAAATATTATATAGTCCACTCACGGTATATTCATAAAGGTTATTTAATGTTTGTCTAATTTTGACCAAATGAAGTAATACAATATTTCTGTTTTTTTTATACCATATTTAGGGTAATTACAAATTGTACCATAATTGTACCATTACATGGGTAGGGGAAATATTTAGTTTCGTCATTGCTTCTTCAATCTCTTCTAATCTAAACGATTCGGACCTTCGACGTAATTCGCGCATTATCTCGGGTAATTGTTGTAATGCTTCCTCCGCGAATTTTTGTACATCCTTTGGGGTAACTTTATCACCGGGCCAATTCAACAAATTGGTGATACGGCGGGTCAGATGTTCGATTCTTTGGGTGGTGCGTAAAATTACTGCGGGGGATTTTTCATCACGCAGGGTTTGTGCGATCGAATTTAGTTCTGTATACTTGTGATAGCATGTTTCCTTTTCACATTCAAAATCTAAGACACTCAAACGATTTGTGTAATCGTTAATACATTTTAACAGTGAGGGTTTGTCCTGTTTATTTTCATGTAACGTCTTGCGAAGTTCCGCGACAGTTACATTTGAGTAGGGAAGACCACGCAATAATGCTTCATAGCTTAATTCATCTTTCAACAACAAGTCGGGGTTAAATTGACCCATTTTTGTTAATAACAACTTTAAATACACGACGTATTACGTACGACAAATCTTATGTCATCTATTTTAAACACTTATAAAACGTGAATTCATTTAAACACACATATATATATATATATATTGTAATACCACCTGTTAATTGTGTTAATAGAAGATGATGATGCCCCACTGTGTGAGCGTCAATTTGTAATAACCAAATTATAAATTGTGAGTGTTCCGGGGTTTAATCTAGCTCCACGTTGGTATGCGCCAATTTGAAATAAAACCCAATCTATGTTGTGTTTTAATTATATTCGAGGATGTTTGCAAACCCCACTGTTGGGTTCGCCAATTTGTAATAAAACGATTACCAGGAGTCCTTCTTATTTTAGCTCCACGTTGAAGGCGGCAATTTGTAACAATTAAAATGTTGTTACCTGTTTTTAATCAATATGTTATTAATGAATATATCTGTTAGGTTGTTACAGATGAAACCTTCTGAAAATATATTATTAGGCAAATATAGTTGTGATTATGTTCTTTTAACTTATAATTGTACTATAATACAGGTTGAACTCAGTATTCAATAGTTACGCAATACTGGCTATATATATCATGTATTGACTGAATGTATTAAGTATTCTTGTCAACCCTAGTCCCTCTATATTAGATAATTCAATTCAAATTTGGTACAGAAAACACGCTAGTTCGGCAATCTCCCGTTCCACCAGCTGTTGACAATTAGCACTGTTGTTTGTAATAAGCTTGCGTCTACGTTAACCATTCATCGGCTTTTATTCAACCTCTTCCTGTAAATTACTCCACCCACAACATATAATACCTATTCTGCAATAACATAAAACATTATCTCATACAAGAAAGATTCTTTATTAAATTTATACGTTATTTCACAGTAACCGTTCTCTCCAAAATAATAATATCATCAAATCGATTATACTATGGTATATCGATTGTCAATTGATCAAGTTCCTTTGACTTATACAAATTAAATATAACAATAAATATTTCTTATCCCAGGGTTCGTAAGATTCTTTTAACCATTAGTAAGGCCAGGTAATGCAAAATTAAGGTTACTCAAGTATTACAGAAGGTTATTAACTCTAAATATATTGAATTTAAAAATAAGTTGTTTTTTACCGGGTTGGCGGAACTCAAACTGGCATTGGACGTCTGTAAACAGTTGAAGATGATCGGCTTAAATTACGTTCATCCAGGAAAAAGTGTTCTGGCCCTTAATAAAATTGATGGTGTAGTATACAGGGAAGCTCTCAGGAACTCTTCTGACTGCCGTTCTTCTCTTACGATCTTGATAGTTGCCAGTCACGTTGGAATGAAAATAGTATTCTAGCTTTTTCTTGAAGGTGAAGGTTAACTCAGCAAAACGAGGTCTTCGTATATCTTCTCAATAATTCCGTTAGTTTCGGCCTTTACTTCCCTCAATTGGTCTTCTGATTACATGGGAAATCGGTTTAATACCGAATCCAGCGGAATTATCCTGGTGAATGAAGTGAGGAATTTTCGACTCTTTTCGAGGTATTCAGTTATAATTTGGAAGTCTAATTGGTTTTATTACTCATCAGTAGTATTATAGAATTAGGTTTCAAATAGGATTTATTAATTTAGATTCATATTTTTTTCAAATTTTATCATTCTTTTTTTTTAAATGTGTCTGCCCATCTCAACTCAATAGCATATAACAATTGACCCGAATGATTCAAAATCAACAACTCTTGTACATTTTAGTTGCCTTAACAACCACTATTTTCTGTCATTGGATGAAATTAGATATCCTAGAGCCAGAATTATAGAATATTACTACTCTTTTTTAATAAAATACTCCATGCTTGGAATAATACTAAATTACCTAAAATTCTCACCTAACCTTCCTTCTTAAACAGTATATGTTTTACCATAGTTTCATTGGACTGGACTTCTTAAAAAGGTATTAATTTCCTTTTACAAATATTAAATTTAGGCCTATAGGTTTTCTTACAACTGTTATAATATTGTTTGGTTTTTAACTTAATTTTCTTTACCTGACCTACTGTACAATTAATTATTGGTTAATGGTTATTTACATTAATTTTAACTTCCTGGGTTTACTTTATTACATTAATTAACTCGTCCTGGAACCCTTCATTAGTTGACAACATAATTATCAGAACTACTTGTCAACTTTTAAACACGTATTGCCCTCCTGGCCAAGTTTATAAACATTAATTAAAAACAACTTCGTTATCCAATTTTAGTCACTACATATAACATAGTATAATGCCTAACACAGTTAATTATACATAATTGTCTAAAGACAATTTTAACATAAATAAAAACATTACCACTGATTAAGTATTTCTATAAAACAACAGTTCACTCCTACTATACTCAAAACATAACATAAATATTCTGTGAACACTAACATGCTACAGTATAAAAAACAAGTACAATTTTATTATATTAACCCTTAATTGGTATAGTATTTTATACTCAACGTTATTTATTACATCTTTTGACTTGAGGTACATCTCAGATGTACTAATTACTGAGCAACCTTAATATCGGGTATGGTCCTTGACCATAGTTAATTCATTTTTTTATGTAACGTTGGGGACCTCAATTCTGTTACGTTACAATATATATCTTATTACATATAGAATCTTATATTAATTAATCAAAATAAACTTATCTCACAATAATTCAATTTTCTGTACTGTCATATATAATTACTCAAAACAAAACTCTAATACCATTGTATAGTAGAGAGAAATTTCATATACGAAAAGTTCATTGCTTTAACAATAGCACAAAGGGTCAGCTGTTTAGGGGAGTCGTATTGTTGCATAGGGTGGTAACATAGGTAGGACAATTCAGAACAGGAAAAGATCATGTCTAAGGTTGTCTGTTAGGTTAGCGAGGGGAGGTTTTGAATGAGATGCGTGCGTACAAAAGGGGAGAGTTTACATTCCTCAACACGTATTTAACATGAACAGGCTGGTTCATACCACAGGTTTAGAATGGAATATTTACCAGCGATGACTTGTTTATTACGGCAAAGTCACGATACTAATATTATAATATCTTAATTACAATTTTACTCATTTATTTTTTTTTATTTCAGAGTGAATAAATTTATGTTTATCAAAGTTATTGTTAAAGAATTATAACAATATACAGTATAATTATTATAACAACACAATACACAATTATATTTTTTGTTTTTACAAAAAAGCAGAGTGACGCAATTTTGTGACGTCTCCCTTGTTAAGACATCACAAAAGTCGGGAACTAGTTCAATTCGTTACCAGTTAATTAAACTAGCTACCGTTGTTAGTAAAGCTTACTTACTAACAAATTATAACACATTATTACATAGGAAATAATCAAGGATTGCATAAATTTATTCACTCGCTAGGTGTTAGCAAAAACATCTCTTTATTATTATTCAAATCTCATGGTTTACCTTTTTTTTTAATAAATAATTACTCTAGTAAATTCTGTGTTTAATGCTTTAAAAATATTAAATATCTTATTTCTTTTATCTCAAAATATTTATCTAGATATAGTTTTAAGTACCTCGGATCCGGGACTGAACTTTGTTAAGTTTTAATTTATCACAACTATAACCAAATTATTTGAAGAATAATGTTGGTTGTAAACTATAGAATTACCTTACATTTAGATATCGTGATGTTACTACTACTTCATTACAGAAATTACAAATCTTATAAATTATTCTTTACATTATCAAAAGTTCTTTACTGTTCTTTTGTTACTTCTCTTATTGAAACAAATTTGTACAAATGTTATGTTTGGATATCACCTGAATTTAACATGAGGTTGTTCTGGGGTCCATGATGGTCATCTTCTGTCGTCTTCTAGGGTGCAGTGCATGGTTCCTCTTGATGCTACATCGGGTTGATTATATCTGGTAGTCTCGACGATCGGATTTTTTACTTGAAGTTCATACTGTTGTAGTTTGAGTTTTCCACTTCTGGAGTTTGTAGTTCACATTTTACACCTTAATTATAGTTCTTATTTTGCAGTACTAAAGTCTGGTAAGTTACATATCTTACCACTTACAGTTTAATTTTTTAATTAAGAGATGTGTCGGCTAAGTTTTCCTTTCTTTTATTTTTTTTTTATAACTCTTCACACACTACATTATATATTTTTGTTATATTCTTCACACGCTACATTTTTCAAAATAATATCACCACAAACTGGATATATGTTTTTAACGGCATACACCTACGTGTATGTGGACAACACAAAACTGACATCTTTACATGTCGAAGTTCTACTAGCGACTGGGTGCATAGTTTAGCGGCGAGGGGTCAGTAAGCTGGCGCGTATTTACGCACTGAGAAAATAATTCGTTCTTTTATTTAGTATTAATTATTCATTAATTAGATTGTTAATTATACTTTATGTTAACTTTGTTACGAATTAGAAATTTCCTTATTTATATAGTCGTATTTTAAATAATTAACATAATTATTATTATTATTATTATTTAAGTAACACCGTTCTTTGCGTGTTGGTACGGGACAATTTCAAGTTGATGCAGGAATCTAGGTATAGGTAAGGGGTGGATAATACTCTTGCTTGCTAGAAGGCAAAAATTTTTTTATTTGTGCGATTTAAATATTTTTTAAAATCGTCACAATTTCTTTCTCGTTATTTTGATATGGGTTGATGCCAGTTTGGTTACATTTTTCATTAACAAATTCTGTTTTAATAATAGCCTATTCTAAATAATGCATTGTTTACTGTGTCATCTGCTAAACGTTGCAGATCCGACTTTTAACTTTTTTCTTAATATTTATTTAACTATCCTTAATTTCTATTCTGAATATAATTATTTGATTGAAGTGAACATATTATTATTTATAAATGCTGTATCCAGCTGAACAATATTAATTATTATTAGTACACATTTGTTGATTATCGTTTATAAACTTCCTTACTTGACTATTCTTATTTCAACATTTTTTCTTATTTCCTATACTTATACTATTACTCATAGTATGGTGATTTACACCTTTATTGTTATTATTATTCTCATATCTCCCTATGTTTTGTAGGGTCTCTACATGATTTTGATTATCATGGTTTGTTTGGGTCATCATTTGTTTGTTATTATTTCCACTTTCCCTGCTTTATAGACTTCACCTAAGTTGTGTGTCTTTACTTTGAGTTTTTATTTATATTAGTTAATACTCATTGAGTAATTTCAATTCATCTTAAGCCATTCTTTTGGTCTGCATATTTCATTATTAGGTTTTGTTCCTTGACTAATAGCACATCTTTTTACACATTTGATATTCTTATAACATTATTTAATTACATTTGGTTATTACTTTGATGGTTACATTTAGATCATCTCATTATTATAATATATACAATTGGTTCTCTTATTATCTTTCATAGTTCATGATTAACAATAATATCTTTCTTTATGTTTGTCATTCAAATTAGTACTTTACCATTATTCAGCTAATGTGCGGTTTCTAATAATACTACATGTTACAAATATCATTCTTGTCATCTTTTATTTTACTTGTACTATTTGACTTCGTTTATTAAACGTTTTACTAAGCTCACTTAACAGTCTATTTGGGAAACTTGTCTTGTCAATTCGTCTCTGTCAAATTGTCTGTTTATGTTGTAGTGTCATATTATGCTGATAGTGGTTTTACTACTGTTCACTTGAAGGTCTTATTTCCTTTTATAATTTTAATGCTATTATATTCTTCCTTGTTACCTATACTGGGTTCTTACTTATATTTATTTTGGTATCATTCACTCTTCTGGTGGTTTTAATATTATGGAATGTTTTGTGACGTTACAGCACACGCGTGTTTTAATATTGAATTATGCTCAGGTTCACACAGTTGGAGTGTGTGTTTAAAATTCTCTTAATTTGAGAATTCCCCTTTAGTTGGTTTTTAATTGAATGTACATAGTGTATTGTGGGTTGTAGTTTTATAGTTATTCTTGTGTTTTATTGTTGTTGGGTGTTTTCTTTTGTTTGGTTATTTCGGGGAGCTTGTTTTAGTTTATATGGATTAATTACTTTATTTACATTTGTGTGTGTGTGTACTCTACACATTTACGCATGTACTACTTGCTCAATTACTGTAAAACAGTTTCTAAAATAACTGTATTTGACAGTGAATAAGACAAATTAATTCCAACACTTTACACTGATGATAAAACACGTTTTTTCTGAAAAAATTCTATAATAACAAAATAATAGCATATAGGTGAAGACAGGGTGACGGTTTATCCCCAATTGTTTCCAACTGTGTCCTGGAAAAGTAGTGAGAATTTGGAATGACAAATTAAAGGAATGCAAAATATCACCAATCTTGTTGGGAAGAACAAACATATTGAAATAAACTGTTTGGCATTTGCAGATGACTTTGCTATACTTTCTGAACATCTGACATCTGCAGTAACACAAGTTAATTTTTTAGAGGACATAGCCAGTAGATCAGGCTTAAGAATTTCTGCAGAAAAACAAATTTTTCATGAACATTAAAAATCCACCAAAATTCCTGCTAACAGATATTAGTCAAATAGAGAGGGTTAGAAAATTTAAGTTTATAGGGAAATGGTAATTCAAGAGAATGGTTTAGAAAAATATGCTATAGAAGAAAGGATTCATAAAATGGAAAGAGCATATGGTATAACTAAAGATATATACAATAAAAAGTGCATATCTAAAAATGCGAAAATAAGGCATTACAGTACAGTAATGAGGATAAGGTCGCTTATAATTAGACCCCCATGGTCTCTTTTGTTTCCTTGTTGTCAGCGTCCAGATGTCAAGGATGGTTTTCTGTCTTTTGTTGAATTATTCGCATGACTACCCCAGACAAGTAGACAACAAACAACTTCTGTTTTGTCATCTGAAGTAGTGGGAATACAGTGTTGCTAACATATGTTTTAATAACATGCTGAGATCTAAAACAAAATTGCATTGTATGCAGTTACATGTTCATTTGGTGACATGAATTGGCAACATTCATCTGCTGCTGGGTGAGCATGTCGTAAACGTTAGCAATGATTGGCTAGCTCAAAGAACGCCCAATTCCATTCCTCTTACTACCCAGATATCACAAAGATGGTGCCGGATTAAGGGGGGGCTAAAGCCCCAGGTCCTGCTTGTCAGGCCCGCGGCCCATGTTCGACCATTTAAAAATTCTCATTTTTGAACAAATAAATAAAATTTTCTGAGCAAGCAAAATATTTAAAAAACACATTGACAGAGAGAGCACATGAAGTGCAGATCACGGATGTAAATGAAACTTAGGGACATGTTTAGGTACATAAGGTTATGGTAAAAGCCAAAGCAGTAAAGTTTAACGCTCAAAATTTCCACAGTTATAAGCTATCACAATTGTTTTATAATGATTTTTGGAGAAGGCTGGAGAAAAATATACGTCACTTTGAAACTCAATAATTAACAGATTTTAATGTGCTTAGAAACACTAAACACAAAATGAAAGTAGAAAAGATAAGCTTATTTGATTCTTGTTGAGTGTCGAAATTTCATACATGGGCCTCTGCTCTTAAATATCGCCGGACCTCCCATTGCCTTAATCCAGCCATGCACAAAGGATGTTAATTTAAAAAGATTTTGAATACCAGCAATTTATTATTCACTGTCTGTTCTTATGTGCTTGTTGTCATTTTTACATCAGTGCAGTCAGCGTAGTGGTGATTGTTATTGTTATGTTACTACAGTTCCATGTTAATTGTTTTGTAAATAGAGTAGTTGTTTCACGAATTTATTTTTGTTCTGTATCATTTATTATTTTTACATTAATATAACATCATCATTTTGGCCGCAGATATGTAGATTTTATGAACATACTGAGAAAGTAGACGATCTCAACTTAACTTTGCAAATAAACGAAGTTATTTACAAATAAGTATAATAACTGGTTAAGAAAATTTTTATTATTTATTTATTTTTTGTGTGTAAATAATGAATTTAATTTTTTAATTATTTAATTATTATTTTTTATTATTTTAGTGTTCAATTAATAAAAATACTAATTAAGAATTAGGTATGATTTGGTGAAGAAATATTTGTTTCTCCGCGTTAAATAGATTGTCGTGGCCAAATCGATTGCATGCCGCGGTCCATTCAGTATCTTTATTTCTTCTTCTGCTTGTTCCTTTCCCTCAGAAGTTCTCGTTTATAAGTTAATAATTAAAGTACTTTAAATTATTTCTCAACTAATCAATAAAACGATATTTTAGAACAATAATTATATTAATTATGCTCAAAGTAATTATTCGACTTGCGTCGACTAATTCGAGTCGGAGTCGAGACTAGATCCCAGGTCGATTATTACATATTCCAAAAATATTAAAATTAAATTATTATATAACAAGGATTCTTTCAACTGTCGAAATAGTCAGGAAAGGCAAGAGAATTCAATACTTACAATTATAAAAACTTATTCATTAACAGACAATAATAATAATAATAATAATAATAATAAAATATAGTGTATAGAAAAATTTAGATGCAAACCAGCTGATTGCTCTGACGTCACTACGTCCCCTCCAGGTTGTATTCGTTCGACTCGAAGTGACAAGATGGCTGCCTTCGTGAGTTGTTCTACGTTGAAAATTAGGCTCCGAGATTTTCCTTCAAATAAACGTATCAGTTGATTAATTCCTCTTCTGTGATGCCGCTATTGGAATATCCACAAGTTGTAGTGTGTAGTTTTAGTCCTCCACTGGATTTCATTTGGTAATAGGCGTATAGTGTCAAATGGTTCCTTCCAATCAATTGCTTGTTGTATGAGGTTAAATTTATTATTCAGTCGTGTCCATACGTTGTGACAGATAGACTCAGTGTTGTTTAATTTAGCTTTATGATTCCAATGACTGTTTTAATTGTATTCATAAATTTACTGTCTATTCTGTATTCCTTTTTAATTCCATAATATATCTTGGTTTGTATTAGTTAAAAATTCCATTCAATTGTCTTTTAAATATCCTCTGACATGTCTGTTCTGCTTGGCATTTAACAATCAACTAACTATATTTGTTTCTTCATATAGAAAATTCTGTAAGATTTTGGTCTCATTTCTCATTGTTCATTATCAGCTGTTTTCCTAATTACCAATTCAATTTTATAGAAATAAATGACATTTTTTATATTTTACTGGCTATAAATTATTTGTGTAGTACTTTTATGGAATTCTAATTACATAACGATATTCCTGCTTTTATTTTATACAAGTTAATATTAAACTTGACCGATTTTTGTTTGAATTAAGCTCGAAAATTACATTCCTTGAAATTTACTTCTAGGCCTTATTATAATTCACATAATTACCCATTAAATGGTTTACAATATGTTTTATGTTATAATTTTCCTCAAATATGATTACTAATTAAATTATTGTAATTTGCTTTCTCTACCTGGCTATTATTCTAAACATTTAATAATTTATTTGTATTTTACTAGTACTTGCTTTACTGATTATGGCATTATCTTGTACAATCACAATTTAAGTCAATTTTACACTCTGATTCTTTTAATCACTATTATAGGTTGTTGTTATAATTATGATAAAGCATTGGTATTCTGAATGGGATAATTTATATCAATTTGGTCTAGTTTCTATTAAATTATTTCCTATGATTTGATTTACAGGGTCAAAGTTGAATTTGGCTTGATTATCAATTTTCAAATTTCCTATCAATGTTATAATCAATTCACATTACTATTATTATATTTTCTGATCACTATTTATAGGTCGTTTGAATTAATATTTTGCGTTTCCTTCCTTCACAAAATTCTGACATTAATTAACATTGTTTAAATACAATAAACACTTATATACTAACATCTAGTATCTACTACTATCAACATGGTCTGTATTGTATACACGTATAATAATTAAACATAATAATTAAATAACTAAACAAATTAAGGTCTTAGCCTAATGATTGTCTTTTATTGTCCTTTTAAAACTCGTTTGGGGTGTTCCCCTCAATCACACACTATTTTATTTATACCTAATTTTACATTAGCTCTGGTTATTTGGTATTTCTTACTTTCTCTGGTTCTGGTTATATTCTCTTACTTTTGTTATTTGTTTTTCTAAATTGGTATAACTACTATAGTTTTAATTTCTTTCCTTTATTGTGGTTTACTGATATAGAGTGTTCTGTCTTTAAAGTAGGTTTTTGGGTATCTTGAGATTTTTCCTTTTAATTAATTTGTTCTTGGCTGTAACTCCTTACTACTCCTTATCTTACTGGGTATCCTGATTATTTTACTGGGATGATAATCATACTATTTGTTTTTAACACATTTTGCTATAAATTGAATATATGTAATTTCTTTGAATCGAGATTTTTTCTAGTTCTGTTAAGGCATTTTATTTATGATTGTGATTACTTTTTTTTTGTTACTTCTATTTAAGTTTACTTTACTCCTTCCAGATTGATTCTTCCCTTCTTCTTCTATGTGATATTAAATTGTAGAATAAGGTAAAAACTTCGTTGTGCTACATATGCCCTCCTGTAAAAGTGATTAGTTCAGATCATACGCTTAGTGTGGATGAACTAATTGCTTCTGACACTTGTCTCTATTATATTCTTGGCTTTGTTTACACTGATATACCTGTTCTCTAAGTTGACATGTATATTTTCTGTTTTTATTTTTTATTTTACTCTTATGAGATAGTCACTTTAATCTGATTTATATTATTATTATTAAATATATATATTTTTCCCTTCTGATTTAGTGTTTCCTCCTTGAGATATTTACTCCTTAACATTCCCTAACATGTGAGCTGGAACAGTTCAGAGAGGCATATTTCGGCTACATTCTCTGCTGACCATACTTCACTTATTTGAGCTCAGAGGAATTATCATCTCTGCTCAATTATAAAAATCTGGTGGAATTATCTACATCCAGTCATTAAAATATAAATTATAAAAGTAGTCCATTTCGACTAATAATAAACATCCTTAGAATCATCACTTCATAATTGTTCAGATTAATTAATACTTCTATCCATATGGTTACCTTTACATTTTAAAGCTCGGTCTATATTATGTATCACTAGGTATATTGCATAATATTGTAACGTATATCTTTACTCTGTTACTTATTGATCATATTTGTGAATGTTCAAAAGCCCCAATGTTGGGTTCGCCATCTTGTAACGTCTCGTGGTTATAACTTCCCTCAGAGCCTTTTATGTACTATCGTTAATTTGTTAAGCTTTCCTAATTAAGCACCACGTTGGTACATCATCTTGTAACGTCTCACGGTTAATCTCTAAGAGTCTAAATAGTACTTTACTTAATTAAATCTAAGTTTTATTTGCCCTTCGAAAATCTCGCTTTAATGAGAGGCACGGTAATTGTTTAATGAAATAATATTTTATTAGACCCACTGTTGGGTTCGCCAATCTTGTAACGTCTTGCGGTTAATGATCGGATAGTATCGTTAGATCTTATTGTCACTCTTGCGATCATCACAGAATTCGTTATATTATATGTTTACAGTTCCAAAAAAATGAAATCGAGGGTGTGATTTGGGAGAATTCAATGAAGTTGTTTGACTGTAGTTAGGAGAGAGAGTGCAAGAAGTATTATCCTCTTGGCATACAATTACTTAATTTAAATTTCTCCACTCACGAAACCAGCTGATTTTGACGTTTACAAACAAATTGGAGGTTAAATTAACACCAATTGTTTGTAATATTTTCTGGTTGTTCGTACTCTTCTTTGCCTCCTGACGATCTGTAAACAACTACCCTCTACTGAAAATAATACACATTTTATTCAAATAACAAAGTATTCATGGTATTTACAGTCGACTCCCTCTAATCCGGACACCTCGGGACCGGATCCCTGTCCGGATTAAAAAATTTCCGGACCATCCAGCGGTTTTTTACTTATGTAAATTACAACCTGTAATAGCGTATCTATATTTATAAATCACATTTTAAGACAATTTTCAAGTGTACGGAACACAATTTTAGGTTCATAAAATTGTCCCAAACGAATAAACTTAAACCTAAAACTAATGAAAAACTTGGCTTTGCAATATTAAAAGAAATCTGTTATTTTCTTCTGCTTCTTTACTTCAACTGTTTTCTTGAAGACATAATCACGCCACTTCCTTAGAAACATAACATCCACAGCTGATGCGCCAGGCTGTTGTTCGACGTAGGTAGTTGCCAGTTCCAGTGCTGCCCTACCCTCTGCATGAGTCAAAATTCCCACGCCATTTCCCGCTTCACTATCACCTTCGTCGTCGTCTTCTTCTTTTTCTTCCTCTTGACGAAGGACTACGTCGACGATTTCGTCATCATTCAGGATTTCATTAGCCAGTTCATCATCAGCTCGCGAAATCCATTCCACAACGTCATTCTCATTAATACTAGCAGAATCAGGCAGCCGTTGTAAATCCTTTAAAATTGAGTGGTTGTCATCAGGTTCAGTTGCATGAATATTTAACCCTATTGTATTTGGGTTGTCTTCTTGTCTCTTCTCAACGAGAGTTTCAACATCTGGCCACAATTTTCTCCAGGATTTGGTAAACGTAGATGATGGGATTTCATCATACGATTTAGCAGCGATATAAATGACGTCCTTAATGTTAATTGTCTTGAGCGTCTGGATGAGACCTGCATTGTCATTACCATCCATCTTATCCAAAATTTCTGAAAGAAGCTTCCTCCGGTATTTTGTCTTAAAGCATTCGATTACACCCTTGTCCATGGGCTGTGCGATACTTGTTACATTTGGAGGCATATATAAAAGCTTGATGTCACTGTAACTATCACATTCGAGACCTTCCTCTGGATGCGTAGGGGCATTATCAAGTACAAGAACTGCTTTTACTGGCAATTTCAAGGATGTCAAATGTTCTTTTACAGACGGAACAAATTGAGCCACGAACCACTCCTTAAACAAATAAGAATCCATCCAGGCAGACTTTTGTGACCTTTAATACACTGGAAGGGAAGACATGTTTAAGTTTTTGAATACTCTGGGTTTGGCCGACTTTCCAATCACAAATAGCGGCATCTTGTGTGTCCCAGTTGCGTTTGAGCATAGTGCAACAGTGATCCTTTCTTTATTTACTTTAAAGCCCGAAGCAGACTTTTCTTGAGGAGTGGCAAAGGTTTTATTAGGCAAAAGTTTATAGTTAAGCCCGGTCTCATCGATATTGTACACTTGTTCTGGGGTTAGTTTTTCACGCTCAATGATACGCTTCAATTTTTCAGAAAAATCATTAGCTGCCGGTTGGTCTGCTGAAAGCTTCTCCCCGCAAACTCCAAGGAAATGCACTCCATGCCGTTTTTTCCATCTCGTTAGCCACCCATCGCTTGCCGAGAAGTTTCCTTTTTCCCCAAGTTTTGAATGAAGAATGACGGCTTTTTCTTTCAAAATCGGCCCATTTATAGGAGTCCCTCTTCTACGTTCCTGCATGAACCACAACCATAATGTGTCATCAACAAGTTCATGGTGTGGTTTTTTCAAGGTAGATCGAGTAGAAAGGACGGATTCGACTTCAATTTGCATACAAAAATCCTCGATCGATTTTCTGTTTTTCCGCCAATCATAAACTGTGCTTTTCCCTACATTAAACTCCGTACAAATACTTTGCACTGATTCACCCTTATCTAAACGTTGTAAAATATTAAGTCTGTCTTGCATTTTAACCGTATTATGCTTCCGTTTTTCACTCATTTTTGAGAATTTTACTGTCAAATAATCAGAGTTACTGAAACTACAATTTCACCTAACAAATAAACTCACTTATAATAACATATGTAACTCACATTGAAAATTATTAAAACACACAACAATATCAGTAGTAATTAGTAAAAACAGCTACAGTACACTGTATGACGATCCGGAGCAAACGCAGTCGTAAGCCGAACTGAGGATCTTTGTTTACATGTAGGCCGGAAATAAACAGACACGCTCAATCCTGTCGTTTTCGGCCGTGAGAAACCTGGCGCGCGCTGATGACTCATTTCCAAGAAGTAGTCCGGACCATCCGGCGTCCGAACCATCGGAGTCCGAACGAGAGGGAGTCGACTGTATTTAATAAATACGTTTTTTATCTTCTCCCAATACAGAAAGTTATAATCGATTCTTCCTTTCAACACAACATTAGTTCGATCTTATTTGGTAAACAGAGAAAGTATAACAAATATTTTTTTCCTTTATAAAATATAAAACAATAAAGAATTAATTTATTAATTTCCCAGGGTTATTTGTAAGTTCCTTGTGCTATGAGACGGTCAGAAATGAATAATTAAATGTCAAGCTTTACATAAAAAAAATAGATTATATTTGTTTTTCTTTAGTATGTAGTTCCGGATTTATCCGCCAGATCGCAGGTTACGTTCCTTCGCTATACACAAAAACTATTTAATGGCGACTAGAAATTCACAGAGATTCGTTATGATGATTTTTTGGTTAACGAAAATAATAAAGTTTGTTTTCACCTCTTTTCCTGAAGTGTTTAAAGATATGATGCTGTTTCTAGTGTTATGAAGTTATAGTTGAGATGTAATTTAGTTAAATTTACTAGGATACGATCTCACCCAAATCTCGAAGTGCTGGATACTAGGCCTGGAACTAGTCGTTAAATTTTCTCAAAGTTTCGTCAAATAAAGGGCGTGGATGGTGCTACTTGAAGGAGTTCTAATAGAAGGTGTACATCACTCGTCAATTTTATTAAATTTCGCACTGGTTATTCCAAAAGTATTCATTAATTTTCAAATTTTAAATAGGCATTACACTTTTTTTCAAACGTTCACTTCCCAATTGTTTTAACAATTAAAATTCAATCTTGTTAGTTGGTTACTCGTAGTAACCAAGAATTTTTTTATGGTTTTTTATTGGTGAATCTATATACTTTTGAGTGTATAGGCTATTATTAATTATTATAAATTTATTTCTTCTTTATAGAAAACTAATCCTTTTTAAATTTTGTTTATAATCCAATTTAATTTATCTAAGGTTTTTCTTTCTACTTTCTCTTAAGCTTATACATAGGTCTTTAATATTTTAATTTCCTTCAATTGTATTTATTTATTATTTACTATTTACTTAAAGTATCCTTACTCTAAACTATTTTCCTATGCCATCTTGCTCATATAGTATTATTTTATATCTAACCCTGGGTTATCTTATATTTAAACACAGTTATTATATTAAACATAAAATTATACCTAGGTAAAAGACCTTTGTGGCCTACACAATAAAAATTACACAAAATACAAACAAAATACAAAATTTGTCAGCAGCAATATAGTCCACTGCTACAATTGATTGTTTTTCCATCTACAGTATAAATCTGTGAGGTGCTCCTTTTTAACAATTTACCCTCTCACTATGTACACTATATCTCACTTTGTATACTATATGTCACTTTGTTGTTGTTTATAGTGTTCTGTAGTACAAAGTATTCTATAGCTAGGTACATAATACCCATTTCTGACCTTTAGAGTGGGGTGATTGTGTTATCATATTTGGGCATGGGTTATGTAACGTTACATAAAGCCCCCCCCCCCACTAGAACAGATTTATTTTTGTTTACTGGTTTTAAAATAAATTGTTGAACTCTTCCATCTTCGTATTGTTGCCTTATTCTTCATGATATATTTTCATTTCTGATTGGTTATATACTCCTTTTACTTTGTTATTGTTAACCGATTTGATTTCATATGTATTATTCCCTTTCACCTGGGTTACGATGTATGGTCCGGTATAAAGTAAAAGTAATTTTCTAGCAATACCCTCTATAGAACTGGGTAATTGTCTATTTTTTATCAACACCTTATCTCCTACTTTGTATGTATCTATTCTTTTCTTCTGCTCCGTTTCCTTTTTATGTTGAAGTTCAGCTTTATGCAACAACCTGTTGTGCATATCGATCTTGTTGAATTCCACTCTCTCTCCTGGAGGAAAATTTATTAATGATGTGATTTCTCTTGGTGGTGGTCTGTCAAACATTACTTGATAAGGGCTGGTTCCGATAGTGTCATGGTATGACCAATTAAGGAAGGTTTCTGCTGGTTCAATGTACTGGCTCCATCTTTTATGTTCTTGGTGACAGTAGGTACGCAAAATTCTACCAACTTCCCTTAAGACGCGTTCGGCAGGATTACTACTAGGGTGGTATACTGACGTTTTATATGTCCTTATTTGCCATTTCCTCAATTCTTCTTTCCACGTTTTACCTCTAAACTGCGTCCCATGATCCATTATTATTGTTTCAGGTCTTCCCACTTCAGGTAAGTATTTTTGAATAATTACCTCTAAAATTTTCTTCGTAGTGGCTCTACTAATTGCATAGAGTTTCGTATATTTGGTATAATGGTCAAATATAATTATTATATATTTAAATTTATGTCTCCCTCCACTTCTGGGAAAAGGTCCACATATATCTAAGAAGGTCTTCTCAAGTTTACCATTAGATTTTATTGTAATCATAGCTCCAGTTCTCTTCTCATTATTTATTTTTACTAACTGGCATATGTTGCAGTTTTTCACTATTAATCTTACTCTCTTATTTATTGCTTTTATATAACAGTGTTCAGATAAAGCTTTAATAACTTTGAGTGGTCTCATGTGACCATATCTTTCATGGTAGTCCTTTATTAGGGCTACTTCCGTTGCTTCTGGTACATACATTTTCCACACATGATCCTCAATGGTTGGACGGATAAAAAGGATTTCTTCATAAACACAGAAAAATTTTGTTATTATAGGATCCTTTTGTAATATCCTGTCTTTAATTTTTATTAATTTGGTGTCCATTTCCTGATCTATTTTTATTTTACTAATTATATCCTGTAATTCCTTTTTCAATTTGATAATGTAATATATCTTCCCAATACTCTCCGGTTCTACTTCAAAAGTTCCTTTTTCTAGGTTAATCCGTGACAGTCGGTCTGCTATTATATTCTTCTTCCCTGGGATATATTCCCAATCTAAATTATACTCTTGAAGTATTAACGCCCATCTTGTGAGTCTACCGTGGTTAAGTTTACAGTTTTTAAAAATGAGATTGACCTATAGTCGGTCCTTATGGTTACTGGGTATCCCAATATAAATGTTCGGAATTTTATACATGAGAACACAACACTCAGCAGTTCTTTTTCAGTTACTGTATAATTCCGCTCACAACTACTCAGTACTCTGCTTGCAAAACTGATGACCCAATGATTTCCTTCCTCATCTTCCTGATATAGTTCACTTCCAAGACTAATGTTGCTGGCATCACAATTGATAAAAAAACGTTTATTGAAATTTGGGTGGTGTAGCATTATGCTATCTAAAAATTTATTTTTTATTATCTTGAAATGATTGTCTTCATTTTCTTCCCACTTCCACTTGTTTTTCTTCGAAAGTAAATATTGGAATTTGGTTGTTACTTCTCAGTAACCCTGTTGAAATTTCCTATAATAGTTGCATATCCCCAAAAAGGATTGTAATTATTTTAAGTTTTTTGGCTTAGGGAAATCTTGGATAGCCTTTACTTTCTCAGGAGATGGTTTAATTCCAGTAGCTGACAGAATGAATCCTAAAAATGGTAATTCATGTGTGATAAATTTAGATTTATCTAGTTTCAAAGTTATATTATATTGTAACAGCTTATTTAACACTGTTTCCACTCTGTTACAATGCTCCTCCCATGTACAAGAAGTAATTAATATGTCATCAACATATATAGTAGTGAAGTCTAAAACTTCTTTACCTAAAATTTGATCCATGCATTGGATGAACACGGCCACAGAATTTACCAATCCGAAAGGCAAACGTTTAAAATGATAATTTCGTCCTTCGAATATGAAAGCAACATATTGTCTGCTGTTAGGGTGCAACTCTATTTGCCAATATCCACAGACTGCATCCCAAGTACTCATGTACTTACATCCATAGAACTTTTTCATTATTTCTTCAATCTCACCTGGAGACGTTCGGTCGTTAATGAGCATTTTATTCAGCTCCCGAGCATCGAGGCATAGTCTTACTTGACCATCTTTCTTTGGTATAGCTACCAATGGGCTGGTATACGGAGAACTGCTTCTTTCAATTATATCTTCCAATATCATTCTCTGTATTTCCTTTCTTGCTGCTTCTTTCAAAGCTTGAGCAGTGGGATATGACCGTTTATTAAAATTGACATTTTCTTTGAACTTTAATTCACACAGGAAGTTTTTTGCTTTTCCAGGTGAATCCGAGAATACTGATTTATATTTATTATAAATTTTTATAAGTTGTTGTTTTTGTTCTACACTAATTATTTCCTGGGCCTGCCTACCTTGAAACTCTATGATTTCTTCTATCTTCTCTTGCCAAATCTTTGATTCTGTTACTTCTGTATTTTTACCTAGGGTTAATCTATTATTCTCCCTAAATATAGAATGAGCTCAGACACTGAGGGGCACTTTGGCTACCAATTATCTCAGCCTCTAACTCACCTTCTTCTGCGCTCAGTGTTACTATACCACTGGCCAGATTTATAACTGCAGTGTGTCGCCGTAGCATATCACACCCTATTAACACCCTAAAAGGTAGCCCTTTGGCTACTAAAAATCCCATTGGTATTCCTATCCCACTGTTAGTAACATTCAAAGACACTTGTTTTCTGATTGTTTTATTTTGCTTCCCAGTGGCGCCAATAATTGTTAAATTATTAATTGGTAAAGTAGGTATTCTCTTAGTAGTTAGTTCAGTAATTCGGTCAAGTTCTAATTGATCAACAATTGAAACATTTGCTCCTGTATCAATCATGGCTTTTGCTAACACTCCATTTAATTTGATTTGTATATAAACTATATCATTGTTTGGTGATGACTCTTTAATTGCTCTTTCTTCCATTAACTCCGCCTGTATATCCTTTAAATAATGATTTCTGATAATTGTTATTGGTTTTGTTAATTTACTGTTATTATTAGGTCTGTGGTAAATTCTGTGCCCGGTTGTTTCTAGCAGTGACGGGCAGTCACATCTTCTCACTGCTGGTACCCGTTTCCCCGATTTCCGTCATTATTATTATTTGGTTCAACATTCTCACTATGTTGAGTATTGTTTAATGGCCTTCTATCTTCCTCACTAGCTCTGAATCTAGGTTGTTCTTCACTCCTACTTCTTTGTGGACCTTCTTCTCTCTGATAGGAATCATTTCTATAATTTCGATTGTTATAATTTTGGCCTCTTCCTCGATACCTGTTATTATAATAATTATTGTTGGCACGGACATAATTTACTCTTGGTCGATTATCTCTAGGTGGTTCGTTTTTCCGCTCCTCTGTATTCCCTGACCTCCATCTACTCCTCCTGTAATATGATTCTTGCTCATAGTTCTCTAGTAGCATTTCCATACCTCCAATGGTTTTTATTTGTCCGCTTAATCGAGCACTGATAATCTTTTCCTCGAAGTGATACGCGATTTTGGTCACCAAACACTCTTCAGGGATCTTTGGGTCTAAATATTTTGCCACACACACCTTCCCCAAAAAATAAGCAGTAGGTGTCTGTCCTATATTGCGGTCATACCTACCATGACAGATATCGTCTCTAATAATGTTTTGCACTGACTCAGACCAGTACTTAAGCTTCAACATCATCTTAAAATTCCCATAATCACACACCTCATTCCGGATTACAGTCCACCAATTATCGTTAATGTTTTTGAAAGATTCATCTAGTATTCCTTTAATCATGTTCCATCGGTTCTCCTTTGACCTATTTAAAATTTCATCCACTCTCCCTAAAAATTCGAGTGGGTTTCTTCGATAATCTCGAAAGTTTACACTTTCCTACTATCTTGGATAGCATGTTGAGTGTGGCATGTAGATCTGGAACCCATTCGATCTACATCCCCTTGTAAGTTTGTTTGTAGTTGTTGTAAATTGTCTAATTTTTCTACTTGGCTATGGAACTGATTCTTGACATTTTCTACCGTTTCGTTAAAATCTGTGAATTTACAGTTTAGGCTGCTTTTTAGACTATCTAACTGGTCATTATTTTCTTGGCGTATGGCCATTATACGAACTTGATTACTTTGTTCCTCTCGGTCCATTCGGGCATCTATTCCTGTTTTAATTTGTTCCAGCTTCTCTTCTGTTTTATCTAATCTTTGATTGGTTTCAATTATTTTCTTTTCTGCCTCCTCCTCCTCCTTCTGCCTATTCATCTACTCTTTGGCTAAGTGTTTTGTTAACATTTTCAATTTTACTCTCGAGATTTTCCCTTAACTCCTTATTGAAATTCTCCATTTTACCCTCAATTTGTTTTAAATTTTCATTATTCTCTTCAAATTTTGCATTCATATCTTCCCTTTGTCCGTCAACAGTTTCTTTCAATTCATGGTATTGTTCATTCATGGTTTGTCTGAGATCTCCATGAATGGTCTCAATTTTTTCATTGAATTGTTTTACTAAACTTTCCTGAATACTATCTATTTTCTCATTGGTTTGTTTGTTTTGTTCCTTCAAAGTTTCATTTTGTTCCTTCAAAGTTCCGTTTTGTTTCTTTGAAGTTTCCTCCTGTTTCCTCAAGTTTTCATCTATTTTATTAAATTTTTCGCTCAAGGTTTCATTTTGTTTCCTTGAGTTTTCATCTATTGTTTGTTTATTGCTTTCCTTAATGGTATCAATTTTCTCCATCATTAGCCTCATCATTTCTTGCCAATCTGGTTCTCTTCTGGCTTCCGCTTTGTCTGGTTGGTCCCCTTGGGCATCCTCTTTAACTATTTCCTTTTCCGTGTCCAGAATTGCTTCAGTTTCTTCTTTGTTGCCTATCTGTTGTTCTATTTCACTGTCCGTGACTACTTCTATTTCTTGTTCCTGTCCACCTTCTTCCTTCTCCTTGTCTTCTGCCCTCTTCTTCGACCTGCCTCTGGTATTATGCATTTCTTGTTTTCGCATAGTTGCAGACGAAAATTAGGTTTTTTGTGATATTATCTTTCGTATATCTCAAAATTTCTTTCCTAATTAAAGCCCTTTTAAGTTGAGCGCCATCTTGTAACGTATATCTTTACTCTGTTACTTATTGATTATATTTGCAAATGTTCAAAAGCCCCAATGTTGGGTTCGCCATCTTGTAACGTCTCGCGGTTATAACTTCTCTCAGAGCCTTTTATGTACTATCGTTAATTTGTTAAGCTTTCCTAATTAAGCACCACATTGGTACGTCATCTTGTAACGTCTCGCGGTTAATCTCTAAGAGTCTAAATAGTACTTTACTTAATTAAATCTAAGTTTTATTTGCCCTTCGAAAATCTCGCTTTAATGAGAGTCACGGTAATTGTTTAATGAAATAATATTTTATTAGACCCACTGTTGGGTTCGCCAATCTTGTAACGTCTCGCGGTTAATGATCGGATAGTATCGTTAGATCTTATCGTCACTCTTGCGATCATCACAGAATTCATTATATTTTATGTTTACAGTTCCAAAAAACTGAAATCGAGGGTGTGTGATTTGGGAGAATTCAATGAAGTTGTTTGACTGTAGTTAGGAGAGAGAGTGCAAGAAGTATTATCCTCTTGGCATACAATTACTTAATTTAAATTTCTCCGCTCACGAAACCAGCTGATTTTGACGTTTACAAACAAATTGGAGGTTAAATTAACACCAATTGTTTGTAATATGTTCTGGTTGTTCGTACTCTTCTTTGCCTCCTGACGATCTGTAAACAACTACCCTCTACTGAAAATAATACACATTTTATTCAAATAACAAAGTATTCATGGTATTTATTTAATAAATACGTTTTTTATCTTCTCCCAATACAGAAAGTTAGAATCGATTCTTCCTTTCAACACAACATTAGTTCGATCTTATTTGGTAAACATAGAAAGTATAACAAATATTTTTATCCTTTATAAAATATAAAACAATAAAGAATTAATTTTTAATTTCCCAGGGTTATTTGTAAGTTCTTTGTGCTATGAGACGGTCAGAAACGAATAATTAAATGCCAAGCTTTACATAAAAAAAATAGATTATATTTGTTTTTCTTTAGTATGTAGTTCCGGGTTTATCCGCCAGATCGCAGGTTACGTTCCTTCGCTATACACAAAAACTATTTAATGGCGACTAGAAATTCACAGAGATTCGTTATGATGATTTCTTGGTTAACGAAAATAATAAAGTTTGTTTTCACCTCTTTTCCTGAAGTGTTTAAAGATATGATGCTGTTTCTAGTGTTATGAAGTTATAGTTGAGATGTAATTTAGTTAAATTTACTAGGATACGATCTCACCCAAATCTCGAAGTGCTGGATACTAGCTCTGGAACTAGTCGTTAAATTTTCTCAAAGTTTCGTCAAATAAAGGGCGTGGATGGTGCTACTTGAAGGAGTTCTAATAGAAGGTGTACATCACTCGTCAATTTTATTAAATTTCGCACTGGTTATTCCAAAAGTATTCATTAATTTTCAAATTTTAAATAGGCATTACACTTTTTTTCAAACGTTCACTTCCCAATTGTTTTAACAATTAAAATTCAATCTTGTTAGTTGGTTACTCGTAGTAACCAAGAATTTTTTTATGGTTTTTTATTGGTGAATCTATATACTTTTGAGTGTATAGGCTATTATTAATTATTATAAATTTATTTCTTCTTTATAGAAAACTAATCCTTTTTAAATTTTGTTTATAATCCAATTTAATTTATCTAAGGTTTTTCTTTCTATTTTCTCTTAAGCTTATACATAGGTCTTTAATATTTTAATTTCCTTCAATTGTATTTATTTATTATTTACTACTTACTTAAAGTATCCTTACTCTAAACTATTTTCCTATGCCATCTTGCTCATATAGTATTATTTTATATCTAACCCTGGGTTATCTTATATTTAAACACAGTTATTATATTAAACATAAAATTATACCTAGGTAAAAGACCTTTGTGGCCTACACAATAAAAATTACACAAAATACAAACAAAATACAAAATTTGTCAGCAGCAATATAGTCCACTGCTACAATTGATTGTTTTTCCATCTACAGTATAAATCTGTGAGGTGCTCCTTTTTAACAATTTACCCTCTCACTATGTACACTATATCTCACTTTGTATACTATATGTCACTTTGTTGTTGTTTATAGTGTTCTGTAGTACAAAGTATTCTATAGCTAGGTACATAATACCCATTTCTGACCTTTAGAGTGGGGTGATTGTGTTATCATATTTGGGCATGGGTTATGTAACGTTACATAAAGCCCCCCCCCCCCCCCCCCACTAGAACAGATTTATTTTTGTTTACTGGTTTTAAAATAAATTGTTGAACTCTTCCATCTTCGTATTGTTGCCTTATTCTTCATGATATATTTTCATTTCTGATTGGTTATATACTCCTTTTACTTTGTTATTGTTAACCGATTTGATTTCATATGTATTATTCCCTTTCACCTGGGTTACGATGTATGGTCCGGTATAAAGTAAAAGTAATTTTCTAGCAATACCCTCTATAGAACTGGGTAATTGTCTATTGTTTATCAACACCTTATCTCCTACTTTGTATGTATCTATTCTTTTCTTCTGCTCCGTTTCCTTTTTATGTTGAAGTTCAGCTTTATGCAACAACCTGTTGTGCATATCGATCTTGTTGAATTCCACTCTCTCTCCTGGAGGAAAATTTATTAATGATGTGATTTCTCTTGGTGGTGGTCTGTCAAACATTACTTGATAAGGGCTGGTTCCGATAGTGTCATGGTATGACCAATTAAGGAAGGTTTCTGCTGGTTCAATGTACTGGCTCCATCTTTTATGTTCTTGGTGACAGTAGGTACGCAAAATTCTACCAACTTCCCTTAAGACGCGTTCGGCAGGATTACTACTAGGGTGGTATACTGACGTTTTATATGTCCTTATTTGCCATTTCCTCAATTCTTCTTTCCACGTTTTACCTCTAAACTGCGTCCCATGATCCGTTATTATTGTTTCAGGTCTTCCCACTTCAGGTAAGTATTTTTGAATAATTACCTCTAAAATTTTCTTCGTAGTGGCTCTACTAATTGCATAGAGTTTCGTATATTTGGTATAATGGTCAAATATAATTATTATATATTTAAATTTATGTCTCCCTCCACTTCTGGGAAAAGGTCCACATATATCTAAGAAGGTCTTCTCAAGTTTACCATTAGATTTTATTGTAATCATAGCTCCAGTTCTCTTCTCATTATTTATTTTTACTAACTGGCATATGTTGCAGTTTTTCACTATTAATCTTACTCTCTTATTTATTGCTTTTATATAACAGTGTTCAGATAAAGCTTTAATAACTTTGAGTGGTCTCATGTGACCATATCTTTCATGGTAGTCCTTTATTAGGGCTACTTCCGTTGCTTCTGGTACATACATTTTCCACACATGATCCTCAATGGTTGGACGGATAAAAAGGATTTCTTCATAAACACAGAAAAATTTTGTTATTATAGGATCCTTTTGTAATATCCTGTCTTTAATTTTTATTAATTTGGTGTCCATTTCCTGATCTATTTTTATTTTACTAATTATATCCTGCAATTCCTTTTTCAATTTGATAATGTAATATATCTTCCCAATACTCTCCGGTTCTACTTCAAAAGTTCCTTTTTCTAGGTTAATCCGTGACAGTCGGTCTGCTATTATATTCTTCTTCCCTGGGATATATTCCCAATCTAAATTATACTCTTGAAGTATTAACGCCCATCTTGTGAGTCTACCGTGGTTAAGTTTACAGTTTTTTAAAAATGAGATTGACCTATAGTCGGTCCTTATGGTTACTGGGTATCCCAATATAAATGTTCGGAATTTTATACATGAGAACACAACACTCAGCAGTTCTTTTTCAGTTACTGTATAATTCCGCTCACAACTACTCAGTACTCTGCTTGCAAAACTGATGACCCAATGATTTCCTTCCTCATCTTCCTGATATAGTTCACTTCCAAGACTAATGTTGCTGGCATCACAATTGATAAAAAAACGTTTATTGAAATTTGGGTGGTGTAGCATTATGCTATCTAAAAATTTATTTTTTATTATCTTGAAATGATTGTCTTCATTTTCTTCCCACTTCCACTTGTTTTTCTTCGAAAGTAAATATTGGAATTTGGTTGTTACTTCTCAGTAACCCTGTTGAAATTTCCTATAATAGTTGCATATCCCCAAAAAGGATTGTAATTATTTTAAGTTTTTTGGTTTAGGGAAACCTTGGATAGCCTTTACTTTCTCAGGAGATGGTTTAATTCCAGTAGCTGACAGAATGAATCCTAAAAATGGTAATTCATGTGTGATAAATTTAGATTTATCTAGTTTCAAAGTTATATTATATTGTAACAGCTTATTTAACACTGTTTCCACTCTGTTACAATGCTCCTCCCATGTACAAGAAGTAATTAATATGTCATCAACATATATAGTAGTGAAGTCTAAAACTTCTTTACCTAAAATTTGATCCATGCATTGGATGAACACGGCCACAGAATTTACCAATCCGAAAGGCAAACTTTTAAAATGATAATTTCGTCCTTCGAATATGAAAGCAACATATTGTCTGCTGTTAGGGTGCAACTCTATTTGCCAATATCCACAGACTGCATCCCAAGTACTCATGTACTTACATCCATAGAACTTTTTCATTATTTCTTCAATCTCACCTGGAGACGTTCGGTCGTTAATGAGCATTTTATTCAGCTCCCGAGCATCGAGGCATAGTCTTACTTGACCATCTTTCTTTGGTATAGCTACCAATGGGCTGGTATACGGAGAACTGCTTCTTTCAATTATATCTTCCAATATCATTCTCTGTATTTCCTTTCTTGCTGCTTCTTTCAAAGCTTGAGCAGTGGGATATGACCGTTTATTAAAATTGACATTTTCTTTGAACTTTAATTCACACAGGAAGTTTTTTGCTTTTCCAGGTGAATCCGAGAATACTGATTTCTATTTATTATAAATTTTTATAAGTTGTTGTTTTTGTTCTACACTAATTATTTCCTGGGCCTGCCTATCTTGAAACTCTATGATTTCTTCTATCTTCTCTTGCCAAATCTTTGATTCTGTTACTTCTGTATTTTTACCTAGGGTTAATCTATTATTCTCCCTAAATATAGAATGAGCTCAGACACTGAGGGGCACTTTGGCTACCAATTATCTCAGCCTCTAACTCACCTTCTTCTGCGCTCAGTGTTACTATACCACTGGCCAGATTTATAACTGCAGTGTGTCGCCGTAGCATATCACACCCTATTAACACCCTAAAAGGTAGCCCTTTGGCTACTAAAAATCCCATTGGTATTCCTATCCCACTGTTAGTAACATTCAAAGACACTTGTTTTCTGATTGTTTTATTTTGCTTCCCAGTGGCTCCAATAATTGTTAAATTATTAATTGGTAAAGTAGGTATTCTCTTAGTAGTTAGTTCAGTAATTCGGTCAAGTTCTAATTGATCAATAATTGAAACATTTGCTCCTGTATCAATCATGGCTTCTGCTAACACTCCATTTAATTTGATTTGTATATAAACTATATCATTGTTTGGTGATGACTCTTTAATTGCTCTTTCTTCCATTAACTCCGCCTGTATATCCTTTAAATAATGATTTCTGATAATTGTTATTGGTTTTGTTAATTTACTGTTATTATTAGGTCTGTGGTAAATTCTGTGCCCGGTTGTTTCTAGCAGTGACGGGCAGTCACATCTTCTCACTGCTGGTACCCGTTTCCCCGATTTCCGTCATTATTATTATTTGGTTCAACATTCTCACTATGTTGAGTATTGTTTAATGGCCTTCTATCTTCCTCACTAGCTCTGAATCTAGGTTGTTCTTCACTCCTACTTCTTTGTGGACCTTCTTCTCTCTGATAGGAATCATTTCTATAATTTCGATTGTTATAATTTTGCCCTCTTCCTCGATACCTGTTATTATAATAATTATTGTTGGCACGGACATAATTTACTCTTGGTCGATTATCTCTAGGTGGTTCGTTTTTCCGCTCCTCTGTATTCCCTGACCTCCATCTACTCCTCCTGTAATATGATTCTTGCTCATAGTTCTCTAGTAGCATTTCCATACCTCCAATGGTTTTTATTTGTCCGCTTAATCGAGCACTGATAATCTTTTCCTCGAAGTGATACGCGATTTTGGTCACCAAACACTCTTCAGGGATCTTTGGGTCTAAATATTTTGCCACACACACCTTCCCCAAAAAATAAGCAGTAGGTGTCTGTCCTATATTGCGGTCATACCTACCATGACAGATATCGTCTCTAATAATGTTTTGCACTGACTCAGACCAGTACTTAAGCTTCAACATCATCTTAAAATTCCCATAATCACACACCTCATTCCGGATTACAGTCCACCAATTATCGTTAATGTTTTTGAAAGATTCATCTAGTATTCCTTTAATCATGTTCCATCGGTTCTCCTTTGACCTATTTAAAATTTCATCCACTCTCCCTAAAAATTCGAGTGGGTTTCTTCGATAATCTCGAAAGTTTACACTTTCCCTACTATCTTGGATAGCATGTTGAGTGTGGCATGTAGATCTGGAACCCATTCGATCTACATCCCCTTGTAAGTTTGTTTGTAGTTGTTGTAAATTGTCTAATTTTTCTACTTGGCTATGGAACTGATTCTTGACATTTTCTACCGTTTCGTTAAAATCTGTGAATTTACAGTTTAGGCTGCTTTTTAGACTATCTAACTGGTCATTATTTTCTTGGCGTATGGCCATTATACGAACTTGATTACTTTGTTCCTCTCGGTCCATTCGGGCATCTATTCCTGTTTTAATTTGTTCCAGCTTCTCTTCTGTTTTATCTAATCTTTGATTGGTTTCAATTATTTTCTTTTCTGCCTCCTCCTTATATTCATCTACTCTTTGGCTAAGTGTTTTGTTAACATTTTCAATTTTACTCTCGAGATTTTCCCTTAACTCCTTATTGAAATTCTCCATTTTACCCTCAATTTGTTTTAAATTTTCATTATTCTCTTCAAATTTTGCATTCATATCTTCCCTTTGTCCGTCAACAGTTTCTTTCAATTCATGGTATTGTTCATTCATGGTTTGTCTGAGATCTCCATGAATGGTCTCAATTTTTTCATTGAATTGTTTTACTAAACTTTCCTGAATACTATCTATTTTCTCATTGGTTTGTTTGTTTTGTTCCTTCAAAGTTTCATTTTGTTCCTTCAAAGTTCCGTTTTGTTTCTTTGAAGTTTCCTCCTGTTTCCTAAAGTTTTCATCTATTTTATTAAATTTTTCGCTCAAGGTTTCATTTTGTTTCCTTGAGTTTTCATCTATTGTTTGTTTATTGCTTTCCTTAATGGTATCAATTTTCTCCATCATTAGCCTCATCATTTCTTGCCAATCTGGTTCTCTTCTGGCTTCCGCTTTGTCTGGTTGGTCCCCTTGGGCATCCTCTTTAACTATTTCCTTTTCCGTGTCCAGAATTGCTTCAGTTTCTTCTTTGTCGCCTATCTGTTGTTCTATTTCACTGTCCGTGACTACTTCTATTTCTTGTTCCTGTCCACCTTCTTCCTTCTCCTTGTCTTCTGCCCTCTTCTTCGACCTGCCTCTGGTATTATGCATTTCTTGTTTTCGCATAGTTGCAGACGAAAATTAGGTTTTTTGTGATATTATCTTTCGTATATCTCAAAATTTCTTTCCTAATTAAAGCCCTTTTAAGTTGAGCGCCATCTTGTAACGTATATCTTTACTCTGTTACTTATTGATTATATTTGCGAATGTTCAAAAGCCCCAATGTTGGGTTCGCCATCTTGTAACGTCTCGCGGTTATAACTTCTCTCAGAGCCTTTTATGTACTATCGTTAATTTGTTAAGCTTTCCTAATTAAGCACCACATTGGTACGTCATCTTGTAACGTCTCGCGGTTAATCTCTAAGAGTCTAAATAGTACTTTACTTAATTAAATCTAAGTTTTATTTGCCCTTCGAAAATCTCGCTTTAATGAGAGTCACGGTAATTGTTTAATGAAATAATATTTTATTAGACCCACTGTTGGGTTCGCCAATCTTGTAACGTCTCGCGGTTAATGATCGGATAGTATCGTTAGATCTTATCGTCACTCTTGCGATCGTCACAGAATTCATTATATTTTATGTTTACAGTTCCAAAAAACTGAAATCGAGGGTGTGTGATTTGGGAGAATTCAATGAAGTTGTTTGACTGTAGTTAGGAGAGAGAGTGCAAGAAGTATTATCCTCTTGGCATACAATTACTTAATTTAAATTTCTCCGCTCACGAAACCAGCTGATTTTGACGTTTACAAACAAATTGGAGGTTAAATTAACACCAATTGTTTGTAATATTTTCTGGTTGTTCGTACTCTTCTTTGCCTCCTGACGATCTGTAAACAACTACCCTCTACTGAAAATAATACACATTTTATTCAAATAACAAAGTATTCATGGTATTTATTTAATAAATACGTTTTTTATCTTCTCCCAATACAGAAAGTTATAATCGATTCTTCCTTTCAACACAACATTAGTTCGATCTTATTTGGTAAACATAGAAAGTATAATAAATATTTTTATCCTTTATAAAATATAAAACAATAAAGAATTAATTTTTAATTTCCCAGGGTTATTTGTAAGTTCTTTGTGCTATGAGACGGTCAGAAACGAATAATTAAATGCCAAGCTTTACATAAAAAAAATAGATTATATTTGTTTTTCTTTAGTTTGTAGTTCCGGGTTTATCCGCCAGATCGCAGGTTACGTTCCTTCGCTATACACAAAAACTATTTAATGGCGACTAGAAATTCACAGAGATTCGTTATGATGATTTTTTGGTTAACGAAAATAATAAAGTTTGTTTTCACCTCTTTTCCTGAAGTGTTTAAAGATATGATGCTGTTTCTAGTGTTATGAAGTTATAGTTGAGATGTAATTTAGTTAAATTTACTAGGATACGATCTCACCCAAATCTCGAAGTGCTGGATACTAGGCCTGGAACTAGTCGTTAAATTTTCTCAAAGTTTCGTCAAATAAAGGGCGTGGATGGTGCTACTTGAAGGAGTTCTAATAGAAGGTGTACATCACTCGTCAATTTTATTAAATTTCGCACTGGTTATTCCAAAAGTATTCATTAATTTTCAAATTTTAAATAGGCATTACACTTTTTTTCAAACGTTCACTTCCCAATTGTTTTAACAATTAAAATTCAATCTTGTTAGTTGGTTACTCGTAGTAACCAAGAATTTTTTTATGGTTTTTTATTGGTGAATCTATATACTTTTGAGTGTATAGGCTATTATTAATTATTATAAATTTATTTCTTCTTTATAGAAAACTAATCCTTTTTAAATTTTGTTTATAATCCAATTTAATTTATCTAAGGTTTTTCTTTCTATTTTCTCTTAAGCTTATACATAGGTCTTTAATATTTTAATTTCCTTCAATTGTATTTATTTATTATTTACTACTTACTTAAAGTATCCTTACTCTAAACTATTTTCCTATGCCATCTTGCTCATATAGTATTATTTTATATCTAACCCTGGGTTATCTTATATTTAAACACAGTTATTATATTAAACATAAAATTATACCTAGGTAAAAGACCTTTGTGGCCTACACAATAAAAATTACACAAAATACAAACAAAATACAAAATTTGTCAGCAGCAATATAGTCCACTGCTACAATTGATTGTTTTTCCATCTACAGTATAAATCTGTGAGGTGCTCCTTTTTAACAATTTACCCTCTCACTATGTACACTATATCTCACTTTGTATACTATATGTCACTTTGTTGTTGTTTATAGTGTTCTGTAGTACAAAGTATTCTATAGCTAGGTACATAATACCCATTTCTGACCTTTAGAGTGGGGTGATTGTGTTATCATATTTGGGCATGGGTTATGTAACGTTACATAAAGCCCCCCCCCCACTAGAACAGATTTATTTTTGTTTACTGGTTTTAAAATAAATTGTTGAACTCTTCCATCTTCGTATTGTTGCCTTATTCTTCATGATATATTTTCATTTCTGATTGGTTATATACTCCTTTTACTTTGTTATTGTTAACCGATTTGATTTCATATGTATTATTCCCTTTCACCTGGGTTACGATGTATGGTCCGGTATAAAGTAAAAGTAATTTTCTAGCAATACCCTCTATAGAACTGGGTAATTGTCTATTGTTTATCAACACCTTATCTCCTACTTTGTATGTATCTATTCTTTTCTTCTGCTCCGTTTCCTTTTTATGTTGAAGTTCAGCTTTATGCAACAACCTGTTGTGCATATCGATCTTGTTGAATTCCACTCTCTCTCCTGGAGGAAAATTTATTAATGATGTGATTTCTCTTGGTGGTGGTCTGTCAAACATTACTTGATAAGGGCTGGTTCCGATAGTGTCATGGTATGACCAATTAAGGAAGGTTTCTGCTGGTTCAATGTACTGGCTCCATCTTTTATGTTCTTGGTGACAGTAGGTACGCAAAATTCTACCAACTTCCCTTAAGACGCGTTCGGCAGGATTACTACTAGGGTGGTATACTGACGTTTTATATGTCCTTATTTGCCATTTCCTCAATTCTTCTTTCCACGTTTTACCTCTAAACTGCGTCCCATGATCCGTTATTATTGTTTCAGGTCTTCCCACTTCAGGTAAGTATTTTTGAATAATTACCTCTAAAATTTTCTTCGTAGTGGCTCTACTAATTGCATAGAGTTTCGTATATTTGGTATAATGGTCAAATATAATTATTATATATTTAAATTTATGTCTCCCTCCACTTCTGGGAAAAGGTCCACATATATCTAAGAAGGTCTTCTCAAGTTTACCATTAGATTTTATTGTAATCATAGCTCCAGTTCTCTTCTCATTATTTATTTTTACTAACTGGCATATGTTGCAGTTTTTCACTATTAATCTTACTCTCTTATTTATTGCTTTTATATAACAGTGTTCAGATAAAGCTTTAATAACTTTGAGTGGTCTCATGTGACCATATCTTTCATGGTAGTCCTTTATTAGGGCTACTTCCGTTGCTTCTGGTACATACATTTTCCACACATGATCCTCAATGGTTGGACGGATAAAAAGGATTTCTTCATAAACACAGAAAAATTTTGTTATTATAGGATCCTTTTGTAATATCCTGTCTTTAATTTTTATTAATTTGGTGTCCATTTCCTGATCTATTTTTATTTTACTAATTATATCCTGCAATTCCTTTTTCAATTTGATAATGTAATATATCTTCCCAATACTCTCCGGTTCTACTTCAAAAGTTCCTTTTTCTAGGTTAATCCGTGACAGTCGGTCTGCTATTATATTCTTCTTCCCTGGGATATATTCCCAATCTAAATTATACTCTTGAAGTATTAACGCCCATCTTGTGAGTCTACCGTGGTTAAGTTTACAGTTTTTTAAAAATGAGATTGACCTATAGTCGGTCCTTATGGTTACTGGGTATCCCAATATAAATGTTCGGAATTTTATACATGAGAACACAACACTCAGCAGTTCTTTTTCAGTTACTGTATAATTCCGCTCACAACTACTCAGTACTCTGCTTGCAAAACTGATGACCCAATGATTTCCTTCCTCATCTTCCTGATATAGTTCACTTCCAAGACTAATGTTGCTGGCATCACAATTGATAAAAAAACGTTTATTGAAATTTGGGTGGTGTAGCATTATGCTATCTAAAAATTTATTTTTTATTATCTTGAAATTATTGTCTTCATTTTCTTCCCACTTCCACTTGTTTTTCTTCGAAAGTAAATATTGGAATTTGGTTGTTACTTCTCAGTAACCCTGTTGAAATTTCCTATAATAGTTGCATATCCCCAAAAAGGATTGTAATTATTTTAAATTTTTTGGTTTAGGGAAATCTTGGATAGCCTTTACTTTCTCAGGAGATGGTTTAATTCCAGTAGCTGACAGAATGAATCCTAAAAATGGTAATTCATGTGTGATAAATTTAGATTTATCTAGTTTCAAAGTTATATTATATTGTAACAGCTTATTTAACACTGTTTCCACTCTGTTACAATGCTCCTCCCATGTACAAGAAGTAATTAATATGTCATCAACATATATAGTAGTGAAGTCTAAAACTTCTTTACCTAAAATTTGATCCATGCATTGGATGAACACGGCCACAGAATTTACCAATCCGAAAGGCAAACGTTTAAAATGATAATTTCGTCCTTCGAATATGAAAGCAACATATTGTCTGCTGTTAGGGTGCAACTCTATTTGCCAATATCCACAGACTGCATCCCAAGTACTCATGTACTTACATCCATAGAACTTTTTCATTATTTCTTCAATCTCACCTGGAGACGTTCGGTCGTTAATGAGCATTTTATTCAGCTCCCGAGCATCGAGGCATAGTCTTACTTGACCATCTTTCTTTGGTATAGCTACCAATGGGCTGGTATACGGAGAACTGCTTCTTTCAATTATATCTTCCAATATCATTCTCTGTATTTCCTTTCTTGCTGCTTCTTTCAAAGCTTGAGCAGTGGGATATGACCGTTTATTAAAATTGACATTTTCTTTGAACTTTAATTCACACAGGAAGTTTTTTGCTTTTCCAGGTGAATCCGAGAATACTGATTTATATTTATTATAAATTTTTATAAGTTGTTGTTTTTGTTCTACACTAATTATTTCCTGGGCCTGCCTATCTTGAAACTCTATGATTTCTTCTATCTTCTCTTGCCAAATCTTTGATTCTGTTACTTCTGTATTTTTACCTAGGGTTAATCTATTATTCTCCCTAAATATAGAATGAGCTCAGACACTGAGGGGCACTTTGGCTACCAATTATCTCAGCCTCTAACTCACCTTCTTCTGCGCTCAGTGTTACTATACCACTGGCCAGATTTATAACTGCAGTGTGTCGCCGTAGCATATCACACCCTATTAACACCCTAAAAGGTAGCCCTTTGGCTACTAAAAATCCCATTGGTATTCCTATCCCACTGTTAGTAACATTCAAAGACACTTGTTTTCTGATTGTTTTATTTTGCTTCCCAGTGGCGCCAATAATTGTTAAGTTATTAATTGGTAAAGTAGGTATTCTCTTAGTAGTTAGTTCAGTAATTCGGTCAAGTTCTAATTGATCAATAATTGAAACATTTGCTCCTGTATCAATCATGGCTTCTGCTAACACTCCATTTAATTTGATTTGTATATAAACTATATCATTGTTTGGTGATGACTCTTTAATTGCTCTTTCTTCCATTAACTCCGCCTGTATATCCTTTAAATAATGATTTCTGATAATTGTTATTGGTTTTGTTAATTTACTGTTATTATTAGGTCTGTGGTAAATTCTGTGCCCGGTTGTTTCTAGCAGTGACGGGCAGTCACATCTTCTCACTGCTGGTACCCGTTTCCCCGATTTCCGTCATTATTATTATTTGGTTCAACATTCTCACTATGTTGAGTATTGTTTAATGGCCTTCTATCTTCCTCACTAGCTCTGAATCTAGGTTGTTCTTCACTCCTACTTCTTTGTGGACCTTCTTCTCTCTGATAGGAATCATTTCTATAATTTCGATTGTTATAATTTTGGCCTCTTCCTCGATACCTGTTATTATAATAATTATTGTTGGCACGGACATAATTTACTCTTGGTCGATTATCTCTAGGTGGTTCGTTTTTCCGCTCCTCTGTATTCCCTGACCTCCATCTACTCCTCCTGTAATATGATTCTTGCTCATAGTTCTCTAGTAGCATTTCCATACCTCCAATGGTTTTTATTTGTCCGCTTAATCGAGCACTGATAATCTTTTCCTCGAAGTGATACGCGATTTTGGTCACCAAACACTCTTCAGGGATCTTTGGGTCTAAATATTTTGCCACACACACCTTCCCCAAAAAATAAGCAGTAGGTGTCTGTCCTATATTGCGGTCATACCTACCATAACAGATATCGTCTCTAATAATGTTTTGCACTGACTCAGACCAGTACTTAAGCTTCAACATCATCTTAAAATTCCCATAATCACACACCTCATTCCGGATTACAGTCCACCAATTATCGTTAATGTTTTTGAAAGATTCATCTAGTATTCCTTTAATCATGTTCCATCGGTTCTCCTTTGACCTATTTAAAATTTCATCCACTCTCCCTAAAAATTCGAGTGGGATAATCTCGAAAGTTTACACTTTCCCTACTATCTTGGATAGCATGTTGAGTGTGGCATGTAGATCTGGAACCCATTCGATCTACATCCCCTTGTAAGTTTGTTTGTAGTTGTTGTAAATTGTCTAATTTTTCTACTTGGCTATGGAACTGATTCTTGACATTTTCTACCGTTTCGTTAAAATCTGTGAATTTACAGTTTAGGCTGCTTTTTAGACTATCTAACTGGTCATTATTTTCTTGGCGTATGGCCATTATACGAACTTGATTACTTTGTTCCTCTCGGTCCATTCGGGCATCTATTCCTGTTTTAATTTGTTCCAGCTTCTCTTCTGTTTTATCTAATCTTTGATTGGTTTCAATTATTTTCTTTTCTGCCTCCTCCTTATATTCATCTACTCTTTGGCTAAGTGTTTTGTTAACATTTTCAATTTTACTCTCGAGATTTTCCCTTAACTCCTTATTGAAATTCTCCATTTTACCCTCAATTTGTTTTAAATTTTCATTATTCTCTTCAAATTTTGCATTCATATCTTCCCTTTGTCCGTCAACAGTTTCTTTCAATTCATGGTATTGTTCATTCATGGTTTGTCTGAGATCTCCATGAATGGTCTCAATTTTTTCATTGAATTGTTTTACTAAACTTTCCTGAATACTATCTATTTTCTCATTGGTTTGTTTGTTTTGTTCCTTCAAAGTTTCATTTTGTTCCTTCAAAGTTCCGTTTTGTTTCTTTGAAGTTTCCTCCTGTTTCCTAAAGTTTTCATCTATTTTATTAAATTTTTCGCTCAAGGTTTCATTTTGTTTCCTTGAGTTTTCATCTATTGTTTGTTTATTGCTTTCCTTAATGGTATCAATTTTCTCCATCATTAGCCTCATCATTTCTTGCCAATCTGGTTCTCTTCTGGCTTCTGCTTTGTCTGGTTGGTCCCCTTGGGCATCCTCTTTAACTATTTCCTTTTCCGTGTCCAGAATTGCTTCAGTTTCTTCTTTGTCGCCTATCTGTTGTTCTATTTCACTGTCCGTGACTACTTCTATTTCTTGTTCCTGTCCACCTTCTTCCTTCTCCTTGTCTTCTGCCCTCTTCTTCGACCTGCCTCTGGTATTATGCATTTCTTGTTTTCGCATAGTTGCAGACGAAAATTAGGTTTTTTGTGATATTATCTTTCGTATATCTCAAAATTTCTTTCCTAATTAAAGCCCTTTTAAGTTGAGCGCCATCTTGTAACGTATATCTTTACTCTGTTACTTATTGATTATATTTGCGAATGTTCAAAAGCCCCAATGTTGGGTTCGCCATCTTGTAACGTCTCGCGGTTATAACTTCTCTCAGAGCCTTTTATGTACTATCGTTAATTTGTTAAGCTTTCCTAATTAAGCACCACATTGGTACGTCATCTTGTAATGTCTCGCGGTTAATCTCTAAGAGTCTAAATAGTACTTTACTTAATTAAATCTAAGTTTTATTTGCCCTTCGAAAATCTCGCTTTAATGAGAGTCACGGTAATTGTTTAATGAAATAATATTTTATTAGACCCACTGTTGGGTTCGCCAATCTTGTAACGTCTCGCGGTTAATGATCGGATAGTATCGTTAGATCTTATCGTCACTCTTGCGATCGTCACAGAATTCATTATATTTTATGTTTACAGTTCCAAAAAACTGAAATCGAGGGTGTGTGATTTGGGAGAATTCAATGAAGTTGTTTGACTGTAGTTAGGAGAGAGAGTGCAAGAAGTATTATCCTCTTGGCATACAATTACTTAATTTAAATTTCTCCGCTCACGAAACCAGCTGATTTTGACGTTTACAAACAAATTGGAGGTTAAATTAACACCAATTGTTTGTAATATTTTCTGGTTGTTCGTACTCTTCTTTGCCTCCTGACGATCTGTAAACAACTACCCTCTACTGAAAATAATACACATTTTATTCAAATAACAAAGTATTCATGGTATTTATTTAATAAATACGTTTTTTATCTTCTCCCAATACAGAAAGTTATAATCGATTCTTCCTTTCAACACAACATTAGTTCGATCTTATTTGGTAAACATAGAAAGTATAATAAATATTTTTATCCTTTATAAAATATAAAACAATAAAGAATTAATTTTTAATTTCCCAGGGTTATTTGTAAGTTCTTTGTGCTATGAGACGGTCAGAAACGAATAATTAAATGCCAAGCTTTACATAAAAAAAATAGATTATATTTGTTTTTCTTTAGTTTGTAGTTCCGGGTTTATCCGCCAGATCGCAGGTTACATTCCTTCGCTATACACAAAAACTATTTAATGGCGACTAGAAATTCACAGAGATTCGTTATGATGATTTTTTGGTTAACGAAAATAATAAAGTTTGTTTTCACCTCTTTTCCTGAAGTGTTTAAAGATATGATGCTGTTTCTAGTGTTATGAAGTTATAGTTGAGATGTAATTTAGTTAAATTTACTAGGATACGATCTCACCCAAATCTCGAAGTGCTGGATACTAGGCCTGGAACTAGTCGTTAAATTTTCTCAAAGTTTCGTCAAATAAAGGGCGTGGATGGTGCTACTTGAAGGAGTTCTAATAGAAGGTGTACATCACTCGTCAATTTTATTAAATTTCGCACTGGTTATTCCAAAAGTATTCATTAATTTTCAAATTTTAAATAGGCATTACACTTTTTTTCAAACGTTCACTTCCCAATTGTTTTAACAATTAAAATTCAATCTTGTTAGTTGGTTACTCGTAGTAACCAAGAATTTTTTTATGGTTTTTTATTGGTGAATCTATATACTTTTGAGTGTATAGGCTATTATTAATTATTATAAATTTATTTCTTCTTTATAGAAAACTAATCCTTTTTAAATTTTGTTTATAATCCAATTTAATTTATCTAAGGTTTTTCTTTCTATTTTCTCTTAAGCTTATACATAGGTCTTTAATATTTTAATTTCCTTCAATTGTATTTATTTATTATTTACTACTTACTTAAAGTATCCTTACTCTAAACTATTTTCCTATGCCATCTTGCTCATATAGTATTATTTTATATCTAACCCTGGGTTATCTTATATTTAAACACAGTTATTATATTAAACATAAAATTATACCTAGGTAAAAGACCTTTGTGGCTTACACAATAAAAATTACACAAAATACAAACAAAATACAAAATTTGTCAGCAGCAATATAGTCCACTGCTACAATTGATTGTTTTTCCATCTACAGTATAAATCTGTGAGGTGCTCCTTTTTAACAATTTACCCTCTCACTATGTACACTATATCTCACTTTGTATACTATATGTCACTTTGTTGTTGTTTATAGTGTTCTGTAGTACAAAGTATTCTATAGCTAGGTACATAATACCCATTTCTGACCTTTAGAGTGGGGTGATTGTGTTATCATATTTGGGCATGGGTTATGTAACGTTACATAAAGCCCCCCCCCCCCCACTAGAACAGATTTATTTTTGTTTACTGGTTTTAAAATAAATTGTTGAACTCTTCCATCTTCGTATTGTTGCCTTATTCTTCATGATATATTTTCATTTCTGATTGGTTATATACTCCTTTTACTTTGTTATTGTTAACCGATTTGATTTCATATGTATTATTCCCTTTCACCTGGGTTACGATGTATGGTCCGGTATAAAGTAAAAGTAATTTTCTAGCAATACCCTCTATAGAACTGGGTAATTGTCTATTTTTTATCAACACCTTATCTCCTACTTTGTATGTATCTATTCTTTTCTTCTGCTCCGTTTCCTTTTTATGTTGAAGTTCAGCTTTATGCAACAACCTGTTGTGCATATCGATCTTGTTGAATTCCACTCTCTCTCCTGGAGGAAAATTTATTAATGATGTGATTTCTCTTGGTGGTGGTCTGTCAAACATTACTTGATAAGGGCTGGTTCCGATAGTGTCATGGTATGACCAATTAAGGAAGGTTTCTGCTGGTTCAATGTACTGGCTCCATCTTTTATGTTCTTGGTGACAGTAGGTACGCAAAATTCTACCAACTTCCCTTAAGACGCGTTCGGCAGGATTACTACTAGGGTGGTATACTGACGTTTTATATGTCCTTATTTGCCATTTCCTCAATTCTTCTTTCCACGTTTTACCTCTAAACTGCGTCCCATGATCCGTTATTATTGTTTCAGGTCTTCCCACTTCAGGTAAGTATTTTTGAATAATTACCTCTAAAATTTTCTTCGTAGTGGCTCTACTAATTGCATAGAGTTTCGTATATTTGGTATAATGGTCAAATATAATTATTATATATTTAAATTTATGTCTCCCTCCACTTCTGGGAAAAGGTCCACATATATCTAAGAAGGTCTTCTCAAGTTTACCATTAGATTTTATTGTAATCATAGCTCCAGTTCTCTTCTCATTATTTATTTTTACTAACTGGCATATGTTGCAGTTTTTCACTATTAATCTTACTCTCTTATTTATTGCTTTTATATAACAGTGTTCAGATAAAGCTTTAATAACTTTGAGTGGTCTCATGTGACCATATCTTTCATGGTAGTCCTTTATTAGGGCTACTTCCGTTGCTTCTGGTACATACATTTTCCACACATGATCCTCAATGGTTGGACGGATAAAAAGGATTTCTTCATAAACACAGAAAAATTTTGTTATTATAGGATCCTTTTGTAATATCCTGTCTTTAATTTTTATTAATTTGCTGTCCATTTCCTGATCTATTTTTATTTTACTAATTATATCCTGTAATTCCTTTTTCAATTTGATAACGTAATATATCTTCCCAATACTCTCCGGTTCTACTTCAAAAGTTCCTTTTTCTAGGTTAATCCGTGACAGTCGGTCTGCTATTATATTCTTCTTCCCTGGGATATATTCCCAATCTAAATTATACTCTTGAAGTATTAACGCCCATCTTGTGAGTCTACCGTGGTTAAGTTTACAGTTTTTTAAAAATGAGATTGACCTATAGTCGGTCCTTATGGTTACTGGGTATCCCAATATAAATGTTCGGAATTTTATACATGAGAACACAACACTCAGCAGTTCTTTTTCAGTTACTGTATAATTCCGCTCACAACTACTCAGTACTCTGCTTGCAAAACTGATGACCCAATGATTTCCTTCCTCATCTTCCTGATATAGTTCACTTCCAAGACTAATGTTGCTGGCATCACAATTGATAAAAAAACGTTTATTGAAATTTGGGTGGTGTAGCATTATGCTATCTAAAAATTTATTTTTTATTATCTTGAAATTATTGTCTTCATTTTCTTCCCACTTCCACTTGTTTTTCTTCGAAAGTAAATATTGGAATTTGGTTGTTACTTCTCAGTAACCCTGTTGAAATTTCCTATAATAGTTGCATATCCCCAAAAAGGATTGTAATTATTTTAAGTTTTTTGGTTTAGGGAAATCTTGGATAGCCTTTACTTTCTCAGGAGATGGTTTAATTCCAGTAGCTGACAGAATGAATCCTAAAAATGGTAATTCATGTGTGATAAATTTAGATTTATCTAGTTTCAAAGTTATATTATATTGTAACAGCTTATTTAACACTGTTTCCACTCTGTTACAATGCTCCTCCCATGTACAAGAAGTAATTAATATGTCATCAACATATATAGTAGTGAAGTCTAAAACTTCTTTACCTAAAATTTGATCCATGCATTGGATGAACACGGCCACAGAATTTACCAATCCGAAAGGCAAACTTTTAAAATGATAATTTCGTCCTTCGAATATGAAAGCAACATATTGTCTGCTGTTAGGGTGCAACTCTATTTGCCAATATCCACAGACTGCATCCCAAGTACTCATGTACTTACATCCATAGAACTTTTTCATTATTTCTTCAATCTCACCTGGAGACGTTCGGTCGTTAATGAGCATTTTATTCAGCTCCCGAGCATCGAGGCATAGTCTTACTTGACCATCTTTCTTTGGTATAGCTACCAATGGGCTGGTATACGGAGAACTGCTTCTTTCAATTATATCTTCCAATATCATTCTCTGTATTTCCTTTCTTGCTGCTTCTTTCAAAGCTTGAGCAGTGGGATATGACCGTTTATTAAAATTGACATTTTCTTTGAACTTTAATTCACACAGGAAGTTTTTTGCTTTTCCAGGTGAATCCGAGAATACTGATTTATATTTATTATAAATTTTTATAAGTTGTTGTTTTTGTTCTACACTAATTATTTCCTGGGCCTGCCTATCTTGAAACTCTATGATTTCTTCTATCTTCTCTTGCCAAATCTTTGATTCTGTTACTTCTGTATTTTTACCTAGGGTTAATCTATTATTCTCCCTAAATATAGAATGAGCTCAGACACTGAGGGGCACTTTGGCTACCAATTATCTCAGCCTCTAACTCACCTTCTTCTGCGCTCAGTGTTACTATACCACTGGCCAGATTTATAACTGCAGTGTGTCGCCGTAGCATATCACACCCTATTAACACCCTAAAAGGTAGCCCTTTGGCTACTAAAAATCCCATTGGTATTCCTATCCCACTGTTAGTAACATTCAAAGACACTTGTTTTCTGATTGTTTTATTTTGCTTCCCAGTGGCGCCAATAATTGTTAAGTTATTAATTGGTAAAGTAGGTATTCTCTTAGTAGTTAGTTCAGTAATTCGGTCAAGTTCTAATTGATCAATAATTGAAACATTTGCTCCTGTATCAATCATGGCTTCTGCTAACACTCCATTTAATTTGATTCGTATATAAACTATATCATTGTTTGGTGATGACTCTTTAATTGCTCTTTCTTCCATTAACTCCGCCTGTATATCCTTTAAATAATGATTTCTGATAATTGTTATTGGTTTTGTTAATTTACTGTTATTATTAGGTCTGTGGTAAATTCTGTGCCCGGTTGTTTCTAGCAGTGACGGGCAGTCACATCTTCTCACTGCTGGTACCCGTTTCCCCGATTTCCGTCATTATTATTATTTGGTTCAACATTCTCACTATGTTGAGTATTGTTTAATGGCCTTCTATCTTCCTCACTAGCTCTGAATCTAGGTTGTTCTTCACTCCTACTTCTTTGTGGACCTTCTTCTCTCTGATAGGAATCATTTCTATAATTTCGATTGTTATAATTTTGGCCTCTTCCTCGATACCTGTTATTATAATAATTATTGTTGGCACGGACATAATTTACTCTTGGTCGATTATCTCTAGGTGGTTCGTTTTTCCGCTCCTCTGTATTCCCTGACCTCCATCTACTCCTCCTGTAATATGATTCTTGCTCATAGTTCTCTAGTAGCATTTCCATACCTCCAATGGTTTTTATTTGTCCGCTTAATCGAGCACTGATAATCTTTTCCTCGAAGTGATACGCGATTTTGGTCACCAAACACTCTTCAGGGATCTTTGGGTCTAAATATTTTGCCACACACACCTTCCCCAAAAAATAAGCAGTAGGTGTCTGTCCTATATTGCGGTCATACCTACCATAACAGATATCGTCTCTAATAATGTTTTGCACTGACTCAGACCAGTACTTAAGCTTCAACATCATCTTAAAATTCCCATAATCACACACCTCATTCCGGATTACAGTCCACCAATTATCGTTAATGTTTTTGAAAGATTCATCTAGTATTCCTTTAATCATGTTCCATCGGTTCTCCTTTGACCTATTTAAAATTTCATCCACTCTCCCTAAAAATTCGAGTGGGATAATCTCGAAAGTTTACACTTTCCCTACTATCTTGGATAGCATGTTGAGTGTGGCATGTAGATCTGGAACCCATTCGATCTACATCCCCTTGTAAGTTTGTTTGTAGTTGTTGTAAATTGTCTAATTTTTCTACTTGGCTATGGAACTGATTCTTGACATTTTCTACCGTTTCGTTAAAATCTGTGAATTTACAGTTTAGGCTGCTTTTTAGACTATCTAACTGGTCATTATTTTCTTGGCGTATGGCCATTATACGAACTTGATTACTTTGTTCCTCTCGGTCCATTCGGGCATCTATTCCTGTTTTAATTTGTTCCAGCTTCTCTTCTGTTTTATCTAATCTTTGATTGGTTTCAATTATTTTCTTTTCTGCCTCCTCCTTATATTCATCTACTCTTTGGCTAAGTGTTTTGTTAACATTTTCAATTTTACTCTCGAGATTTTCCCTTAACTCCTTATTGAAATTCTCCATTTTACCCTCAATTTGTTTTAAATTTTCATTATTCTCTTCAAATTTTGCATTCATATCTTCCCTTTGTCCGTCAACAGTTTCTTTCAATTCATGGTATTGTTCATTCATGGTTTGTCTGAGATCTCCATGAATGGTCTCAATTTTTTCATTGAATTGTTTTACTAAACTTTCCTGAATACTATCTATTTTCTCATTGGTTTGTTTGTTTTGTTCCTTCAAAGTTTCATTTTGTTCCTTCAAAGTTCCGTTTTGTTTCTTTGAAGTTTCCTCCTGTTTCCTAAAGTTTTCATCTATTTTATTAAATTTTTCGCTCAAGGTTTCATTTTGTTTCCTTGAGTTTTCATCTATTGTTTGTTTATTGCTTTCCTTAATGGTATCAATTTTCTCCATCATTAGCCTCATCATTTCTTGCCAATCTGGTTCTCTTCTGGCTTCTGCTTTGTCTGGTTGGTCCCCTTGGGCATCCTCTTTAACTATTTCCTTTTCCGTGTCCAGAATTGCTTCAGTTTCTTCTTTGTCCAGTTTCATCTGTTGTTCTATTTCACTGTCCGTGACTACTTCTATTTCTTGTTCCTGTCCACCTTCTTCCTTCTCCTTGTCTTCTGCCCTCTTCTTCGACCTGCCTCTGGTATTATGCATTTCTTGTTTTCGCATAGTTGCAGACGAAAATTAGGTTTTTTGTGATATTATCTTTCGTATATCTCAAAATTTCTTTCCTAATTAAAGCCCTTTTAAGTTGAGCGCCATCTTGTAACGTATATCTTTACTCTGTTACTTATTGATTATATTTGCGAATGTTCAAAAGCCCCAATGTTGGGTTCGCCATCTTGTAACGTCTCGCGGTTATAACTTCTCTCAGAGCCTTTTATGTACTATCGTTAATTTGTTAAGCTTTCCTAATTAAGCACCACATTGGTACGTCATCTTGTAATGTCTCGCGGTTAATCTCTAAGAGTCTAAATAGTACTTTACTTAATTAAATCTAAGTTTTATTTGCCCTTCGAAAATCTCGCTTTAATGAGAGTCACGGTAATTGTTTAATGAAATAATATTTTATTAGACCCACTGTTGGGTTCGCCAATCTTGTAACGTCTCGCGGTTAATGATCGGATAGTATCGTTAGATCTTATCGTCACTCTTGCGATCGTCACAGAATTCATTATATTTTATGTTTACAGTTCCAAAAAACTGAAATCGAGGGTGTGTGATTTGGGAGAATTCAATGAAGTTGTTTGACTGTAGTTAGGAGAGAGAGTGCAAGAAGTATTATCCTCTTGGCATACAATTACTTAATTTAAATTTCTCCGCTCACGAAACCAGCTGATTTTGACGTTTACAAACAAATTGGAGGTTAAATTAACACCAATTGTTTGTAATATTTTCTGGTTGTTCGTACTCTTCTTTGCCTCCTGACGATCTGTAAACAACTACCCTCTACTGAAAATAATACACATTTTATTCAAATAACAAAGTATTCATGGTATTTATTTAATAAATACGTTTTTTATCTTCTCCCAATACAGAAAGTTATAATCGATTCTTCCTTTCAACACAACATTAGTTCGATCTTATTTGGTAAACATAGAAAGTATAATAAATATTTTTATCCTTTATAAAATATAAAACAATAAAGAATTAATTTTTAATTTCCCAGGGTTATTTGTAAGTTCTTTGTGCTATGAGACGGTCAGAAACGAATAATTAAATGCCAAGCTTTACATAAAAAAAATAGATTATATTTGTTTTTCTTTAGTTTGTAGTTCCGGGTTTATCCGCCAGATCGCAGGTTACATTCCTTCGCTATACACAAAAACTATTTAATGGCGACTAGAAATTCACAGAGATTCGTTATGATGATTTTTTGGTTAACGAAAATAATAAAGTTTGTTTTCACCTCTTTTCCTGAAGTGTTTAAAGATATGATGCTGTTTCTAGTGTTATGAAGTTATAGTTGAGATGTAATTTAGTTAAATTTACTAGGATACGATCTCACCCAAATCTCGAAGTGCTGGATACTAGGCCTGGAACTAGTCGTTAAATTTTCTCAAAGTTTCGTCAAATAAAGGGCGTGGATGGTGCTACTTGAAGGAGTTCTAATAGAAGGTGTACATCACTCGTCAATTTTATTAAATTTCGCACTGGTTATTCCAAAAGTATTCATTAATTTTCAAATTTTAAATAGGCATTACACTTTTTTTCAAACGTTCACTTCCCAATTGTTTTAACAATTAAAATTCAATCTTGTTAGTTGGTTACTCGTAGTAACCAAGAATTTTTTTATGGTTTTTTATTGGTGAATCTATATACTTTTGAGTGTATAGGCTATTATTAATTATTATAAATTTATTTCTTCTTTATAGAAAACTAATCCTTTTTAAATTTTGTTTATAATCCAATTTAATTTATCTAAGGTTTTTCTTTCTATTTTCTCTTAAGCTTATACATAGGTCTTTAATATTTTAATTTCCTTCAATTGTATTTATTTATTATTTACTACTTACTTAAAGTATCCTTACTCTAAACTATTTTCCTATGCCATCTTGCTCATATAGTATTATTTTATATCTAACCCTGGGTTATCTTATATTTAAACACAGTTATTATATTAAACATAAAATTATACCTAGGTAAAAGACCTTTGTGGCTTACACAATAAAAATTACACAAAATACAAACAAAATACAAAATTTGTCAGCAGCAATATAGTCCACTGCTACAATTGATTGTTTTTCCATCTACAGTATAAATCTGTGAGGTGCTCCTTTTTAACAATTTACCCTCTCACTATGTACACTATATCTCACTTTGTATACTATATGTCACTTTGTTGTTGTTTATAGTGTTCTGTAGTACAAAGTATTCTATAGCTAGGTACATAATACCCATTTCTGACCTTTAGAGTGGGGTGATTGTGTTATCATATTTGGGCATGGGTTATGTAACGTTACATAAAGCCCCCCCCCCCCCACTAGAACAGATTTATTTTTGTTTACTGGTTTTAAAATAAATTGTTGAACTCTTCCATCTTCGTATTGTTGCCTTATTCTTCATGATATATTTTCATTTCTGATTGGTTATATACTCCTTTTACTTTGTTATTGTTAACCGATTTGATTTCATATGTATTATTCCCTTTCACCTGGGTTACGATGTATGGTCCGGTATAAAGTAAAAGTAATTTTCTAGCAATACCCTCTATAGAACTGGGTAATTGTCTATTTTTTATCAACACCTTATCTCCTACTTTGTATGTATCTATTCTTTTCTTCTGCTCCGTTTCCTTTTTATGTTGAAGTTCAGCTTTATGCAACAACCTGTTGTGCATATCGATCTTGTTGAATTCCACTCTCTCTCCTGGAGGAAAATTTATTAATGATGTGATTTCTCTTGGTGGTGGTCTGTCAAACATTACTTGATAAGGGCTGGTTCCGATAGTGTCATGGTATGACCAATTAAGGAAGGTTTCTGCTGGTTCAATGTACTGGCTCCATCTTTTATGTTCTTGGTGACAGTAGGTACGCAAAATTCTACCAACTTCCCTTAAGACGCGTTCGGCAGGATTACTACTAGGGTGGTATACTGACGTTTTATATGTCCTTATTTGCCATTTCCTCAATTCTTCTTTCCACGTTTTACCTCTAAACTGCGTCCCATGATCCGTTATTATTGTTTCAGGTCTTCCCACTTCAGGTAAGTATTTTTGAATAATTACCTCTAAAATTTTCTTCGTAGTGGCTCTACTAATTGCATAGAGTTTCGTATATTTGGTATAATGGTCAAATATAATTATTATATATTTAAATTTATGTCTCCCTCCACTTCTGGGAAAAGGTCCACATATATCTAAGAAGGTCTTCTCAAGTTTACCATTAGATTTTATTGTAATCATAGCTCCAGTTCTCTTCTCATTATTTATTTTTACTAACTGGCATATGTTGCAGTTTTTCACTATTAATCTTACTCTCTTATTTATTGCTTTTATATAACAGTGTTCAGATAAAGCTTTAATAACTTTGAGTGGTCTCATGTGACCATATCTTTCATGGTAGTCCTTTATTAGGGCTACTTCCGTTGCTTCTGGTACATACATTTTCCACACATGATCCTCAATGGTTGGACGGATAAAAAGGATTTCTTCATAAACACAGAAAAATTTTGTTATTATAGGATCCTTTTGTAATATCCTGTCTTTAATTTTTATTAATTTGCTGTCCATTTCCTGATCTATTTTTATTTTACTAATTATATCCTGTAATTCCTTTTTCAATTTGATAACGTAATATATCTTCCCAATACTCTCCGGTTCTACTTCAAAAGTTCCTTTTTCTAGGTTAATCCGTGACAGTCGGTCTGCTATTATATTCTTCTTCCCTGGGATATATTCCCAATCTAAATTATACTCTTGAAGTATTAACGCCCATCTTGTGAGTCTACCGTGGTTAAGTTTACAGTTTTTTAAAAATGAGATTGACCTATAGTCGGTCCTTATGGTTACTGGGTATCCCAATATAAATGTTCGGAATTTTATACATGAGAACACAACACTCAGCAGTTCTTTTTCAGTTACTGTATAATTCCGCTCACAACTACTCAGTACTCTGCTTGCAAAACTGATGACCCAATGATTTCCTTCCTCATCTTCCTGATATAGTTCACTTCCAAGACTAATGTTGCTGGCATCACAATTGATAAAAAAACGTTTATTGAAATTTGGGTGGTGTAGCATTATGCTATCTAAAAATTTATTTTTTATTATCTTGAAATTATTGTCTTCATTTTCTTCCCACTTCCACTTGTTTTTCTTCGAAAGTAAATATTGGAATTTGGTTGTTACTTCTCAGTAACCCTGTTGAAATTTCCTATAATAGTTGCATATCCCCAAAAAGGATTGTAATTATTTTAAGTTTTTTGGTTTAGGGAAATCTTGGATAGCCTTTACTTTCTCAGGAGATGGTTTAATTCCAGTAGCTGACAGAATGAATCCTAAAAATGGTAATTCATGTGTGATAAATTTAGATTTATCTAGTTTCAAAGTTATATTATATTGTAACAGCTTATTTAACACTGTTTCCACTCTGTTACAATGCTCCTCCCATGTACAAGAAGTAATTAATATGTCATCAACATATATAGTAGTGAAGTCTAAAACTTCTTTACCTAAAATTTGATCCATGCATTGGATGAACACGGCCACAGAATTTACCAATCCGAAAGGCAAACGTTTAAAATGATAATTTCGTCCTTCGAATATGAAAGCAACATATTGTCTGCTGTTAGGGTGCAACTCTATTTGCCAATATCCACAGACTGCATCCCAAGTACTCATGTACTTACATCCATAGAACTTTTTCATTATTTCTTCAATCTCACCTGGAGACGTTCGGTCGTTAATGAGCATTTTATTCAGCTCCCGAGCATCGAGGCATAGTCTTACTTGACCATCTTTCTTTGGTATAGCTACCAATGGGCTGGTATACGGAGAACTGCTTCTTTCAATTATATCTTCCAATATCATTCTCTGTATTTCCTTTCTTGCTGCTTCTTTCAAAGCTTGAGCAGTGGGATATGACCGTTTATTAAAATTGACATTTTCTTTGAACTTTAATTCACACAGGAAGTTTTTTGCTTTTCCAGGTGAATCCGAGAATACTGATTTATATTTATTATAAATTTTTATAAGTTGTTGTTTTTGTTCTACACTAATTATTTCCTGGGCCTGCCTATCTTGAAACTCTATGATTTCTTCTATCTTCTCTTGCCAAATCTTTGATTCTGTTACTTCTGTATTTTTACCTAGGGTTAATCTATTATTCTCCCTAAATATAGAATGAGCTCAGACACTGAGGGGCACTTTGGCTACCAATTATCTCAGCCTCTAACTCACCTTCTTCTGCGCTCAGTGTTACTATACCACTGGCCAGATTTATAACTGCAGTGTGTCGCCGTAGCATATCACACCCTATTAACACCCTAAAAGGTAGCCCTTTGGCTACTAAAAATCCCATTGGTATTCCTATCCCACTGTTAGTAACATTCAAAGACACTTGTTTTCTGATTGTTTTATTTTGCTTCCCAGTGGCGCCAATAATTGTTAAGTTATTAATTGGTAAAGTAGGTATTCTCTTAGTAGTTAGTTCAGTAATTCGGTCAAGTTCTAATTGATCAATAATTGAAACATTTGCTCCTGTATCAATCATGGCTTCTGCTAACACTCCATTTAATTTGATTCGTATATAAACTATATCATTGTTTGGTGATGACTCTTTAATTGCTCTTTCTTCCATTAACTCCGCCTGTATATCCTTTAAATAATGATTTCTGATAATTGTTATTGGTTTTGTTAATTTACTGTTATTATTAGGTCTGTGGTAAATTCTGTGCCCGGTTGTTTCTAGCAGTGACGGGCAGTCACATCTTCTCACTGCTGGTACCCGTTTCCCCGATTTCCGTCATTATTATTATTTGGTTCAACATTCTCACTATGTTGAGTATTGTTTAATGGCCTTCTATCTTCCTCACTAGCTCTGACTCTAGGTTGTTCTTCACTCCTACTTCTTTGTTGACCTTCTTCTCTCTGATAGGAATCATTTCTATAATTTCGATTGTTATAATTTTGCCCTCTTCCTCGATACCTGTTATTATAATAATTATTGTTGGCACGGACATAATTTACTCTTGGTCGATTATCTCTAGGTGGTTCGTTTTTCCGCTCCTCTGTATTCCCTGACCTCCATCTACTCCTCCTGTAATATGATTCTTGCTCATAGTTCTCTAGTAGCATTTCCATACCTCCAATGGTTTTTATTTGTCCGCTTAATCGAGCACTGATAATCTTTTCCTCGAAGTGATACGCGATTTTGGTCACCAAACACTCTTCAGGGATCTTTGGGTCTAAATATTTTGCCACACACACCTTCCCCAAAAAATAAGCAGTAGGTGTCTGTCCTATATTGCGGTCATACCTACCATGACAGATATCGTCTCTAATAATGTTTTGCACTGACTCAGACCAGTACTTAAGCTTCAACATCATCTTAAAATTCCCATAATCACACACCTCATTCCGGATTACAGTCCACCAATTATCGTTAATGTTTTTGAAAGATTCATCTAGTATTCCTTTAATCATGTTCCATCGGTTCTCCTTTGACCTATTTAAAATTTCATCCACTCTCCCTAAAAATTCGAGTGGGATAATCTCGAAAGTTTACACTTTCCCTACTATCTTGGATAGCATGTTGAGTGTGGCATGTAGATCTGGAACCCATTCGATCTACATCCCCTTGTAAGTTTGTTTGTAGTTGTTGTAAATTGTCTAATTTTTCTACTTGGCTATGGAACTGATTCTTGACATTTTCTACCGTTTCGTTAAAATCTGTGAATTTACAGTTTAGGCTGCTTTTTAGACTATCTAACTGGTCATTATTTTCTTGACGTATGGCCATTATACGAACTTGATTACTTTGTTCCTCTCGGTCCATTCGGGCATCTATTCCTGTTTTAATTTGTTCCAGCTTCTCTTCTGTTTTATCTAATCTTTGATTGGTTTCAATTATTTTCTTTTCTGCCTCCTCCTTATATTCATCTATTCTTTGGCTAAGTGTTTTGTTAACATTTTCAATTTTACTCTCGAGATTTTCCCTTAACTCCTTATTGAAATTCTCCATTTTACCCTCAATTTGTTTTAAATTTTCATTATTCTCTTCAAATTTTGCATTCATATCTTCCCTTTGTCCGTCAACAGTTTCTTTCAATTCATGGTATTGTTCATTCATGGTTTGTCTGAGATCTCCATGAATGGTCTCAATTTTTTCATTGAATTGTTTTACTAAACTTTCCTGAATACTATCTATTTTCTCATTGGTTTGTTTGTTTTGTTCCTTCAAAGTTTCATTTTGTTCCTTCAAAGTTCCGTTTTGTTTCTTTGAAGTTTCCTCCTGTTTCCTAAAGTTTTCATCTATTTTATTAAATTTTTCGCTCAAGGTTTCATTTTGTTTCCTTGAGTTTTCATCTATTGTTTGTTTATTGCTTTCCTTAATGGTATCAATTTTCTCCATCATTAGCCTCATCATTTCTTGCCAATCTGGTTCTCTTCTGGCTTCCGCTTTGTCTGGTTGGTCCCCTTGGGCATCCTCTTTAACTATTTCCTTTTCCGTGTCCAGAATTGCTTCAGTTTCTTCTTTGTCGCCTATCTGTTGTTCTATTTCACTGTCCGTGACTACTTCTATTTCTTGTTCCTGTCCACCTTCTTCCTTCTCCTTGTCTTCTGCCCTCTTCTTCGACCTGCCTCTGGTATTATGCATTTCTTGTTTTCGCATAGTTGCAGACGAAAATTAGGTTTTTTGTGATATTATCTTTCGTGTATCTCAAAATTTCTTTCCTAATTAAAGCCCTTTTAAGTTGAGCGCCATCTTGTAACGTATATCTTTACTCTGTTACTTATTGATTATATTTGCGAATGTTCAAAAGCCCCAATGTTGGGTTCGCCATCTTGTAACGTCTCGCGGTTATAACTTCTCTCAGAGCCTTTTATGTACTATCGTTAATTTGTTAAGCTTTCCTAATTAAGCACCACATTGGTATGTCATCTTGTAACGTCTCGCGGTTAATCTCTAAGAGTCTAAATAGTACTTTACTTAATTAAATCTAAGTTTTATTTGCCCTTCGAAAATCTCGCTTTAATGAGAGTCACGGTAATTGTTTAATGAAATAATATTTTATTAGACCCACTGTTGGGTTCGCCAATCTTGTAACGTCTCGCGGTTAATGATCGGATAGTATCGTTAGATCTTATCGTCACTCTTGCGATCGTCACAGAATTCATTATATTTTATGTTTACAGTTCCAAAAAACTGAAATCGAGGGTGTGTGATTTGGGAGAATTCAATGAAGTTGTTTGACTGTAGTTAGGAGAGAGAGTGCAAGAAGTATTATCCTCTTGGCATACAATTACTTAATTTAAATTTCTCCGCTCACGAAACCAGCTGATTTTGACGTTTACAAACAAATTGGAGGTTAAATTAACACCAATTGTTTGTAATATTTTCTGGTTGTTCGTACTCTTCTTTGCCTCCTGACGATCTGTAAACAACTACCCTCTACTGAAAATAATACACATTTTATTCAAATAACAAAGTATTCATGGTATTTATTTAATAAATACGTTTTTTATCTTCTCCCAATACAGAAAGTTATAATCGATTCTTCCTTTCAACACAACATTAGTTCGATCTTATTTGGTAAACATAGAAAGTATAACAAATATTTTTATCCTTTATAAAATATAAAACAATAAAGAATTAATTTTTAATTTCCCAGGGTTATTTGTAAGTTCTTTGTGCTATGAGACGGTCAGAAACGAATAATTAAATGCCAAGCTTTACATAAAAAAAATAGATTATATTTGTTTTTCTTTAGTATGTAGTTCCGGGTTTATCCGCCAGATCGCAGGTTACGTTCCTTCGCTATACACAAAAACTATTTAATGGCGACTAGAAATTCACAGAGATTCGTTATGATGATTTTTTGGTTAACGAAAATAATAAAGTTTGTTTTCACCTCTTTTCCTGAAGTGTTTAAAGATATGATGCTGTTTCTAGTGTTATGAAGTTATAGTTGAGATGTAATTTAGTTAAATTTACTAGGATACGATCTCACCCAAACTCGAAGTGCTGGATACTAGGCCTGGAACTAGTCGTTAAATTTTCTCAAAGTTTCGTCAAATAAAGGGCGTGGATGGTGCTACTTGAAGGAGTTCTAATAGAAGGTGTACATCACTCGTCAATTTTATTAAATTTCGCACTGGTTATTCCAAAAGTATTCATTAATTTTCAAATTTTAAATAGGCATTACACTTTTTTTCAAACGTTGACTTCCCAATTGTTTTAACAATTAAAATTCAATCTTGTTAGTTGGTTACTTGTAGTAACCAAGAATTTTTTTATGGTTTTTAATTGGTGAATCTATATACTTTTGAGTGTATAGGCTATTATTAATTATTATAAATTTATTTCTTCTTTATAGAAAACTAATCCTTTTTAAATTTTGTTTATAATCCAATTTAATTTATCTAAGGTTTTTCTTTCTATTTTCTCTTAAGCTTATACATAGGTCTTTAATATTTTAATTTCCTTCAATTGTATTTATTTATTATTTACTATTTACTTAAAGTATCCTTACTCTAAACTATTTTCCTATGCCATCTTGCTCATATAGTATTATTTTATATCTAACCCTGGGTTATCTTATATTTAAACACAGTTATTATATTAAACATAAAATTATACCTAGGTAAAAGACCTTTGTGGTCTACACAATAAAAATTACACAAAATACAAACAAAATACAAAATTTGTCAGCAGCAATATAGTCCACTGCTACAATTGATTGTTTTTCCATCTACAGTTGTAGCGGGGCATTTTGGGGCCTATTTTGGGGCAATAACACAATTTATAATTTTTTTATGATAATAAATAACATATTGAGTGATAGGGACAGAAATTATAAACTTCGGTAAATTTCTTGTTTGGAGCGATCGCAACGGTGGCTGCACTGCTGTTGACTTTATGAATGCAGATTTATCTAATAATATTGTGTGGACAGTTTTAATAACAGACAAACTGTGCCAAAGTCAAATCAAGGACAAACACAACAGTAAACAAGTTATATAACCAGTGTCAGACGATCTGACGTCAGAGCCTATCCTTGATGAGTAATTCAGTTACATAACGGTGACATGCAGCTGGCGCAAGGATACAAACTCTAAAACAATAAGAATTGAACCTCCAACAACAGCCGCTTCACAAAATAGCGCCTGTTTCTCACCCCAGTCCAATCTCATCGCTCGCGCGAGCAACAGCTATGTAAAAGTTTCGGAACATAAGTGCGGGCCCGCATACAATAAAAAATGTGAATCTTTATATTTATATCTAAAATACAAACAGTTTTTCGGCCGTAAAATGTGATAGTGCGAACTATAAAACGATAAAACAGCAAAACAGTGCACGCCATGAGGAGACACCCCAGGAGTCGAACTCATAAACAGGAAAGTAGACATTCAAAATAATAATTAAAAAATGCTGGTTTTTTCCTTTTTAAAAAATTAAATAAAAATGGGAAATTTAGGGAAAGATTTTAAAATGTGGGGGTAGTATGTGAGCGAGTGTGAGGTTTTGTTTAATTATATAAATAGGTAATGAAGTGCTGGTTTCCGTAGTAAAACGAATCCTAGTAGTATAGAGATTATTTCTATGTAAAATCTTGATTCCTTTTTACACTAAAATGTTATTTTTTTTATTAAAAGTTTTTTTCTTAATTTCATTTTGTGTGCGTTTTTCTAGAAATGTTAATAAATTTTAATTAATGAGGAAACATATAAAGTTTTCTTTATTTGTTTAAACAACATTCTGATTTCCTGTTCGCCGAAAAGAACCCGTATGAACGTAAGCATGGTAAGCACATATATTTTTTTTTCTCTTATAAGAAGTTGGCAGTACAAGATGGCTACCGGAAAATTAGATGTTCTGAATTTACTTTAACCTTGTTTTTATCAATCATAAATTAATATCAATATTATCAAACGTATCAATGGCGCCTGAACAGGGACAATTTTATATAAATAAATTTATATAAAATACGGCCTACGGGGAGAACAGAATGATTGTTTGAAGTAGAAAATAAAATTTTTATGCATACGTGAAATAGACGTAGATAGGGGTTATGTTGTGATAAGTGTGAAATATTGATGTTGATATTTTGTAGCAGGTATTGTGAAGCAATATGCATAATAATTAATATGTATGATGATTATTAAGTAGTATAAATAAAGGGTATTATATAAATAAATTTTGAAGTGAATGAAGTATAAATAAGGTGCATAGAAAGTTACGTAAAGTAACGCAAATCATTGTGTAAGTAGAATATATTGTTGTGTGAAAAGTGATATGATATATTAGTATTTTGTTTAAAGTAATAATTTTACTATTAGAAAATGGAGAATCAAGAAGTAAATTTAGAAAGTACTCTTACGGAGTCAATGTTATCTGCCAATGTATCGGCTCAATCTACACCGTCGACCACACGAGTTAGAGAGTTGTCGATGGATGATATGTTTAACTTGATAAAAACAATGTCCGAAAACATAAATAGCAACTTAAATGCAAAATTTGAAGAACAACAAATTGATTCCAATGTTAAATACAATAAGATAAATGAGAAATTCGATGTCCAAAAGAATAGTTTTGGCAGTCAGTTGGATGAGTTAAAAAACCAAATTAACGAAATAAAGAGCGATTCTGATGCTAAATTTAATATACAGAATGACAAATTTGAAGAGTTGAAACATGAGATTCAAGTATTAACTAAATGCGTAGAAAGTACTAATGAAACAGTAAAAAATAGTTTAAATAAATTAGAACAGAGTGTTGAGAAATTTGAGAAATTAGGTGACAATGTTTTAAGTATGACAAAATGTAAAAATGACGAAATAGTGGAAGATGTAGTATTGAATAATGATGATATTAATTACAATTCTGAGAGTATAGTGGGGGTAGAGAATAATGGAGAGACATATGATGAAAATATAATCAAAAATAGTACTAATGAAATTGCAGAATGTAGTGATTATGAGATGTTAATGTGTATCAATGAGTTAGAGAGAGAGTGGAAAAATAATGTTGTAGTTGAATGGGGACAGAGGGCAAATTTTCCCCTTATTGTTTATAATGATGATGATGATTTAATGTTGTTTTTTCAGGGCAAGAGACCCTTATTGTTAAATGAATTAATGTTGTATAATGTTGTACCCTCTGTCCGTAATAATTGTGAGAGTGTGATGTGGTGCTATGAAGAAAGAGAGTTATGTATTGAGAGTGAAATAGAACTATATAAGTTAGAAAGAAAGTATGATGAATTGAGAAAAATACTAGAAGGGGTGATGATGAATCATGTGAAATACGTATCTGTTGAAAGAGAGATAGAGAATAATTTTGATAATATCTTACCTAACTATAATGACTTACCTGACGTAGTAGTTGAGGAATACAAAAATGAGAAAACAATTTACCTGACATTAACAAATAACACTGATATAGACGGGACAATCCTAACTTATGGTGACAAGATTTATAATGGTATAATGAATGAAATAGAATTGATGGGTTATTATGATAGTAATGATTATAATAATTTGTGTGTGGATAAAAATAATATATGTTACAAATATATCAGGTATTTATATGACGATGGAGGCTGAACTAGATATCAGTGAATAGACATTTTGAATACTGTAAATTTTGGTAATGACCTTGCTGATTTAGACATGTGAAGTGGGAAAAAATGGACCAGTTATTGACGTATACTTTGTAAATATAATGTAGGGAATTCATGTGTGTATTATGAAAGGTTAGAAAAATAATGTGTATATGTATTAGAAAATGTTGTGTTACTAAAAATAATATGAATATGAGTATTTTGCATTCTAATTAAATAACAAAATAATTATGAAGACAATATGATTGGTAGAATGTTGAGAATAATTGAAATATGTTATTTTAATAATCAAATAAATATTTAATTTTAATAATCAATTGAAGTAAATAATTTCAGATGTTCAGATATTGTAGTTGAATGTTATGTGTTTGAATTTTATAATGAATGTAAATTGTTTGGTGAGATTTTGATTTAATAATAATTAATAAATAAATAAATATTAAATGGCTTATTTTGTGGAATAACATAATGGTTAAAAATATATGTTAATAATAAATTTGAAAATTTTGAGTAACCTAATTACAGCAAAGGCTAAATGAATGAAATGATGATAAATAAAAAGAGTTAATAAAAAATTTTAAATGATGTTTATAAATTTTTAGATAAATTATTTAAAAGAGAATTGTTTGTTTAATGTATGCTAATAATCCAGATTGATTTCTATTTGTGTATTATGTTATGTAATGTATTATACAAGATGTGGGGATAATTTTGGGGGTAGTTTGGTGCTCAATGAAGTGATAGAACAGTGGAGTGTGGAACTGCAACGGTTGAAAGTTTAGTTATCCATTGTAATTAATTAGTTAGTAAGTTGCTGTCGCTGGGGTGGCATGTGCCCCAGTAGATAGCGGAAAGTGTTGGGGGTAACTGAGAGTGTTACCTCCATCGGAGGCCAACATGGCGAATATGCATGGCACACCTTTTGTACAATTTTATATTGTAACTTGATAATTGCCGTGTCGTGCATAATAGTGATGATGTATACATGCCTGAAGGAAGAGATGATTTCCCCGACTTTTCGGGCGATTACTGCCTTACCAGCACTAATCGTGGTTTTGGCGAGCGGTTAGCTATGGTCATACCAAGTCCCTTGACCATAGCTGGCTTGAAATTGGTACAGATTTGAAATTTAATGGGGGGAGAACTTAGGGGAAATCCCGGGAACTATGGAACAGCGGCTGCCACTCTGTTCGAGGAGGAACAGCAGAGCCAGGTGGTAGATCCGTCTTAAGGGTGTATGATTATAGAACAAGAACATGATGATGTTCACTAATTTTAAAACTTAATAGCGGAAGCAGAGACACGGAGAGGTAAAACCTGCTCCAAAATATACAGTCTCTGTGGAAGCGGAAAGGCGCCACAGTCTTACATAATTTGAAATAGTGTGTGTGGCTGGGAGGTTATCCAAGGGGATAATGTATTAAAAATTTGCTATATTTTAATTAATAATGATGATTTGCTACTCAATAATTTTGTTTGAATTTGAAAAATAGATGCACTAAATACTCCCTATAATGTGTTTATTATGTCTTAGTGTGTTAATTGCATTTAGTATGTTAGGAATAAGGATTATAAAAATATAATAATATGTTTTCAATGTGTTTATAGATTTTAAAAATAAAATGAAAAATAGTTGACAGGTAAAATTTTGCAAAAGATAGAAGTGGGTGATAGTAATTGTTTGAATAAAATGTTTGAATCAGTCCAAGTTGAATTTTGTGGGACATATAGATCTGTCCAAATTGAAGTCAAAGTTAAAGAAATAGTAGAGATGAAGTAATGCAATGTTGTTTTGAGTTAGTGTATGTTATAGAATTTTGAGAAGTATAAGTGGAGACACAGTAGTTATGGAGATTTTATGTAGAATTCTGAGTGATATATTATTGTTTATTTTGTTCATGTTATTTTGTTGAAGTTGTAGTAAGGTTAAGAGATTGAGATTTTGGGGATGGCAATTTTGTAGTAGGGGTAGTGTAATGTGGGAGTCCGCAACATAAGGGTTGGGACGGGATTTGGTATAGTTTTAGTGGGAAGAATCCAGGGGCCAGAGAACGGGAATTGAGCTTTTTTTGGGGGGGGAACACGTATCCTATGTACAAAGGGTTAGAGAGTATTTTTTTTATATATAGAGAGAAGGTGGCGATTGGAGTTAAAATAGTAAGTAGTTAGAGGTAGAGAAGGGTTAGTAGATTTTTGATAGAGGGGTGTCATACTAGTTAGAGATTTTGTAAGGGAGCGTTAGAGTAATAAAAGGGGTAAGATTATGAGTAAATGCCAAGTTGATAAAGTGAATTATAATGAATAACGTAGAATCACCCAGATTAATGAAAGAGAATGATAAATGAAAATGATGGGTAAAACGAAGATTGAAATGATTGAAAAAAAAAAAAATTGAGAAACGACTTAATAAAAGTTAAATGGAGATCTATGTATTTTATTATTATTATTATTAGAAGGTAATTTTATGATTTTATATGCCAATTTAATGATGTAAAGTGTGTAACATTTTAAATGTAAGTTGTTTATTTTAAGATGAATTATTAATGTACTATGTTTTCTTATGTTAGGTTATGTTAGGTATTCTGATATATATATGTTAGTAATAAGTGAGAAAAAACAAAAACAGTGCTTCTTAGCGCAAACCAGCACCGCTAGGGGGAAACAGATCGGTTGGGGATATGGTGTTGTATAAGGCCACTATTTGATATTTTGATGTGTTGTTTCAGTGTTTGGTGGTGCTGTGGTGGCGGACCTGAGCTGGCCTGCGCGTCAGAGCAGGGGCGTTGAGTATCTGTCTGACTCTACGGTGTTGGGATCTCGATAGAGAAGTCCAGTATTGTCATTCAGATGCGGTCACAGTCACTGGACCAAGGGTGAGTTGATTATAATTTTTTGTTGTAAAACATACAGGGGGTTGTGGCGACATATCCTGGCTGATCCCCCTAGCAAGTATGAATGTGTCAATGAGATTTTTTATGCTTCGGCATAAAATATCTCATTGAGGGGGTATTGTAGCGGGGCATTTTGGGGCCTATTTTGGGGCAATAACACAATTTATAATTTTTTTATGATAATAAATAACATATTGAGTGATAGGGACAGAAATTATAAACTTCGGTAAATTTCTTGTTTGGAGCGATCGCAACGGTGGCTGCACTGCTGTTGACTTTATGAATGCAGATTTATCTAATAATATTGTGTGGACAGTTTTAATAACAGACAAACTGTGCCAAAGTCAAATCAAGGACAAACACAACAGTAAACAAGTTATATAACCAGTGTCAGACGATCTGACGTCAAAGCCTATCCTTGATGAGTAATTCAGTTACATAACGGTGACATGCAGCTGGCGCAAGGATACAAACTCTAAAACAATAAGAATTGAACCTCCAACAACAGCCGCTTCACAAAATAGCGCCTGTTTCTCACCCCAGTCCAATCTCATCGCTCGCGCGAGCAACAGCTATGTAAAAGTTTCGGAACATAAGTGCGGGCCCGCATACAATAAAAAATGTGAATCTTTATATTTATATCTAAAATACAAACAGTTTTTCGGCCGTAAAATGTGATAGTGCGAACTATAAAACGATAAAACAGCAAAACAGTGCACGCCATGAGGAGACACCCCAAGAGTCGAACTCATAAACAGGAAAGTAGACATTCAAAATAATAATTAAAAAATGCTGGTTTTTTCCTTTTTAAAAAATTAAATAAAAATGGGAAATTTAGGGAAAGATTTTAAAATGTGGGGGTAGTATGTGAGCGAGTGTGAGGTTTTGTTTAATTATATAAATAGGTAATGAAGTGCTGGTTTCCGTAGTAAAACGAATCCTAGTAGTATAGAGATTATTTCTATGTAAAATCTTGATTCCTTTTTACACTAAAATGTTATTTTTTTTATTAAAAGTTTTTTTCTTAATTTCATTTTGTGTGCGTTTTTCTAGAAATGTTAATAAATTTTAATTAATGAGGAAACATATAAAGTTTTCTTTATTTGTTTAAACAACATTCTGATTTCCTGTTCGCCGAAAAGAACCCGTATGAACGTAAGCATGGTAAGGACATATATCTTTTTTTCTCTTATAAGAAGTTGGCAGTACAAGATGGCTACCGGAAAATTAGATGTTCTGAATTTACTTTAACCTTGTTTTTATCAATCATAAATTAATATCAATATTAACAAACGTATCACAGTATAAATCTGTGAGGTGCTCCTTTTTAACAATTTACCCTCTCACTATGTACACTATATCTCACTTTGTATACTATATGTCACTTTGTTGTTGTTTATAGTGTTCTGTAGTACAAAGCATTCTATAGCTAGGTACATAATACCCATTTCTGACCTTTAGAGTGGGGTGATTGTGTTATCATATTTGGGCATGGGTTATGTAACGTTACATAAAGCCCCCCCCCCCACTAGAACAGATTTATTTTTGTTTACTGGTTTTAAAATAAATTGTTGAACTCTTCCATCTTCGTATTGTTGCCTTATTCTTCATGATATCTTTTCATTTCTGATTGGTTATATACTCCTTTTACTTTGTTATTGTTAACCGATTTGATTTCATATGTATTATTCCCTTTCACCTGGGTTACGATGTATGGTCCGGTATAAAGTAAAAGTAATTTTCTAGCAATACCCTCTATAGAACTGGGTAATTGTCTATTTTTTATCAACACCTTATCTCCTACTTTGTATGTATCTATTCTTTTCTTCTGCTCCGTTTCCTTTTTATGTTGAAGTTCAGCTTTATGCAACAACCTGTTGTGCATATTGATCTTGTTGAATTCCACTCTCTCTCCTGGAGGAAAATTTATTAATGATGTGATTTCTCTTGGTGGTGGTCTGTCAAACATTACTTGATAAGGGCTGGTTCCGATAGTGTCATGGTATGACCAATTAAGGAAGGTTTCTGCTGGTTCAATGTACTGGCTCCATCTTTTATGTTCTTGGTGACAGTAGGTACGCAAAATTCTACCAACTTCCCTTAAGACGCGTTCGGCAGGATTACTACTAGGGTGGTATACTGACGTTTTATATGTCCTTATTTGCCATTTCCTCAATTCTTCTTTCCACGTTTTACCTCTAAACTGCGTCCCATGATCCGTTATTATTGTTTCAGGTCTTCCCACTTCAGGTAAGTATTTTTGAATAATTACCTCTAAAATTTTCTTCGTAGTGGCTCTACTAATTGCATAGAGTTTCGTATATTTGGTATAATGGTCAAATATAATTATTATATATTTAAATTTATGTCTCCCTCCACTTCTGGGAAAAGGTCCACATATATCTAAGAAGGTCTTCTCAAGTTTACCATTAGATTTTATTGTAATCATAGCTCCAGTTCTCTTCTCATTATTTATTTTTACTAACTGGCATATGTTGCAGTTTTTCACTATTAATCTTACTCTCTTATTTATTGCTTTTATATAACAGTGTTCAGATAAAGCTTTAATAACTTTGAGTGGTCTCATGTGACCATATCTTTCATGGTAGTCCTTTATTAGGGCTACTTCCGTTGCTTCTGGTACATACATTTTCCACACATGATCCTCAATGGTTGGACGGATAAAAAGGATTTCTTCATAAACACAGAAAAATTTTGTTATTATAGGATCCTTTTGTAATATCCTGTCTTTAATTTTTATTAATTTGCTGTCCATTTCCTGATCTATTTTTATTTTACTAATTATATCCTGTAATTCCTTTTTCAATTTGATAATGTAATATATCTTCCCAATACTCTCCGGTTCTACTTCAAAAGTTCCTTTTTCTAGGTTAATCCGTGACAGTCGGTCTGCTATTATATTCTTCTTCCCTGGGATATATTCCCAATCTAAATTATACTCTTGAAGTATTAACGCCCATCTTGTGAGTCTACCGTGGTTAAGTTTACAGTTTTTTTAAAATGAGATTGACCTATGGTCGGTCCTTATGGTTACTGGGTATCCCAATATAAATGTTCGGAATTTTATACATGAGAACACAACGCTCAGCAGTTCTTTTTCAGTTACTGTATAATTCCGCTCACAACTACTCAGTACTCTGCTTGCAAAACTGATGACCCAATGATTTCCTTCCTCATCTTCCTGATATAGTTCACTTCCAAGACTAATGTTGCTGGCATCACAATTGATAAAAAAACTTTTATTGAAATTTGGGTGGTGTAGCATTATGCTATCTAAAAATTTATTTTTTATTATCTTGAAATTATTGTCTTCATTTTCTTCCCACTTCCACTTGTTTTTCTTCGAAAGTAAATATTGGAATTTGGTTGTTACTTCTCAGTAACCCTGTTGAAATTTCCTATAATAGTTGCATATCCCCAAAAAGGATTGTAATTATTTTAAGTTTTTTGGTTTAGGGAAATCTTGGATAGCCTTTACTTTCTCAGGAGATGGTTTAATTCCAGTAGCTGACAGAATGAATCCTAAAAATGGTAATTCATGTGTGATAAATTTAGATTTATCTAGTTTCAAAATTATATTATATTGTAACAGCTTATTTAACACTGTTTCCACTCTATTACAATGCTCCTCCCATGTACAAGAAGTAATTAATATGTCATCAACATATATAGTAGTGAAGTCTAAAACTTCTTTACCTAAAATTTGATCCATGCATTGGATGAGCACGGCCACAGAATTTACCAATCCGAAAGGCAAACGTTTAAAATGATAATTTCGTCCTTCGAATATGAAAGCAACATATTGTCTGCTGTTAGGGTGCAACTCTATTTGCCAATATCCACAGACTGCATCCCAAGTACTCATGTACTTACATCCATAGAACTTTTTCATTATTTCTTCAATCTCACCTGGAGACGTTCGGTCGTTAATGAGCATTTTATTCAGCTCCCGAGCATCGAGGCATAGTCTTACTTGACCATCTTTCTTTGGTATAGCTACCAATGGGCTGGTATACGGAGAACTGCTTCTTTCAATTATATCTTCCAATATCATTCTCTGTATTTCCTTTCTTGCTGCTTCTTTCAAAGCTTGAGCAGTGGGATATGACCGTTTATTAAAATTGACATTTTCTTTAAACTTTAAGTCACACAGGAAGTTTTTTGCTTTTCCAGGTGAATCCGAGAATACTGATTTATATTTATTATAAATTTTTATAAGTTGTTGTTTTTGTTCTACACTAATTATTTCCTGGGCCTGCCTATCTTGAAACTCTATGATTTCTTCTATCTTCTCTTGCCAAATCTTTGATTCTGTTACTTCTGTATTTTTACCTAGGGTTAATCTATTATTCTCCCTAAATATAGAATGAGCTCAGACACTGAGGGGCACTTTGGCTACCAATTATCTCAGCCTCTAACTCACCTTCTTCTGCGCTCAGTGTTACTATACCACTGGCCAGATTTATAACTGCAGTGTGTCGCCGTAGCATATCACACCCTATTAACACCCTAAAATGTAGCCCTTTGGCTACTAAAAATCCCATTGGTATTCCTATCCCACTATTAGTAACATTCAAAGACACTTGTTTTCTGATTGTTTTATTTTGCTTCCCAGTGGCGCCAATAATTGTTAAATTATTAATTGGTAAAGTAGGTATTCTCTTAATAGTTAGTTCAGTAATTCGGTCAAGTTCTAATTGATCAATAATTGAAACATTTGCTCCTGTATCAATCATGGCTTCTGCTAACACTCCATTTAATTTGATTCGTATATAAACTATATCATTGTTTGGTGATGACTCTTTAATTGCTCTTTCTTCCATTAACTCCGCCTGTATATCATTTAAATAATGATTTCTGATAATTGTTATTGGTTTTGTTAATTTACTGTTATTATTAGGTCTGTGGTAAATTCTGTGCCCGGTTGTTTCTAGCAGTGACGGGCAGTCACATCTTCTCACTGCTGGTACCCGTTTCCCCGATTTCCGTCATTATTATTATTTGGTTCAACATTCTCACTATGTTGAGTATTGTTTAGTGGCCTTCTTTCTTCCTCAGTAGCTCTGAATCTAGGTTGTTCTTCACTCCTACTTCTTTGTGGACCTTCTTCTCTCTGATAGGAATCATTTCTATAATTTCGATTGTTATAATTTTGCCCTCTTCCTCGATACCTGTTATTATAATAATTATTGTTGCACGGACATAATTTACTCTTGGTCGATTATCTCTAGGTGGTTCATTTTTCCGCTCCACTGTATTCCCTGACCTCCATCTACTCCTCCTGTAATATGATTCTTGCTCATAGTTCTCTAGTAGCATTTCCATACCTCCAATGGTTTTTATTTGTCCGCTTAATCGAGCACTGATAATCTTTTCCTCGAAGTGATACGCGATTTTGGTCACCAAACACTCTTCAGGGATCTTTGGGTCTAAATATTTTGCCACACACACCTTCCCCAAAAAATAAGCAGTAGGTGTCTGTCCTATATTGCGGTCATACCTACCATGACAGATATCGTCTCTAATAATGATTTGCACTGACTCAGACCAGTACTTAGGCTTGAACATCATCTTAAAATTCCCATAATCACACACCTCGTTCCAGATTACAGTCCACCAGTTATCGTTAATGTTTTTGAAAGATTCATCTAGTATTCCTTTAATCATGTTCCATCGGTTCTCCTTTGACCTATTTAAAATTTCATCCACTCTCCCTAAAAATTCGAGTGGGTTTCTTCGATAATCTCGAAAGTTTACACTTTCCCTACTATCTTGGATAGCATGTTGAGTGTGGCATGTAGATCTGGAACCCATTCGATCTACATCCCCTTGTAAGTTTGTTTGTAGTTGTTGTAAATTGTCTAATTTTTCTACTTGGCTATGGAACTGATTCTTGACATTTTCTACCGTTTCGTTAAAATCTGTGAATTTACAGTTTAGGCTGCTTTTTAGACTATCTAACTGGTCATTATTTTCTTGGCGTATGGCCATTATACGAACTTGATTACTTTGTTCCTCTCGGTCCATTCGGGCATCTATTCCTGTTTTAATTTGTTCCAGCTTCTCTTCTGTTTTATCTAATCTTTGATTGGTTTCAATTATTTTCTTTTCTGCCTCCTCCTTATATTCATCTACTCTTTGGCTAAGTGTTTTGTTAACATTTTCAATTTTACTCTCGAGATTTTCCCTTAACTCCTTATTGAAATTCTCCATTTTACCCTCAATTTGTTTTAAATTTTCATTATTCTCTTCAAATTTTGCATTCATATCTTCCCTTTGTCCGTCAACAGTTTCTTTCAATTCATGGTATTGTTCATTCATGGTTTGTCTGAGATCTCCATGAATGGTCTCAATTTTTTCATTGAATTGTTTTACTAAACTTTCCTGAATACTATCTATTTTCTCATTGGTTTGTTTGTTTTGTTCCTTCAAAGTTTCATTTTGTTCCTTCAAAGTTCCGTTTTGTTTCTTTGAAGTTTCCTCCTGTTTCCTAAAGTTTTCATCTATTTTATTAAATTTTTCGCTCAAGGTTTCATTTTGTTTCCTTGAGTTTTCATCTATTGTTTGTTTATTGCTTTCCTTAATGGTATCAATTTTCTCCATCATTAGCCTCATCATTTCTTGCCAATCTGGTTCTCTTCTGGCTTCCACTTTGTCTGGTTGGTCCCCTTGGGCATCCTCTTTAACTATTTCCTTTTCCGTGTCCAGAATTGCTTCAGTTTCTTCTTTGTCGCCTATCTGTTGTTCTATTTCACTGTCCGTGACTACTTCTATTTCTTGTTCCTGTCCACCTTCTTCCTTCTCCTTGTCTTCTGCCCTCTTCTTCGACCTGCCTCTGGTATTATGCATTTCTTGTTTTCGCATAGTTGCAGACGAAAATTAGGTTTTTTGTGATATTATCTTTCGTGTATCTCAAAATTTCTTTCCTAATTAAAGCCCTTTTAAGTTGAGCGCCATCTTGTAACGTATATCTTTACTCTGTTACTTATTGATTATATTTGCGAATGTTCAAAAGCCCCAATGTTGGGTTCGCCATCTTGTAACGTCTCGCGGTTATAACTTCTCTCAGAGCCTTTTATGTACTATCGTTAATTTGTTAAGCTTTCCTAATTAAGCACCACATTGGTATGTCATCTTGTAACGTCTCGCGGTTAATCTCTAAGAGTCTAAATAGTACTTTACTTAATTAAATCTAAGTTTTATTTGCCCTTCGAAAATCTCGCTTTAATGAGAGTCACGGTAATTGTTTAATGAAATAATATTTTATTAGACCCACTGTTGGGTTCGCCAATCTTGTAACGTCTCGCGGTTAATGATCGGATAGTATCGTTAGATCTTATCGTCACTCTTGCGATCGTCACAGAATTCATTATATTTTATGTTTACAGTTCCAAAAAACTGAAATCGAGGGTGTGTGATTTGGGAGAATTCAATGAAGTTGTTTGACTGTAGTTAGGAGAGAGAGTGCAAGAAGTATTATCCTCTTGGCATACAATTACTTAATTTAAATTTCTCCGCTCACGAAACCAGCTGATTTTGACGTTTACAAACAAATTGGAGGTTAAATTAACACCAATTGTTTGTAATATTTTCTGGTTGTTCGTACTCTTCTTTGCCTCCTGACGATCTGTAAACAACTACCCTCTACTGAAAATAATACACATTTTATTCAAATAACAAAGTATTCATGGTATTTATTTAATAAATACGTTTTTTATCTTCTCCCAATACAGAAAGTTATAATCGATTCTTCCTTTCAACACAACATTAGTTCGATCTTATTTGGTAAACATAGAAAGTATAACAAATATTTTTATCCTTTATAAAATATAAAACAATAAAGAATTAATTTTTAATTTCCCAGGGTTATTTGTAAGTTCTTTGTGCTATGAGACGGTCAGAAACGAATAATTAAATGCCAAGCTTTACATAAAAAAAATAGATTATATTTGTTTTTCTTTAGTATGTAGTTCCGGGTTTATCCGCCAGATCGCAGGTTACGTTCCTTCGCTATACAGAAAAACTATTTAATGGCGACTAGAAATTCACAGAGATTCGTTATGATGATTTTTTGGTTAACGAAAATAATAAAGTTTGTTTTCACCTCTTTTCCTGAAGTGTTTAAAGATATGATGCTGTTTCTAGTGTTATGAAGTTATAGTTGAGATGTAATTTAGTTAAATTTACTAGGATACGATCTCACCCAGCCTGGAACTAGTCGTTAAATTTTCTCAAAGTTTCGTCAAATAAAGGGCGTGGATGGTGCTACTTGAAGGAGTTCTAATAGAAGGTGTACATCACTCGTCAATTTTATTAAATTTCGCACTGGTTATTCCAAAAGTATTCATTAATTTTCAAATTTTAAATAGGCATTACACTTTTTTTCAAACGTTCACTTCCCAATTGTTTTAACAATTAAAATTCAATCTTGTTAGTTGGTTACTCGTAGTAACCAAGAATTTTTTTATGGTTTTTTATTGGTGAATCTATATACTTTTGAGTGTATAGGCTATTATTAATTATTATAAATTTATTTCTTCTTTATAGAAAACTAATCCTTTTTAAATTTTGTTTATAATCCAATTTAATTTATCTAAGGTTTTTCTTTCTATTTTCTCTTAAGCTTATACATAGGTCTTTAATATTTTAATTTCCTTCAATTGTATTTATTTATTATTTACTATTTACTTAAAGTATCCTTACTCTAAACTATTTTCCTATGCCATCTTGCTCATATAGTATTATTTTATATCTAACCCTGGGTTATCTTATATTTAAACACAGTTATTATATTAAACATAAAATTATACCTAGGTAAAAGACCTTTGTGGCCTACACAATAAAAATTACACAAAATACAAACAAAATACAAAATTTGTCAGCAGCAATATAGTCCACTGCTACAATTGATTGTTTTTCCATCTACAGTTGTAGCGGGGCATTTTGGGGCCTATTTTGGGGCAATAACACAATTTATAATTTTTTTATGATAATAAATAACATATTGAGTGATAGGGACAGAAATTATAAACTTCGGTAAATTTCTTGTTTGGAGCGATCGCAACGGTGGCTGCACTGCTGTTGACTTTATGAATGCAGATTTATCTAATAATATTGTGTGGACAGTTTTAATAACAGACAAACTGTGCCAAAGTCAAATCAAGGACAAACACAACAGTAAACAAGTTATATAACCAGTGTCAGACGATCTGACGTCAGAGCCTATCCTTGATGAGTAATTCAGTTACATAACGGTGACATGCAGCTGGCGCAAGGATACAAACTCTAAAACAATAAGAATTGAACCTCCAACAACAGCCGCTTCACAAAATAGCGCCTGTTTCTCACCCCAGTCCAATCTCATCGCTCGCGCGAGCAACAGCTATGTAAAAGTTTCGGAACATAAGTGCGGGCCCGCATACAATAAAAAATGTGAATCTTTATATTTATATCTAAAATACAAACAGTTTTTCGGCCGTAAAATGTGATAGTGCGAACTATAAAACGATAAAACAGCAAAACAGTGCACGCCATGAGGAGACACCCCAGGAGTCGAACTCATAAACAGGAAAGTAGACATTCAAAATAATAATTAAAAAATGCTGGTTTTTTTCCTTTTTAAAAAATTAAATAAAAATGGGAAATTTAGGGAAAGATTTTAAAATGTGGGGGTAGTATGTGAGCGAGTGTGAGGTTTTGTTTAATTATATAAATAGGTAATGAAGTGCTGGTTTCCGTAGTAAAACGAATCCTAGTAGTATAGAGATTATTTCTATGTAAAATCTTGATTCCTTTTTACACTAAAATGTTATTTTTTTTATTAAAAGTTTTTTTCTTAATTTCATTTTGTGTGCGTTTTTCTAGAAATGTTAATAAATTTTAATTAATGAGGAAACATATAAAGTTTTCTTTATTTGTTTAAACAACATTCTGATTTCCTGTTCGCCGAAAAGAACCCGTATGAACGTAAGCATGGTAAGCACATATATTTTTTTTTCTCTTATAAGAAGTTGGCAGTACAAGATGGCTACCGGAAAATTAGATGTTCTGAATTTACTTTAACCTTGTTTTTATCAATCATAAATTAATATCAATATTATCAAACGTATCAATGGCGCCCGAACAGGGACAATTTTATATAAATAAATTTATATAAAATACGGCCTACGGGGAGAACAGAATGATTGTTTGAAGTAGAAAATAAAATTTTTATGCATACGTGAAATAGACGTAGATAGGGGTTATGTTGTGATAAGTGTGAAATATTGATGTTGATATTTTGTAGCAGGTATTGTGAAGCAATATGCATAATAATTAATATGTATGATGATTATTAAGTAGTATAAATAAAGGGTATTATATAAATAAATTTTGAAGTGAATGAAGTATAAATAAGGTGCATAGAAAGTTACGTAAAGTAACGCAAATCATTGTGTAAGTAGAATATATTGTTGTGTGAAAAGTGATATGATATATTAGTATTTTGTTTAAAGTAATAATTTTACTATTAGAAAATGGAGAATCAAGAAGTAAATTTAGAAAGTACTCTTACGGAGTCAATGTTATCTGCCAATGTATCGGCTCAATCTACACCGTCGACCACACGAGTTAGAGAGTTGTCGATGGATGATATGTTTAACTTGATAAAAACAATGTCCGAAAACATAAATAGCAACTTAAATGCAAAATTTGAAGAACAACAAATTGATTCCAATGTTAAATACAATAAGATAAATGAGAAATTCGATGTCCAAAAGAATAGTTTTGGCAGTCAGTTGGATGAGTTAAAAAACCAAATTAACGAAATAAAGAGCGATTCTGATGCTAAATTTAATATACAGAATGACAAATTTGAAGAGTTGAAACATGAGATTCAAGTATTAACTAAATGCGTAGAAAGTACTAATGAAACAGTAAAAAATAGTTTAAATAAATTAGAACAGAGTGTTGAGAAATTTGAGAAATTAGGTGACAATGTTTTAAGTATGACAAAATGTAAAAATGACGAAATAGTGGAAGATGTAGTATTGAATAATGATGATATTAATTACAATTCTGAGAGTATAGTGGGGGTAGAGAATAATGGAGAGACATATGATGAAAATATAATCAAAAATAGTACTAATGAAATTGCAGAATGTAGTGATTATGAGATGTTAATGTGTATCAATGAGTTAGAGAGAGAGTGGAAAAATAATGTTGTAGTTGAATGGGGACAGAGGGCAAATTTTCCCCTTATTGTTTATAATGATGATGATGATTTAATGTTGTTTTTTCAGGGCAAGAGACCCTTATTGTTAAATGAATTAATGTTGTATAATGTTGTACCCTCTGTCCGTAATAATTGTGAGAGTGTGATGTGGTGCTATGAAGAAAGAGAGTTATGTATTGAGAGTGAAATAGAACTATATAAGTTAGAAAGAAAGTATGATGAATTGAGAAAAATACTAGAAGGGGTGATGATGAATCATGTGAAATACGTATCTGTTGAAAGAGAGATAGAGAATAATTTTGATAATATCTTACCTAACTATAATGACTTACCTGACGTAGTAGTTGAGGAATACAAAAATGAGAAAACAATTTACCTGACATTAACAAATAACACTGATATAGACGGGACAATCCTAACTTATGGTGACAAGATTTATAATGGTATAATGAATGAAATAGAATTGATGGGTTATTATGATAGTAATGATTATAATAATTTGTGTGTGGATAAAAATAATATATGTTACAAATATATCAGGTATTTATATGACGATGGAGGCTGAACTAGATATCAGTGAATAGACATTTTGAATACTGTAAATTTTGGTAATGACCTTGCTGATTTAGACATGTGAAGTGGGAAAAAATGGACCAGTTATTGACGTATACTTTGTAAATATAATGTAGGGAATTCATGTGTGTATTATGAAAGGTTAGAAAAATAATGTGTATATGTATTAGAAAATGTTGTGTTACTAAAAATAATATGAATATGAGTATTTTGCATTCTAATTAAATAACAAAATAATTATGAAGACAATATGATTGGTAGAATGTTGAGAATAATTGAAATATGTTATTTTAATAATCAAATAAATATTTAATTTTAATAATCAATTGAAGTAAATAATTTCAGATGTTCAGATATTGTAGTTGAATGTTATGTGTTTGAATTTTATAATGAATGTAAATTGTTTGGTGAGATTTTGATTTAATAATAATTAATAAATAAATAAATATTAAATGGCTTATTTTGTGGAATAACATAATGGTTAAAAATATATGTTAATAATAAATTTGAAAATTTTGAGTAACCTAATTACAGCAAAGGCTAAATGAATGAAATGATGATAAATAAAAAGAGTTAATAAAAAATTTTAAATGATGTTTATAAATTTTTAGATAAATTATTTAAAAGAGAATTGTTTGTTTAATGTATGCTAATAATCCAGATTGATTTCTATTTGTGTATTATGTTATGTAATGTATTATACAAGATGTGGGGATAATTTTGGGGGTAGTTTGGTGCTCAATGAAGTGATAGAACAGTGGAGTGTGGAACTGCAACGGTTGAAAGTTTAGTTATCCATTGTAATTAATTAGTTAGTAAGTTGCTGTCGCTGGGGTGGCATGTGCCCCAGTAGATAGCGGAAAGTGTTGGGGGTAACTGAGAGTGTTACCTCCATCGGAGGCCAACATGGCGAATATGCATGGCACACCTTTTGTACAATTTTATATTGTAACTTGATAATTGCCGTGTCGTGCATAATAGTGATGATGTATACATGCCTGAAGGAAGAGATGATTTCCCCGACTTTTCGGGCGATTACTGCCTTACCAGCACTAATCGTGGTTTTGGCGAGCGGTTAGCTATGGTCATACCAAGTCCCTTGACCATAGCTGGCTTGAAATTGGTACAGATTTGAAATTTAATGGGGGGAGAACTTAGGGGAAATCCCGGGAACTATGGAACAGCGGCTGCCACTCTGTTCGAGGAGGAACAGCAGAGCCAGGTGGTAGATCCGTCTTAAGGGTGTATGATTATAGAACAAGAACATGATGATGTTCACTAATTTTAAAACTTAATAGCGGAAGCAGAGACACGGAGAGGTAAAACCTGCTCCAAAATATACAGTCTCTGTGGAAGCGGAAAGGCGCCACAGTCTTACATAATTTGAAATAGTGTGTGTGGCTGGGAGGTTATCCAAGGGGATAATGTATTAAAAATTTGCTATATTTTAATTAATAATGATGATTTGCTACTCAATAATTTTGTTTGAATTTGAAAAATAGATGCACTAAATACTCCCTATAATGTGTTTATTATGTCTTAGTGTGTTAATTGCATTTAGTATGTTAGGAATAAGGATTATAAAAATATAATAATATGTTTTCAATGTGTTTATAGATTTTAAAAATAAAATGAAAAATAGTTGACAGGTAAAATTTTGCAAAAGATAGAAGTGGGTGATAGTAATTGTTTGAATAAAATGTTTGAATCAGTCCAAGTTGAATTTTGTGGGACATATAGATCTGTCTAAATTGAAGTCAAAGTTAAAGAAATAGTAGAGATGAAGTAATGCAATGTTGTTTTGAGTTAGTGTATGTTATAGAATTTTGAGAAGTATAAGTGGAGACACAGTAGTTATGGAGATTTTATGTAGAATTCTGAGTGATATATTATTGTTTATTTTGTTCATGTTATTTTGTTGAAGTTGTAGTAAGGTTAAGAGATTGAGATTTTGGGGATGGCAATTTTGTAGTAGGGGTAGTGTAATGTGGGAGTCCGCAACATAAGGGTTGGGACGGGATTTGGTATAGTTTTAGTGGGAAGGGGCCGCCTTAGGTAGAATCCAGGGGCCAGAGAACGGGAATTGAGCTTTTTTTGGGGGGGGGGAACACGTATCCTATGTACAAAGGGTTAGAGAGTATTTTTTTTATATATAGAGAGAAGGTGGCGATTGGAGTTAAAATAGTAAGTAGTTAGAGGTAGAGAAGGGTTAGTAGATTTTTGATAGAGGGGTGTCATACTAGTTAGAGATTTTGTAAGGGAGCGTTAGAGTAATAAAAGGGGTAAGATTATGAGTAAATGCCAAGTTGATAAAGTGAATTATAATGAATAACGTAGAATCACCCAGATTAATGAAAGAGAATGATAAATGAAAATGATGGGTAAAACGAAGATTGAAATGATTGAAAAAAAAAAAAATTGAGAAACGACTTAATAAAAGTTAAATGGAGATCTATGTATTTTATTATTATTATTATTAGAAGGTAATTTTATGATTTTATATGCCAATTTAATGATGTAAAGTGTGTAACATTTTAAATGTAAGTTGTTTATTTTAAGATGAATTATTAATGTACTATGTTTTCTTATGTTAGGTTATGTTAGGTATTCTGATATATATATATGTTAGTAATAAGTGAGAAAAAACAAAAACAGTGCTTCTTAGCGCAAACCAGCACCGCTAGGGGGAAACAGATCGGTTGGGGATATGGTGTTGTATAAGGCCACTATTTGATATTTTGATGTGTTGTTTCAGTGTTTGGTGGTGCTGTGGTGGCGGACCTGAGCTGGCCTGCGCGTCAGAGCAGGGGCGTTGAGTATCTGTCTGACTCTACGGTGTTGGGATCTCGATAGAGAAGTCCAGTATTGTCATTCAGATGCGGTCACAGTCACTGGACCAAGGGTGAGTTGATTATAATTTTTTGTTGTAAAACATACAGGGGGTTGTGGCGACATATCCTGGCTGATCCCTCTAGCAAGTATGAATGTGTCAATGAGATTTTTTATGCTTCGGCATAAAATATCTCATTGAGGGGGTATTGTAGCGGGGCATTTTGGGGCCTATTTTGGGGCAATAACACAATTTATAATTTTTTTATGATAATAAATAACATATTGAGTGATAGGGACAGAAATTATAAACTTCGGTAAATTTCTTGTTTGGAGCGATCGCAACGGTGGCTGCACTGCTGTTGACTTTACAAACTGTGCCAAAGTCAAATCAAGGACAAACACAACAGTAAACAAGTTATATAACCAGTGTCAGACGATCTGACGTCAAAGCCTATCCTTGATGAGTAATTCAGTTACATAACGGTGACATGCAGCTGGCGCAAGGATACAAACTCTAAAACAATAAGAATTGAACCTCCAACAACAGCCGCTTCACAAAATAGCGCCTGTTTCTCACCCCAGTCCAATCTCATCGCTCGCGCGAGCAACAGCTATGTAAAAGTTTCGGAACATAAGTGCGGGCCCGCATACAATAAAAAATGTGAATCTTTATATTTATATCTAAAATACAAACAGTTTTTCGGCCGTAAAATGTGATAGTGCGAACTATAAAACGATAAAACAGCAAAACAGTGCACGCCATGAGGAGACACCCCAAGAGTCGAACTCATAAACAGGAAAGTAGACATTCAAAATAATAATTAAAAAATGCTGGTTTTTTCCTTTTTAAAAAATTAAATAAAAATGGGAAATTTAGGGAAAGATTTTAAAATGTGGGGGTAGTATGTGAGCGAGTGTGAGGTTTTGTTTAATTATATAAATAGGTAATGAAGTGCTGGTTTCCGTAGTAAAACGAATCCTAGTAGTATAGAGATTATTTCTATGTAAAATCTTGATTCCTTTTTACACTAAAATGTTATTTTTTTTATTAAAAGTTTTTTTCTTAATTTCATTTTGTGTGCGTTTTTCTAGAAATGTTAATAAATTTTAATTAATGAGGAAACATATAAAGTTTTCTTTATTTGTTTAAACAACATTCTGATTTCCTGTTCGCCGAAAAGAACCCGTATGAACGTAAGCATGGTAAGGACATATATCTTTTTTTCTCTTATAAGAAGTTGGCAGTACAAGATGGCTACCGGAAAATTAGATGTTCTGAATTTACTTTAACCTTGTTTTTATCAATCATAAATTAATATCAATATTAACAAACGTATCACAGTATAAATCTGTGAGGTGCTCCTTTTTAACAATTTACCCTCTCACTATGTACACTATATCTCACTTTGTATACTATATGTCACTTTGTTGTTGTTTATAGTGTTCTGTAGTACAAAGTATTCTATAGCTAGGTACATAATACCCATTTCTGACCTTTAGAGTGGGGTGATTGTGTTATCATATTTGGGCATGGGTTATGTAACGTTACATAAAGCCCCCCCCCCCACTAGAACAGATTTATTTTTGTTTACTGGTTTTAAAATAAATTGTTGAACTCTTCCATCTTCGTATTGTTGCCTTATTCTTCATGATATCTTTTCATTTCTGATTGGTTATATACTCCTTTTACTTTGTTATTGTTAACCGATTTGATTTCATATGTATTATTCCCTTTCACCTGGGTTACGATGTATGGTCCGGTATAAAGTAAAAGTAATTTTCTAGCAATACCCTCTATAGAACTGGGTAATTGTCTATTTTTTATCAACACCTTATCTCCTACTTTGTATGTATCTATTCTTTTCTTCTGCTCCGTTTCCTTTTTATGTTGAAGTTCAGCTTTATGCAACAACCTGTTGTGCATATTGATCTTGTTGAATTCCACTCTCTCTCCTGGAGGAAAATTTATTAATGATGTGATTTCTCTTGGTGGTGGTCTGTCAAACATTACTTGATAAGGGCTGGTTCCGATAGTGTCATGGTATGACCAATTAAGGAAGGTTTCTGCTGGTTCAATGTACTGGCTCCATCTTTTATGTTCTTGGTGACAGTAGGTACGCAAAATTCTACCAACTTCCCTTAAGACGCGTTCGGCAGGATTACTACTAGGGTGGTATACTGACGTTTTATATGTCCTTATTTGCCATTTCCTCAATTCTTCTTTCCACGTTTTACCTCTAAACTGCGTCCCATGATCCGTTATTATTGTTTCAGGTCTTCCCACTTCAGGTAAGTATTTTTGAATAATTACCTCTAAAATTTTCTTCGTAGTGGCTCTACTAATTGCATAGAGTTTCGTATATTTGGTATAATGGTCAAATATAATTATTATATATTTAAATTTATGTCTCCCTCCACTTCTGGGAAAAGGTCCACATATATCTAAGAAGGTCTTCTCAAGTTTACCATTAGATTTTATTGTAATCATAGCTCCAGTTCTCTTCTCATTATTTATTTTTACTAACTGGCATATGTTGCAGTTTTTCACTATTAATCTTACTCTCTTATTTATTGCTTTTATATAACAGTGTTCAGATAAAGCTTTAATAACTTTGAGTGGTCTCATGTGACCATATCTTTCATGGTAGTCCTTTATTAGGGCTACTTCCGTTGCTTCTGGTACATACATTTTCCACACATGATCCTCAATGGTTGGACGGATAAAAAGGATTTCTTCATAAACACAGAAAAATTTTGTTATTATAGGATCCTTTTGTAATATCCTGTCTTTAATTTTTATTAATTTGCTGTCCATTTCCTGATCTATTTTTATTTTACTAATTATATCCTGTAATTCCTTTTTCAATTTGATAATGTAATATATCTTCCCAATACTCTCCGGTTCTACTTCAAAAGTTCCTTTTTCTAGGTTAATCCGTGACAGTCGGTCTGCTATTATATTCTTCTTCCCTGGGATATATTCCCAATCTAAATTATACTCTTGAAGTATTAACGCCCATCTTGTGAGTCTACCGTGGTTAAGTTTACAGTTTTTTAAAAATGAGATTGACCTATAGTCGGTCCTTATGGTTACTGGGTATCCCAATATAAATGTTCGGAATTTTATACATGAGAACACAACGCTCAGCAGTTCTTTTTCAGTTACTGTATAATTCCGCTCACAACTACTCAGTACTCTGCTTGCAAAACTGATGACCCAATGATTTCCTTCCTCATCTTCCTGATATAGTTCACTTCCAAGACTAATGTTGCTGGCATCACAATTGATAAAAAAACTTTTATTGAAATTTGGGTGGTGTAGCATTATGCTATCTAAAAATTTATTTTTTATTATCTTGAAATTATTGTCTTCATTTTCTTCCCACTTCCACTTGTTTTTCTTCGAAAGTAAATATTGGAATTTGGTTGTTACTTCTCAGTAACCCTGTTGAAATTTCCTATAATAGTTGCATATCCCCAAAAAGGATTGTAATTATTTTAAGTTTTTTGGTTTAGGGAAATCTTGGATAGCCTTTACTTTCTCAGGAGATGGTTTAATTCCAGTAGCTGACAGAATGAATCCTAAAAATGGTAATTCATGTGTGATAAATTTAGATTTATCTAGTTTCAAAATTATATTATATTGTAACAGCTTATTTAACACTGTTTCCACTCTATTACAATGCTCCTCCCATGTACAAGAAGTAATTAATATGTCATCAACATATATAGTAGTGAAGTCTAAAACTTCTTTACCTAAAATTTGATCCATGCATTGGATGAACACGGCCACAGAATTTACCAATCCGAAAGGCAAACGTTTAAAATGATAATTTCGTCCTTCGAATATGAAAGCAACATATTGTCTGCTGTTAGGGTGCAACTCTATTTGCCAATATCCACAGACTGCATCCCAAGTACTCATGTACTTACATCCATAGAACTTTTTCATTATTTCTTCAATCTCACCTGGAGACGTTCGGTCGTTAATGAGCATTTTATTCAGCTCCCGAGCATCGAGGCATAGTCTTACTTGACCATCTTTCTTTGGTATAGCTACCAATGGGCTGGTATACGGAGAACTGCTTCTTTCAATTATATCTTCCAATATCATTCTCTGTATTTCCTTTCTTGCTGCTTCTTTCAAAGCTTGAGCAGTGGGATATGACCGTTTATTAAAATTGACATTTTCTTTAAACTTTAATTCACACAGGAAGTTTTTTGCTTTTCCAGGTGAATCCGAGAATACTGATTTATATTTATTATAAATTTTTATAAGTTGTTGTTTTTGTTCTACACTAATTATTTCCTGGGCCTGCCTATCTTGAAACTCTATGATTTCTTCTATCTTCTCTTGCCAAATCTTTGATTCTGTTACTTCTGTATTTTTACCTAGGGTTAATCTATTATTCTCCCTAAATATAGAATGAGCTCAGACACTGAGGGGCACTTTGGCTACCAATTATCTCAGCCTCTAACTCACCTTCTTCTGCGCTCAGTGTTACTATACCACTGGCCAGATTTATAACTGCAGTGTGTCGCCGTAGCATATCACACCCTATTAACACCCTAAAATGTAGCCCTTTGGCTACTAAAAATCCCATTGGTATTCCTATCCCACTATTAGTAACATTCAAAGACACTTGTTTTCTGATTGTTTTATTTTGCTTCCCAGTGGCGCCAATAATTGTTAAATTATTAATTGGTAAAGTAGGTATTCTCTTAATAGTTAGTTCAGTAATTCGGTCAAGTTCTAATTGATCAATAATTGAAACATTTGCTCCTGTATCAATCATGGCTTCTGCTAACTCCATTTAATTTGATTCGTATATAAACTATATCATTGTTTGGTGATGACTCTTTAATTGCTCTTTCTTCCATTAACTCCGCCTGTATATCATTTAAATAATGATTTCTGATAATTGTTATTGGTTTTGTTAATTTACTGTTATTATTAGGTCTGTGGTAAATTCTGTGCCCGGTTGTTTCTAGCAGTGACGGGCAGTCACATCTTCTCACTGCTGGTACCCGTTTCCCCGATTTCCGTCATTATTATTATTTGGTTCAACATTCTCACTATGTTGAGTATTGTTTAGTGGCCTTCTTTCTTCCTCAGTAGCTCTGAATCTAGGTTGTTCTTCACTCCTACTTCTTTGTGGACCTTCTTCTCTCTGATAGGAATCATTTCTATAATTTCGATTGTTATAATTTTGCCCTCTTCCTCGATACCTGTTATTATAATAATTATTGTTGCACGGACATAATTTACTCTTGGTCGATTATCTCTAGGTGGTTCATTTTTCCGCTCCACTGTATTCCCTGACCTCCATCTACTCCTCCTGTAATATGATTCTTGCTCATAGTTCTCTAGTAGCATTTCCATACCTCCAATGGTTTTTATTTGTCCGCTTAATCGAGCACTGATAATCTTTTCCTCGAAGTGATACGCGATTTTGGTCACCAAACACTCTTCAGGGATCTTTGGGTCTAAATATTTTGCCACACACACCTTCCCCAAAAAATAAGCAGTAGGTGTCTGTCCTATATTGCGGTCATACCTACCATGACAGATATCGTCTCTAATAATGATTTGCACTGACTCAGACCAGTACTTAGGCTTGAACATCATCTTAAAATTCCCATAATCACACACCTCGTTCCAGATTACAGTCCACCAGTTATCGTTAATGTTTTTGAAAGATTCATCTAGTATTCCTTTAATCATGTTCCATCGGTTCTCCTTTGACCTATTTAAAATTTCATCCACTCTCCCTAAAAATTCGAGTGGGTTTCTTCGATAATCTCGAAAGTTTACACTTTCCCTACTATCTTGGATAGCATGTTGAGTGTGGCATGTAGATCTGGAACCCATTCGATCTACATCCCCTTGTAAGTTTGTTTGTAGTTGTTGTAAATTGTCTAATTTTTCTACTTGGCTATGGAACTGATTCTTGACATTTTCTACTGTTTCGTTAAAATCTGTGAATTTACAGTTTAGGCTGCTTTTTAGACTATCTAACTGGTCATTATTTTCTTGGCGTATGGCCATTATACGAACTTGATTACTTTGTTCCTCTCGGTCCATTCGGGCATCTATTCCTGTTTTAATTTGTTCCAGCTTCTCTTCTGTTTTATCTAATCTTTGATTGGTTTCAATTATTTTCTTTTCTGCCTCCTCCTTGTATTCATCTACTCTTTGACTAATTGTTTTGTTAATATTTTCAATTTTACTCTCGAGATTTTCCCTTAACTCCTTATTGAAATTCTCCATTTTACCCTCAATTTGTTTTAAATTTTCATTATTCTCTTCAAATTTTGCATTCATATCTTCCCTTTGTCCGTCAACAGTATCTTTCAATTCATGGTATTGTTCATTCATGGTTTGTCTGAGATCTCCATGAATGGTCTCAATTTTTTCATTGAATTGTTTTACTAAACTTTCCTGAATACTATCTATTTTCTCATTGGTTTGTTTGTTTTGTTCCTTCAAAGTTTCGTTTTGTTCCTTCAAAGTTCCGTTTTGTTTCTTTGAAGTTTCCTCCTGTTTCCTAAAGTTTTCATCTATTTTATTAAATTTTTCGCTCAAGGTTTCATTTTGTTTCCTTGAGTTTTCATCTATTGTTTGTTTATTGCTTTCCTTAATGGTATCAATTTTCTCCATCATTAGCCTCATCATTTCTTGCCAATCTGGTTCTCTTCTGGCTTCCGCTTTGTCTGGTTGGTCCCCTTGGGCACCCTCTTCAACTATTTCCTTTTCCGTGTCCAGAATTGCTTCAGTTTCTTCTTTGTCGCCTATCTGTTGTTCTATTTCACTGTCCGTGACTACTTCTATTTCTTGTTCCTGTCACCTTCTTCCTTCTCCTTGTCTTCTTCCCTCTTCTTCGATCTGCCTCTGGTATTATGCATTTCTTGTTTTCGCATAGTTGCAGACGAAAATTAGGTTTTTTGTGATATTATCTTTCGTATATCTCAAAATTTCTTTCCTAATTAAAGCCCTTTTAAGTTGAGCGCCATCTTGTAACGTATATCTTTACTCTGTTACTTATTGATTATATTTGCGAATGTTCAAAAGCCCCAATGTTGGGTTCACCATCTTGTAACGTCTCGCGGTTATAACTTCTCTCAAGCCTTTTATGTACTATCGTTAATTTGTTAAGCTTTCCTAATTAAGCACCACATTGGTACGTCATCTTGTAACGTCTCACGGTTAATCTCTAAGAGTCTAAATAGTACTTTACTTAATTAAATCTAAGTTTTATTTGCCCTTCGAAAATCTCGCTTTAATGAGAGTCACGGTAATTGTTTAATGAAATAATATTTTATTAGACCCACTGTTGGGTTCGCCAATCTTGTAACGTCTCGCGGTTAATGATCGGATAGTATCGTTAGATCTTATCGTCACTCTTGCGATCGTCACAGAATTCATTATATTTTATGTTTACAGTTCCAAAAAACTGAAATCGAGGGTGTGTGATTTGGGAGAATTCAATGAAGTTGTTTGACTGTAGTTAGGAGAGAGAGTGCAAGAAGTATTATCCTCTTGGCATACAATTACTTAATTTAAATTTCTCCGCTCACGAAACCAGCTGATTTTGACGTTTACAAACAAATTGGAGGTTAAATTAACACCAATTGTTTGTAATATTTTCTGGTTGTTCGTACTCTTCTTTGCCTCCTGACGATCTGTAAACAACTACCCTCTACTGAAAATAATACACATTTTATTCAAATAACAAAGTATTCATGGTATTTATTTAATAAATACGTTTTTTATCTTCTCCCAATACAGAAAGTTATAATCGATTCTTCCTTTCAACACAACATTATTTCGATCTTATTTGGTAAACATAGAAAGTATAACAAATATTTTTATCCTTTATAAAATATAAAACAATAAAGAATTAATTTATTAATTTCCCAGGGTTATTTGTAAGTTCTTTGTGCTATGAGACGGTCAGAAATGAATAATTAAATGCCACGCTTTACATAAAAAAAATAGATTATATTTGTTTTTCTTTAGTATGTAGTTCCGGGTTTATCCGCCAGATCGCAGGTTACGTTCCTTCGCTATACACAAAAACTATTTAATGGCGACTAGAAATTCACAGAGATTCGTTATGATGATTTTTTGGTTAACGAAAATAATAAAGTTTGTTTTCACCTCTTTTCCTGAAGTGTTTAAAGATATGATGCTGTTTCTAGTGTTATGAAGTTATAGTTGAGATGTAATTTAGTTAAATTTACTAGGATACGATCTCACCCAAATCTTGAAGTGCCGGTTACTAGGCCTGCGACTAGTCGTTAAATTTTCTCAATGTTTCGTCAAATAAAGGGCGTGGATGGTGCTACTTGAAGGAGTTCTAATAGAAGGTGTACATCACTCGTCAATTTTATTAAATTTCGCTCTGGTTATTCCAAAAGTATTCATTAATTTTCAAATTTTAAATAGGCATTACACTTTTTTTCAAACGTTGACTTCCCAATTGTTTTAACAATTAAAATTCAATCTTGTTAGTTGGTTACTCGTAGTAACCAAGAATTTTTTTATGGTTTTTTATTGGTGAATCTATATACTTTTGAGTGTATAGTCTATTATTAATTATTATAAATTTATTTCTTCTTTATAGAAAAATAATCCTTTTTAAATTTTGTTTATAATCCAATTTAATTTATCTAAGGTTTTTCTTTCTATTTTCTCTTAAGCTTATACATAGGTCTTTAATATTTTAATTTCCTTCAATTGTATTTATTTATTATTTATAAATAATCCTTAAAGTATTAAAGTATCCTTACTCTAAACTATTTTCCTATGCCATCTTGCTCATATAGTATTATTTTATATCTAACCCTGGGTTATCTTATATTTAAACACAGTTATTATATTAAACATAAAATTATACCTAGGTAAAAGACCTTTGTGGCCTACACAATAAAAATTACACAAAATACAAACAAAATACAAAATTTGTCAGCAGCAATATAGTCCACTGCTACAATTGATTGTTTTTCCATCTACAGTATAAATCTGTGAGATGCTCCTTTTTAACAATTTACCCTCTCACTATCTACACTATATCTCACTTTGTATACTATATGTCACTTTGTTATTGTTTATAGTGTTCTGTAGTACAAAGTATTCTATAGCTAGGTACATAATACCCATTTCTGACCTTTAGAGTGGGGTGATTGTGTTATCATATTTGGGCATGGGTTATGTAACGTTACATAAAGCCCCCCCCCCCCACTAGAGCAGATTTATTTTTGTTTACTGGTTTTAAAATAAATTGTTGAACTCTTCCATCTTCGTATTCTTGCCTTATTCTTCATGATATCTTTTCATTTCTGATTGGTTATATACTCCTTCTACTTTATTATTTTGTTAAACATTATGCCACTGATTTGTTATAATATTATTATATATAACCACCAAAATCAGTAAATTTTTTTTATTTTTATAAATAAGTCCTTTTCGAAATTATTATAATTTCATCATCAGTTTACACTATAAAATGTTGTTATTTGTGTTCATTATATTTCACTTCACTTCATATTGAATCTTCCACTGCCATCATTATTTGGTGACACCAAGCAAGTCATATATTGAAATAGTTGGTCATTTTCGAATATAGTCTGCTGATTCATCAATTTGTTATATTTTTTATGTAGGTATATATATAATTTTTCTAACTGTATAATATCATTTTTATTATTATTTACTTCTATTATTTCCATATTGTTGTTTATAGCTGTTATATTATGATTCATATCAATAAGGTGGTCTGCTATATTAGAGATTCCCATTTTATTATTATTAAAGGCTCTGATATGTTCCATAAATCTCTGTTTGAAATTTCTATATGTTCTACCGATGTATATGTAGTCACAATCATTACACTTTATTTTGTATATTCCACTTAATTTGTATATATCATAGTCTTTTCTATTTATTATTATGTTGTATATACTTTTATTTGGTTTGTATGCCTATTTATATTTATGTTTATCCAATTTTGTATTCTTTATAATGTATTGGAGATCTTGATATGTGTATTTGTAAGTTAGGTATGTTATATTTTCTACTTTTCTGCCTGTATTTATACTGCTTAATGTTGTTCTGTTGTTTAATATTGTTTTTTCCTTGTACTTTTTATTTAATTTGTTTATAAATTTACTGTCATATCCATTTTCTATTGCTATTTCTTTTATGATGTTCAGTTCTTGATATAATTTCTCTTCGTTATTTATGTATTTGTATGCTCTATTAATCATATTATTATATGTATTTATCTTGTGTATCCAAGGATGTGATGAATTCTTGTGTATTGTTGTATTATTATTTGTATTCTATCTATATACAGTAGTAATTATTTCGTTATCATTTCCAATTTGAATAACAATGTCCAAAAAATTGATTTTTCTATTAAATTCTTCTTTAAATGTAAACTTCACATTATCATTGTATGTGTTTAATTTATTTAGTATTATTAAATGTTCGTTTTTTATGCTAGGATTATATATGACCAATATATCATCCACATATATGTTCCATAATAACACATTATGCATATTTATGATACCTAAAATAATTTTGTTTTCCAAATCCTGTATATAAATTTCTGACATAATTGATGATATGGGTGAACCCATTGCCAATCCTTTGGTCTGTTGTAATAAATACAAATAATAAGTGTTATTGATGTGTGTTGATGATAAGCTATTGTGAGTATGAGACTCCGATGTAATCAAGCCGCACTGTTTGGGCTAGCCAATTTGTAATAAAATAAATAAATTGTAAGGTAATATGTTTAATTGGTGTGTATGGTGTGGCTCTCGACGTCTTACTGGCCTGAAACACTTCCTTAAGTTTCCCAGCTGGTCGAGTCCCAATGGTAGCAAGACCGGTCGAGTAGCGTAAAGTTGATGAAGAAATATATATGTTCAGCTTCACCGAAAGTTTCAAAACAAAAATTATTGTTTTGAAGGAAATTTAAAAAAAAATTGTGTTTATAAAAAAAATAATTAAAAAATTTTTTTTTTAATTTTATTAATTAATTAATTATGATCAATTAATTAATATAGGGCTGTGAAGTTTTAACAAGTGTAATGCTCTTCTGAAAATTTTTATTAAAGTTTTGGTATATTTTAAATAAACTATCACCACTCATAAGATTGTCTTCAAACCAATCGATACTTGTTTATCTTTTTATTTTTTAGGTTATCTTCGCTTATAGGTGGTAAAGTCCTTGTAGATTATCAATTAGAATTATATTATTGGTAATTAGTATTATTGAAGAAATAAAGAACTATTAAGTATTGAAAAGTATTAAAGTTTTATTAATTAATGGCAATATTGACTATTATCGATTAATATCGATTCTCAGGATATCGAAAAAATTACAAAGTATTATATAAAAATCGTACAGGGTTCTTTAAACAGCCAATTATTATCAAAGTCAGAGAAATCGGGCCAATATTTAAAAAGTATAACGTTACATCAAATGAACAATTATTACTAAACACAAACATTGAATAATAATTTGAAAATTAAAATAATTGTTTTCACCAAACAGCTGTGTTGAAACAGGAGAAGGCACTGGGATCGTCAAAAGCAAATGGCGGCCATCAAGTTGATCAAAATGTTGCTCGTTCCTGCTGCATTCCAAATAATGTATTTTCTGGCAATATTCCTGTTCTTGTGTCTGCAAATCTCTTGTTAAATGTTGTGTAATGACTGGTGTAATGATTCTGGGTTGTATTTAGTATATCTGTGTAATTATAAGTCAAAACACTTTTCCCAATTCCGACACTAATTTGGTTAAGGTATTATACAGTTTTCTGGTGTTTTGTGGTGTTTTTCGGAGTAGAAATGTATTGTTTAGTGTTAATTAGTGTTTCTTGATTGTTTTTGTCACAATGTATATGTTCTGGAAGGATTTTATAATTCACTCTCGACTTAACAGTAACGTACTGTTCGCCACTTAACTTTACCGTTGTAAGATAGGTTAGATCGTCACAAAACTCTCGTTTATGTTAACCGTTCGAATACCAATAATCAACTAACTGTTTCCTTCAGTTTCAATTAAACTCTTAGCCCATATAATATTATTCTTAACATTGTTCAAATATATTTTCACATCCTGTGTACACTTTACTATTTCACTATATGAATGCCTAAACTTTGGTTATTTGTCAATTTTATTCACTAGATGTGATTTAAATTAATCTTTCAGTTCATTCAGCTTATTTTCAGATTAAATAATGCCGTTTTATAGTGTTTTCTGTCCAAAAAATAGTAATTTCACTTTCAGTTTGGTATACTCTGAAAAGTCAAAACATCAAAATTTACTTCCTGTCATTATATAAATTCAGCCATTTTATCAGTTATATTTAATATTAATAATCCTATATTGTATTAAAAGGTTCATATTCCCTTATTTTCTGGTAATTAATTGAATTAGTTGTATTCTAAAACATTATTCTGGAATATATGACTCCCATGTCTAAATTTCTGAGTTTAGTCATTTTCATTTTTATTTATAATTCTGAATATAATTTATTAAAATCTTTCTAAATGGTTTGTGCAATTATATGGCTTGATCTCAAGTTTATTTTGTCTAAACCCCTTTTGTTTATTTGCATTTAAATGAGCAATTTCTCTGTTTTGATGAAGTTTGGTTTCCATTCTTTTGGCCTATGATTTTTTCACAATTTTTCTTACAAAATATTTTACAAACAATATATGATGTGTGATACACTCTCTGACTTTTACATATAGTATTATAAATTAAACATGTTTTCAAATTACACAAAAACAATTAGTATTGGTTACAATACAAATAATAGTTAAACAAAATAAAGAATATTTTTTTTAAATAAATGGTTGTCTTCAAGTCAGACATTTTGCAACAAAATCCTTATTTCTAACATGGAAGTATGGTTTACAAAAAAGGTTTTTTACTAACTAACATCTTAATTACTCTCTACTATTTACAAGTGGTAACTATTTTTATAGTTCTGATGTTAGTTGTTTCAGACCCAAACAAATGGCCTTATATCTAAAACATTTTTAAACATTCTTGTACTATATACATAAAAACCTTATATTTATATTCTTATTTCTAACTATTATTATAAGTAGGATTCTACAGTTTTTATACCGTCTTTTATACATTGTCTTTGGGGAATTGTACCCTGTCATTAACAAATAAATAGTATGAATTGTTCAAAAAGTATAATGAAATCTGTTTTTCTTTTTTCATGTAAAACAAAATGTTATTTTAAACAGATTCATGTCTTATGAACAACATATTGTCACAGTACACATTTCAAGTCATTGAAATTTGCATATTTCATTGCATTCAATGTTTGTGATTGCCAAGAATGAAACACAAGGTTCATTTTTTATAATACCCAAAACTATCACTGGTTCACTTGCACTTTTATATTATGTTAATGCTAAATGGTCGTATAGTCTTATTAACATAATAAATTGGTTAGCGTTTTTTCAATGGAGATTTGTTCCATGGGTACTATATTATTGTTTCATCTTAGTTCACAGGCAACTTTTACTTTATACACTTCTCTCTCTTAAATTTATATACATGTGGTTTTTATTTCGTTATACTTTTATTTTTAAATATTTATTTTGGGGATATAGGGATTTGGGTGTCTTTTATAAGAGCATGACATCTTCTTCAGGATGCTGCCTTCTTCTTCTTTCATCAGTCTTCTTTTCTCCTGCCTTCTGGGACTGGTATCTTCTCCATCTTCTTCTTGATGCCATCAGGTTTCTTGGGTTCTTCTCCATCTTCTTCTTTATTTCAGAAATACACCACCTGTATTGGTTGATCTTGGCTTATTTTAGGGTTTCTATTCTATTTATTCTCCCTCGTTGTGGGTTTGGTCATATTCTGTACTGCTTGGTTATTTACTTTTTTACCTTCCTGGGTTATACCTTGGAAACCTTTGGTTATGAGACTGGTCTTGGATGACTCATCACTAGTAACTCCTTTTATTTGAACTTGTATTCTCTTTATAATAATGATTTCTTTCCACAGTTGCTATGAATTAATCTATTTATATTAAACTTAATGCTTTCTTCCAAATTTAAATATTATAACTTCATTATTCTAATGATCAATTGCCATTCAAAATTATGCATACATCTGTCACGCTACAGATTGCTCTCCTCCAGAAGTAATTATTTCAGACATGTTTATGGATGAAATAATTTCTTATGATAATTTCATCATTTCTTATAATTCATTTTCTTCTCCATTTTTATATCGACTTTTTTATATTAGAGTTTTATTAATTTTATATATATGGTTACTTGTCTTACTACTGATCCTTTTCGGATAGTTGGTGTCTTCTGAGATATATTATAATTGTAATACATTTTCTTTCTATATCAACTTTGTGTTGTATCCTTGGGATATTAATTCCCTAACATTCCCTATCACGTGGGCTGGGGCAGATCAGAGGGGCACTGTACGCTACTTCTCTGCTGGCCATACACCACTTCTATAAATTGAGTACAGAGGCATATCCATCCCTGCTCAAAAAAACATAATGCTGCTGGAATTATCTTCAGTCAGTCATCGAACAAATAAATAAAAAGTAGTCTCATTTTCGACTAATAAAAATATCTTTGGATTCTCCACTTCGTAGTCTCTCAGATTATCTCACATTTTCTATCTTAATAAATCTTCATAATCATTATTATACTCATTACATATATATTTTTTCAAAACTCTTAACTTGTCTGATATATTTAATTTAATTATGGTTGAAAACCTTTCTTTTAATAATTCTGGTTACTGTTTACAGTGTAACTCTCTTTCTTCTTCATCTGAATTCTCTTTATACTTTCTTCTGGTTATTCATAGTATTAGCATGGTCTTTATAAATAGTCTTTCGTATTCATTATTTGAATGGTCTTAATATATTATATTTAATTTTTTAACATTGTATCTTTACATTAGATATACAAGTTGTTATATTGATCATTTTATTTAAACATTTTGGTTCTTTCCTTTCTCTTAGAAAGTTATTAATCCGCCTTCGCATTTATTAACATTAATTCATTTATATTATATTTCATGTGGTATTTCTTCTCTTTGCATTTCATATAGGTCTTATTATTATCATTTGTTCAAAATCATCTTCTCCATCTGTTTGGTATGAGTTGTTCTTCTTCGCTCTTAATTAACTGTTTTCATTATCGTTTCATAGGTAATTAGTCTCTTTGCTTCCAAATTTTTTCTTCTCTTGCATATTACACTCTTTTTTGTTATTCTTCTCTACTCCTTCAAATGCTATTGTGAATGTCTAGCATTTATTCTGGATTAAAATTAATTCTCTTTTCTGAATTAATCACTTTATTTTCTTCTCAATTCAATCATAATTGACACATAATTATTTTTTGGAACTTGGTTAGTTTTAATGTAAAATTCAAACTATTCTTTTTATTTAATTGAAAAATATTTCTCGTAAATCCTTGTAATATGTTGATCTTATCTTGTTTCAAAGTTCTGACGTTCTATCAACATACAAATTCTGTTTAATTCATTTATTCCCAGAATTGTTTCATTCAGAATTGTTTATAGTACTGTGATTTTACTATTATTTCTGAATGTTTTGGTATTTCTCCAAATTCAAATTCTTCTTAATTATTTACCATAAAGTTTTCTCACAAACTTAGTTATAGTAAGTTGGTCTTACTTTATTTTTTAAATGTTTTGTATATTAACTTCAAAATTCCTTTCTTCTTAATTCTTCCAAAATGTTTTTCTCATAATTCAGTGGTAGTAAGCTGTGCTTGCTTAATTTTAAATTTTTTAAATTAAGTTCAAAATTCTCTCTCTTTCTCTTTCTTCCATAAAGTTTTGTTCTAAATTATCAGGTTGTAGTAAGATGTACTTACTCAATTTAAAATTTTTATAATTATATAGTACAAAATTTTCTCTCTTTCTCTTTTTCTTCCATAAAGTTTTTTCTTCCAATTATTAGGTTGTAAGTTGTTCTTACATATTTTAGAATAAGTTATATTCAAAATTCTTTCTTTTTCTTTCTTCCATAAAGTTTGTTCCAAAATTATTAGGTTGTAGTAAGATGTACTTACATATTTTAGAATTTTTTTTTTTAATATTTAAATTAAAAATTCTCTCTCTTTCTCTTTCTTCCAAAAAGTTTGTTCAAATTATTAGGTTGTAAGTTGTTCTTACATATTTTAGAATTTTTTTTTTCATATATTAAATTAAAAAATTCTTCTTCTTATAATTCTCCAGAATGTTCTTCTCAAAATATTAGGTTGTAAGATGTACTTACATTATTTTTGAATTTTTTTTAAAAAATAAATTCAAAATTCTAAAACTCACAACTCATCCTTCATAATATTTCTTCATAGAAGCTTGATTGTACACTCCTTTGATTTTTCCTGAAACGATTTCCCTCAACTCATATGTATTGTTATGCTTATCATTTACCACAACATATGGGCCAGTGTATAGTAATAGTAGTTTTTTGGTTATGCCTTCTAAGGTGCTAGGCAGCTCTCTATTTTTTAGGAGGACTTTTTCACCCTCTTTATATGTTACAATTCGCCCTATTGCCTTCTGGTATTTGGCTTGCCGTTTTTCCTGATCTTCTGCTACCTTATTGTAAAACTTCAACTGGTTGAATTTCCTATTGTTGTTCGTTGGAAATTCAATGATTTGTTCAATGTCTCGGGGAGTCGGCTTCTCATACATGGCTGAGTATGGTGGAATTCCTTTAGCTGGATGGTGGGCGTAATTTAGGAATGTTTCTGTCGCTGCTAGGTACTCTTGCCACTTTTTCTGTTGGTTATGACAGTACGTGCGCAATATCCTACCCACTTCTCTTAGTACTCTCTCAGCCGGATTGCTACTTGGGTGGTAGACTGATGTCTTATACGTTTTGACCCCAAGTGCTAATAAAGTGTCTCGCCATCTCCTCCCCTTAAATTGTGTACCATGGTCGGTAATAATAGAAGATGGTCTACCGATCTCTGGGATATACAAATCGATAATCACCGCCGAAACCTTTGCTGTTGTTGCCCGATTAACCGGATATAGCTTTATATACTTGGTGTAGTGATCCATTATGATTACCAAGTATTTATATCTGTGCCGACCACCGCTACGGGGAAATGGCCCGCAGATATCCAAAAACACTTTTTCCAGTTTTGCGTTGGAAGTTATCGGTATCATGATACCATCTGTCTTTTCATTGTTTACTTTTGCACATTGGCAGATCTTACAGGACTTGATGTATGTTCTCACCTTGCGGTTGATATTCTTGATCTTACAATTTTCCTCTAGAGCCTGTATCACTTTTAACGCTCCCATGTGACCATACCTGACATGGTAATCGATGATGACCTCCCTTTCGATTTGGTGTGGGATTATCACCTTCCATGTCTCATCGTCCAAGGCGGTTTTTATGAATAAAATTCCCTTGTTAAGGTGGTAATATTTAGAAATGGTTTCATCATTGGCTTCCAAACGACTCACAATGTCTTTCAGCTTAGGATCAGACTGCTGATGGATTCGAATATTTATTAGCAAAGCTTGTAAATCGGCTCTGGTCATGAATATGTTATAAATTTTTACTAAGCTCTCCTTCTCTCCCTCGAAAGTCTGATCTTCCAGATTTATACGTGACAACACATCCGCTACCACGTTCTTCTTTCCTGGAATGTATTCCCATTTCAGGTCATATTCTTGTAGGGCGAGTACCCACCTAGCCAATCGGCCGTGACTCAATTTGCACCTACGAAGGAACTAGATGGATTTATGATCAGTTCGTACCGTGACTTGATACCCGAGAATGTACGTTCGGAATTTGCAGCATGCGAACACCACGCTCAACAATTCCTTTTCTGTCACACTGTAGTTCTTTTCGCACTGGTTCAGTGTGCGACTAGCGAAGCTTATTACCAGATGTTGTCCCTCCTCATCTTCCTGGTATAATGTCGTTCCTAAGCTTAAATCGCTAGCGTCACAGTTTAGAAAGAACGGTTTCTTAAAATCTGGGTGACGAAGTATCACACTCTCCAGAAACTTCTCTTTTATCAAGCGGAAAGTAATATCTTGATCTTCACCCCAAGTCCATTTGTTTTTGGCAGATAACTGTGGTTGAAACTTGGCGGTCAACTCGGAATATCGGCTCTGAAACTTCCTGTAATAGTTACAGAGTCCGAGGAAAGATTGCAATTGTTTCCTGTTTCTTGGTTGCGGGAACCTCTGAATTGCCTCCACTTTTTCTGCTGATGGGGTAATACCTCAGTCGTCTAGGTTGAAGCCTAAAAATTGTACCTCGCGCGCTATGAACTTGGATTTCTCCAACTTCAGTGTTATGTTGTTCTGCGCTAGTTTGTTTAGTACAAATTCCACTCTGTAACAGTGCTCCTCCCAGGTTCCGGATGTGATTAGTAAATCGTCAACATAGACGGTGGTAAATTGGAGCGCTTCTGGTCCCAAAATCTGGTCCATGCATGCCACAAATATGGCGACAGAATTGACAAGTCCGAAGGGCAGTCTCTTGAACTGGTAATTGCGCCCTTCGAAAAAGAACGCTACATACTGGCGGCTTTGTGAATGCAGCTCTACCTGCCAATAACCACAGACCGTATCCCAGGTGCTAATAAATCTAGTACCATGAAAACGCTTTAAGATTTCTTCTATTTCACCGGGAGATGTTCTGTCATTCACAATTGTCTTATTCAACTCACGCGCATCTAAACAGAGCCGGACTTGTCCGTCTTTCTTCGGAACAGCAATAATTGGACTAGTGTAAGGTGATTGACTAATCTCAATTATGTCGTTTTCTATCATCTTGTTTATCTCTGTTCTCACGGCTTCTTTGAGCGACTGCGCTATTGGATATGACCTCCGGTTAAACTCTACGTTTTCTTTAAAACGAAGTTGGCACTGGTAGTTTTTTACCTTCCCTGGTTCATCAGAAAACACCGCCTTGTATTTCTCATATATTGCAATTAGACGATCAGCCAGGTGCGTTGGTATTTTCTTGTTATCGCTTCCGCACTGGAAATTCCGTATTTCTTGGATCTTAACTGACCATAAATCCTCTCCTCCATGATTGTATATTATGGGTTTAGAAAGAGGGCTGTTTCTAATAACATTTATTTTACGAAGTTGTTGATGTATAGGGCTGGGAAGTATAGTTGTACTTCCTACCAGATCTGCGGTCCATGTTACTCCGTCTGGGAAAAGTGATACTTTATTTAAATTAAGATCGATTACTGCCGAATATCTACGAAGAATATCGCAACCGACTAAGATGTCAAATGGTAATCCGGTGGCGATTAAAAATTCCATGTCTAAAGCTATATCACGGCTAACGACACTTAAGGAAACTTGCTTCCTAATGGTTTTATTTTGGCGGCCAGTTGCACCTACCAACACAATGTTGTTGACTGGTAACATTGGCAAAGTTTTACCACATGTACTCTGTATTCTCTCCAACTCATTGGAGTTTATTATTGAAATATTAGCTCCTGTGTCTATCATTATTTTAGCGGGAACTCCTTCCACCTCCGCTGTTATATAAATTATCTCATTATTACTGTTGCTGAGACTCCTCTCGTTCTCTTCCAAGAGTTCAGTTCGTATGTCTTTCAGATAATGGTTACATATGATAGTGATATTCTTATTATTGTTTGCTTGTTGCAAATCATCCTTTTCTAACCCAGGAAGTATAAGCAGTAACGGGTCATCGTTGTTGATTACTGCCTCCTCTCGTTTAAAGTATTTTGGTCAGTGTTTATGTTATTATTGACCGAGGCATCGTTCGGGAAACTCTGGTTTGTCTCCTGACGTTCTGTACCCTGGTTGATGTTTAACGCCCTGTTCGGTTGTCTGCCAAGATCTTCCAGGCTGGTACTTCGTCTTCCCTCTTCGTGTCTTGGGCCGTCTCGTTCCGCACTCCTCCATCTTCGGTCGGCGCCGTGGAAGCTGCTCCTCCTCGGTTGATAATATCTCCTGGGTCCGCGATCTTCTGCTCTTATAAAATTTACCCTAGGGCGCGACACTCGGTTATTACTATTGCTATTATTGTTATTACTAAAATTATTATTATAGTAATTTCGGTTAGGTGGGTAAGGTCTGTCACCATTATTGTTGGGATACGGATTTCTCTGACTGTATGGGACATTATGATTTTGTTGATAAAAATTGTTTCTATTATTTGGGTAGGGGTTGTTATTCCTCCCGCCGTTAAAATTACCGTTAAACTGGTTATTACGCGGCTGGTTGTTAGGGCCGTCGTAATTACTGGGCTGGTTCCGGTTACTTGCATGGTTATTGCCGTTATTGGGGTAGGTAGTCGGCCTTGCTTCTGGTCTCTCATTTCTCTTTCTGCTCTGCCAATAATACTCTTCGTTCTCGTATCCCTCCAATAACTCGGTCATTCCCTGGATCGTCTTGATCTGGCTACCTCTCCGGGCCCTGATAATGTCCTCATCATAATGATACGATATCTTGTTCACTAGACATTCTTCTGGGATTGCTAGCTCGAGGTGTTTTGCCATACACACCTTCCCCAAGAAATATGCTGTCATACTGCTACCTAATTGTGACCTGTATCTTCCATTACAGATATTGTCACGGATCAAGTTCTGGGTGGTCTCAGACCAGTATTTTGTCTTAAACATTTTCCGGAACTGTTGGTAGTCGGAAATTTCACTCCGGTTGGCCATCCACCAACATATCTGTTATGTCTCGGAAAGACTCGTCGAATATCTCCCTGCTATGGCTCCATTGAGTAATTTTATGCTTGGTCAAATATTCTTCTATCCTAGCTAGGAACTCCATCGGCTTGCGTTTGTATTGCCGGAAGTTGAGCCACTCTCGGCTTTCGTTGACAGGCAATCCGGTGAAATGAGTCGGTCTGTTCCTTATTGCTTCCATCTCCTCTCGGCTTTGTCGCACCTGACCGGTGATATTGGCCATGGTCTCTTGTATATCATTACATCGCTCTGTGACTTGGTTGCGTACTTTTCCGAACTCTTCTTGATTTTCCTTCATCTGTTCTTCTACCTTCCTACGACTATGTTCTTCAATATTTGTGAACTTGATGTTCACCACTTCTTTAAACTCATACACCTCCTTTTCGGTCTGGTTGCACTTTCCATCAATCTCTCGAATCTGTCGATTGACCATTATATTTTCTTCTTCCATCTTCTTATTCATCGCTTTTTTGTTAACCTTGATTTCATTATTCAGTTCTTCTCGTAACAATTCCATTCTTTCGTCCAGTTTGTCCAGATTCTCCTGATTGACTTCTCTTAATTCTTCTCTTAAAATTTGATTGTCCTCTCTCAATTCTTCCAGCTTCTCCCCCATCTTCTCTTCCAACTTCCTGTTATCTTCTTTCAATTCTTCCTTCAATTGTCGGTTGTTCTTCTCTATCTTCTTCCTGGTTTCATCGATTTTCTGATTAGTATTTTTAATTTTAATAATCAATTCTTCTTTAGTCACTTTGAATTCTTCTTTGAACGACTGGTTGTCTCCCTTCAATTCTTCTAACTTCTTCCCCATCTCTTCTTCCATCTTCTTGTTATCTTCCTTCAAATCTTCTATGTTCTGATTCATCCCCGTCAACTCTTCTTTTGTGGATTGATTATCCTTCTTCAATTCTTCCATCTTCTCTTCCATCTTCTCTTCCATCTTCTTGCTGTTTTCTTCCATCTTCTCTTCCATCTTCTTATTTGTGCTTTCGATTTTATTTCCTAAATCTTCTTTCAAGGACTGGTTATCACTCCCCATTTTCTTACTCAAGTCTTCCTTTAATTCCTTACTTGTGGATTCCATTTTCTTGTCCATTTTCTTACTATTATCCTCCATTTCCTTCTTCAACTCTTCCTTGTTGGATTTGTTGCTCTCTTCTATTCTCTGACTCATTTGAAGGAACATTTCCATCATTCTCTCTAGAATTGGACATTCTACTATTTTGGATTTCTCAGGTCGTTCCTCTTGGATATTGACTTCCCCTGTCTGTGTGGGTATCTCCGGTTGTTCAGTTTGTTTGGACAACACCGGCGGTAAAAACTCTTCCACCTCTACTGGCGTTGCCTCTTTGTTGTCCATATCGACTTCTATTTATTTTTCGGCCTCCGCCGCCCGTTTCTTAGATGTTGCACGTCGTTGCATTTTCCCTTGAAATTCTCTGACTTTGTAGCTGTTGCCTAGCTCCAACTAGTGATTGGGCAGATTGTATTGGCCTTCCAATCGCTAATTAAAGCCCCTAAAGTTGTGCGCCAATTTGTAATAAATACAAATAATAAGTGTTATTGATGTGTGTTGATGATAAGCTATTGTGGAGTATGAGACTCCGATGTAATCAAGCCGCACTGTTTGGGCTAGCCAATTTGTAATAAAATAAATAAATTGTAAGGTAATATGTTTAATTGGTGTGTATGGTGTGGCTCTCGACGTCTTACTGGCCTGAAACACTTCCTTAAGTTTCCCAGCTGGTCGAGTCCCAATGGTAGCAAGACCGGTCGAGTAGCGTAAAGTTGATGAAGAAATATATATGTTCAGCTTCACCGAAAGTTTCAAAACAAAAATTATTGTTTTGAAGGAAATTTAAAAAAAAATTATGTTTATAAAAAAAATAATTAAAAAATTTTTTTTTTAATTTTATTAATTAATTAATTATGGTCAATTAATTAATATAGGGCTGTGAAGTTTTAACAAGTGTAATGCTCTTCTGAAAATTTTTATTAAAGTTTTGGTATATTTTAAATAAACTATCACCACTCATAAGATTGTCTTCAAACCAATCGATACTTGTTTATCTTTTTATTTTTTAGGTTATCTTCGCTTATAGGTGGTAAAGTCCTTGTAGATTATCAATTAGAATTATATTATTGGTAATTAGTATTATTGAAGAAATAAAGAACTATTAAGTATTGAAAAGTATTAAAGTTTTATTAATTAATGGCAATATTGACTATTATCGATTAATATCGATTCTCAGGATATCGAAAAAATTACAAAGTATTATATAAAAATCGTACAGGGTTCTTTAAACAGCCAATTATTATCAAAGTCAGAGAAATCGGGCCAATATTTAAAAAGTATAACGTTACATCAAATGAATAATTATTACTAAACACAAACATTGAATAATAATTTGAAAATTAAAATAATTGTTTTCACCAAACAGCTGTGTTGAAACAGGAGAAGGCACTGGGATCGTCAAAAGCAAATGGCGGCCATCAAGTTGATCAAAATGTTGCTCGTTCCTGCTGCGTTCCAAATAATGTATTTTCTGGCAATATTCCTGTTCTTGTGTCTGCAAATCTCTTGTTAAATGTTGTGTAATGACTGGTGTAATGATTCTGGGTTGTATTTAGTATATCTGTGTAATTATAAGTCAAAACACTTTTCCCAATTCCGACACTAATTTGGTTAAGGTATTATACAGTTTTCTGGTGTTTTGTGGTGTTTTTCGGAGTAGAAATGTATTGTTTAGTGTTAATTAGTGTTTCTTGATTGTTTTTGTCACAATGTATATGTTCTGGAAGGATTTTATAATTCACTCTCGACTTAACAGTAACGTACTGTTCGCCACTTAACTTTACCGTTGTAAGATAGGTTAGATCGTCACAAAACTCTCGTTTATGTTAACCGTTCGAATACCAATAATCAACTAACTGTTTCCTTCAGTTTCAATTAAACTCTTAGCCCATATAATATTATTCTTAACATTGTTCAAATATATTTTCACATCCTGTGTACACTTTACTATTTCACTATATGAATGCCTAAACTTTGGTTATTTGTCAATTTTATTCACTAGATGTGATTTAAATTAATCTTTCAGTTCATTCAGCTTATTTTCAGATTAAATAATGCCGTTTTATAGTGTTTTCTGTCCAAAAAATAGTAATTTCACTTTCAGTTTGGTATACTCTGAAAAGTCAAAACATCAAAATTTACTTCCTGTCATTATATAAATTCAGCCATTTTATCAGTTATATTTAATATTAATAATCCTATATTGTATTAAAAGGTTCATATTCCCTTATTTTCTGGTAATTAATTGAATTAGTTGTATTCTAAAACATTATTCTGGAATATATGACTCCCATGTCTAAATTTCTGAGTTTAGTCATTTTCATTTTTATTTATAATTCTGAATATAATTTATTAAAATCTTTCTAAATGGTTTGTGCAATTATATGGCTTGATCTCAAGTTTATTTTGTCTAAACCCCTTTTGTTTATTTGCATTTAAATGAGCAATTTCTCTGTTTTGATGAAGTTTGGTTTCCATTCTTTTGGCCTATGATTTTTTAACAATTTTTCTTACAAAATATTTTACAAACAATATATGATGTGTGATACCCTCTCTGACTTTTACATATAGTATTATAAATTAAACATGTTTTCAAATTACACAAAAACAATTAGTATTGGTTACAATACAAATAATAGTTAAACAAAATAAAGAATATTTTTTTTAAATAAATGGTTGTCTTCAAGTCAGACATTTTGCAACAAAATCCTTATTTCTAACATGGAAGTATGGTTTACAAAAAAGGTTTTTTACTAACTAACATCTTAATTACTCTCTACTATTTACAAGTGGTAACTATTTTTATAGTTCTGATGTTAGTTGTTTCAGACCCAAACAAATGGCCTTATATCTAAAACATTTTTAAACATTCTTGTACTATATACATAAAAACCTTATATTTATATTCTTATTTCTAACTATTATTATAAGTAGGATTCTACAGTTTTTATACCGTCTTTTATACATTGTCTTTGGGGAATTGTACCCTGTCATTAACAAATAAATAGTATGAATTGTTCAAAAAGTATAATGAAATCTGTTTTTCTTTTTTCATGTAAAACAAAATGTTATTTTAAACAGATTCATGTCTTATGAACAACATATTGTCACAGTACACATTTCAAGTCATTGAAATTTGCATATTTCATTGCATTCAATGTTTGTGATTGCCAAGAATGAAACACAAGGTTCATTTTTTATAATACCCAAAACTATCACTGGTTCACTTGCACTTTTATATTATGTTAATGCTAAATGGTCGTATAGTCTTATTAACATAATAAATTGGTTAGCGTTTTTTCAATGGAGATTTGTTCCATGGGTACTATATTATTGTTTCATCTTAGTTCACAGGCAACTTTTACTTTATACACTTCTCTCTCTTAAATTTATATACATGTGGTTTTTATTTCGTTATACTTTTATTTTTAAATATTTATTTTGGGGATATAGGGATTTGGGTGTCTTTTATAAGAGCATGACATCTTCTTCAGGATGCTGCCTTCTTCTTCTTTCATCAGTCTTCTTTTCTCCTGCCTTCTGGGACTGGTATCTTCTCCATCTTCTTCTTGATGCCATCAGGTTTCTTGGGTTCTTCTCCATCTTCTTCTTTATTTCAGAAATACACCACCTGTATTGGTTGATCTTGGCTTATTTTAGGGTTTCTATTCTATTTATTCTCCCTCGTTGTGGGTTTGGTCATATTCTGTACTGCTTGGTTATTTACTTTTTTACCTTCCTGGGTTATACCTTGGAAACCTTTGGTTATGAGACTGGTCTTGGATGACTCATCACTAGTAACTCCTTTTATTTGAACTTGTATTCTCTTTATAATAATGATTTCTTTCCACAGTTGCTATGAATTAATCTATTTATATTAAACTTAATGCTTTCTTCCAAATTTAAATATTATAACTTCATTATTCTAATGATCAATTGCCATTCAAAATTATGCATACATCTGTCACGCTACAGATTGCTCTCCTCCAGAAGTAATTATTTCAGACATGTTTATGGATGAAATAATTTCTTATGATAATTTCATCATTTCTTATAATTCATTTTCTTCTCCATTTTTATATCGACTTTTTTATATTAGAGTTTTATTAATTTTATATATATGGTTACTTGTCTTACTACTGATCCTTTTCGGATAGTTGGTGTCTTCTGAGATATATTATAATTGTAATACATTTTCTTTCTATATCAACTTTGTGTTGTATCCTTGGGATATTAATTCCCTAACATTCCCTATCACGTGGGCTGGGGCAGATCAGAGGGGCACTGTACGCTACTTCTCTGCTGGCCATACACCACTTCTATAAATTGAGTACAGAGGCATATCCATCCCTGCTCAAAAAAACATAATGCTGCTGGAATTATCTTCAGTCAGTCATCGAACAAATAAATAAAAAGTAGTCTCATTTTCGACTAATAAAAATATCTTTGGATTCTCCACTTCGTAGTCTCTCAGATTATCTCACATTTTCTATCTTAATAAATCTTCATAATCATTATTATACTCATTACATATATATTTTTTCAAAACTCTTAACTTGTCTGATATATTTAATTTAATTATGGTTGAAAACCTTTCTTTTAATAATTCTGGTTACTGTTTACAGTGTAACTCTCTTTCTTCTTCATCTGAATTCTCTTTATACTTTCTTCTGGTTATTCATAGTATTAGCATGGTCTTTATAAATAGTCTTTCGTATTCATTATTTGAATGGTCTTAATATATTATATTTAATTTTTTAACATTGTATCTTTACATTAGATATACAAGTTGTTATATTGATCATTTTATTTAAACATTTTGGTTCTTTCCTTTCTCTTAGAAAGTTATTAATCCGCCTTCGCATTTATTAACATTAATTCATTTATATTATATTTCATGTGGTATTTCTTCTCTTTGCATTTCATATAGGTCTTATTATTATCATTTGTTCAAAATCATCTTCTCCATCTGTTTGGTATGAGTTGTTCTTCTTCGCTCTTAATTAACTGTTTTCATTATCGTTTCATAGGTAATTAGTCTCTTTGCTTCCAAATTTTTTCTTCTCTTGCATATTACACTCTTTTTTGTTATTCTTCTCTACTCCTTCAAATGCTATTGTGAATGTCTAGCATTTATTCTGGATTAAAATTAATTCTCTTTTCTGAATTAATCACTTTATTTTCTTCTCAATTCAATCATAATTGACACATAATTATTTTTTGGAACTTGGTTAGTTTTAATGTAAAATTCAAACTATTCTTTTTATTTAATTGAAAAATATTTCTCGTAAATCCTTGTAATATGTTGATCTTATCTTGTTTCAAAGTTCTGACGTTCTATCAACATACAAATTCTGTTTAATTCATTTATTCCCAGAATTGTTTCATTCAGAATTGTTTATAGTACTGTGATTTTACTATTATTTCTGAATGTTTTGGTATTTCTCCAAATTCAAATTCTTCTTAATTATTTACCATAAAGTTTTCTCACAAACTTAGTTATAGTAAGTTGGTCTTACTTTATTTTTTAAATGTTTTGTATATTAACTTCAAAATTCCTTTCTTCTTAATTCTTCCAAAATGTTTTTCTCATAATTCAGTGGTAGTAAGCTGTGCTTGCTTAATTTTAAATTTTTTAAATTAAGTTCAAAATTCTCTCTCTTTCTCTTTCTTCCATAAAGTTTTGTTCTAAATTATCAGGTTGTAGTAAGATGTACTTACTCAATTTAAAATTTTTATAATTATATAGTACAAAATTCTCTCTCTTTCTCTTTTTCTTCCATAAAGTTTTTTCTTCCAATTATTAGGTTGTAAGTTGTTCTTACATATTTTAGAATAAGTTATATTCAAAATTCTTTCTTTTTCTTTCTTCCATAAAGTTTGTTCCAAAATTATTAGGTTGTAGTAAGATGTACTTACATATTTTAGAATTTTTTTTTTTAATATTTAAATTAAAAATTCTCTCTCTTTCTCTTTCTTCCAAAAAGTTTGTTCAAATTATTAGGTTGTAAGTTGTTCTTACATATTTTAGAATTTTTTTTTTTCATATATTAAATTAAAAAATTCTTCTTCTTATAATTCTCCAGAATGTTCTTCTCAAAATATTAGGTTGTAAGATGTACTTACATTATTTTTGAATTTTTTTTTTAAAATAAATTCAAAATTCTAAAACTCACAACTCATCCTTCATAATATTTCTTCATAGAAGCTTGATTGTACACTCCTTTGATTTTTCCTGAAACGATTTCCCTCAACTCATATGTATTGTTATGCTTATCATTTACCACAACATATGGGCCAGTGTATAGTAATAGTAGTTTTTTGGTTATGCCTTCTAAGGTGCTAGGCAGCTCTCTATTTTTTAGGAGGACTTTTTCACCCTCTTTATATGTTACAATTCGCCCTATTGCCTTCTGGTATTTGGCTTGCCGTTTTTCCTGATCTTCTGCTACCTTATTGTAAAACTTCAACTGGTTGAATTTCCTATTGTTGTTCGTTGGAAATTCAATGATTTGTTCAATGTCTCGGGGAGTCGGCTTCTCATACATGGCTGAGTATGGTGGAATTCCTATAGCTGGATGGTGGGCGTAATTTAGGAATGTTTCTGTCGCTGCTAGGTACTCTTGCCACTTTTTCTGTTGGTTATGACAGTACGTGCGCAATATCCTACCCACTTCTCTTAGTACTCTCTCAGCCGGATTGCTACTTGGGTGGTAGACTGATGTCTTATACGTTTTGACCCCAAGTGCTAATAAAGTGTCTCGCCATCTCCTCCCCTTAAATTGTGTACCATGGTCGGTAATAATAGAAGATGGTCTACCGATCTCTGGGATATACAAATCGATAATCACCGCCGAAACCTTTGCTGTTGTTGCCCGATTAACCGGATATAGCTTTATATACTTGGTGTAGTGATCCATTATGATTACCAAGTATTTATATCTGTGCCGACCACCGCTACGGGGAAATGGCCCACAGATATCCAAAAACACTTTTTCCAGTTTTGCGTTGGAAGTTATCGGTATCATGATACCATCTGTCTTTTCATTGTTTACTTTTGCACATTGACAGATCTTACAGGACTTGATGTATGTTCTCACCTTGCGGTTGATATTCTTGATCTTACAATTTTCCTCTAGAGCCTGTATCACTTTTAACGCTCCCATGTGACCATACCTGACATGGTAATCGATGATGACCTCCTTTTCGATTTGGTGTGGGATTATCACCTTCCATGTCTCATCGTCCAAGGCGGTTTTTATGAATAAAATTCCCTTGTTAAGGTGGTAATATTTAGAAATGGTTTCATCATTGGCTTCCAAACGACTCACAATGTCTTTCAGCTTAGGATCAGACTGCTGATGGATTCGAATATTTATTAGCAAAGCTTGTAAATCGGCTCTGGTCATGAATATGTTATAAATTTTTACTAAGCTCTCCTTCTCTCCCTCGAAAGTCTGATCTTCCAGATTTATACGTGACAACACATCCGCTACCACGTTCTTCTTTCCTGGAATGTATTCCCATTTCAGGTCATATTCTTGTAGGGCGAGTACCCACCTAGCCAATCGGCCGTGACTCAATTTGCACCTACGAAGGAACGAGATGGATTTATGATCAGTTCGTACCGTGACTTGATACCCGAGAATGTACGTTCGGAATTTGCTGCATGCGAACACCACGCTCAACAATTCCTTTTCTGTCACACTGTAGTTCTTTTCGCACTGGTTCAGTGTGCGACTAGCGAAGCTTATTACCAGATGTTGTCCCTCCTCATCTTCCTGGTATAATGTCGTTCCTAAGCTTAAATCGCTAGCGTCACAGTTTAGAAAGAACGGTTTCTTAAAATCTGGGTGACGAAGTATCACACTCTCCAGAAACTTCTCTTTTATCAAGCGGAAAGTAATATCTTGATCTTCACCCCAAGTCCATTTGTTTTTGGCAGATAACTGTGGTTGAAACTTGGCGGTCAACTCGGAATATCGGCTCTGAAACTTCCTGTAATAGTTACAGAGTCCGAGGAAAGATTGCAATTGTTTCCTGTTTCTTGGTTGCGGGAACCTCCGAATTGCCTCCACTTTTTCTGCTGATGGGGTAATACCTCAGTCGTCTAGGTTGAAGCCTAAAAATTGTACCTCGCGCGCTATGAACTTGGATTTCTCCAACTTCAGTGTTATGTTGTTCTGCGCTAGTTTGTTTAGTACAAATTCCACTCTGTAACAGTGCTCCTCCCAGGTTCCGGATGTGATTAGTAAATCGTCAACATAGACGGTGGTAAATTGGAGCGCTTCTGGTCCCAAAATCTGGTCCATGCATGCCACAAATATGGCGACAGAATTGACAAGTCCGAAGGGCAGTCTCTTGAACTGGTAATTGCGCCCTTCGAAAAAGAACGCTACATACTGGCGGCTTTGTGAATGCAGCTCTACCTGCCAATAACCACAGACCGTATCCCAGGTGCTAATAAATCTAGTACCATGAAAACGCTTTAAGATTTCTTCTATTTCACCGGGAGATGTTCTGTCATTCACAATTGTCTTATTCAACTCACGCGCATCTAAACAGAGCCGGACTTGTCCGTCTTTCTTCGGAACAGCAATAATTGGACTAGTGTAAGGTGATTGACTAATCTCAATTATGTCGTTTTCTATCATCTTGTTTATCTCTGTTCTCACGGCTTCTTTGAGCGACTGCGCTATTGGATATGACCTCCGGTTAAACTCTACGTTTTCTTTAAAACGAAGTTGGCACTGGTAGTTTTTTACCTTCCCTGGTTCATCAGAAAACACCGCCTTGTATTTCTCATATATTGCAATTAGACGATCAGCCAGGTGCGTTGGTATTTTCTTGTTATCGCTTCCGCACTGGAAATTCCGTATTTCTTGGATCTTAACTGACCATAAATCCTCTCCTCCATGATTGTATATTATGGGTTTAGAAAGAGGGCTGTTTCTAATAACATTTATTTTACGAAGTTGTTGATGTATAGGGCTGGGAAGTATAGTTGTACTTCCTACCAGATCTGCGGTCCATGTTACTCCGTCTGGGAAAAGTGATACTTTATTTAAATTAAGATCGATTACTGCCGAATATCTACGAAGAATATCGCAACCGACTAAGATGTCAAATGGTAATCCGGTGGCGATTAAAAATTCCATGTCTAAAGCTATATCACGGCTAACGACACTTAAGGAAACTTGCTTCCTAATGGTTTTATTTTGGCGGCCAGTTGCACCTACCAACACAATGTTGTTGACTGGTAACATTGGCAAAGTTTTACCACATGTACTCTGTATTCTCTCCAACTCATTGGAGTTTATTATTGAAATATTAGCTCCTGTGTCTATCATTATTTTAGCGGGAACTCCTTCCACCTCCGCTGTTATATAAATTATCTCATTATTACTGTTGCTGAGACTCCTCTCGTTCTCTTCCAAAAGTTCAGTTCGTATGTCTTTCAGATAATGGTTACATATGATAGTGATATTCTTATTATTGTTTGCTTGTTGCAAATCATCCTTTTCTAACCCAGGAAGTATAAGCAGTAACGGGTCATCGTTGTTGATTACTGCCTCCTCTCGTTTAAAGTATTTTGGTCAGTGTTTATGTTATTATTGACCGAGGCATCGTTCGGGAAACTCTGGTTTGTCTCCTGACGTTCTGTACCCTGGTTGATGTTTAACGCCCTGTTCGGTTGTCTGCCAAGATCTTCCAGGCTGGTACTTCGTCTTCCCTCTTCGTGTCTTGGGCCGTCTCGTTCCGCACTCCTCCATCTTCGGTCGGCGCCGTGGAAGCTGCTCCTCCTCGGTTGATAATATCTCCTGGGTCCGCGATCTTCTGCTCTTATAAAATTTACCCTAGGGCGCGACACTCGGTTATTACTATTGCTATTATTGTTATTACTAAAATTATTATTATAGTAATTTCGGTTAGGTGGGTAAGGTCTGTCACCATTATTGTTGGGATATGGATTTCTCTGACTGTATGGGACATTATGATTTTGTTGATAAAAATTGTTTCTATTATTTGGGTAGGGGTTGTTATTCCTCCCGCCGTTAAAATTACCGTTAAACTGGTTATTACGCGGCTGGTTGTTAGGGCCGTCGTAATTACTGGGCTGGTTCCGGTTACTTGCATGGTTATTGCCGTTATTGGGGTAGGTAGTCGGCCTTGCTTCTGGTCTCTCATTTCTCTTTCTGCTCTGCCAATAATACTCTTCGTTCTCGTATCCCTCCAATAACTCGGTCATTCCCTGGATCGTCTTGATCTGGCTACCTCTCCGGGCCCTGATAATGTCCTCATCATAATGATACGATATCTTGTTCACTAGACATTCTTCTGGGATTGCTGGCTCGAGGTGTTTTGCCATACACACCTTCCCCAAGAAATATGCTGTCATACTGCTACCTAATTGTGACCTGTATCTTCCATTACAGATATTGTCACGGATCAAGTTCTGGGTGGTCTCAGACCAGTATTTTGTCTTAAACATTTTCCGGAACTGTTGGTAGTCGGAAATTTCACTCCGGTTGGCCATCCACCAATTATCTGTTATTTCTCGGAAAGACTCGTCGAATATCTCCCTGCTATGGCTCCATTGAGTAATTTTATGCTTGGTCAAATATTCTTCTATCCTAGCTAGGAACTCCATCGGCTTGCGTTTGTATTGCCGGAAGTTGAGCCACTCTCGGCTTTCGTTGACAGGCAATCCGGTGAAATGAGTCGGTCTGTTCCTTATTGCTTCCATCTCCTCTCGGCTTTGTCGCACCTGACCGGTGATATTGGCCATGGTCTCTTGTATATCATTACATCGCTCTGTGACTTGGTTGCGTACTTTTCCGAACTCTTCTTGATTTTCCTTCATCTGTTCTTCTACCTTCCTACGACTATGTTCTTCAATATTTGTGAACTTGATGTTCACCACTTCTTTAAACTCATGCACCTCCTTTTCGGTCTGGTTGCACTTTCCATCAATCTCTCGAATCTGTCGATTGACCATTATATTTTCTTCTTCCATCTTCTTATTCATCGCTTTTTTGTTAACCTTGATTTCATTATTCAGTTCTTCTCGTAACAATTCCATTCTTTCGTCCAGTTTGTCCAGATTCTCCTGATTGACTTCTCTTAATTCTTCTCTTAAAATTTGATTGTCCTCTCTCAATTCTTCCAGCTTCTCCCCCATCTTCTCTTCCAACTTCCTGTTATCTTCTTTCAATTCTTCCTTCAATTGTCGGTTGTTCTTCTCTATCTTCTTCCTGGTTTCATCGATTTTCTGATTAGTATTTTCAATTTTAATAATCAATTCTTCTTTAGTCACTTTGAATTCTTCTTTGAACGACTGGTTATCTCCCTTCAATTCTTCTAACTTCTTCCCCATCTCTTCTTCCATCTTCTTGTTATCTTCCTTCAAATCTTCTATGTTCTGATTCATCCTCGTCAACTCTTCTTTTGTGGATTGATTATCCTTCTTCAATTCTTCCATCTTCTCTTCCATCTTCTTGCTGTTTTCTTCCATCTTCTCTTCCATCTTCTTGCTGTTTTCTTCCATCTTCTCTTCCATCTTCTTATTTGTGCTTTCGATTTTATTTCCTAAATCTTCTTTCAAGGACTGGTTATCACTCCCCATTTTCTTACTCAAGTCTTCCTTTAATTCCTTACTTGTGGATTCCATTTTCTTGTCCATTTTCTTACTATTATCCTCCATTTCCTTCTTCAACTCTTCCTTGTTGGATTTGTTGCTCTCTTCTATTCTCTGACTCATTTGAAGGAACATTTCCATCATTCTCTCTAGAATTGGACATTCTACTATTTTGGATTTCTCAGGTCGTTCCTCTTGGATATTGACTTCCCCTGTCTGTGTGGGTATCTCCGGTTGTTCAGTTTGTTTGGACAACACCGGCGGTAAAAACTCTTCCACCTCTACTGGCGTTGCCTCTTTGTTGTCCATATCGACTTCTATTTATTTTTCGGCCTCCGCCGCCCGTTTCTTAGATGTTGCACGTCGTTGCATTTTCCCTTGAAATTCTCTGACTTTGTAGCTGTTGCCTAGCTCCAACTAGTGATTGGGCAGATTGTATTGGCCTTCCAATCGCTAATTAAAGCCCCTAAAGTTGTGCGCCAATTTGTAATAAATACAAATAATAAGTGTTATTGATGTGTGTTGATGATAAGCTATTGTGGAGTATGAGACTCCGATGTAATCAAGCCGCACTGTTTGGGCTAGCCAATTTGTAATAAAATAAATAAATTGTAAGGTAATATGTTTAATTGGTGTGTATGGTGTGGCTCTCGACGTCTTACTGGCCTGAAACACTTCCTTAAGTTTCCCAGCTGGTCGAGTCCCAATGGTAGCAAGACCGGTCGAGTAGCGTAAAGTTGATGAAGAAATATATATGTTCAGCTTCACCGAAAGTTTCAAAACAAAAATTATTGTTTTGAAGGAAATTTAAAAAAAAATTATGTTTATAAAAAAAATAATTAAAAAATTTTTTTTTTAATTTTATTAATTAATTAATTATGATCAATTAATTAATATAGGGCTGTGAAGTTTTAACAAGTGTAATGCTCTTCTGAAAATTTTTATTAAAGTTTTGGTATATTTTAAATAAACTATCACCACTCATAAGATTGTCTTCAAACCAATCGATACTTGTTTATCTTTTTATTTTTTAGGTTATCTTCGCTTATAGGTGGTAAAGTCCTTGTAGATTATCAATTAGAATTATATTATTGGTAATTAGTATTATTGAAGAAATAAAGAACTATTAAGTATTGAAAAGTATTAAAGTTTTATTAATTAATGGCAATATTGACTCTTATCGATTAATATCGATTCTCAGGATATCGAAAAAATTACAAAGTATTATATAAAAATCGTATAGGGTTCTTTAAACAGCCAATTATTATCAAAGTCAGAGAAATCGGGCCAATATTTAAAAAGTATAACGTTACATCAAATGAATAATTATTACTAAACACAAACATTGAATAATAATTTGAAAATTAAAATAATTGTTTTCACCAAACAGCTGTGTTGAAACAGGAGAAGGCACTGGGATCGTCAAAAGCAAATGGCGGCCATCAAGTTGATCAAAATGTTGCTCGTTCCTGCTGCGTTCCAAATAATGTATTTTCTGGCAATATTCCTGTTCTTGTGTCTGCAAATCTCTTGTTAAATGTTGTGTAATGACTGGTGTAATGATTCTGGGTTGTATTTAGTATATCTGTGTAATTATAAGTCAAAACACTTTTCCCAATTCCGACACTAATTTGGTTAAGGTATTATACAGTTTTCTGGTGTTTTGTGGTGTTTTTCGGAGTAGAAATGTATTGTTTAGTGTTAATTAGTGTTTCTTGATTGTTTTTGTCACAATGTATATGTTCTGGAAGGATTTTATAATTCACTCTCGACTTAACAGTAACGTACTGTTCGCCACTTAACTTTACCGTTGTAAGATAGGTTAGATCGTCACAAAACTCTCGTTTATGTTAACCGTTCGAATACCAATAATCAACTAACTGTTTCCTTCAGTTTCAATTAAACTCTTAGCCCATATAATATTATTCTTAACATTGTTCAAATATATTTTCACATCCTGTGTACACTTTACTATTTCACTATATGAATGCCTAAACTTTGGTTATTTGTCAATTTTATTCACTAGATGTGATTTAAATTAATCTTTCAGTTCATTCAGCTTATTTTCAGATTAAATAATGCCGTTTTATAGTGTTTTCTGTCCAAAAAATAGTAATTTCACTTTCAGTTTGGTATACTCTGAAAAGTCAAAACATCAAAATTTACTTCCTGTCATTATATAAATTCAGCCATTTTATCAGTTATATTTAATATTAATAATCCTATATTGTATCAAAAGGTTCATATTCCCTTATTTTCTGGTAATTAATTGAATTAGTTGTATTCTAAAACATTATTCTGGAATATATGACTCCCATGTCTAAATTTCTGAGTTTAGTCATTTTCATTTTTATTTATAATTCTGAATATAATTTATTAAAATCTTTCTAAATGGTTTGTGCAATTATATGGCTTGATCTCAAGTTTATTTTGTCTAAACCCCTTTTGTTTATTTGCATTTAAATGAGCAATTTCTCTGTTTTGATGAAGTTTGGTTTCCATTCTTTTGGCCTATGATTTTTTAACAATTTTTCTTACAAAATATTTTACAAACAATATATGATGTGTGATACCCTCTCTGACTTTTACATATAGTATTATAAATTAAACATGTTTTCAAATTACACAAAAACAATTAGTATTGGTTACAATACAAATAATAGTTAAACAAAATAAAGAATATTTTTTTTAAATAAATGGTTGTCTTCAAGTCAGACATTTTGCAACAAAATCCTTATTTCTAACATGGAAGTATGGTTTACAAAAAAGGTTTTTTACTAACTAACATCTTAATTACTCTCTACTATTTACAAGTGGTAACTATTTTTATAGTTCTGATGTTAGTTGTTTCAGACCCAAACAAATGGCCTTATATCTAAAACATTTTTAAACATTCTTGTACTATATACATAAAAACCTTATATTTATATTCTTATTTCTAACTATTATTATAAGTAGGATTCTACAGTTTTTATACCGTCTTTTATACATTGTCTTTGGGGAATTGTACCCTGTCATTAACAAATAAATAGTATGAATTGTTCAAAAAGTATAATGAAATCTGTTTTTCTTTTTTCATGTAAAACAAAATGTTATTTTAAACAGATTCATGTCTTATGAACAACATATTGTCACAGTACACATTTCAAGTCATTGAAATTTGCATATTTCATTGCATTCAATGTTTGTGATTGCCAAGAATGAAACACAAGGTTCATTTTTTATAATACCCAAAACTATCACTGGTTCACTTGCACTTTTATATTATGTTAATGCTAAATGGTCGTATAGTCTTATTAACATAATAAATTGGTTAGCGTTTTTTCAATGGAGATTTGTTCCATGGGTACTATATTATTGTTTCATCTTAGTTCACAGGCAACTTTTACTTTATACACTTCTCTCTCTTAAATTTATATACATGTGGTTTTTATTTCGTTATACTTTTATTTTTAAATATTTATTTTGGGGATATAGGGATTTGGGTGTCTTTTATAAGAGCATGACATCTTCTTCAGGATGCTGCCTTCTTCTTCTTTCATCAGTCTTCTTTTCTCCTGCCTTCTGGGACTGGTATCTTCTCCATCTTCTTCTTGATGTCATCAGGTTTCTTGGGTTCTTCTCCATCTTCTTCTTTATTTCAGAAATACACCACCTGTATTGGTTGATCTTGGCTTATTTTAGGGTTTCTATTCTATTTATTCTCCCTCGTTGTGGGTTTGGTCATATTCTGTACTGCTTGGTTATTTACTTTTTTACCTTCCTGGGTTATACCTTGGAAACCTTTGGTTATGAGACTGGTCTTGGATGACTCATCACTAGTAACTCCTTTTATTTGAACTTGTATTCTCTTTATAATAATGATTTCTTTCCACAGTTGCTATGAATTAATCTATTTATATTAAACTTAATGCTTTCTTCCAAATTTAAATATTATAACTTCATTATTCTAATGATCAATTGCCATTCAAAATTATGCATACATCTGTCACGCTACAGATTGCTCTCCTCCAGAAGTAATTATTTCAGACATGTTTATGGATGAAATAATTTCTTATGATAATTTCATCATTTCTTATAATTCATTTTCTTCTCCATTTTTATATCGACTTTTTTATATTAGAGTTTTATTAATTTTATATATATGGTTACTTGTCTTACTACTGATCCTTTTCGGATAGTTGGTGTCTTCTGAGATATATTATAATTGTAATACATTTTCTTTCTATATCAACTTTGTGTTGTATCCTTGGGATATTAATTCCCTAACATTCCCTATCACGTGGGCTGGGGCAGATCAGAGGGGCACTGTACGCTACTTCTCTGCTGGCCATACACCACTTCTATAAATTGAGTACAGAGGCATATCCATCCCTGCTCAAAAAAACATAATGCTGCTGGAATTATCTTCAGTCAGTCATCGAACAAATAAATAAAAAGTAGTCTCATTTTCGACTAATAAAAATATCTTTGGATTCTCCACTTCGTAGTCTCTCAGATTATCTCACATTTTCTATCTTAATAAATCTTCATAATCATTATTATACTCATTACATATATATTTTTTCAAAACTCTTAACTTGTCTGATATATTTAATTTAATTATGGTTGAAAACCTTTCTTTTAATAATTCTGGTTACTGTTTACAGTGTAACTCTCTTTCTTCTTCATCTGAATTCTCTTTATACTTTCTTCTGGTTATTCATAGTATTAGCATGGTCTTTATAAATAGTCTTTCGTATTCATTATTTGAATGGTCTTAATATATTATATTTAATTTTTTAACATTGTATCTTTACATTAGATATACAAGTTGTTATATTGATCATTTTATTTAAACATTTTGGTTCTTTCCTTTCTCTTAGAAAGTTATTAATCCGCCTTCGCATTTATTAACATTAATTCATTTATATTATATTTCATGTGGTATTTCTTCTCTTTGCATTTCATATAGGTCTTATTATTATCATTTGTTCAAAATCATCTTCTCCATCTGTTTGGTATGAGTTGTTCTTCTTCGCTCTTAATTAACTGTTTTCATTATCGTTTCATAGGTAATTAGTCTCTTTGCTTCCAAATTTTTTCTTCTCTTGCATATTACACTCTTTTTTGTTATTCTTCTCTACTCCTTCAAATGCTATTGTGAATGTCTAGCATTTATTCTGGATTAAAATTAATTCTCTTTTCTGAATTAATCACTTTATTTTCTTCTCAATTCAATCATAATTGACACATAATTATTTTTTGGAACTTGGTTAGTTTTAATGTAAAATTCAAACTATTCTTTTTATTTAATTGAAAAATATTTCTCGTAAATCCTTGTAATATGTTGATCTTATCTTGTTTCAAAGTTCTGACGTTCTATCAACATACAAATTCTGTTTAATTCATTTATTCCCAGAATTGTTTCATTCAGAATTGTTTATAGTACTGTGATTTTACTATTATTTCTGAATGTTTTGGTATTTCTCCAAATTCAAATTCTTCTTAATTATTTACCATAAAGTTTTCTCACAAACTTAGTTATAGTAAGTTGGTCTTACTTTATTTTTTAAATGTTTTGTATATTAACTTCAAAATTCCTTTCTTCTTAATTCTTCCAAAATGTTTTTCTCATAATTCAGTGGTAGTAAGCTGTGCTTGCTTAATTTTAAATTTTTTAAATTAAGTTCAAAATTCTCTCTCTTTCTCTTTCTTCCATAAAGTTTTGTTCTAAATTATCAGGTTGTAGTAAGATGTACTTACTCAATTTAAAATTTTTATAATTATATAGTACAAAATTCTCTCTCTTTCTCTTTTTCTTCCATAAAGTTTTTTCTTCCAATTATTAGGTTGTAAGTTGTTCTTACATATTTTAGAATAAGTTATATTCAAAATTCTTTCTTTTTCTTTCTTCCATAAAGTTTGTTCAAAAATTATTAGGTTGTAGTAAGATGTACTTACATATTTTAGAATTTTTTTTTAATATTTAAATTAAAAATTCTCTCTCTTTCTCTTTCTTCCAAAAAGTTTGTTCAAATTATTAGGTTGTAAGTTGTTCTTACATATTTTAGAATTTTTTTTTTTCATATATTAAATTAAAAAATTCTTCTTCTTATAATTCTCCAGAATGTTCTTCTCAAAATATTAGGTTGTAAGATGTACTTACATTATTTTTTAATTTTTTTTAAAAAATAAATTCAAAATTCTAAAACTCACAACTCATCCTTCATAATATTTCTTCATAGAAGCTTGATTGTACACTCCTTTGATTTTTCCTGAAACGATTTCCCTCAACTCATATGTATTGTTATGCTTATCATTTACCACAACATATGGGCCAGTGTATAGTAATAGTAGTTTTTTGGTTATGCCTTCTAAGGTGCTAGGCAGCTCTCTATTTTTTAGGAGGACTTTTTCACCCTCTTTATATGTTACAATTCGCCCTATTGCCTTCTGGTATTTGGCTTGCCGTTTTTCCTGATCTTCTGCTACCTTATTGTAAAACTTCAACTGGTTGAATTTCCTATTGTTGTTCGTTGGAAATTCAATGATTTGTTCAATGTCTCGGGGAGTCGGCTTCTCATACATGGCTGAGTATGGTGGAATTCCTATAGCTGGATGGTGGGCGTAATTTAGGAATGTTTCTGTCGCTGCTAGGTACTCTTGCCACTTTTTCTGTTGGTTATGACAGTACGTGCGCAATATCCTACCCACTTCTCTTAGTACTCTCTCAGCCGGATTGCTACTTGGGTGGTAGACTGATGTCTTATACGTTTTGACCCCAAGTGCTAATAAAGTGTCTCGCCATCTCCTCCCCTTAAATTGTGTACCATGGTCGGTAATAATAGAAGATGGTCTACCGATCTCTGGGATATACAAATCGATAATCACCGCCGAAACCTTTGCTGTTGTTCCCCGATTAACCGGATATAGCTTTATATACTTGGTGTAGTGATCCATTATGATTACCAAGTATTTATATCTGTGCCGACCACCGCTACGGGGAAATGGCCCGCAGATATCCAAAAACACTTTTTCCAGTTTTGCGTTGGAAGTTATCGGTATCATGATACCATCTGTCTTTTCATTGTTTACTTTTGCACATTGGCAGATCTTACAGGACTTGATGTATGTTCTCACCTTGCGGTTGATATTCTTGATCTTACAATTTTCCTCTAGAGCCTGTATCACTTTTAACGCTCCCATGTGACCATACCTGACATGGTAATCGATGATGACCTCCTTTTCGATTTGGTGTGGGATTATCACCTTCCATGTCTCATCGTCCAAGGCGGTTTTTATGAATAAAATTCCCTTGTTAAGGTGGTAATATTTAGAAATGGTTTCATCATTGGCTTCCAAACGACTCACAATGTCTTTCAGCTTAGGATCAGACTGCTGATGGATTCGAATATTTATTAGCAAAGCTTGTAAATCGGCTCTGGTCATGAATATGTTATAAATTTTTACTAAGCTCTCCTTCTCTCCCTCGAAAGTCTGATCTTCCAGATTTATACGTGACAACACATCCGCTACCACGTTCTTCTTTCCTGGAATGTATTCCCATTTCAGGTCATATTCTTGTAGGGTGAGTACCCACCTAGCCAATCGGCCGTGACTCAATTTGCACCTACGAAGGAACGAGATGGATTTATGATCAGTTCGTACCGTGACTTGATACCCGAGAATGTACGTTCGGAATTTGCTGCATGCGAACACCACGCTCAACAATTCCTTTTCTGTCACACTGTAGTTCTTTTCGCACTGGTTCAGTGTGCGACTAGCGAAGCTTATTACCAGATGTTGTCCCTCCTCATCTTCCTGGTATAATGTCGTTCCTAAGCTTAAATCGCTAGCGTCACAGTTTAGAAAGAATGGTTTCTTAAAATCTGGGTGACGAAGTATCACACTCTCCAGAAACTTCTCTTTTATCAAGCGGAAAGTAATATCTTGATCTTCACCCCAAGTCCATTTGTTTTTGGCAGATAACTGTGGTTGAAACTTGGCGGTCAACTCGGAATATCGGCTCTGAAACTTCCTGTAATAGTTACAGAGTCCGAGGAAAGATTGCAATTGTTTCCTGTTTCTTGGTTGCGGGAACCTCTGAATTGCCTCCACTTTTTCTGCTGATGGGGTAATACCTCGGTCGTCTAGGTTGAAGCCTAAAAATTGTACCTCGCGCGCTATGAACTTGGATTTCTCCAACTTCAGTGTTATGTGGTTCTGCGCTAGTTTGTTTAGTACAAATTCCACTCTGTAACAGTGCTCCTCCCAGGTTCCGGATGTGATTAGTAAATCGTCAACATAGACGGTGGTAAATTGGAGCGCTTCTGGTCCCAAAATCTGGTCCATGCATGCCACAAATATGGCGACAGAATTGACAAGTCCGAAGGGCAGTCTCTTGAACTGGTAATTGCGCCCTTCGAAAAAGAACGCTACATACTGGCGGCTTTGTGAATGCAGCTCTACCTGCCAATAACCACAGACCGTATCCCAGGTGCTAATAAATCTAGTACCATGAAAACGCTTTAAGATTTCTTCTATTTCACCGGGAGATGTTCTGTCATTCACAATTGTCTTATTCAACTCACGCGCATCTAAACAGAGCCGGACTTGTCCGTCTTTCTTCGGAACAGCAATAATTGGACTAGTGTAAGGTGATTGACTAATCTCAATTATGTCGTTTTCTATCATCTTGTTTATCTCTGTTCTCACGGCTTCTTTGAGCGACTGCGCTATTGGATATGACCTCCGGTTAAACTCTACGTTTTCTTTAAAACGAAGTTGGCACTGGTAGTTTTTTACCTTCCCTGGTTCATCAGAAAACACCGCCTTGTATTTCTCATATATTGCAATTAGACGATCAGCCAGGTGCGTTGGTATTTTCTTGTTATCGCTTCCGCACTGGAAATTCCGTATTTCTTGGATCTTAACTGACCATAAATCCTCTCCTCCATGATTGTATATTATGGGTTTAGAAAGAGGGCTGTTTCTAATAACATTTATTTTACGAAGTTGTTGATGTATAGGGCTGGGAAGTATAGTTGTACTTCCTACCAGATCTGCGGTCCATGTTACTCCGTCTGGGAAAAGTGATACTTTATTTAAATTAAGATCGATTACTGCCGAATATCTACGAAGAATATCGCAACCGACTAAGATGTCAAATGGTAATCCGGTGGCGATTAAAAATTCCATGTCTAAAGCTATATCACGGCTAACGACACTTAAGGAAACTTGCTTCCTAATGGTTTTATTTTGGCGGCCAGTTGCACCTACCAACACAATGTTGTTGACTGGTAACATTGGCAAAGTTTTACCACATGTACTCTGTATTCTCTCCAACTCATTGGAGTTTATTATTGAAATATTAGCTCCTGTGTCTATCATTATTTTAGCGGGAACTCCTTCCACCTCCGCTGTTATATAAATTATCTCATTATTACTGTTGCTGAGACTCCTCTCGTTCTCTTCCAAAAGTTCAGTTCGTATGTCTTTCAGATAATGGTTACATATGATAGTGATATTCTTATTATTGTTTGCTTGTTGCAAATCATCCTTTTCTAACCCAGGAAGTATAAGCAGTAACGGGTCATCGTTGTTGATTACTGCCTCCTCTCGTTTAAAGTATTTTGGTCAGTGTTTATGTTATTATTGACCGAGGCATCGTTCGGGAAACTCTGGTTTGTCTCCTGACGTTCTGTACCCTGGTTGATGTTTAACGCCCTGTTCGGTTGTCTGCCAAGATCTTCCAGGCTGGTACTTCGTCTTCCCTCTTCGTGTCTTGGGCCGTCTCGTTCCGCACTCCTCCATCTTCGGTCGGCGCCGTGGAAGCTGCTCCTCCTCGGTTGATAATATCTCCTGGGTCCGCGATCTTCTGCTCTTATAAAATTTACCCTAGGGCGCGACACTCGGTTATTACTATTGCTATTATTGTTATTACTAAAATTATTATTATAGTAATTTCGGTTAGGTGGGTAAGGTCTGTCACCATTATTGTTGGGATATGGATTTCTCTGACTGTATGGGACATTATGATTTTGTTGATAAAAATTGTTTCTATTATTTGGGTAGGGGTTGTTATTCCTCCCGCCGTTAAAATTACCGTTAAACTGGTTATTACGCGGCTGGTTGTTAGGGCCGTCGTAATTACTGGGCTGGTTCCGGTTACTTGCATGGTTATTGCCGTTATTGGGGTAGGTAGTCGGCCTTGCTTCTGGTCTCTCATTTCTCTTTCTGCTCTGCCAATAATACTCTTCGTTCTCGTATCCCTCCAATAACTCGGTCATTCCCTGGATCGTCTTGATCTGGCTACCTCTCCGGGCCCTGATAATGTCCTCATCATAATGATACGATATCTTGTTCACTAGACATTCTTCTGGGATTGCTGGCTCGAGGTGTTTTGCCATACACACCTTCCCCAAGAAATATGCTGTCATACTGCTACCTAATTGTGACCTGTATCTTCCATTACAGATATTGTCACGGATCAAGTTCTGGGTGGTCTCAGACCAGTATTTTGTCTTAAACATTTTCCGGAACTGTTGGTAGTCGGAAATTTCACTCCGGTTGGCCATCCACCAATTATCTGTTATGTCTCGGAAAGACTCGTCGAATATCTCCCTGCTATGGCTCCATTGAGTAATTTTATGCTTGGTCAAATATTCTTCTATCCTAGCTAGGAACTCCATCGGCTTGCGTTTGTATTGCCGGAAGTTGAGCCACTCTCGGCTTTCGTTGACAGGCAATCCGGTGAAATGAGTCGGTCTGTTCCTTATTGCTTCCATCTCCTCTCGGCTTTGTCGCACCTGACCGGTGATATTGGCCATGGTCTCTTGTATATCATTACATCGCTCTGTGACTTGGTTGCGTACTTTTCCGAACTCTTCTTGATTTTCCTTCATCTGTTCTTCTACCTTCCTACGACTATGTTCTTCAATATTTGTGAACTTGATGTTCACCACTTCTTTAAACTCATGCACCTCCTTTTCGGTCTGGTTGCACTTTCCATCAATCTCTCGAATCTGTCGATTGACCATTATATTTTCTTCTTCCATCTTCTTATTCATCGCTTTTTTGTTAACCTTGATTTCATTATTCAGTTCTTCTCGTAACAATTCCATTCTTTCGTCCAGTTTGTCCAGATTCTCCTGATTGACTTCTCTTAATTCTTCTCTTAAAATTTGATTGTCCTCTCTCAATTCTTCCAGCTTCTCCCCCATCTTCTCTTCCAACTTCCTGTTATCTTCTTTCAATTCTTCCTTCAATTGTCGGTTGTTCTTCTCTATCTTCTTCCTGGTTTCATCGATTTTCTGATTAGTATTTTCAATTTTAATAATCAATTCTTCTTTAGTCACTTTGAATTCTTCTTTGAACGACTGGTTGTCTCCCTTCAATTCTTCTAACTTCTTCCCCATCTCTTCTTCCATCTTCTTGTTATCTTCCTTCAAATCTTCTATGTTCTGATTCATCCCCGTCAACTCTTCTTTTGTGGATTGATTATCCTTCTTCAATTCTTCCATCTTCTTGCTGTTTTCTTCCATCTTCTCTTCCATCTTCTTGCTGTTTTCTTCCATCTTCTCTTCCATCTTCTTATTTGTGCTTTCGATTTTATTTCCTAAATCTTCTTTCAAGGACTGGTTATCACTCCCCATTTTCTTACTCAAGTCTTCCTTTAATTCCTTACTTGTGGATTCCATTTTCTTGTCCATTTTCTTACTATTATCCTCCATTTCCTTCTTCAACTCTTCCTTGTTGGATTTGTTGCTCTCTTCTATTCTCTGACTCATTTGAAGGAACATTTCCATCATTCTCTCTAGAATTGGACATTCTACTATTTTGGATTTCTCAGGTCGTTCCTCTTGGATATTGACTTCCCCTGTCTGTGTGGGTATCTCCGGTTGTTCAGTTTGTTTGGACAACACCGGCGGTAAAAACTCTTCCACCTCTACTGGCGTTGCCTCTTTGTTGTCCATATCGACTTCTATTTATTTTTCGGCCTCCGCCGCCCGTTTCTTAGATGTTGCACGTCGTTGCATTTTCCCTTGAAATTCTCTGACTTTGTAGCTGTTGCCTAGCTCCAACTAGTGATTGGGCAGATTGTATTGGCCTTCCAATCGCTAATTAAAGCCCCTAAAGTTGTGCGCCAATTTGTAATAAATACAAATAATAAGTGTTATTGATGTGTGTTGATGATAAGCTATTGTGGAGTATGAGACTCCGATGTAATCAAGCCGCACTGTTTGGGCTAGCCAATTTGTAATAAAATAAATAAATTGTAAGGTAATATGTTTAATTGGTGTGTATGGTGTGGCTCTCGACGTCTTACTGGCCTGAAACACTTCCTTAAGTTTCCCAGCTGGTCGAGTCCCAATGGTAGCAAGACCGGTCGAGTAGCGTAAAGTTGATGAAGAAATATATATGTTCAGCTTCACCGAAAGTTTCAAAACAAAAATTATTGTTTTGAAGGAAATTTTAAAAAAAATTATGTTTATAAAAAAAATAATTAAAAAAATTTTTTTTTAATTTTATTAATTAATTAATTATGATCAATTAATTAATATAGGGCTGTGAAGTTTTAACAAGTGTAATGCTCTTCTGAAAATTTTTATTAAAGTTTTGGTATATTTTAAATAAACTATCACCACTCATAAGATTGTCTTCAAACCAATCGATACTTGTTTATCTTTTTATTTTTTAGGTTATCTTCGCTTATAGGTGGTAAAGTCCTTGTAGATTATCAATTAGAATTATATTATTGGTAATTAGTATTATTGAAGAAATAAAGAACTATTAAGTATTGAAAAGTATTAAAGTTTTATTAATTAATGGCAATATTGACTCTTATCGATTAATATCGATTCTCAGGATATCGAAAAAATTACAAAGTATTATATAAAAATCGTACAGGGTTCTTTAAACAGCCAATTATTATCAAAGTCAGAGAAATCGGGCCAATATTTAAAAAGTATAACGTTACATCAAATGAATAATTATTACTAAACACAAACATTGAATAATAATTTGAAAATTAAAATAATTGTTTTCACCAAACAGCTGTGTTGAAACAGGAGAAGGCACTGGGATCGTCAAAAGCAAATGGCGGCCATCAAGTTGATCAAAATGTTGCTCGTTCCTGCTGTGTTCCAAATAATGTATTTTCTGGCAATATTCCTGTTCTTGTGTCTGCAAATCTCTTGTTAAATGTTGTGTAATGACTGGTGTAATGATTCTGGGTTGTATTTAGTATATCTGTGTAATTATAAGTCAAAACACTTTTCCCAATTCCGACACTAATTTGGTTAAGGTATTATACAGTTTTCTGGTGTTTTGTGGTGTTTTTCGGAGTAGAAATGTATTGTTTAGTGTTAATTAGTGTGTCTTGATTGTTTTTGTCACAATGTATATGTTCTGGAAGGATTTTATAATTCACTCTCGACTTAACAGTAACGTACTGTTCGCCACTTAACTTTACCGTTGTAAGATAGGTTAGATCGTCACAAAACTCTCATTTATGTTAACCGTTCGAATACCAATAATCAACTAACTGTTTCCTTCAGTTTCAATTAAACTCTTAGCCCATATAATATTATTCTTAACATTGTTCAAATATATTTTCACATCCTGTGTACACTTTACTATTTCACTATATGAATGCCTAAACTTTGGTTATTTGTCAATTTTATTCACTAGATGTGATTTAAATTAATCTTTCAGTTCATTCAGCTTATTTTCAGATTAAATAATGCCGTTTTATAGTGTTTTCTGTCCAAAAAATAGTAATTTCACTTTCAGTTTGGTATACTCTGAAAAGTCAAAACATCAAAATTTACTTCCTGTCATTATATAAATTCAGCCATTTTATCAGTTATATTTAATATTAATAATCCTATATTGTATTAAAAGGTTCATATTCCCTTATTTTCTGGTAATTAATTGAATTAGTTGTATTCTAAAACATTATTCTGGAATATATGACTCCCATGTCTAAATTTCTGAGTTTAGTCATTTTCATTTTTATTTATAATTCTGAATATAATTTATTAAAATCTTTCTAAATGGTTTGTGCAATTATATGGCTTGATCTCAAGTTTATTTTGTCTAAACCCCTTTTGTTTATTTGCATTTAAATGAGCAATTTCTCTGTTTTGATGAAGTTTGGTTTCCATTCTTTTGGCCTATGATTTTTTAACAATTTTTCTTACAAAATATTTTACAAACAATATATGATGTGTGATACCCTCTCTGACTTTTACATATAGTATTATAAATTAAACATGTTTTCAAATTACACAAAAACAATTAGTATTGGTTACAATACAAATAATAGTTAAACAAAATAAAGAATATTTTTTTTAAATAAATGGTTGTCTTCAAGTCAGACATTTTGCAACAAAATCCTTATTTCTAACATGGAAGTATGGTTTACAAAAAAGGTTTTTTACTAACTAACATCTTAATTACTCTCTACTATTTACAAGTGGTAACTATTTTTATAGTTCTGATGTTAGTTGTTTCAGACCCAAACAAATGGCCTTATATCTAAAACATTTTTAAACATTCTTGTACTATATACATAAAAACCTTATATTTATATTCTTATTTCTAACTATTATTATAAGTAGGATTCTACAGTTTTTATACCGTCTTTTATACATTGTCTTTGGGGAATTGTACCCTGTCATTAACAAATAAATAGTATGAATTGTTCAAAAAGTATAATGAAATCTGTTTTTCTTTTTTCATGTAAAACAAAATGTTATTTTAAACAGATTCATGTCTTATGAACAACATATTGTCACAGTACACATTTCAAGTCATTGAAATTTGCATATTTCATTGCATTCAATGTTTGTGATTGCCAAGAATGAAACACAAGGTTCATTTTTTATAATACCCAAAACTATCACTGGTTCACTTGCACTTTTATATTATGTTAATGCTAAATGGTCGTATAGTCTTATTAACATAATAAATTGGTTAGCGTTTTTTCAATGGAGATTTGTTCCATGGGTACTATATTATTGTTTCATCTTAGTTCACAGGCAACTTTTACTTTATACACTTCTCTCTCTTAAATTTATATACATGTGGTTTTTATTTCGTTATACTTTTATTTTTAAATATTTATTTTGGGGATATAGGGATTTGGGTGTCTTTTATAAGAGCATGACATCTTCTTCAGGATGCTGCCTTCTTCTTCTTTCATCAGTCTTCTTTTCTCCTGCCTTCTGGGACTGGTATCTTCTCCATCTTCTTCTTGATGTCATCAGGTTTCTTGGGTTCTTCTCCATCTTCTTCTTTATTTCAGAAATACACCACCTGTATTGGTTGATCTTGGCTTATTTTAGGGTTTCTATTCTATTTATTCTCCCTCGTTGTGGGTTTGGTCATATTCTGTACTGCTTGGTTATTTACTTTTTTACCTTCCTGGGTTATACCTTGGAAACCTTTGGTTATGAGACTGGTCTTGGATGACTCATCACTAGTAACTCCTTTTATTTGAACTTGTATTCTCTTTATAATAATGATTTCTTTCCACAGTTGCTATGAATTAATCTATTTATATTAAACTTAATGCTTTCTTCCAAATTTAAATATTATAACTTCATTATTCTAATGATCAATTGCCATTCAAAATTATGCATACATCTGTCACGCTACACTGTGTATAATATTTGCTATTAAAAGTAAAATAATTCTGGTTACATATGTTTCTTATTATAATAATTAAGTTATTTATGAAACTGTTGTTTTCATTATTGTTTTTTAATTTTTTCTTTATGAGTTCCAGTGTTTCATTTATTGGTATATTATTATACATATTCGATATATCAAATGATATTAATTTTGTTTCATCTGTAGTATGTATTTTCTTTAGGTTTTCTATAACTGTATATCCATTTTTTACATTGTACCTATGTTCCAATATTATTTTCTCTCTGAGTATTTTATCTATTGTTTTTGCTATTATATATGCCGTTGCAGTCTTGAAATTTATTAATGGTCTTATTGGTATATCTATTTTATGAATTTTAGGTAAACCATTAAGTTGTGGAGCACTTGTATTGTGTGATATAAGTTTTGTATGTTTCTTTTCCCTTATATTAATTTTAACTAAATTTTCTTTTATAATATTTTACGTGATTTTATTATATATATTTGTGGGGTCCTTTATTTCTATATATCCATTCTGAGTTATATATTCTTGTACTTTCCTTTTGTAATCATCTATGAACATTATAACTGGTGTATATGTTTTATCTGATTCCAAAATTGTTGCATTATTATTTCTTAATTTATTTTTTAATTCCAATATGTTTTTGATATTAAATGTTTTATTTTTATTGCCTTTGCATTGTATATCATTATTTTCTAATTTTCTTTGAATATTTTCTTTAATTGTATTCCTTATGTTAGTTTTGTCATCCTCATTATCTATTTTATAAATATTGTTTTCAGTATCTGTTATAATGTTCTTTATAATTCCAAATTTATTGTTATTGGAAAGATTATATTTGAAAATATGTGTTATGATTTCTTTTTCGGTATTATTGAAATTTATGTCAGTAAGATTTTTTATTTTATTGTTGTCATATGTAATATTTTTCCTCATTGCAGTATGTGTATTTATTGTTTTTTAATCTTCTTTCTTTGCATATATAAGATTATATAATTTCTTATTATGTTTTTCTTTAATTTTGTGATTTATGTTGTGGATCTTATGGAAGATTATTTCTTTTATATTTTCATGTATAACATAACCTAGAATATGTAGTATCTCTAAATGTGTGCTGTATATTTCTAAATTTATTTTATTTTTATTTTTATATGCTTCTCTGATTTTTTGTCGTATCCTGTATTTTTGTGCATGTATAATGGCCTTCATTGCTGTAGGATTTGTGTTCTTGTTCCTTATTACTGCATATTTAGATGTAACTTCTAAGTTAATACATTTTTTATTAAATTTAATATTGTTTAATTATTTTTTGTAATTTTATGTGTAGTTTTAAGTATTTATAACATAATTTTACCTGGTCAGGTTCCATTATTATTTTGTTAAACATTATGCCACTGATTTGTTATAATATTATTATATATAACCACCAAAATCAGTAAATTTTTTTTATTTTTATAAATAAGGCCTTTTCGAAATTATTATAATTTCATCATCAGTTTACACTATAAAATGTTGTTATTTGTGTTCATTATATTTCACTTCACTTCATATTGAATCTTCCACTGCCATCATTATTTGGTGACACCAATTAAGTCATATATTGAAATAGTTGGTCATTTTCGAATATAGTCTGCTGATTCATCAATTTGTTATATTTTTTATGTAGGTATATATATAATTTTTCTAACTGTATAATATCATTTTTATTATTATTTACTTCTATTATTTCCATATTGTTGTTTATATCTGTTATATTATGATTCATATCAATAAGGTGGTCTGCTATATTAGAGATTCCCATTTTATTATTATTAAAGGCTCTGATATGTTCCATAAATCTCTGTTTGAAATTTCTATTTGTTCTACCGATGTATATGTAGTCACAATCATTACACTTTATTTTGTATATTCCACTTAATTTGTATATATCATAGTCTTTTCTATTTATTATTATGTTGTATATACTTTTATTTGGTTTGTATGCATATTTATATTTATGTTTATCCAATTTTGTATTCTTTATAATGTATTGGAGATCTTGATATGTGTATTTGTAAGTTAGGTATGTTATATTTTCTACTTTTCTGCCTGTATTTATACTGCTTAATGTTGTTCTGTTGTTTAATATTGTTTTTTCCTTGTACTTTTTATTTAATTTGTTTATAAATTTACTGTCATATCCATTTTCTATTGCTATTTCTTTTATGATGTTCAGTTCTTGATATAATTTCTCTTCGTTATTTATGTATTTGTATGCTCTATTAATCATATTATTATATGTATTTATCTTGTGTATCCAAGGATGTGATGAATTCTTGTGTATTGTTGTATTATTATTTGTATTCTTTCTATATACAGTAGTAATTATTTCGTTATCATTTCCAATTTGAATATCAATGTCCAAAAAATTGATTTTTCTATTAAATTCTTCTTTAAATGTAAACTTCACATTATCATTGTATGTGTTTAATTTATTTAGTATTATTAAATGTTCGTTTTTTATGCTAGGATTATATATGACCAATATATCATCCACATATATGTTCCATAATAACACATTATGCATATTTATGATACCTAAAATAATTTTGTTTTCCAAATCCTGTATATAAATTTCTGACATAATTGATGATATGGGTGAACCCATTGCCAATCCTTTGGTCTGTGTATAATATTTGCTATTAAAAGTAAAATAATTCTGGTTACATATGTTTCTTATTATAATAATTAAGTTATTTATGAAACTGTTGTTTTCATTATTGTTTTTTAATTTTTTCTTTATGATTTCCAGTGTTTCATTTATTGGTATATTATTATACATATTCGATATATCAAATGATATTAATTTTGTTTCATCTGTAGTATGTATTTTCTTTAGGTTTTCTATAACTGTATATCCATTTTTTACATTGTACCTATGTTCCAATATTATTTTCTCTCTGAGTATTTTATCTATTGTTTTTGCTATTATATATGCCGTTGCAGTCTTGAAATTTATTAATGGTCTTATTGGTATATCCATTTTATGAATTTTAGGTAAACCATTAAGTTGTGGAGCACTTGTATTGTGTGATATAAGTTTTGTATGTTTCTTTTCCCTTATATTAATTTTAACTAAATTTTCTTTTGTAATATTTTACATGATTTTATTATATTTATTTGTGGGGTCCTTTATATCTATATATCCATTCTGAGTTATATATTCTTGTACTTTCCTTTTGTAATCATCTATGAACATTATAACTGGTGTATATGGTTTATCTGATTCCAAAATTGTTGCATTATTATTTCTTAATTTATTTTTTAATTCCAATATGTTTTTGATATTAAATGTTTTATTTTTATTGCCTTTGCATTGTATATCATTATTTTCTAATTTTCTTTGAATATTTTCTTTAATTGTATTCCTTATGTTAGTTTTGTCATCCTCATTATCTATTTTATAAATATTGTTTTCAGTATCTGTTATAATGTTCTTTATAATTCCAAATTTATTGTTATTGGAAAGATTATATTTGAAAATATGTGTTATGATTTATTTTTCGGTATTATTGAAATTTATGTCAGTAAGATTTTTTATTTTATTGTTGTCATATGTAATATTTTCCCTCATTGCAGTTTGTGCATTTATTGTTTTTTTATCTTCTTTCTTTGCATATATAAGATTATATAATTTCTTATTATGTTTTTCTTTAATTTTGTGATTTATGTTGTGGATCTCATGGAAGATTATTTCTTTTATATTTTCATGTATAACATAACCTAGAATATGTAGTATCTCTAAATGTGTGCTGTATATTTCTAAATTTATTTTATTTTTATTTTTATATGCTTCTCTGATTTTTTGTTGTATCCTGTATTTTTGTGCATGTATAATGGCCTTCATTGCTGTAGGATTTGTGTTCTTGTTCCTTATTACTGCATATTTAGATGTAACTTCTAGGTTAATACATTTTTTATTAAATTTAATATTGTTTAATTATTTTTTGTAATTTTATGTGTAGTTTTAAGTATTTATAACATAATTTTACCTGGTCAGGTTCCATTATTATTTTGTTAAACATTATGCCACTGATTTGTTATAATATTATTATATATAACCACCAAAATCAGTAAATTTTTTTTATTTTTATAAATAAGGCCTTTTCGAAATTATTATAATTTCATCATCAGTTTACACTATAAAATGTTGTTATTTGTGTTCATTATATTTCACTTCACTTCATATTGAATCTTCCACTGCCATCATTATTTGGTGACACCAATTAAGTCATATATTGAAATAGTTGGTCATTTTCGAATATAGTCTGCTGATTCATCAATTTGTTATATTTTTTATGTAGGTATATATATAATTTTTCTAACTGTATAATATCATTTTTATTATTATTTACTTCTATTATTTCCATATTGTTGTTTATATCTGTTATATTATGATTCATATCAATAAGGTGGTCTGCTATATTAGAGATTCCCATTTTATTATTATTAAAGGCTCTGATATGTTCCATAAATCTCTGTTTGAAATTTCTATATGTTCTACCGATGTATATGTAGTCACAATCATTACACTTTATTTTGTATATTCCACTTAATTTGTATATATCATAGTCTTTTCTATTTATTATTATGTTGTATATACTTTTATTTGGTTTGTATGCATATTTATATTTATGTTTATCCAATTTTGTATTCTTTATAATGTATTGGAGATCTTGATATGTGTATTTGTAAGTTAGGTATGTTATATTTTCTACTTTTCTGCCTGTATTTATACTGCTTAATGTTGTTCTGTTGTTTAATATTGTTTTTTCCTTGTACTTTTTATTTAATTTGTTTATAAATTTACTGTCATATCCATTTTCTATTGCTATTTCTTTTATGATGTTCAGTTCTTGATATAATTTCTCTTCGTTATTTATGTATTTGTATGCTCTATTAATCATATTATTATATGTATTTATCTTGTGTATCCATGGATGTGATGAATTCTTGTGTATTGTTGTATTATTATTTGTATTCTTTCTATATACATTAGTAATTATTTCGTTATCATTTCCAATTTGAATATCAATGTCCAAAAAATTGATTTTTCTATTAAATTCTTCTTCAAATGTAAACTTCACATTATCATTGTATGTATTTAATTTATTTAGTATTATTAAATGTTCGTTTTTTATGCTAGGATTATATATGACCAATATATCATCCACATATATGTTCCATAATAACACATTATTCATATTTATGATACCTAAAATAATTTTGTTTTCCAAATCCTGTATATAAATTTCTGACATAATTGATGATATGGGTGAACCCATTGCCAATCCTTTGGTCTGTGTATAATATTTGCTATTAAAAGTAAAATAATTCTGGTTACATATGTTTCTTATTGTAATAATTAAGTTATTTATGAAACTGTTGTTTTCATTATTGTTTTTTAATTTTTTCTTTATGATTTCCAGTGTTTCATTTATTGGTATATTATTATACATATTCGATATATCAAATGATTTAATATATACATTCTGATTTGCCGGTGCATTTCTGGCCCAATGCATAATCCTCATACAATGTCCCACATGATGTATTCCCATCCTCTCCAGGATGGGCATGTTTAATTCGTCTACTAAGTTAATAGGAATCTCATGTTCCATAAAAATCCGTATGTACTGAAATTTGAATATTGGGTCAATTTCTGTTGTTTCAAAAAATCTATTGCAGTATTCTTCTGCCATAGAGTACTAATTCAAAATAGAAAATTAATTCAAAATGACCCAAAAAATGTTAAATAAATTTAAATTCGTTTCGAAATCCCAAATTAACAAAATTACTTTGTTATTGTTAACCGTTTTGATTTCATATGTATTATTCCCTTTCACCTGGGTTACGATGTATGGTCCGTATAAAGTAAAAGTAATTTTCTAGCAATACCCTCTATAGAACTGGGTAATTGTCTATTTTTTATCAACACCTTATCTCCTACTTTGTATGTATCTGTTCTTTTCTTCTGCTCTGACGTTTTAAAACTGATGTTTTATATGTCCTTATTTGCCATTTCCTCAATTCTTCTTTCCACTTTTTACCTCTAAACTGCGTCCCATGATCCGTTATTATTGTTTCAGGTCTTCCCACTTCAGGTAAGTATTTTTGAATAATTACCTCTAAAATTTTCTTCGTAGTGGCTCTACTAATTGCGTAGAGTTTCGTATATTTGGTATAATGGTCAAATATAATTATTATATATTTAAATTTATGTCTCCCTCCACTTCTGGGAAAAGGTCCACATATATCTAAGAAGGTCTTCTCAAATTTACCATTAGATTTTATTGTAATCATAGCTCCAGTTCTCTTCTCATTATTTATTTTTACTAACTGGCATATGTTGCAGTTTTTCACTATTAATCTTACTCTCTTATTTATTGCTTTTATATAACAGTGTTCAGATAAAGCTTTAATAACTTTGAGTGGTCTCATGTGACCATATCTTTCATGGTAGTCCTTTATTAGGGCTACTTCCGTTGCTTCTGGTACATACATTTTCCACACATGATCCTCAATGGTTGGACGGATAAAAAGGATTTCTTCATAAACACAGAAAAATTTTGTTATTATAGGATCCTTTTGTAATATCCTGTCTTTAATTTTTATTAATTTGGTGTCCATTTCCTGATCTATTTTTATTTTACTAATTATATCCTGTAATTCCTTTTTCAATTTGATAATGTAATATATCTTCCCAATACTCTCCGGTTCTACTTCAAAAGTTCCTTTTTCTAGGTTAATCCGTGACAGTCGGTCTGCTATTATATTCTTCTTCCCTGGGATATATTCCCAATCTAAATTATACTCTTGAAGTATTAATGCCCATCTTGTGAGTCTACCGTGGTTAAGTTTACAGTTTTTTTAAAAATGAGATTGACCTATGGTCGGTCCTTATGGTTACTGGGTATCCCAATATAAATGTTCGGAATTTTATACATGAGAACACAACACTCAGCAGTTCTTTTTCAGTTACTGTATAATTCCGCTCACAACTACTCAGTACTCTGCTTGCAAAACTGATGACCCAATGATTTCCTTCCTCATCTTCCTGATATAGTTCACTTCCAAGACTAATGTTGCTGGCATCACAATTGATAAAAAAACGTTTATTGAAATTTGGGTGGTGTAGCATTATGCTATCTAAAAATTTATTTTTTATTATCTTGAAATGATTGTCTTCATTTTCTTCCCACTTCCACTTGTTTTTCTTCGAAAGTAAATATTGGAATTTGGTTGTTACTTCTCAGTAACCCTGTTGAAATTTCCTGTAATAGTTGCATATCCCCAAAAAGGATTGTAATTATTTTAAGTTTTTTGGTTTAGGGAAATCCTGGATAGCCTTTACTTTCTCAGGAGATGGTTTAATTCCAGTAGCTGACAGAATGAATCCTAAAAATGGTAATTCATGTGTAATAAATTTAGATTTATCTAGTTTCAAAGTTATATTATATTGTAACAGCTTATTTAACACTGTTTCCACTCTGTTACAATGCTCCTCCCATGTACAAGATGTAATTAATATGTCATCAACATATATAGTAGTGAAGTCTAAAACTTCTTTACCTAAAATTTGATCCATGCATTGGATGAACACGGCCACAGAATTTACCAATCCGAAAGGCAAACGTTTAAAATGATAATTTCGTCCTTCGAATATGAAAGCAACATATTGTCTGCTGTTAGGGTGCAACTCTATTTGCCAATATCCACAGACTGCATCCCAAGTACTCATGTACTTACATCCATAGAACTTTTTCATTATTTCTTCAATCTCACCTGGAGACGTGCGGTCGTTAATGAGCATTTTATTCAGCTCCCGAGCATCGAGGCATAGTCTTACTTGACCATCTTTCTTTGGTGTAGCTACCAATGGGCTGGTATACGGAGAACTGCTTCTTTCAATTATATCTTCCAATATCATTCTCTGAATTTCCTTTCTTGCTGCTTCTTTCAAAGCTTGAGCAATGGGATATGACCGTTTATTAAAATTGACATTTTCTTTGAACTTTAATTCACACAGGAAGTTTTTTGCTTTTCCAGGTGAATCCGAGAATACTGATTTATATTTATTATAAATTTTTATAAGTTGTTGTTTTTGTTCTACACTAATTATTTCCTGGGCCTGCCTATTTTGAAACTCTATGATTTCTTCTATCTTCTCTTGCCAAATCTTTGATTCTGTTACTTCTGTATTTTTACCTAGGGTTAATCTATTATTCTCCCTAATATAGAATGAGCTCATACACTGAGGGGCACTTTGGCTACCAGTTATCTCAGCCGCTAACTCACCTTCTTCTGCGCTCAGTGTTACTATACCACTGGCCAGATTTATAACTGCAGTGTGTCGCCGTAGCATATCACACCCTATTACCACCCTAAAAGGTAGCCCTTTGGCTACTAAAAATCCCATAGGTATTCCTATCCCACTGTTAGTAACATTCAAAGACACTTGTTTTCTGATTGTTTTATTTTGCTTCCCGGTGGTGCCAATAATTGTTAAATTATTAATTGGTAAAGTAGGTATTCTCTTAGTAGTTAGTTCAGTAATTCGGTCAAGTTCTAATTGATCAATAATTGAAACATTTGCTCCTGTATCAATCATGGCTTCTGCTAACACTCCATTTAATTTGATTCGTATATAAACTATATCATTGTTTGGTGATGACTCTTTAATTGCTCTTTCTTCAATTAACTCCGCCTGTATATCCTTTAAATAATGATTTCTGATAATTGTTATTGGTTTTGTTAATTTACTATTATTATTAGGTCTGTGGTAAATTCTGTGCCCGGTTGTTTCTAGCAGTGACGGGCAGTCACATCTTCTCACTGCTGGTACCCGTTTCCCCGATTTCCGTCATTATTATTATTTGGTTCAACATTCTCACTATGTTGAGTATTGTTTAATGCCCTTCTTTCTTCCTCACTAGCTCTGAATCTAGGTTGTTCTTCACTCCTACTTCTTTGTGGACCTTCTTCTCTCTGATAGGAATCATTTCTATAATTTCGATTGTTATAATTTTGCCCTCTTCCTCGATACCTGTTATTATAATAATTATTGTTGCACGGACATAATTTACTCTTGGTCGGTTATCTCTAGGTGGTTCGTTTTTCCGCTCCACTGTATTCCCTGACCTCCATCTACTCCTCCTGTAATATGATTCTTGCTCATAGTTCTCTAGTAGCATTTCCATACCTCCAATGGTTTTTATTTGTCCGCTTAATCGAGCACTGATATCTTTTCCTCGAAGTGATACGCGATTTTGGTCACCAAACACTCTTCAGGGATCTTTGGGTCTAAATATTTTGCCACACACACCTTCCCCAAAAAATAAGCAGTAGGTGTCTGTCCTATATTGCGGTCATACCTACCATGACAGATATCGTCTCTAATAATGTTTTGCACTGACTCAGACCAGTACTTAAGCTTGAACATCATCTTAAAATTCCCATAATCACACACCTCGTTCCGGATTACAGTCCACCAATTATCGTTAATGTTTTTGAAAGATTCATCTAGTATTCCTTTAATCATGTTCCATTGGTTCTCCTTTGACCTATTTAAAATTTCATCCACTCTCCCTAAAAATTCGAGTGGGTTTCTTCGATAATCTCGAAAGTTTACACTTTCCCTACTATCTTGGATAGCATGTTGAGTGTGGCATGTAGATCTGGAACCCATTCGATCTACATCCCCTTGTAAGTTTGTTTGTAGTTGTTGTAAATTGTCTAATTTTTCTACTTGGCTATGGAACTGATTCTTGACATTTTCTGCCGTTTCGTTAAAATCTGTGAATTTACAGTTTAGGCTGCTTTTTAGACTATCTAACTGGTCATTATTTTCTTGGCGTATGGCCATTATACGAACTTGATTACTTTGTTCCTCTCGGTCCATTCGGGCATCTATTCCTGTTTTAATTTGTTCCAGCTTCTCTTCTGTTTTATCTAATCTTTGATTGGTTTCAATTATTTTCTTTTCTGCCTCCTCCTTGTATTCATCTACTCTTTGGCTAAGTGTTTTGTTAACATTTTCAATTTTACTCTCGAGATTTTCCCTTAACTCCTTATTGAAATTCTCCATTTTACCCTCAATTTGTTTTAAATTTTCATTATTCTCTTCACATTTTGCATTCATATCTTCCCTTTCTCCATCAACAGTTTCTTTCAATTCATGGTATTGTTCATTCATGGTTTGTCTGAGATCTCCATGAATGGTCTCAATTTTTTCATTGAATTGTTTTACTAAACTTTCCTGAATACTATCTATTTTCTCATTGGTTTGTTTGTTTTGTTCCTTCAAAGTTTCGTTTTGTTCCTTCAAAGTTCCGTTTTGTTTCTTTGAAGTTTCCTCCTGTTTCCTAAAGTTTTCATCTATTTTATTAAATTTTTCGCTCAAGGTTTCATTTTGTTTCCTTGAGTTTTCATCTATTGTTTGTTTATTGCTTTCCTTAATGGTATCAATTTTCTCCATCATTAGCCTCATCATTTCTTGCCAGTCTGGTTCTCTTCTGGCTTCCGCTTTGTCTGGTTGGTCCCCTTGGGCATCCTCTTCAACTATTTCCTTTTCCGTGTCCAGAAATTGCTTCAGTTTCTTCTTTGTCGCCTATCTGTTGTTGTATTTCACTGTCCGTGACTACAGTGGAACTTGGTTATAACGTCATTGAAGGGACCAAAAAAATCATGACGTTATGTCCGAGTGATGTTATAAAAGAGTCATAATAAAAGACCCTTTTTAATCACTTGTAAGGAAGAAGAAATAAAAAAAAAGATCTTTGCATTATTAACATTATTTGTTATATTTATTCTAAAGTTTACAAACTGCATTTCATTTATACAAACAGCATGAAGAATATTTTAAAAGATCAAAAGAAAGTACATGTAACTTCCATTTAGGCTTACTGTCGAAAGTAATCCGTAATTTTCTTTTGAACGCTCCTTTCTGAAAAATAAATTCTTTCTGTTGTGCTGTGGAGATGCTGCGCTGCATTGAACGTGTCATCAGACGTCTCTCTAAAGAAGTAAAATTTTGAAAGAGTTTCGGCGGCTCTCATTGCTTCCTGTACTGTCGGACAAACGATGTCGGCATCCTCCTCTTGCTCAGCATCTTCTTCAACACTATCTTCTGCTTCTATGTTTTTTACTTCCGCAATAATTTCTGCGTCACTCAACACTTGGAATGTTTCTACTTGGTCATCCACTGATGCATAGGAATCAAGTTCATTTCCAAATTCATGTACGTCGAATTTCTTAATCCACTCCGAGAGCGGCAAGTCGTCGTCTTCGTCATCATCGGGTAAATTTTCATGTACGAGTTGTGCTTTACTAAAGCATTTTGCTATCGTCTTCTGTGTTACACTCTTCCAAGAGTCGTCTAGGAATTGTATTGCATCTAAGAGTGAAATTGTGGCAGGTTGCGCCGTGTCCATACAGAAAATAATTTTTTTTTTAAGTTGCTAGTGGTAGTGACACTTTAGGTTTCTAATGACGCCTTGGTCCATAGGTTGCAGGACACTCGTACAGTTGGCCGGTAAGAAGACCAGATTAATGTTTGTCAAATTTAACTTTGGATGGGCTGCACAGTTGTCAACTAGAAGTAGAATTTTTCTGTTTTTCGATGACAGTTCTTTATCCCACTTTCTTAGTTCATCTTCAAACATACTATAAGTCATCCACGCTTTTTTGTTGGCAGTGTAACTTACAGGAAGTTTTTGATGTTTTTAAAACATCTAGGATGCAAACTTTTCCCGATAACTAAAAGTTTCCTTTTTTCGGTTCCCGTCATGTTCGCACAAACAAAAACTGTAACTCTTTGTTTAGAGAACTTCCCACCAACGCGTTTTTCATTTTTAAATTTGAAAGTCTTATCTGGAGTTAATTTATAAAAAATTCCGGCTTCATCTCCATTAAAGATGTCTTAATCTTTATATGATCGTCTAATTTTTGGCCAAGTGTTACGCACCCAATCCCTGTAACGTTCAGATCTACGCATTTTCCCTCACCACAAATTTTTGCAAAGGAAATCGAGTGTGGCGCCTTAAATCGATCTAGCCATCCCAACGGAGCACGTAAAATCAATACCAAACAATTTTCCGAATTCTGTAGCTTTCTCTTTCAGAATTGGTCCACTCACAGGAATATCTGAACATCGACACTGTTTGAACCATTTCAATAATGCTGCATCCACATCACCATGTTCGCATTTCCTAATTTTTTAAATTTTTTCTCCATCTTCCTCAAATTTTTTTAAAATTTTGTCTTTGATTTTAAAATTGAACCTACAGTAGAATTCACTAAACCAAACTCACGGCATACATCAGCTATTTTACATCCGCTTTCATATGATCTAATTACACGTATTTTCTCTTGAATAGACGGAACCTTTCTTTTTGTACTAGAACTTGCCATGATTACTGTATAAAAATGTAGACCTACGTATAAAATTCTATAAACAGTGGTTATAGTGCTGTTACAGTGCTTATCGCTTGCATACAATGTATGTCTGTGGCCATGGGCGTAGCGCGCACATATATACGTTTATATGAAATTTAGAGAAAATATCTGAGAAATTTTTGACGCTATAACAGAGTAGTACAATATTTAGTGACGTTAAAACCGGGAATTTTTATAATGTTAAAGATATCAGTTTGACCGGACTTATGACAAAATAATGCTACACCCGAGTTGATGTAACAGCCGAGGCCGTAATAACCAAGTTCCTCTGTACTTCTATTTCTTGTTCCTGTCCACCTTCTTCCTTCTCCTTGTCTTCTGCCCTCTTCTTCGATCTGCCTCTGGTATTATGCATTTCTTGTTTTCGCATAGTTGCAGACGAAAATTAGGTTTTTTGTGATATTATCTTTCGTATATCTCAAAATTTCTTTCCTAATTAAAGCCCTTTTAAGTTGAGCACCATCTTGTAACGTATATCTTTACTCTGTTACTTATTGATTATATTTGCGAATGTTCTAAAGCCCCAATGTTGGGTTCGCCATCTTGTAACGTCTCACGGTTATAACTTCTCTCAGAGCCTTTTATGTACTATCGTTAATTTGTTAAGCTTTCCTAATTAAGCACCACGTTGGTACGTCATCTTGTAACGTCTCGCGGTTAATCTCTAAGAGTCTAAATAGTACTTTACTTAATTAAATCTAAGTTTTATTTGCCGTTCGAAAATCTCGCTTTAATGAGAGTCACGGTAATTGTTTAATGAAATAATATTTTATTAGACCCACTGTTGGGTTCGCCAATCTTGTAACGTCTCGCGGTTAATGATCGGATAGTATCGTTAGATCTTATCGTCACTCTTGCGATCATCACAGAATTCATTATATTTTATGTTTACAGTTCCAAAAAACTGAAATCGAGGGTGTGTGATTTGGGAGAATTCAATGAAGTTGTTTGACTGTAGTTAGGAGAGAGAGTGCAAGAAGTATTATCCTCTTGGCATACAATTACTTAATTTAAATTTCTCCGCTCACGAAACCAGCTGATTTTGACGTTTACAAACAAATTGGAGGTTAAATTGACACCAATTGTTTGTAATATTTTCTGGTTGTTCGTACTCTTCTTTGCCTCCTGACGATCTGTAAACAACTACCCTCTACTGAAAATAATACACATTTTATTCAAATAACAAAGTATTCATGGTATTTATTTAATAAATACGTTTTTTATCTTCTCCCAATACAGAAAGTTATAATCGATTCTTCCTTTCAACACAACATTAGTTCGGGTCTTATTTGGTAAACATAGAAAGTATAACAAATATTTTTATCCTTTATAAAATATAAAACAATAATTTGTTAATTTGCCAGGGTTATTTGTAAGTTCTTTGTGCTATGAGACGGTCAGAAATGAATAATTAAATGCCAAGCTTTACATAAAAAAAATAGATTATATTTGTTTTTCTTTAGTATGTAGTTCCGGGTTTGTCCGCCAGATCGCAGGTTACGTTCCTTCGCTATACACAAAAACTATTTAATGGCGACTAGAAATTCACAGAGATTCGTTATGATGATTTTTTGGTTAACGAAAATAATAAAGTTTGTTTTCACCTCTTTTTCTGAAGTGTTTAAAGATATGGTGCTGTTTCTAGTGTTATGAAGTTATAGTTGAGATATAATTTAGTTAAATTTACTAGGATACGATCTACTAGCCAAATCTCGAAGTGCTGGATACTAGGCCTGGAACTAGTCGTTAAATTTTCTCAAAGTTTCGTCAAATAAAGTGCGTGGATGGTGCTACTTGAAGGAGTTCTAATAGAAGGTGTACATCACTCGTCAATTTTATTAAATTTCGCTCTGGTTATTCCAAAAGTATTCATTAATTTTCAAATTTTAAATAGGCATTACACTTTTTTTCAAACGTTGACTTCCCAATTGTTTTAACAATTAAAATTCAATCTTGTTAGTTGGTTACTCGTAGTAACCAAGAATTTTTTTATGGTTTTTTATTGGTGAATCTATATACTTTTGAGTGTATAGGCTATTATTAATTATTATAAATTTATTTCTTCTTTATAGAAAAATAATCCTTTTTAAATTTTGTTTATAATCCAATTTAATTTATCTAAGGTTTTTCTTTCTATTTTCTCTTAAGCTTATACATAGGTCTTTAATATTTTAATTTCCTTCAATTGTATTTATTTATTATTTACTATTTACTTAAAGTATCCTTACTCTAAACTATTTTCCTATGCCATCTTGCTCATATAGTATTATTTTATATTATTATTATTTTATATCTAACCCTGGGTTATCTTATATTTAAACACAGTTATTATATTAAACATAAAATTATACCTAGGTACAAGACCTTTGTGGCCTACACAATAAAAATTACACAAAATACAAACAAAATACAAAATTTATCAGCAGCAATATAGTCCACTGCTACAATTGATTGTTTTTCCATCTACAGTATAAATCTGTGAGATGCTCCTTTTTAACAATTTACCCTCTCACTATGTACACTATATCTCACTTTGTATACTATATGTCACTTTGTTATTGTTTATAGTGTTCTGTAGTACAAAGTATTCTATAGCTAGGTACATAATACCCATTTCTGACCTTTAGAGTGGGGTGATTGTGTTATCATATTTGGTCATGGGTTATGTAACGTTACAATATCCATTTCATCCTCTTTTTTGAAATTCTGTTATTTTGGTTAGTTGTTTGTACAACCTGGTATTTGTTTACATTTTGGGTAGCACATGTTTATTATGTTATTGTTCATGGCATAATGTCTGGTTTTAATACCTTTTCCTTATCTGTTTTGGTTAATTGGTTCTCCTATTCATTCTTCTATAACCTTATTTTCATTTTGGGTTTCATCAAATTATAATATTTAAAACATATAAACTATCTGGTTTTGTTATTTACGTTTCACTTAAAAGTTCTGTAACATTTTTGTCTCGATAAGTATTTCATTTATATACAGTAGAACTTGGCTAATTCGAAGCTGAAGGGACCAGTAAAAAATTCGAATTAGGAAAACTTTTAATAACGGTAGAAAAATCAAATCAAAAACCGAAATTCAGTAAAGCAATACGTTATTTTATTAAACAATTACCTTATACATATGTATTACAAACGTATAAACATGTTTCAGTACAAAATACAGCATTTACAGTTTTTTAAAAAAGCTAGAAACTTTTGATTGCATTTTGCAGTTAATACACTGAGTTGTAGTAAACTCTTCAAGTTTATTAAGTGCTTGGAAAATAGCGTCACTTACGTTCTGCAGCCCTTCAACAAACCGTCTCAAGTCTTGAATGTAATTTGATGCCTGTGAAGCCGTTGGAATCGGTATCTTTGGAAGTTCTAGCTGATCCCCTTCTTCATCTGAAGATGTACCATCATTTCTTTTGTTCATCAGCCACGATCTCCGCATCTGTCTGTTCACCGCACACCGCCAAGTCTTCATCCATGTTTACAAACTCTTCGTAACGAATGCCTGCGTCATGTCCAACATCTTCCCAGTTATCCATAGTGGGTACGACTTCTCTAGCAGCTTTATTCTCCTCTTCACCTTCAATGTGGCAGAAACCACCTTTACGAAAACAATTAGCAATTGTTTTTTGCGTAACGTGGTTCCAAGCACTGTTGCACATGCGGGCAGCTTGAAAGATGTTAATCTTGATATTTTCGTGCTCATCTAAATAAGCACCTGACAGAATGTTTTGGACCACAAGCCGTCTATAAAAATGCTTAACATTTTTTATTACACCTTGGTCCATAGGTTGAAATACTGAAGTCATGTTTGGAGGGAAAAACACAACCTTTACATTTTCCATCACACGAATAGTGTTGTGTGCTGTACAGTGTAACCAGACCTCTGTATGCCGGTCGTTACAAAAGATAAAAAGTTGATAGAAAATTTTATAAAAATAGAATTTTCAAATAGTAAAAGATTTTGTTTATGTTTATTAAGAGGTGTGTATAAGAAATAAATCTGTTTTAAAAGGTTCTTGTAAAAATTTTAATAACAGGCAGGTATTTATTGACCGCCGATGCACTTCTAGAAGATTTGAACCAAGTCTGGAGTTAAATAGTTTAACTCCAGTTAGCAATCGATTGGTGACTTTTCTGGCTGGTCCAATATCTCGTTCAAATAAAATATTTTCTTCTTAGTTAAGTCCTTCAGCCTTAATAAATACTCTTAAATTAACCTGTGAAATAAGTAACAGATAAGAAATAATGGAAATATATAGATTTATTGACAATTTAAATAAATAATCGATTTTTTATCGATGGAGAGCAATTATCGACTCTGTCTCGGGAATTATCAATTGTGTCATACAGAACAAAATTTATGATATTTAATATATTAAAAGACAGGTTCTTTGAGCGATTAAAATTAATAGTCAGAGAAGGGTGACGAGAAAGTATAACATTAACAATTAACACAAATATAATAATTATTATTCAATAGAATTTAAATAATTCCAATATGTAATATGTATGAATGCTGTCAAACCATACGCAGACGATGACGTCACTGCGGGATCGTGAAGGCTGGCTCTGCAGAATTAAAAGATGGCCGCTACTAGTCCTGGCGTAGTTACTGCAAAATCGACATGTCCGAAAAATCACGACAAAATTACCTTCGTGAATGTCTGAAATCTTCCCGCACTGGTGTAATATGCCTGTTAAGTTATTTGGTGTATTCTGACGAAGTGTTCTGTGTAAACTTGTGTTGGTTAGTTTATTTTGTATGTGTTCACTTCTGTGGATTAAAGTTTTCAAGATATGGTTAGGATTTGTAGAGTGAATTAGTTTAAATATAAGGTTTTACTGTTTTCTGTCACTCGTATCATGAAGTTAGATGTTTGTTTTCACTATTGTCGTGAACGTATGGATAGCTTTAGTTTTAAAAAGTGTCTAATTCGTCTAACTCTCGTTTCACTTATTTTAATGGCTAAACGCTAGTACCATTTTCGACTCGATTTAAAGAACGTTTTGTCACACAACTATTCAGCTTGATATTCAACAAAAGACTAATTAACTTGGTCATAAATCTGGCCCAGTTAATCTTTGAAAAAGTATTGTTAACATATTTCGATTACCTGTACACATGATAAAATATTACATTATATATGGAATTTATCTATTTTATTCATCACTTTTATGAATTATGAACCTTATTATTGGTTTAATCATCTCATTCCCTTTAAATTGATGTATTATAGTCCATATCTGTAGACATTTTGTGGAAATTAACAAATTTTGTTCACTTTTTGGAAATATAGGCTCAAAATTGGATTTCCGTCTTTATACAAAATTCCTCCATTTTAGGTATCAGTAATACTATTATAATAAATTTTAATTAGTCATATTCCTCTTCCTTTCCTTAAATACATATAAATTAAACCCTTGAACTGGTTTTTTGTGTTAATCTGTAAATTTGACATTGCTCTTGAAAATTAATTAATTTATATATTTTGAAAATTTACAAAATGTTAAGGTATATTTCCTTATTATCATTTTAACTCATAGGATCATTCCTAGTAGTGGTTAATTGAGTTATCTAATATAAATCTTGGTAGTTTACAGGATTTATAAGTGAATTATACTAGTTTATATTGGTTCTGTGATTTCACCAAATGGCCTAGATTTTAGAATTTTATATTTCTGTCTTTCTCAAATAAATTTAAACTTAACTCCTCCTCTGACTTTACATAATTACAATTATATGAAAATAACATGTCTTATAACTTATTGTGTAGTGTAGTAGTTAATTAATACTACGGTTATTAAAATAAATAATTATGAACATTGTTTAGCAATCTGCACAATTGAACATATTGCAGACATGGTTTGAACATATATCTTTTAACTATTTTTTAGTTAACATAGCATACCTATTTAAACATTATTAATGGTATGTAGGCTATTATTTAGCAAACATAATTCTTTTTAGAACACATAACATAAATCTTATTTTCTAATAACTCTTACAAATACATTTTACTAACACATTGATTTTAGGACTGTGAATAAACAGTCTATTTAAACATTTTACACTTATTAATATTATATTAATCCCAGTCCTTTCTGGTCTAAACCATTATTATTTGTGATCCCCTACATCAGTAAACATGAACTCCTATACTCTATTTATTATCATTTTTTACAAATGTCTTGTAAATAAAGATTTACATTGAAATAATAAAATACTGGAAATCTTCCATTTTATTATGCTGTTTATTATTAGATATTAAAGTTGTTATATTGCATACTGATAAGTTATAGCTTCACCAACTTTAAGTTTATTGCATTTCTAAAAAACACTTACACAAATTCACTTTCACTGTTGGTTCTGATATTTTGAGTCTTATTATCTCAGACCAGACCTTTAGTAATCATGGACTGTTAAGACTAGTTTATTTTCTTTATTACCCAATAGCTTTAGTCGATTCACTTCTTATAACGCTATACAGCACTTTAGTTTTTTAAATAATTACATTTTTATAGGATTTTGGGTATGTTATACTTTCTTTTGCATAGTTTTTGTGGGTTTGGGGTTGATAGTAGTTTATATAATAATAGGTTTTACAACGGTGTTTCTTTCATACTATTTCTTCCTCTCCTCCTGTCTTCTTTCTTGTCCTTCTTCGTATCTTCCTTCTGGTCTTCCTTCTTGTCCTTCTTCTAGTCTTCATTCTTGTCCGTCTTCTAGTCTTCATTCTTCTGGTTTTCTTGTCTTCCTTCTTCATTCTTTTGGTAAACCAAGGTACTTTGTGTTATCTCGACTGAGGTTTAGTTTGGAACATTTAATTTATTCACTGATACTGACTTTATTCTTCTCTACAGGTATCAGGGTATTGTTTTCTTCCTGATCACAAATTTTATTCTTCCCTTTTCTTGTTTTTGGGGTATTTTGGTATTCACTACTCTTTAATTGAGTCTCTTTTTTCTTGATATGGTCTTATATAACTGGTCTACTGCTCTTAGCTCCCTGGGTAAATTACTGATATGATACTATGAGTTGCTTCGATACTTTCTTTGGTTTTTTAAACAGTGGTTTTTATATATAATGTAATGAGGATTTTTATTTTATCGTGGTTCATTCCTTTGATTTATTTAAATGTCATTCAATATTATTATATCATTTGTTGGTGTAATTAAACTTTATGATTTCATATGACTTAAGATGTAGTGGATTTTATGTCACGCTACAGAATGCCCTTCTCCAGAAGTAATTTTTTCAGACTATACTTGCTTTGTCTGAAACAATTGCTTATGATAATTATTCTAGGTTTGTTACTATTTTGGACTTCCTTCCATTTTAAAATTTTCTTATTTATATTTGAGTTTATATCATTCTCACTTGATCTTCCTTGATAGTAATAGTCATCTGAGTTTCATATTTATTATTTCATTTTCATATTTCTTCTTAGTATTTTCTCCTTGGGATATTTCCTCCCTATCGTTCCCTACTTTGTGAGCTGGTTCAGTCCAGAGAGGCACTGTACGCTACTTTCCTCTACTGTCCAATACTTCACACATATTTGATTACAGAGGCAAATCATCTCTGCTCAAAAAACATATTAATCCTGCTGGAATTATCTTCAGACAGATTAAAAAAAAATTATTCAGAATAGTACACATTTGTTACTATTTAAAAAAAAAAATCTTTGGGATACTTCACTTATTACTTATTATATTTCTCAGAGATTTTAATATTCCTATCTCAGTTGTTCTTCTGACTCGTTAACTGGATGTTTCTTTCATTTGATATTATGGTAGGAAGCTCTTCTATTATTACGTTTTTCAACTTTTCTTATCATATAAATCTTTTGGTTATAAATTCTTTATTACCTTCTGGCTCTTTTATTATAAACTGCATTGTTTATTGTAGCATATCTTTATGACATTTTTAGACTGTTTCTTTGTTCTTAAATTTCCACTTGTTCTATTTTCTAGAATTTGTAGAACTATCATTATCATAATTGTCATTTAATTCATAAATCATTTTATATTAATTCGTTTAATTACATAAATCTTTGACATTATTCTCACATTATTCTTGTCATTGTTATTATACTTTCGAATGATGGTTTTTTATTAATTCCATAATGAGGTCATAATTTCTCCTCATACCACTTCAAAGTTTCATTATCTCATAATTCCAAATAAGTTTTTTCACTTTATTATATTCAATCACTCAAATCGTATTAAAGAATTTTTTCTTTTTTATTTCCTTTAGCATCATTTTATGGAAAGGTTTTTACTCTTCATATTGAAATTAGACATGATCATACTGTCCAGAATTATTTGTTTTAATTCTAAAGTCTGTTTCCTTTATTCATCCCATTATGATCCTTTGTTACCATGGTAATTATATTCTATGCTTACCATAAATATGGTATGAAATCTCTTCTGTTTATCTCACCAAAGTGTTTTATTAATAATTGGTTGGTAAGTTGTACTTATTCTTGGTTTGGAAACTTGATTTATACACAATTCAAAAATTCACTCTTCTTATATTATTCCATAAAGTTTTCTCAAATCATTTGTATGTAAGGTGGGTTTACCTGTGTGTTTGGCTGGTTTTATTTTTCTAAATTCTCTTGGTATTATTGTCAAAATGTTTCTCTTCAAATAAATATTTAGTAAGCTGTCCTTACTAGTTTTTGAATGTAGATGGTTTCTCATCTAAATTCTCTCCTTCTTTATTATTATCTTATAGCCATAAAGTTTTTCTTCAAATAATTATTTATGTAAGATTGGCTTACAAGTGTTTTAGAATTTTGAGGATTTTCAAAATTCTATTTTATATATCTTCTTACAAAATGTTTCTTCTCAAATAAATTGTATGTAATGGGCTTACATTGTTATTAGAATTTAGTGGATTTTAAATTCTTCTTGTACATATCTTCTAAATGGTTTCATTAATAATAGTTTAGTAAGATGTACTTACTTTTTCTTTGGAATTTTTAGGATTTTCTCAAATTCTGTTATTGTTTTATTCTTTTTTCCAAATAGTTTCTTTCAAATAAATTGTATGTAATTGGCTTACATTGTGTTTAGAATTTGGATAATTTTAAATTCTTCTTGTACATATCTTCTAAATGGTTTCATTAATAATAGTTTAGTAAGATGTACTTACTTTTTCTTTGGAATTTTTAGGATTTTCTCAAATTCTAATATTGTTATATTCTTCTTTCCAAATAGTTTCTTTCAAATAAATTGTATGTAATTGGCTTACATTGTTATTAGAATTTAGTGGATTTTAAATTCTATTTTATATATCTTCTTTCAAAATGTTTCTTCTCAAATAAATTGTATGTAATGGGCTTACATTGTTTTTAGAATTTGGGGAATTTGTTCAAAATTCTTCTTGTTATATTCTTCTAAATGGTTTCATTAATAATAGTGTAGTAAGATGTACTTACTTTTTCTTTGGAATTTTTAGGATTTTTTCAAATTCTGTTATTGTTTTATTCTTTTTTCCAAATAGTTTCTTTCAAATAAATTGTATGTAATTGGCTTACATTGTGTTTAGAATTTGGATAATTTAATCATAAAATTTCTTCATGGATGCCTGGTTAAAGACACCCTTGACTTTATTTGAATTCATTTCCTTGATTTCGTATGTGTTGTTGTTATTGTCCTTTGAGACAATATAGGGACCAGTGTACAGGAGGAATAACTTTTTTGTTATCCCCTCTAAGGAACTGGGTAATTCCCTATTCTTCAACAACACCTTCTCTCCAACGGTATAATGAATAACCTTACCCATGCTTTTATTGTATTTATTCCGCCGTTTCTCCTGATCTTCGGCCACCTTATTACAAAATTGAATTCTATCAAATCTATATTTATGCTCTCTGGGGAACTCCAAGATATCTTCAATCTCTCTAGGGGGTTGTCTCTCGTACATTGCGGAGTATGGGGTTATTCCTATGGCTGGATGGTAGGCCAGGTTGAGGAATTCTTCAGTGGCCTCCAAGTATTCTTGCCACCTTCTCTGCTGATCATGGCAATACGTTCTTAATAGGCGCCCCACCTCTCGCAAGACTCTTTCGGCCGGGTTACTGTTTGGGTGGTATACGGATGTCTTGTATGTATGAACCCCCATGGACAGCAGTGTATCCCGCCATTTCCTCCCCTTGAATTGTGTTCCGAAGGTCGGTTATGATCGATACCGGTTTTCCGACGGTTGGGAAGTACTGGTTGATCAGGATATCAAGAACTTTATTCGTAGTCGCCCGATTCGCTGGGTATAGCTTCACGAACTTGGTATAATGGTCCATTATGATGACGATATATTTGTATCGGTGGCGGCCTCCACTGCGGGGAAATGGCCCACAGATATCCAGGAATACCTTCTCAAGTTTCGACTGCGATGTTATTGGAATCATCTGCCCTTCTCTTTTCTCGTTGTTAGTTTTTACGAGTTGGCAAATGCGACAGTTTCTAATGTACCTCCGAACCTTCCGATTTATGCCTTTGATATGGCAGCTCTCTTCCAGGGCCTTTACCACCTTTAAAGCGCCCATATGCCCATATCGAACATGATAACTAAACACTATTTCTTTCTCGATATGGGTCGGAATTATTACCTTCCATTCCTCCTTATATAATGATGGTTTGGAAAACAGGATTCCATTATGTATAGTATAATATTGGGATATTGTCTCATCCCCTGCTTCCAATCTTGAGATAATAGTAATTAATTTCGGGTCAGCTTGTTGGTGTGTGCTTAGTTGTTCCAGAACTGATTGTAGACCGGCGCTGCTGCTGAGAATATGGTATACCTTCAGAATACTCTCCTTCTCCCCCTCGAACGTCTGTTTGTCAATGTCTACTCTAGACAATACGTCCGCGACGACATTCTTCCTTCCGGGGATATACTCCCACTTAAGGTCGTATTCTTGCAGCAATAGTATCCACCGCGTTAACCTTCCATGGCTCAACTTACATCTCTTAAGGAACGAGATAGATTTATGGTCTGTCCGGACGGTAACGGGATAACCAAGAATATATGTGCGGAACTTTCCGCACACGAACACGACACTCAATAACTCTTTTTCTGTCACGTGATAGTTTTTCTCACTCTGGTTCAGAGCTCTGCTGGCAAAGCAGATTACAAGATGTTCGCCCTCCTCATCCTCTTGATATAAGGTAGTGCCGAGGCTGATGTCACTGGCATCACAATTAAGAAAGAAAGGCTTGTTAAAATCTGGATGGCGGAGTATAATGTGTTTAAGGAATTTTTGTTTTATAAGAGTTAATATATTTTGTTGTTCATTACCCCAGATCCATTTATTTTTAGATGACAGTTGCGGCTGAAATCTGGCAGTCAGTTCTGAGTACTTTTCCTGGAACTTGCGGTAATAATTACAGAGTCCCAGGAACGACTGTAACTGCCTTCGATTCTTAGGTGTAGGAAAGTTCTGAATTGCTTCGACTTTTTCAGCCGACGGTGAGATTCCCTTATCATTTAATATGAAGCCAAAGAATTGTATCTCTTTAGCAATAAAATGAGATTTTGCTAACTTCAGCGTAATATTGTTTGCTGCTAGCTTCTGTAAGACGTGTTCCACACGGTAGCAGTGTTCCTCCCAAGTTTCTGAGGACACTAGCAAGTCATCGACGTATACGGTGGTGAATTGTAGTGCTTCTTGGCCAAGTATCTGATCCATGCAGTGCACAAAGACTGCGACTGAGTTTACCAGTCCGAAGGGCAACCTCTTAAACTGGTAGTTCCGCCCTTCGAATATAAAGGCCAGATACTGGCGACTCTGTGGATGTAATTCCACCTGCCAGTATCCGCACACCGTATCCCAGGTAGTGAAGTATTTGGTACCGTGGAATCGTTTTAAGATCTCCTCAATCTCACCGGGCGAAGTCCTGTCATTAATGATCATCTTATTTATTTCGCGCGCATCTAAACACAAACGGACTTGTCCGTTTTTCTTAGGAATAGCCACGATAGGACTTGTATATGGGGAATGGCTACTCTCTATAATGTCACGGTTAATCATTTGCTCTATTTCAGCTCTTACTGCTTGCTTTCGTGATTGCGCAATGGGGTAAGACTTCCGGTTAAAGTCCACTGTGTCTCAGAATTGTAGAGTACACTGGAAGTTCTTCACTTTACCGGGCTCATCAGAAAAGACTAATTTATATTTGTTGTATATGTCTATTAATTTGTTCGCTTGGTTTGTTGTTAAACCTTCGCCAGTTATACCGCTCCGGAAAACCCTGATCTCCTGGATTTTTTGTGACCATAAATCTTCATTGGAGGTGTCGTCTATTCTCTGTTCAATTATAGATGTTGGATGGATGTAATTAATTTTTCGGATTTGCTGATGGATACTATCGGGAACGACTTGGTCACTACCCACCAAGTTCGCCGTCCAAGTATGTCCGTTAGAAAACAGCGACAATGTTTCAGTTCTCAGATCAATGATGGCGGAATTCCTCCTAAGCACATCACACCCGACCAGTATATTAAATGGCAGACCGCTCGCCACCAAGAATTCCATGTCAATCGCTATACCACAGCTCATCACACTGGCGGAGACTTGTCTACGTATAGTTTTGTTTTGTCGGCCGGTTGCACCCAACAAAACAATATTACTCAATGGCAATGTTGGTAAAGTTCTCCCGCACTCTTGCTGTATCCTCTCCAATTCCGTCATACTTATTATTGACACATTCGACCCAGTATCGATCATTAACTTGGCTGGTATGCCTTCTACCTTGGCGTCGACATGTATAATTTCATTATTGAAGTTATTGGTGGGACTCCTGTTATCCTCTTCCAATAACTCCTGTCTGATATCCTTTAGGTAGTTGCACCCGATGATTGTGATTATTCTCAAAATTGCACTCATTATGATTATTATACCCAGTAGTTAAGAGCAGTAACGGGTTCTAGCGATTTATTACTGCCTGTGCCCGTTTAAAGGCTCGGCATCATTGTTCCTTTGAGCCATACTAGTCGATGCCTCATTTGGGATGCTCAGAGTGGTTACCTGCCGATCGGTCCTATGGTCTTCCGGTCGTTCATGGTTCGACCTCCGTTCAGTGTTGTCCAAACTATTGCTCCTACGCGCCGGATAGTACCTTGGTTGGTCCCGTTCTAGGCTCCTCCGCCTTTCTTCATATCCTCGGTAGCTATTTCGTCTATTGTGATCGAATCTCCACTGTCTTCCATCTGTGGCTCGTATGAAGTTCACTCTAGGGCGAGGAAACCTATTATTATTAAAATTACCATTATTGGGACCCGTACGATTGGTATTATTAGGGTAAGGACTATTACCATAATTGGGGCTTCTCTGACTATTTGCGTTATTAGGGTAGGGATTGCGGTTACCCTGATAACCATTAGAGGGTCAATTCGGGTTTTGATAATTTGGACCCGTATTATTATTATCATTGTAATTAGTATTGTTCACATTATTTCCATTATTATTAGGACCGTTATTTCGCGGATATGCCCGGCCTCCTTGGTACCCAGTATTTATGTGGTTCGTACCCTGGTTATTGTTCTGGTACGTCCTTGGTTCGGGCCCATCACTTCTTCTACGACTCTGTCGGTAGTAGTCTTCATTTTCATAATTTTCTAGGAGTTCTGTCATTGCCTGGATGGTTTTTATCTGGCTGCCCCTCCTCGCATGAATCACCTCCTCATCATAATGGTAAGACAACTTATTTATTAGGCACTCCTCCGGTATGGCTGGTTCTAAGTGCTTGGCCATACACACCTTGCCGAGGAAATAAGCTGTCATTGAACTGCCGACTTGTGGTTTGTAGCGGCCATGGCATATATTATCTCTTATTAGATTTTGCGTGGTTTCTGACCAGTATTTGGCCTTGAACAGGCTCTTGAATTGTTCATAATTGTCGATTTCGCTCCGGTTGGCCATCCACCAATGGTCATTCACCTCCCGAAACGACTCGTCAAGGATTTCTCTGTTCTGGACCCATCGGTTCCCTCGGTGTTTCTCGAGGTACTCCTCTATTCGTGCCAAGAACGCCATAGGCTTCCGTTTGTATTGCCGGAAATTGAGCCATTCTCTGTTCTCTGACATGGGGAAATTGTGATATCCAGATGGTCTGTTCCTTATTAACTCTATCTCCTCCTGGCTCTGACGCACCTGTCCGGTTATGTTTGACATAGCGGCTTCCACTCCGTCGCATCTTTCTGTTACTTGGGTCCTCACTTTATTTACTTCTTCCAAGGCAAATTTCTTGGTCTCCTCCATTCTTGTTTTCTGTTGTTCTTGGACCTGAGTAATCTCCTTTGTTATTACTTCCCGGACTTATAGCACTTCGTTTTCTGTATGACGACATCTTTCGTCTACTTCTCGGATCTGCTGGTTAACAACCACAACTTCCTGTTCTAATTTCTTGACGATTGACTTCTTCGTCTCAGTTATCTTTTTATCGTTATATTTTAAGTTAACTCCTCCTTAGCTAGCTCAATCCTCTCGTCTAACTTATTCATGCTCTCTTGGTTAACTTCCCTTAGTTCTTCTCTCAGCAGTTGATTGTCCTCTCTCAATTCTTCCAATCTTTCCCCCATCGTCTCTTCCATTTTCCTGTTATTTTCCCTTAATTCTTCCTTTAATTGTTGGTTGTCATTTTCTATTTTCCTACTGGTTTCTTCCATCTTCTCTTCCAAATTCTTATTATTTTCTTCCATTTTCCTTTCCATCTTCTTACTGCTTTCTTCAATCCTCCTATTAGTATTTTCTATCTTCCGGCCCAATTCTTCCTTTGTGGATCGGTTGTCTTCCTTCAAATCTTCTTTCAATTCCTGATTCATTTTCTTACTACTTTCTTCCATGTCCTTGTTAGTGGAATCCATTTTCTTACTCAAGGATTGGTTGTCCCTTTTCAGGTCTTCCATCTTCTTACTGGTTTCTTCCATTTTCTCCAGCATCCGCCTGAGCATTCCTTGTGTTGTCATGTCCTCTGTTTGTGAAGGTTTCTCCTTCTCTGGGACATGGACTTCTCCTGTCTGCGTCGTTACTTCATGTTGTTCCTCTGGTGGTGCTAGTTGTTTCGGTTCCGCCTGGATTAGTAACACTTTCGGATCCTCCACAGGTGTTGCCTCCTTATCCCCCATGTCAACCTCTTTTTCGGCCTCTGCCGCCCTCTTTTTCGACGTAGCTCGTCTTTGCATCTTTCTCTGTCTCTATTTATTAATCGCTGCCAAGCTTAGATTATTAAGCCCTCTAAGTTGGACGCCACTTTGTAACCAGTTACCTCTGTATGCCGGTCGTTACAAAAGATAAAAAGTTGATAGAAAATTTTATAAAAATAGAATTTTCAAATAGTAAAAGATTTTGTTTATGTTTATTAAGAGGTGTGTATAAGAAATAAATCTGTTTTAAAAGGTTCTTGTAAAAATTTTAATAACAGGCAGGTATTTATTGACCGCCGATGCACTTCTAGAAGATTTGAACCAAGTCTGGAGTTAAATAGTTTAACTCCAGTTAGCAATCGATTGGTGACTTTTCTGGCTGGTCCAATATCTCGTTCAAATAAAATATTTTCTTCTTAGTTAAGTCCTTCAGCCTTAATAAATACTCTTAAATTAACCTGTGAAATAAGTAACAGATAAGAAATAATGGAAATATATAGATTTATTGACAATTTAAATAAATAATCGATTTTTTATCGATGGAGAGCAATTATCGACTCTGTCTCGGGAATTATCGATTGTGTCATACAGAACAAAATTTATGATATTTAATATATTAAAAGACAGGTTCTTTGAGCGATTAAAATTAATAGTCAGAGAAGGGTGACGAGAAAGTATAACATTAACAATTAACACAAATATAATAATTATTATTCAATAGAATTTAAATAATTCCAATATGTAATGTGTATGAATGCTGTCAAACCATACGCAGACGATGACGTCACTGCGGGATCGTGAAGGCTGGCTCTGCAGAATTAAAAGATGGCCGCTACTAGTCCTGGCGTAGTTACTGCAAAATCGACATGTCCGAAAAATCACGACAAAATTACCTTCATGAATGTCTGAAATCTTCCCGCACTGGTGTAATATGCCTGTTAAGTTATTTGGTGTATTCTGACGAAGTGTTCTGTGTAAACTTGTGTTGGTTAGTTTATTTTGTATGTGTTCACTTCTGTGGATTAAAGTTTTCAAGATATGGTTAGGATTTGTAGAGTGAATTAGTTTAAATATAAGGTTTTACTGTTTTCTGTCACTCGTATCATGAAGTTAGATGTTTGTTTTCACTATTGTCGTGAACGTATGGATAGCTTTAGTTTTAAAAAGTGTCTAATTCGTCTAACTCTCGTTTCACTTATTTTAATGGCTAAACGCTAGTACCATTTTCGACTCGATTTAAAGAACGTTTTGTCACACAACTATTCAGCTTGATATTCAACAAAAGACTAATTAACTTGGTCATAAATCTGGCCCAGTTAATCTTTGAAAAAGTATTGTTAACATATTTCGATTACCTGTACACATGATAAAATATTACATTATATATGGAATTTATCTATTTTATTCATCACTTTTATGAATTATGAACCTTATTATTGGTTTAATCATCTCATTCCCTTTAAATTGATGTATTATAGTCCATATCTGTAGACATTTTGTGGAAATTAACAAATTTTGTTCACTTTTTGGAAATATAGGCTCAAAATTGGATTTCCGTCTTTATACAAAATTCCTCCATTTTAGGTATCAGTAATACTATTATAATAAATTTTAATTAGTCATATTCCTCTTCCTTTCCTTAAATACATATAAATTAAACCCTTGAACTGGTTTTTTGTGTTAATCTGTAAATTTGACATTGCTCTTGAAAATTAATTAATTTATATATTTTGAAAATTTACAAAATGTTAAGGTATATTTCCTTATTATCATTTTAACTCATAGGATCATTCCTAGTAGTGGTTAATTGAGTTATCTAATATAAATCTTGGTAGTTTACAGGATTTATAAGTGAATTATACTAGTTTATATTGGTTCTGTGATTTCACCAAATGGCCTAGATTTTAGAATTTTATATTTCTGTCTTTCTCAAATAAATTTAAACTTAACTCCTCCTCTGACTTTACATAATTACAATTATATGAAAATAACATGTCTTATAACTTATTGTGTAGTGTAGTAGTTAATTAATACTACGGTTATTAAAATAAATAATTATGAACATTGTTTAGCAATCTGCACAATTGAACATATTGCAGACATGGTTTGAACATATATCTTTTAACTATTTTTTAGTTAACATAGCATACCTATTTAAACATTATTAATGGTATGTAGGCTATTATTTAGCAAACATAATTCTTTTTAGAACACATAACATAAATCTTATTTTCTAATAACTCTTACAAATACATTTTACTAACACATTGATTTTAGGACTGTGAATAAACAGTCTATTTAAACATTTTACACTTATTAATATTATATTAATCCCAGTCCTTTCTGGTCTAAACCATTATTATTTGTGATCCCCTACATCAGTAAACATGAACTCCTATACTCTATTTATTATCATTTTTTACAAATGTCTTGTAAATAAAGATTTACATTGAAATAATAAAATACTGGAAATCTTCCATTTTATTATGCTGTTTATTATTAGATATTAAAGTTGTTATATTGCATACTGATAAGTTATAGCTTCACCAACTTTAAGTTTATTGCATTTCTAAAAAACACTTACACAAATTCACTTTCACTGTTGGTTCTGATATTTTGAGTCTTATTATCTCAGACCAGACCTTTAGTAATCATGGACTGTTAAGACTAGTTTATTTTCTTTATTACCCAATAGCTTTAGTCGATTCACTTCTTATAACGCTATACAGCACTTTAGTTTTTTAAATAATTACATTTTTATAGGATTTTGGGTATGTTATACTTTCTTTTGCATAGTTTTTGTGGGTTTGGGGTTGATAGTAGTTTATATAATAATAGGTTTTACAACGGTGTTTCTTTCATACTATTTCTTCCTCTCCTCCTGTCTTCTTTCTTGTCCTTCTTCGTATCTTCCTTCTGGTCTTCCTTCTTGTCCTTCTTCTAGTCTTCATTCTTGTCCGTCTTCTAGTCTTCATTCTTCTGGTTTTCTTGTCTTCCTTCTTCATTCTTTTGGTAAACCAAGGTACTTTGTGTTATCTCGACTGAGGTTTAGTTTGGAACATTTAATTTATTCACTGATACTGACTTTATTCTTCTCTACAGGTATCAGGGTATTGTTTTCTTCCTGATCACAAATTTTATTCTTCCCTTTTCTTGTTTTTGGGGTATTTTGGTATTCACTACTCTTTAATTGAGTCTCTTTTTTCTTGATATGGTCTTATATAACTGGTCTACTGCTCTTAGCTCCCTGGGTAAATTACTGATATGATACTATGAGTTGCTTCGATACTTTCTTTGGTTTTTTAAACAGTGGTTTTTATATATAATGTAATGAGGATTTTTATTTTATCGTGGTTCATTCCTTTGATTTATTTAAATGTCATTCAATATTATTATATCATTTGTTGGTGTAATTAAACTTTATGATTTCATATGACTTAAGATGTAGTGGATTTTATGTCACGCTACAGAATGCCCTTCTCCAGAAGTAATTTTTTCAGACTATACTTGCTTTGTCTGAAACAATTGCTTATGATAATTATTCTAGGTTTGTTACTATTTTGGACTTCCTTCCATTTTAAAATTTTCTTATTTATATTTGAGTTTATATCATTCTCACTTGATCTTCCTTGATAGTAATAGTCATCTGAGTTTCATATTTATTATTTCATTTTCATATTTCTTCTTAGTATTTTCTCCTTGGGATATTTCCTCCCTATCGTTCCCTACTTTGTGAGCTGGTTCAGTCCAGAGAGGCACTGTACGCTACTTTCCTCTACTGTCCAATACTTCACACATATTTGATTACAGAGGCAAATCATCTCTGCTCAAAAAACATATTAATCCTGCTGGAATTATCTTCAGACAGATTAAAAAAAAATTATTCAGAATAGTACACATTTGTTACTATTTAAAAAAAAAAATCTTTGGGATACTTCACTTATTACTTATTATATTTCTCAGAGATTTTAATATTCCTATCTCAGTTGTTCTTCTGACTCGTTAACTGGATGTTTCTTTCATTTGATATTATGGTAGGAAGCTCTTCTATTATTACGTTTTTCAACTTTTCTTATCATATAAATCTTTTGGTTATAAATTCTTTATTACCTTCTGGCTCTTTTATTATAAACTGCATTGTTTATTGTAGCATATCTTTATGACATTTTTAGACTGTTTCTTTGTTCTTAAATTTCCACTTGTTCTATTTTCTAGAATTTGTAGAACTATCATTATCATAATTGTCATTTAATTCATAAATCATTTTATATTAATTCGTTTAATTACATAAATCTTTGACATTATTCTCACATTATTCTTGTCATTGTTATTATACTTTCGAATGATGGTTTTTTATTAATTCCATAATGAGGTCACAATTTCTCCTCATACCACTTCAAAGTTTCATTATCTCATAATTCCAAATAAGTTTTTTCACTTTATTATATTCAATCACTCAAATCGTATTAAAGAATTTTTTCTTTTTTATTTCCTTTAGCATCATTTTATGGAAAGGTTTTTACTCTTCATATTGAAATTAGACATGATCATACTGTCCAGAATTATTTGTTTTAATTCTAAAGTCTGTTTCCTTTATTCATCCCATTATGATCCTTTGTTACCATGGTAATTATATTCTATGCTTACCATAAATATGGTATGAAATCTCTTCTGTTTATCTCACCAAAGTGTTTTATTAATAATTGGTTGGTAAGTTGTACTTATTCTTGGTTTGGAAACTTGATTTATACACAATTCAAAAATTCACTCTTCTTATATTATTCCATAAAGTTTTCTCAAATCATTTGTATGTAAGGTGGGTTTACCTGTGTGTTTGGCTGGTTTTATTTTTCTAAATTCTCTTGGTATTATTGTCAAAATGTTTCTCTTCAAATAAATATTTAGTAAGCTGTCCTTACTAGTTTTTGAATGTAGATGGTTTCTCATCTAAATTCTCTCCTTCTTTATTATTATCTTATAGCCATAAAGTTTTTCTTCAAATAATTATTTATGTAAGATTGGCTTACAAGTGTTTTAGAATTTTGAGGATTTTCAAAATTCTATTTTATATATCTTCTTACAAAATGTTTCTTCTCAAATAAATTGTATGTAATGGGCTTACATTGTTATTAGAATTTAGTGGATTTTAAATTCTTCTTGTACATATCTTCTAAATGGTTTCATTAATAATAGTTTAGTAAGATGTACTTACTTTTTCTTTGGAATTTTTAGGATTTTCTCAAATTCTGTTATTGTTTTATTCTTTTTTCCAAATAGTTTCTTTCAAATAAATTGTATGTAATTGGCTTACATTGTGTTTAGAATTTGGATAATTTTAAATTCTTCTTGTACATATCTTCTAAATGGTTTCATTAATAATAGTTTAGTAAGATGTACTTACTTTTTCTTTGGAATTTTTAGGATTTTCTCAAATTCTAATATTGTTATATTCTTCTTTCCAAATAGTTTCTTTCAAATAAATTGTATGTAATTGGCTTACATTGTTATTAGAATTTAGTGGATTTTAAATTCTATTTTATATATCTTCTTTCAAAATGTTTCTTCTCAAATAAATTGTATGTAATGGGCTTACATTGTTTTTAGAATTTGGGGAATTTGTTCAAAATTCTTCTTGTTATATTCTTCTAAATGGTTTCATTAATAATAGTGTAGTAAGATGTACTTACTTTTTCTTTGGAATTTTTAGGATTTTTTCAAATTCTGTTATTGTTTTATTCTTTTTTCCAAATAGTTTCTTTCAAATAAATTGTATGTAATTGGCTTACATTGTGTTTAGAATTTGGATAATTTAATCATAAAATTTCTTCATGGATGCCTGGTTAAAGACACCCTTGACTTTATTTGAATTCATTTCCTTGATTTCGTATGTGTTGTTGTTATTGTCCTTTGAGACAATATAGGGACCAGTGTACAGGAGGAATAACTTTTTTGTTATCCCCTCTAAGGAACTGGGTAATTCCCTATTCTTCAACAACACCTTCTCTCCAACGGTATAATGAATAACCTTACCCATGCTTTTATTGTATTTATTCCGCCGTTTCTCCTGATCTTCGGCCACCTTATTACAAAATTGAATTCTATCAAATCTATATTTATGCTCTCTGGGGAACTCCAAGATATCTTCAATCTCTCTAGGGGGTTGTCTCTCGTACATTGCGGAGTATGGGGTTATTCCTATGGCTGGATGGTAGGCCAGGTTGAGGAATTCTTCAGTGGCCTCCAAGTATTCTTGCCACCTTCTCTGCTGATCATGGCAATACGTTCTTAATAGGCGCCCCACCTCTCGCAAGACTCTTTCGGCCGGGTTACTGTTTGGGTGGTATACGGATGTCTTGTATGTATGAACCCCCATGGACAGCAGTGTATCCCGCCATTTCCTCCCCTTGAATTGTGTTCCGAAGGTCGGTTATGATTGATACCGGTTTTCCGACGGTTGGGAAGTACTGGTTGATCAGGATATCAAGAACTTTATTCGTAGTCGCCCGATTCGCTGGGTATAGCTTCACGAACTTGGTATAATGGTCCATTATGATGACGATATATTTGTATCGGTGGCGGCCTCCACTGCGGGGAAATGGCCCACAGATATCCAGGAATACCTTCTCAAGTTTCGACTGCGATGTTATTGGAATCATCTGCCCTTCTCTTTTCTCGTTGTTAGTTTTTACGAGTTGGCAAATGCGACAGTTTCTAATGTACCTCCGAACCTTCCGATTTATGCCTTTGATATGGCAGCTCTCTTCCAGGGCCTTTACCACCTTTAAAGCGCCCATATGCCCATATCGAACATGATAACTAAACACTATTTCTTTCTCGATATGGGTCGGAATTATTACCTTCCATTCCTCCTTATATAATGATGGTTTGGAAAACAGGATTCCATTATGTATAGTATAATATTGGGATATTGTCTCATCCCCTGCTTCCAATCTTGAGATAATAGTAATTAATTTCGGGTCAGCTTGTTGGTGTGTGCTTAGTTGTTCCAGAACTGATTGTAGACCGGCGCTGCTGCTGAGAATATGGTATACCTTCAGAATACTCTCCTTCTCCCCCTCGAACGTCTGTTTGTCAATGTCTACTCTAGACAATACGTCCGCGACGACATTCTTCCTTCCGGGGATATACTCCCACTTAAGGTCGTATTCTTGCAGCAATAGTATCCACCGCGTTAACCTTCCATGGCTCAACTTACATCTCTTAAGGAACGAGATAGATTTATGGTCTGTCCGGACGGTAACGGGATAACCAAGAATATATGTGCGGAACTTTCCGCACGCGAACACGACACTCAATAACTCTTTTTCTGTCACGTGATAGTTTTTCTCACTCTGGTTCAGAGCTCTGCTGGCAAAGCAGATTACAAGATGTTCATCCTCTTGATATAAGGTAGTGCCGAGGCTGATGTCACTGGCATCACAATTAAGAAAGAAAGGCTTGTTAAAATCTGGATGGCGGAGTATAATGTGTTTAAGGAATTTTTGTTTTATAAGAGTTAATATATTTTGTTGTTCATTACCCCAGATCCATTTATTTTTAGATGACAGTTGCGGCTGAAATCTGGCAGTCAGTTCTGAGTACTTTTCCTGGAACTTGCGGTAATAATTACAGAGTCCCAGGAACGACTGTAACTGCCTTCGATTCTTAGGTGTAGGAAAGTTCTGAATTGCTTCGACTTTTTCAGCCGACGGTGAGATTCCCTTATCATTTAATATGAAGCCTAAGAATTGTATCTCTTTAGCAATAAAATGAGATTTTGCTAACTTCAGCGTAATATTGTTTGCTGCTAGCTTCTGTAAGACGTGTTCCACACGGTAGCAGTGTTCCTCCCAAGTTTCTGAGGACACTAGCAAGTCATCGACGTATACGGTGGTGAATTGTAGTGCTTCTTGGCCAAGTATCTGATCCATGCAGTGCACAAAGACTGCGACTGAGTTTACCAGTCCGAAGGGCAACCTCTTAAACTGGTAGTTCCGCCCTTCGAATATAAAGGCCAGATACTGGCGACTCTGTGGATGTAATTCCACCTGCCAGTATCCGCACACCGTATCCCAGGTAGTGAAGTATTTGGTACCGTGGAATCGTTTTAAGATCTCCTCAATCTCACCGGGTGAAGTCCTGTCATTAATGATCATCTTATTTATTTCGCGCGCATCTAAACACAAACGGACTTGTCCGTTTTTCTTAGGAATAGCCACGATAGGACTTGTATATGGGGAATGGCTACTCTCTATAATGTCACGGTTAATCATTTGCTCTATTTCAGCTCTTACTGCTTGCTTTCGTGATTGCGCAATGGGGTAAGACTTCCGGTTAAAGTCCACTGTGTCTCAGAATTGTAGAGTACACTGGAAGTTCTTCACTTTACCGGGCTCATCAGAAAAGACTAATTTATATTTGTTGTATATGTCTATTAATTTGTTCGCTTGGTTTGTTGTTAAACCTTCGCCAGTTATACCGCTCCGGAAAACCCTGATATCCTGGATTTTTTGTGACCATAAATCTTCATTGGAGGTGTCGTCTATTCTCTGTTCAATTATAGATGTTGGATGGATGTAATTAATTTTTCGGATTTGCTGATGGATACTATCGGGAACGACTTGGTCACTACCCACCAAGTTCGCCGTCCAAGTATGTCCGTTAGAAAACAGCGACAATGTTTCAGTTCTCAGATCAATGATGGCGGAATTCCTCCTAAGCACATCACACCCAACCAGTATATTAAATGGCAGACCGCTCGTGACCAAGAATTCCATGTCAATCGCTATACCACAGCTCATCACACTGGCAGAGACTTGTCTACGTATAGTTTTGTTTTGTCGGCCGGTTGCACCCAACAAAACAATATTATTCAATGGCAATGTTGGTAAAGTTCTCCCGCACTCTTGCTGTATCCTCTCCAATTCCGTCGTACTTATTATTGACACGTTCGACCCAGTATCGATCATTAACTTGGCTGGTATGCCTTCTACCTTGGCGTCGACATGTATAATTTCATTATTGAAGTTATTGGTGGGACTCCTGTTATCCTCTTCCAATAACTCCTGTCTGATGTCCTTTAGGTAGTTGCACCCGATGATTGTGATACGATTGTGATTATTCTCAAAATTGCACTCATTATGATTATTATACCCAGTAGTTAAGAGCAGTAACGGGTTCTAGCGATTTATTACTGCCTGTGCCCGTTTAAAGGCTCGGCATCATTGTTCCTTTGAGCCATACTAGTCGATGCCTCATTTGGGGTGCTCAGAGTGGTTACCTGCCGATCGGTCCTATGGTCTTCCAGTCGTTCATGGTTCGACCTCCGTTCAGTGTTGTCCAAACTATTGCTCCTACGCGCCGGATAGTACCTTGGTTGGTCCCGTTCTAGGCTCCTCCGCCTTTCTTCATATCCTCGGTAGCTATTTCGTCTATTGTGATCGAATCTCCGCTGTCTTCCATCTGTGGCTCGTATGAAGTTCACTCTAGGGCGAGGAAACCTATTATTATTAAAATTACCATTATTGGGACCCGTACGATTGGTATTATTAGGGTAAGGACTATTACCATAATTGGGGCTTCTCTGACTATTTGCGTTATTAGGGTAGGGATTGCGGTTACCCTGATAACCATTAGAGGGTCGATTCGGGTTTTGATAATTTGGACCCGTATTATTATTATCATTGTAATTAGTATTGTTCACATTATTTCCATTATTATTAGGACCGTTATTTCGCGGATATGCCCGGCCTCCTTGGTACCCAGTATTTATGTGGTTCGTACCCTGGTTATTGTTCTGGTACGTCCTTGGTTCGGGCCCATCACTTCTTCTACGACTCTGTCGGTAGTAGTCTTCATTTTCATAATTTTCTAGGAGTTCTGTCATTGCCTGGATGGTTTTTATCTGGCTGCCCCTCCTCGCATGAATCACCTCCTCATCATAATGGTAAGACAACTTATTTATTAGGCACTCCTCCGGTATGGCTGGTTCTAAGTGCTTGGCCATACACACCTTGCCGAGGAAATAAGCTGTCATTAAACTGCCGACTTGTGGTTTGTAGCGGCCATGGCATATATTATCTCTTATTAGATTTTGCGTGGTTTCTGACCAGTATTTGGCCTTGAACAGGCTCTTGAATTGTTCATAATTGTCGATTTCGCTCCGGTTGGCCATCCACCAATGGTCATTCACCTCCCGAAACGACTCGTCAAGGATTTCTCTGTTCTGGACCCATCGGTTCCCTCGGTGTTTCTCGAGGTACTCCTCTATTCGTGCCAAGAACACCATAGGCTTCCGTTTGTATTGCCGGAAATTGAGCCATTCTCTGTTCTCTGACATGGGGAAATTGTGATATCCAGATGGTCTGTTCCTTATTAACTCTATCTCCTCCTGGCTCTGACGCACCTGTCCGGTTATGTTTGACATAGCGGCTTCCACTCCGTCGCATCTTTCTGTTACTTGGGTCCTCACTTTATTTACTTCTTCCAAGGCAAATTTCTTGGTCTCCTCCATTCTTGTTTTCTGTTGTTCTTGGACCTGAGTAATCTCCTTTGTTATTACTTCCCGGACTTATAGCACTTCGTTTTCTGTATGACGACATCTTTCGTCTACTTCTCGGATCTGCTGGTTAACAACCACAACTTCCTGTTCTAATTTCTTGACGATTGACTTCTTCGTCTCAGTTATCTTTTTATCGTTATATTTTAAGTTAACTCCTCCTTAGCTAGCTCAATCCTCTCGTCTAACTTATTCATGCTCTCTTGGTTAACTTCCCTTAGTTCTTCTCTCAGCAGTTGATTGTCCTCTCTCAATTCTTCCAATCTTTCCCCCATCGTCTCTTCCATTTTCCTGTTATTTTCCCTTAATTCTTCCTTTAATTGTTGGTTGTCATTTTCTATTTTCCTACTGGTTTCTTCCATCTTCTCTTCCAAATTCTTATTATTTTCTTCCATTTTCCTTTCCATCTTCTTACTGCTTTCTTCAATCCTCCTATTAGTATTTTCTATCTTCCGGCCCAATTCTTCCTTTGTGGATCGGTTGTCTTCCTTCAAATCTTCTTTCAATTCCTGATTCATTTTCTTACTACTTTCTTCCATGTCCTTGTTAGTGGAATCCATTTTCTTACTCAAGGATTGGTTGTCCCTTTTCAGGTCTTCCATCTTCTTACTGGTTTCTTCCATTTTCTCCAGCATCCGCCTGAGCATTCCTTGTGTTGTCATGTCCTCTGTTTGTGAAGGTTTCTCCTTCTCTGGGACATGGACTTCTCCTGTCTGCGTCGTTACTTCATGTTGTTCCTCTGGTGGTGCTAGTTGTTTCGGTTCCGCCTGGATTAGTAACACTTTCGGATCCTCCACAGGTGTTGCCTCCTTATCCCCCATGTCAACCTCTTTTTCGGCCTCTGCCGCCCTCTTTTTCGACGTAGCTCGTCTTTGCATCTTTCTCTGTCTCTATTTATTAATCGCTGCCAAGCTTAGATTATTAAGCCCTCTAAGTTGGACGCCACTTTGTAACCAGTTACCTCTGTATGCCGGTCGTTACAAAAGATAAAAAGTTGATAGAAAATTTTATAAAAATAGAATTTTCAAATAGTAAAAGATTTTGTTTATGTTTATTAAGAGGTGTGTATAAGAAATAAATCTGTTTTAAAAGGTTCTTGTAAAAATTTTAATAACAGGCAGGTATTTATTGACCGCCGATGCACTTCTAGAAGATTTGAACCAAGTCTGGAGTTAAATAGTTTAACTCCAGTTAGCAATCGATTGGTGACTTTTCTGGCTGGTCCAATATCTCGTTCAAATAAAATATTTTCTTCTTAGTTAAGTCCTTCAGCCTTAATAAATACTCTTAAATTAACCTGTGAAATAAGTAACAGATAAGAAATAATGGAAATATATAGATTTATTGACAATTTAAATAAATAATCGATTTTTTATCGATGGAGAGCAATTATCGACTCTGTCTCGGGAATTATCGATTGTGTCATACAGAACAAAATTTATGATATTTAATATATTAAAAGACAGGTTCTTTGAGCGATTAAAATTAATAGTCAGAGAAGGGTGACGAGAAAGTATAACATTAACAATTAACACAAATATAATAATTATTATTCAATAGAATTTAAATAATTCCAATATGTAATGTGTATGAATGCTGGCAAACCATACGCAGACGATGACGTCACTGCGGGATCGTGAAGGCTGGCTCTGCAGAATTAAAAGATGGCCGCTACTAGTCCTGGCGTAGTTACTGCAAAATCGACATGTCCGAAAAATCACGACAAAATTACCTTCATGAATGTCTGAAATCTTCCCGCACTGGTGTAATATGCCTGTTAAGTTATTTGGTGTATTCTGACGAAGTGTTCTGTGTAAACTTGTGTTGGTTAGTTTATTTTGTATGTGTTCACTTCTGTGGATTAAAGTTTTCAAGATATGGTTAGGATTTGTAGAGTGAATTAGTTTAAATATAAGGTTTTACTGTTTTCTGTCACTCGTATCATGAAGTTAGATGTTTGTTTTCACTATTGTCGTGAACGTATGGATAGCTTTAGTTTTAAAAAGTGTCTAATTCGTCTAACTCTCGTTTCACTTATTTTAATGGCTAAACGCTAGTACCATTTTCGACTCGATTTAAAGAACGTTTTGTCACACAACTATTCAGCTTGATATTCAACAAAAGACTAATTAACTTGGTCATAAATCTGGCCCAGTTAATCTTTGAAAAAGTATTGTTAACATATTTCGATTACCTGTACACATGATAAAATATTACATTATATATGGAATTTATCTATTTTATTCATCACTTTTATGAATTATGAACCTTATTATTGGTTTAATCATCTCATTCCCTTTAAATTGATGTATTATAGTCCATATCTGTAGACATTTTGTGGAAATTAACAAATTTTGTTCACTTTTTGGAAATATAGGCTCAAAATTGGATTTCCGTCTTTATACAAAATTCCTCCATTTTAGGTATCAGTAATACTATTATAATAAATTTTAATTAGTCATATTCCTCTTCCTTTCCTTAAATACATATAAATTAAACCCTTGAACTGGTTTTTTGTGTTAATCTGTAAATTTGACATTGCTCTTGAAAATTAATTAATTTATATATTTTGAAAATTTACAATGTTTTAAGGTATATTTCCTTATTATCATTTTAACTCATAGGATCATTTCCATTAGTGGTGAACTGAGTTATCTAATATAAATCTTGCTAGTTTACTGGATTTATAAGTGAATTATACTGGTTTATATTGTTTCTGTGAATTCACCAAATGGCCTAGATTTTAGAATGTTATATTTCTGTCTTTCTCAAATAAATTTAAACTTAACTCCTCCTCTGACTTTACATAATTACAATTATATGAAAATAACATGTCTTATAACTTATTGTGTAGTGTAGTAGTTAATTAATACTACGGTTATTAAAATATATAATTATGAACATTGTTTAGCAATCTGCACAATTGAACATATTGCAGACATGGTTTGAACATATATCTTTTAACTATTTTTTAGTTAACATAGCATACCTATTTAAACATTATTAATGGTATGTAGGCTATTATTTAGCAAACATAATTCTTTTTAGAACACATAACATAAATCTTATTTTCTAATAACTCTTACAAATACATTTTACTAACACATTGATTTTAGGACTGTGAATAAACAGTCTATTTAAACATTTTACACTTATTAATATTATATTAATCCCAGTCCTTTCTGGTCTAAACCATTATTATTTGTGATCCCCTACATCAGTAAACATGAACTCCTATACTCTATTTATTATCATTTTTTACAAATGTCTTGTAAATAAAGATTTACATTGAAATAATAAAATACTGGAAATCTTCCATTTTATTATGCTGTTTATTATTAGATATTAAAGTTGTTATATTGCATACTGATAAGTTATAGCTTCACCAACTTTAAGTTTATTGCATTTCTAAAAAACACTTACACAAATTCACTTTCACTGTTGGTTCTGATATTTTGAGTCTTATTATCTCAGACCAGACCTTTAGTAATCATGGACTGTTAAGACTAGTTTATTTTCTTTATTACCCAATAGCTTTAGTCGATTCACTTCTTATAACGCTATACAGCACTTTAGTTTTTTAAATAATTACATTTTTATAGGATTTTGGGTATGTTATACTTTCTTTTGCATAGTTTTTGTGGGTTTGGGGTTGATAGTAGTTTATATAATAATAGGTTTTACAACGGTGTTTCTTTCATACTATTTCTTCCTCTCCTCCTGTCTTCTTTCTTGTCCTTCTTCGTATCTTCCTTCTGGTCTTCCTTCTTGTCCTTCTTCTAGTCTTCATTCTTGTCCCTCTTCTAGTCTTCATTCTTCTGGTTTTCTTGTCTTCCTTCTTCATTCTTGGGTAAACCAAGGTATTTTGTGTTATCTCGACTGAGGTTTAGTTTGGAACATTTAATTTATTCACTGATACTGACTTTATTCTTCTCTACAGGTATCAGGGTATTGTTTTCTTCCTGATCACAAATTTTATTCTTCCCTTTTCTTGTTTTTGGGGTATTTTGGTATTCACTACTCTTTAATTGAGTCTCTTTTTTCTTGATATGGTCTTATATAACTGGTCTACTGCTCTTAGCTCCCTGGGTAAATTACTGATATGATACTATGAGTTGCTTCGATACTTTCTTTGGTTTTTTTAAACAGTGGTTTTTATATATAATGTAATGAGGATTTTTATTTTATCGTGGTTCATTCCTTTGATTTATTTAAATGTCATTCAATATTATTATAACATTTCTTGGTGTAATTAAACTTTATGATTTCATATGACTTAAGATGTAGTGGATTTTCTGTCACGCTACAACAGTTGTCAATAAACAAGACGATTCTTCTGTTTTGATTCCGAAATTTCCTGTTGATTTTCAAAAGCCATCTTTCGAAAATTTCACCTGTCATCCAAGCTTTATTGTTTGATTCATATTCAACTGGTTTCGTTTTTACATTTTTGAAACAACATGGGTTGGCTGACCTCCCTATCATTAGCAAAGGCAGTTTTTCCGAGCCATCCATGTTTGCTCCGATTAAAAGTGTTATGCGCTCCTTGCTGTGTTTGCCGCCACTACAACTTTCTCCTATAAAAGCAAGTGTTTTGTCGGGGGTGCATTTGAAGAATAAGCCCGTCTCGTCTACTTTAAAAATGTCTTTAGAGTCTCTATCAGAAATCATTTGCAACAAATCGTCTTTCCATGAATTTGCAGCTTCAACATCAGCAGATCCACTTTCCCCACAAACAGTTTTGAAAGACATGCCATTCCTTTCTTTAAAACCATCGAGCCAACCAGTGCTGGCCTTAAAATCATTTTTCCCTAAGCTAGATGCGAATTCCTCAGCTTTGGCTCTGACGAGGGGCCCACTGACTGGAATTTTTTTGTCCCTTGCTTGCTTAAACCACTTCACTACACATTCATCCACGTCAGGATTTTCTGGTCCTCGCGCTCTTTTCCTATCTTTGTCGCTGGCTTTACACACACTATTCAAAATCTTCTCTTTATTTTTTAGATACGTTGACAGCATATTTGGCGGTATCCTGAATTCCTTGGCAATTTCAGATTTCTTTTCGGTACCGTTACACGAGCCAGTCATGTGTCATCGCCAGATACTGACGGCAATTCCACGAATTTGACACAAAGGACAAGCGTCTGTTCACAAAGGGCGATGCCTGCTTGTCTGTTTCCAGTCGTGTCTCTATTGTTACGTGGTCTAGCCCATACAGCAGGCGATTTTTTGTAGTTAGAGCAAAATTTTTATTTCGAATTAACCAAAAAAAGTTCGAATTACAGACGATGTTTTTGCATTGTTTTACATAGGATATTCAAGGGACCACGGTAAAAGTTCGAATTATCCATGAATTCGAATTAGCCAAGTTCTGCTGTAATTGTTTTGAGTAGTCCCCATTTAGCCTTCAGAGTTGTGATAAAAAAAATTTTTATTTCTTTTTGTAAAATTATTTCATTCAATTTCTTTACCTTCATTGTCCTTATTATTTGATCCAAAACAATGTCTTTCTGAAATATATTCTGTAAAATGTTCTTACTCATTTTAGAATTTAGATAATTTATTTCTTTTCTTTTCTTATTTGATTCAAAATAATTTCTTTGACATATACTGTAAGATGGCCTTACTGATTTTTAGAATTTAGATGTTTTCTCTTCATCAAAATATTTTTTTATTGACAATTGATTATACGTGCCTTTTATCTTTTGTGAATTAATATCCTTCAACTCATAAGTGTTATTTTTATTATCTTTAGTAATCACATATGGTCCAGTATACAACAGTAATAATTTTTTAGTAATCCCTTCCATAGTACTGGGCAGTTCCCGGTTCTTAAGTAATACTTTTTCTCCGATTTGGTATTTTAACACCTTTTTAATTACTTTTTTATATTTATTATTTCGCCTTTCCTGGTCCTCGGCTAATTTGTTATAAAACCTTATCTGGTCAAATTTTTATTCCTTGTGGGTCGGAAATTCAATAATCTCTTGTATCGCTCGGGAAGGTAGTTTCTCATGCATTGCAGTATATGGTGTAATCCCTATAGCTGGATGATGTGCTAGATTGAGGAATTCTTCGGAGGCTAATAAGTATTCTTGCTTTTTTTTCTGTTGATGGTGGCAGTATGTTCTAAGTATCCTTCCTACCTCTCTCAACACTCTCTCCGCCGGGTTACTATTTGGGTGGTAAACAGATGTTTTATAGGTTTTGATACCTAACGCTGATAAAGTATCTCTCCATCTTTTACCTTGAAATTGGGTTCCATGATCGGTAATTATTGACATAGGTTTTCCTATCTCCGGAAGTTATTGACTTGTAATTACTCCCAAAACCTTTAAAGTGGTTGCTCGGTTCACAGGGTATAATTTTATAAATTTAGTAAAATGGTCCATCATTATTATGATATATTTATATCGATGGCGTCCGCCACTACAGGGAAATGACCCGCATATATCTAAGAAAATGTTTTCCAATTTCTTCTGTGAGGTTATAGGTATCATTACACCCTCGTTCTTATAGTTGTTGGTTTTTACTAGCTGGCAAATAAAACAATTCTTGATATACCTCCTTACCTTACGTTTGATATCTTTTATGTGACAATTTTCCTCTAACTCCTTTACAACTTTCATGGCTCCCATGTGGCCGTATCGGATATGGTAGTCCATTATGATTTCCTTCTCAATATTAGTAGGGATTATTATTTTCCAGATTTCCTCATCAACAGATGGTTTAATAAACAACACTTTATTGTGGATACAATAAAATTTTGTTATTGTGTCATCTTGATCGGCTAGACGTCTTTGAATAGTGCTTAGCTTTGGGTCAGACTGCTGGTGTATGCTGATGTTCCGTACCACTTTCTCCAAATCGGACCTGTCCCTGATAATATTGTAAATTTTAATTAGACTTTCCTTCTCACCCTCAAATGTCTGATTTTGCAAATCCACCCTTGACAACATGTCGGCTACCACATTCTTACTTCCTGGAATATATTCCCACTGTAGATTATATTCTTGCAAGGCAAATATCCACCTGGTCAGTCTACCGTGGCTTAACTTACACCTTCTCAAGAATGATATTGATTTATGATCCGTATGGACTGTCACCGGATATCCCAAGATATAAGTAAGGAATTTTCCGCAAGCAAACACTACACTGAGCAATTCCTTTTCTGTGACGTTATAGTTTTTCTCACATTGGTTCAGTGTCCTGCTAGCAAAACTAATGACGAGATGATTGCCATTTTCGTCCTCTTCATACAAGGTCGTTCCCAGACTGATATTACTGGCATCGCAGTTCAAGAAGAAGGGCTGGTTAAAATTTGGGTGATGTAGTATTACTACTTCTAAAAACTTGTCTTTGATTGACTGTAAAGTCTCGTCTTGCTCTTGACACCATCTCCATTTATTTTTAGCGGACAACTGGTATTGGAACTTGGCAGTTAACTCCGAATAATTATTTTGAAATTTTCGATAATAATTACACAGACTCAAAAATGATTGTAATTGTTTCCTATTTTTAGGTTGAGGGAATTTGTGTCTAGCATCTACTTTTTCTGAGGATGGTGATATTCCATGGTTATTCAGATTGAATCCCAAAAACTGAACCTCCTTGGCGATAAGCTTGGATTTTTCTAATTTTAATGTGACATTATTATCGGCGAGTTTCTTCAATACATGCTCCACTCGGTTGCAGTGTTCTTCCCAGTTGGCTGAGGTGATTAACAGATCATCAACGTATACCGTTGTAAACTGGAGCTCTTCTTGGCCGAGTATTTGGTCCATGCAGGCTACAAAGATGGCTACTGAATTTACTAAACCGAAGGGCAACCTCTTAAATTGGTAATTGCGCCCTTCGAAGATAAACGCCATGTATTGACAACTTTGTGGGTGCAACTCCACTTGCCAATACCCGCACACGGTGTCCCATGTCTTAATAAATTTAGTGCCGTGGAATCTCTTTAGGATTTCTTCGATTTCTCCGGGCGAGGTTCGATCATTGACAATCATTTTATTAATTTCTCGTGCATCCAGACACAGTCGGACCTTACCGTTTTTCTTTTGAATAGCCACTATCGGACTAGTGAATGGTGACTGACTGCTTTCTATTATGTCTCTACTTATCATATTATTGATTTCGGTTCGGACCGCTTCTTTCAGTGACTGTGCTATCGGGTAGGATTTACGGATGAACTCCACTGGTTCCCTGATTCGGATTTTACACTGATAATTCTTGACTTTTCCGGGCTCATCGGAAAATACGGCACGATATTTTTCGTATATTCCTATCAAAAGATTTATTTGGTTCTCTGTTAATTTTTCAGTTGTGTTCTCACATTGGAAATCCCGTATCTCTTGTATTTTCTGCGTCCACAGTTTATCTTCAGTCTCCCGGTATAATAGTTTACTGTATGATGATTTATCCGTTACATAATTTACATCAACCATTCGGTTGTGACTCAGTTGGGAGTTTACTATCTCGCTACTTATTAAATCGGCTATCCATGTTGAACCTTCTGTAAATAGCGACACTTTCTCTCTGCACAGGTCAATAACAGCAGAGTTTCTTCTTAACAGATCACACCCGATTAGGATATTGAATGGTAATCCAGCTGCAATGAGAAACACCATGTCCAAACTTACACCCTTACTTGTAACATTTAAAGATACTTGTTTTCGTATTGTTTTGTTTTGCCGACCAGTGGCTCCTATAAGTACTACATTATGATTGGTAATACCGGTAATGTCCGGTGACATTCTCGTTGTATTCGGTCTAATTCATTATTACTAATTATCGAGACATTCGCACCTGTGTCTATCATGATTTGAGCTGAAATACCTTCTACTTCTGCCATTACGTAGATTATCTCGTTATTATGATCGTTAATTTTTATATCGTCTTCTTCTAACAAATCGGTTCTGATATCTTTGAGGTAATTATTGTAAATAATTGTGATTTTCTTATTTTCATTTTGGTTGTTTAACTCTCGTTCATACCCAGTAGATAGGAGCAGTGAAGGGTTGTGATTGTTTATCACCGCCTCCTCTAGTTTAAAGGTTGAGTGTTATCACTGATTGGGCCGACTGCAACGTCGGTCTGAAATCCTTGGACTGGTTCCTGTCGCTCCATGCGATCATCAAACTGCACTTCATTCCTCTGTTGTCGATTTTGATCCTCCAGGCTAGAACTTCGCCTGCGTACATAATTCCCATGATCATTCCCTTCGTGGTTTATCGGTTGTACTCTGTATTCGTGGAAACTGTTCCTCCTTTGGTGTTGGTACCTCCCCTGACCACTTCCTACTGCTGCTCTTATATAATTCACTCTAGGTCGATATGTCCTGTTATTATAATTACCACCTTGTTGATAATTTCTACTGTTATTTGGATAAGGATAATTATTAGTTTGGTTCGAATTTCTCTGACTATTTCCGTTGTTTTGGCTGTTATTATAATAATTATTTCTATTTGATTGGTTGTTATTATTACTACCATTATTGTTATTATTATTATTATTCCTGTGATTATTATTATAGTAATTCTTATTCCGGTTCGTGGGGTTATAATTATTGTTACTCCCGTTATATTGATTGTTATTTACAAAGCTATTATTATTCCTTAATTCTGGTCTATCTGTTCTTCTCCTACTCTGTCGGTAATAAACTTCATGCTCGTACATCTCGAGTAACTCCGTCATAGCTTGTACGGTTTTAATCTGACTAATCCTACGTGCTCTAATTATATCCTCCTCATAGTGATAGGACAGTTTGCTGACTAGGCACTCCTCGGGTATTTTAGGCTCTAGGTGTTTGGCTATGCACACCTTTCCCAGGAAATACGAGGTCAAAGTGTTACCCCAATATGGGTTATATTTCCCATGACATATGTTGTCTCTTGCTATGTTTTGTGTAGATTCTGACCAATACTTAGCTTTAAATAACCTCTTAAACATTTGGTAGTCTGTGATGTCATCTTTGATAGCCATCCACCATTATCAGTCATTTCTTTAAATGACTCATCGAGTACTTCTTTGTTGGTATTGCAGCGGTTACCCCTATGTTTTGCAAAATATTCTTCTATTCTGGCTATAAATTCCATGGGTTTTCTTTGGTATAACCGGAAATTAACCCATTCTCGGTTTTCAGTAGTTGAACAATTGGTAAAGTTAGTCAGTCTACTCAGACAAGTTTCTATGTCTGCTTGGTTCTGGCGAACCTGGTCATTTATACGGTAACAGCAGCTTCTATCCCGTCACACTTTTCTGTGAATCGGTTCTGCACCTTCTCTCATTCCTCACGTGTTTCCTTTTGTTTTTCTTCCCAATTCCTCCGGTTTGTCTCTTCTATATTTGTAACCTTGGTGTCTACTTCTGCTTTAAAACTCTGTACTTCTCGTTCAGTCTGACTACATCTTTCATCAGCTTCCACAACTTTTTGTTCTATCACGGTCATTGTCTCTTCTACCTTCTTGCTGGTTGCTTCATTATTCTCTACCATCTTCTGGCTCAACTCTTCCGTTAACGACTCTATCCTTTCGTCTAACTTGTCCATATTTCTCTGGTTCACCTCCCTTAATTCTTCTCTTAATAGTTGGTTATCCTCTTTCAATTCTTCAAATTTCTCCCCCATTTTTTCTTCCATCTTCTTACCATTTTCCTCCATCTTCTTACTATTCTCCCTTAACTCTTCCTTCAACTGTTGGTTGTCACTTTCCATCTTCTTACTGGTTTCTCCAATTTTGTCACTGAATTCTTCTTTGTGGATTGGTTGTCCTTCCTTAATTCTTCTTTTGTGGATTCTATGTTTTTATTGTGACGTACTTATCAATCACATTTATTATTATTACAATCAACTTTCAAATTAGCTTTTACTTACCGGTACGATAGCTCTTACAAGGTCGCAAGGTTCGATCACATGTACCTAGATACAAACATGGTCTAATAGGTTACGCAAGCACTGACACAACTCATTTTGAAGAGAATTAATAATTTTAATGTTCCATTATTGAGATTGAATAGAATTACATTTAGTCAAAGATGATGCAACTCGTGCATGTTGTTATTAACAGAACTTATAGGCTATAACTTACCTTATCATTTCTAACAAACACAATTATAATTCAGACAAAATTAAACAGAAAGCAGCCCAGCTTTGCTCGCTCTCACATACACACGTTATTTATAATTTATACAACCCTTAACATTTTAGATGAATCAAATTCCCGACCCCACACGCTTGCTACGCGGTCACCGCACACACGCGTCTTCTCTCGAGAATGGTTGGTTCTATATTATTTAAAATGCCATTATTTATAACGTCTCTTCTAAAACCGACCGCGGTCACATGAATTTATACTGTAGTATACTGTTACATTAATTAAAAAGTTTTGTTTCTGAGCCCGGGTTGACGGGCGGCCTGCACAGGCGAGAGTCGACACCAGACTATTAGCGTCTCTGTGTTCCCCACTCCTGGAGCATTTTAGTTGAGACGACGGACATCAATGCCTTACAGTTAGTCGTCACAGTTTCGACTCATGCTAGTCATGTAGTTGTTGGAGTGACAATAGCAGACGATTTCACTTAGGCACAGGCTGACATCACGATAGGAACCGGACGTAAACGGCACTTCCTACTGCTCAAAAAGGCACATTGCAGATTTTGTTCGTCCCAGGACATCCTGTTTTTTGTCTGGATGCGTCACTCAGATTTGTGGTGATACAGTTGCGTCTGTGTGCTGTTTACGCAAGTACAGATTTCTGAGAAGTTTGAAGGGGGTAAATGCTTCGCTTGCCGGCTTACACAATAACACCTGCGTATCGCTTTTGTCTCTGTTTCTCAACATCGTGCTGTTGCATGGAAAATAACGTTGCAATGCGTTCTATTATAACGGAATGAATTTTGTTACCCAATAATTTTCACAACTTCTTTTTTACAAGCCCGCACCAAAATGAAAGAAATAAAAATGTACTTGCCCCATACGGTAAAAATAAAAACACCCAAAATTAACCCGCTACAATACCCCCTCGATGAGAATTCTGCTGTTCACAACAGAAGAAATCTCATCGATAAACCCCGAAGAGGACTGGTGAGGAACTGGTGCCAACAACCCCCTTGTTCTTGATCTCATGGGTACACGACCCCCCTGGCTCAGCGACTATGGACTCATCTGAACGAGATCACTGGACTTCTCCGTAAGAGATCCCAACACCGCGAAATCGAGCAGACTCGCACCACAGCGCACCTCACCTTTTAACATGCTACCCCCAAAAATCCTCAATCCCTGGCTAAAATTATTCCAGCTCCTCCGCCGATATGTTTCCCCTTTTTGCAAGCTGGGCTGCCTTTAGCAAATACTGGGCTCACACATACTCACATTACATGATACATTGTGAAATTGAAAAATTACAAAATTCTTTAAAATTGACAAAAGGTTTTTTAAAAAATGATATGCTCAAAAAAAATTCTCTTCATTATTTTTTGTTTCCTTTAAAATGACTTGAATTAAGAGTTTTCTCTACTTGAACAAATCCTTAACCTAACATGTCTTAGTCTAACAAATACAGTTCAATACAAGAAATCAGTAAACTAAACAATCAACAAAACAACAAAACATGGTAAATACACACATAATAAAAGAATCATTATCTAAAATATTCATATGCTGGCAGGCGAAAAATTAAAAAAAATTTTTTTTTTTCCAAAAAAATTAAAATTTTCAAAATTTTAAAATTCAAAAAAAATTTTATACTTATTAAAATGTTTCCTTCGGATTTAAAATTATTTAAATATTGGTTTAAAGCGATTAAACAAACAAATTAAAATTTACTTCCTACTATACAAGCTTAGTGGGTGTATGACCTCATCAGCTGATCGAAACTAGGTCAAGTTCAAAACCCCTTGACCTACCTATGTTATGCATGATTTCTATCTGAAATACATTTGACATCTGTAAAATCCTATCTTGAAATACAAAACATAATAACATAAAATATTTAAAATTACAAAATATTAATATTAATGATCATCAACTTGACATTTAAATTATTTAAAATAAACACTTCTTGACTTTACTTTATTTTCAATTCTATTAAAATTTCTGTCACTGGTTTCGAAAAAATAAAAATTTTATATCTTTATTATAAATCACTCTCTATATTCAACAGTCTTACTCTTCATTTAACAATCTCGCTACACTTTACTGTGGGTGATGTAAATTATTTATTCTCATTGACTGTATTACTAGATCTGTATACATATATAACCTTTACCTCTCCCTGACTCTAATATTCATCAACTTCAACTACCATGACACCCATCTCTACCAAAATATCTACTAATCAAGACACTCTAAGCCCCACTTATCATTTAACACAAATCGCTACCTTCTCTCAATACATAAAAAAAAATACTCTCTAACCCTTTGTACATAGGATACGTGTTTCCCCTACCCAAAACTCAATTCCCTTATTTGGCCCCTGGATTTTACCTAAGGCGGCCCCTTCCCCACTAAAATCTATCCCAATTCCCGTCCCAACCCTTGTTGCGGACTCCTACATTACACTACCCTCTAATACAAAATTGCCATCCCCAAAAAATCTCAATCTCATTACCTCACTACAAATACACAAAATAACCTCATTAATTATAAACATAAATATATCATTCAGAACTCTACAATTATTCTCCATTACTCCTGTGTCAACATCAATATTTCACAAAATTCTGTTACATTACATTAACTCAAAAACAACGTTACATCATATTCATCTCTACTATTTCAAATTCAACTTTGATTTTAACTTGGACAGATATATGTGTCCCACAAAATATTCATCACCCAAAAACTATCTTTTATTAATTTGCATAAATCATTGTTATTTTATTTCTCATATTCTTTTTATCTTTACTTCAAAATATCTGTAGTACATTAAACATTAATTACTTGTAACATTTACAAACCAATATACCAGTGACATTATTGCTGATCAGCTGATCCTCCTAACACAATGAAAATACATCTTAAAATTGAACAAATTACATGGAATATACATATTTATTTTTATTTATTCTCCCTTCTCACCTCATTGTTTCCCGTTTCTCTGATTCTGGTTATTTATGTTAGCCTGCCAGACGATTTACTTATGGGCTTAAAAAAAATACACACATAATAAAATTACATATTCTTATCAATGCTTATCTAACAGACAACAATAAAATAATACACTTAAAATTATAGCATGAACACCTTATTTTTAAATATCTAAGCAGCTAGTTACCTGAACAGAGCACAAGCAGTTTTATTTGAATTAAACTTTGAATAAGCAAAAACTTTTATGTCATAAGCTTTAAATTCGTGACTCCTTTGCGTCACCTCCCAGCCACACACTCTATTTCAAATTATGGAGGACTGTCTCGCCCTTTCGCTTCCACAGAGACTGTATATTTTGGAGCAGGGTTTTACCTCTCCGTGTCTCTGCTTCCGCTATTAAGTTTTAAAGTACTGAACATCATAATGTTCTTGTCTATAATCATACACCCTTAAAACGGATCTACCACCTGGCTATGCTGTTCCTACTCGAACAGAGTGGCAGCCGCTGTTCCATAGTTTCCGGGAGATTTCCTCTAATTGTCCCCCCATTGAATTTCAAATATATACCAATTTCAAGTCAGCTATGGTCAAGGGACTTGGTATGACCATAGCTGGCCGCTAGCCAAAACCACGGTTAGTGCTGGTAAGGCAGCAACCGCCCGAAAAGTCGAGGAAATCTAACTTTAATTTAATTGCCTGTTACACATCACTACTATGTGCGACACGGTAGTTGGCAGTGTGTACACTTTAATTTACACTGATAAGGTGTGCCGCACATTTATCGCCCTTTTGGTCTCCGATGGAGGTAACACTCACTGTTACCCCCAACCCATTTCGCTATCTAAGAGAGCACAGGCAACCCCCTTAATAGCCACTTAATAGCTAACTAATTACTTAACAATTGAAAATTAAACTTTCTACAAATACAGTTCCACACTCCATTGGTCTATCACTTCATTTAGCACCAATCTACCCCCCAAAATCATCCCCACTTCTTATATTGATATCAAGTTTATATTTTGTTACACATTTTTTTTTTCCATTTTAAGTTCATTGTTAAAATCCTTGTTTCTATTAAATTGATTAATTTAATGGTTTAATGGTTTTTTACTGTCTCAAACTCTGCGTTACAATGATTACCTCATTATTATTTTATCAAAAAATTTTCTTTAATTCTTTTATGTCACAATAGAGTTTTGTTATGGTCACCAAGTATGTCTGTAGGCATAGTCACAACATACCACTCCAACACACCTGTCTACTGTTTACATGAACACAGTTGTGTGCCAGACTTGTATAAACAACAGTTATAAACCTTCTCAGTTCAGCTTTCATAGACTAAACACTTTGGGTTACTTCATACACTGACATATCTGCTTGCTACACTTTTCAAGTTTTATAAATCTTTTAGATAACATATTTGTCTCTTACATTTTTATTTTATGAAGTTAATGCATCAATATGTAAAATTACAATTTCCATGACTTTAATTACCATTTTCAAAATGATTCTACGTGATTAAATGGTTCCGTTTTTCTTAATATTTCAATAAGTTTTACAAACATGACATCATTGGTTCTAATCTCTCTTTAAATTCCTCCACAATCACATTCCAACTACCAATATACCGTACTCATAACCTAACATAGCAGGTACCACAAAATAATAATTAAACCCTTTGGTTACAACTTTTACGGTGAAATATTTTCCAAAATTATTTACTTACTTATTATAATATTTATACTTATTATTTTTTCTTAACTACCTGTAAATAGGTTATATGTTACATGTACCGTATTATCGTATATAGAGATGCGATGGAAGACGAACAGAACCCCTACTCATATGATGAACTACCCTCTTTTTTTTTTTTTTTTTCAAAACAAACCACAACCACTAATCCACAACCCCATCTCGATATACGACAATTCGGTTAAACTATACAAAATTTATTATTTAGTTTGTCTACTCAGCCACAAAACTTCTCCACTACCTACCTAATTAAGGGATGAGTTTACAATTCATAAATAACACCAGTTTATTTAATTTTGAGGATTACCCTAATGTATTATTTAGAATTAAGGCGATCAAATGGTTCAAAAAAGTGTGCCAATTTGTGTAACTATTGTTTGTGTGTTTACTCTAAGAGAAGGGTTAGGGAAATCGGGAAGATAAAAGGGATAAGGATTATTAAAAGGTCAAGAACTAGGACTAAAGGAAGGGACAAAGCTTCCTCCGAAAATAAAGGTACATGGAGAAAACCAAGGCTCGCGTGGGCAGGGGCGCGTCCCTGAAATAGACGAACCCCACTGGGACAAGTGGGGAACATCTATCCGCTACCACTTACTGTTTTATATGGTTCATAGTTATTTATAATTATTTAACTATAGGTTTATTATAGTTTAGTTGTATTTAATTACAGGATTCAATATATTATTTTAATTAATTCAATTATTGAAAACAACATTTTTAATTACTTGCATTAAGTATAATAGTTACAACTCATTCATTGTCTTCCTCCAAATTATTTTTGTTATTTATTTAAACTACGAAATATTAATATTATTATTAATGTCACAACAAGTTTTGCTATATACATACATTGTTTATCTAACGTTTTATAATGCATACAAATAATTTCACTAAACATGTATTTACAATTCTTCATCAATAATTATTCAGTTATATCACACTTCAATATCAAAGTCAGCTAGGTCATTACCATATATTAGCATATTTAAAATTGTTCAATTGTGAATTTAAGGCTCAACCTCCATCGTCAAAGATAAGTCTTTGTTTTATATAGCATTGTTCAGTTTCATTAACACACAAATTACAATCTTGTGTATCGTCACCATAAAAACCCAATTCATTCATCTTACCCAAATAATCATAAAACAGGTCAACATTAAGTACATCGGTTAAGTCTCCATCAGTAATATTGTTTAATGTCAGGTAATTTGTTTTCTCATTTTCGTTTTCCTCAACTACTACGTCAGGTAAATCATTATAGTCAGGTAAGATATTATCAAAATTATTCTCTATCTCTCTTTCAACAGGTACGTATTTCACATGATTCATCATCACCCCTTCTAATATTTTTCTCAATTCATTATACTTTCTTTCTAACTTATATAGTTCTATTTCACTGTCAATACATAACTCTCTTTCTTCATAGCACCACATCACACTCTCACAATTATTACGGACAGAGGGTACAACATTATACAACATTACTTCATTTAACAATAAGGGTCTCTTGCCCTGAAAAAACAACATTAAATCATCATCATCATTATAAACAATTAGGGGGAAAATTTGCCCTCTGTCCACCTTCAACTACTATATTATTTTTCCACTCTCTCTCTACTTCATAAACACTCATTAACATTTCATTATCACTACATTCTGCAATTTCATTAGTACTCTCATTATTTATTTTTACCGTATCAGTCTCTGATACCAACTCTTCAAACACATTAATATTCTCAGTATTACATACATTATTTGTTAACTCTTTATCTGGCATTACATTTTTGTATTTGTCATTACAAGTTTTATTTGTATTATTCTTATCTGGATTCATCACATGTACTCCCATTCGCTCAACACTCTGTTCTAACTTATTCAGACTAGTCATTATTGTTTCATGGGTATTTTTACAACATTTATTTAGTTCTTGAATCTCGTTCTTTAATTCGTGAAACTTGACATTGGAATCAATTTGTTGCTCTTTATAATTGCTATTTATATTTTCCCCAGACATGGTTTTCATTAGATTAAACAGATCGTCTATTGACACCTTTTTTTCTTCCACCCCTACGCTAGCGTTAGGTCTATTCTTATCTTGTACATCGGTCATTTTCAAAATTTATTTATATCATACCCTTTATATAACGTCCCCTTAAATCAAAATACCCCATACAGAAAACAGTTATTAATACGTAAAAGTAAACACCCACTCGCTCTACCTAAACATAACCTTATTTAGCGTAATTATATACGATAATATTACCTAAATACGTCATTTGACATTTTGTATTATTGATATAAATTAAATTATATAAATTGCTTAAATAGAATAATTAATTAAATAAATACTTAAATTTTGTAATATACTGTCAGGTTGCTAAGCTAACCTAGAACACGTTTGTATCCATGTCGATGCGGAATTCAATTAATTAATAATCGATCGGCACAAGGCATCCAGTACCTTTATAAGAAAAGCAGCCCCAGAACATCTTCTTTAACGGATGTTTAACTGTTTGATCAATATGAGCTGTCGTAAGTTTTTCGTTGTCACTTTTTCTAACGAAACGAGATCGCTATCCTTGTTCCCAAAAATGGCTCTCATTTGAGAACAACACTTTTCTCCAATCTTCAACAGTCCAGCTCACGTATCTTTTTGCCCAATCATATCGTTTTGTCATCATGGCAGCAGTCAATAACTGTTTTTTTTTGAGGTCTGACTGTTTTTCTTCCTCCTTCTATAAGTCGTTTTCGTACGGTGGAGTCATGAACAATAACTCCAGCGTGTGCTAAGTCTTGCTGAAGTTCTTGGCTGGTTTTCCTAGGGTTTAATTTATTTTCCCTTATTAAAAAAGCTTCATCCCTTGCTGTTGTCTTTCTTTTCCTTCCACATTTCCCTTTTCTGTTCACTTCAATCGTCCCAGTGTCCCTTTAATTATAAAAAACTTAGTGTTCCAAGTCGTCAATACTATAGTGATATTTAGTTAAGTAACGGACACGTCATGGACAACGAAATCCAAGAATTAAACATAATAATTAAATAACTAAACAAATTAAGGTCTTAGCCTAATGATTGTCTTTTATTGTCCTTTTAAAACTGGTTTGGGGTGTTCCCCTCAATCACACACTATTTTATTTATACCTAATTTTACATTAGCTCTGGTTATTTGGTATTGTATTCTCTTACTTTGTTATTTGTTTATCTAAATTGGTATAACTACTATAGTTTTAATTTCTTTCCTTTATTGTGGTTTACTGATATAGAGTGTTCTGTCTTTAATGTAGGTTTTTGGGTATCTTGAGATTTTTCCTTTTAATTAATTTGTTCTTGGCTGTAACTCCTTACTACTCCTTATCTTACTGGGTATCCTGATTATTTTACTGGGATGATAATCATACTATTTGTTTTAAACACATTTTGCTATAAATTGAATATATGTAATTTCTTTGAATCGAGATTTTTTCTAGTTCTGTTAAGGCATTTTATTTATGATTGTGATTACTTTTTTTTTTGTTACTTCTATTTAAGTTTACTTTACTCCTTTCAGATTGATTCTTCCCTTCTTCTTCTATGTGATATTAAATTGTAGAATAAGGTAAAAACTTCGTTGTGCTACAACTTTAAAGTGCTTGATGTGTGTGCCCAAGGACAAACATGCGCAACGTCTACGTTTAGAAGTAATAACATAGAATTTTTATGCATAGATTAAATTTTAACTGAAAGATATTATGACATAGACTTGTATAAAAATCCTGTTCGAGAAAGATTGTTATATAATTTCCTTTCTATCTATCAAAAAGTTCTTTAGTTGTTTCCTTTTAAGTAATGCTTTTTTCAGACTAGGGGTGCCCACAGCATGGTGCAATGGTGCAAGCCGCACCACTGGAATTTTGGGGGAGGGATTTTCAAGTGTCATAAATCAAACAAATCAGTGAAGATAAAGAATGCAATTACAAAATCAAGTTAAATTATCTTGATAATGCCTAATGTACTACTAATTATGTTAGCCCAGGTTTGACCAGGCTTTTACATTTCTCATAATTTAGTTATTGATTAGGCATAGGCTACTAGAAAACCTTTTGGTGTTGATAAATAGAATAATATTAGTTTTTTGATTCAATTGCTTAATTGGCTTTAGTTTTTCAAACATTTTTAGATCAAGTCCCAAGATCCACCATTAAGTGATAAGTTATTCCATATCCCCGTGATCCCCTCTATCCATGAAATCAAATTTTGGGGGATTTCGGAATTCTTGGGGGGGGGGGCCTCTGTTTCAGACAATAATTATATTCCTTTTATGTCTACTAGTGTTTCAGATTTCCTGCACTTCATGTTTTATAAAAACTTTTTAAGAATTAAATTCCAGTTTCTATATTTTTATATAAAACAGAAAAACTTGAAAGAGATCAAAGTAGCTTCTTACACCTCTATGTTAAAATAAAATAGACTTTAAATGAAAATAATTCTTTTGACTTTATTATTGCAATCATTTCTTTATCAAAATCATATCATTAAGTCAAGGGACACACTTATGATACACTTTTCTAAACAAGAATTGTCATTTCAGCCTGACAAGGACACCCTGTCACATGGTTTGAATCATACTTCTGTTGAAAGATAATGTGTTCTTATCAGCTTACCAGTTTGCAAAAAGTTCATATTTTTGTTTAGAGAATGGACCACCAATCACATTATTTTCCTTGTTGTTCAAATAAATATATATATGGTTTCCTGTTGGTTCTTGGTATTTTAATTTGGTATTATTATGCATGAGTGTGGTGTGTATATATATATTTTTGTGTGTGGGTGTTTTGAATATTGTGTGTTGTTTTGTGTTTACATGTATTTATTTAGGTATTAGTTTGTTTTGTGTTTGTATATTTGTAAATTTTCCTATATGTTCATTATTCTGCCCTTTTGTGGTATGTGATTTATCAGTGTCTTGTTAGTTATGTCTGGGAATTCATGTCCTGTGTTTACTGCATGTGTGGCCAATTTGGGTTTATATATTTCTTGTTTTTTGTATGCGTTTAAATGTTCAAAATAACGTTTTTCAGCTGTTTTTTGTCCTTTATAACATCTGTTGCATCTTGCCATTCAATTTTGTATATTCCGTTGTACTGTCTTTGTTGTGTAGGTTATTTGGTTTTTGTAAGTTATTTTTATTAGTTTTGTATGCTATTTTAATTAAATATAATTATTACACTACGACTTGGAACACAAAACTTTTTATGGGTAAAAACGTAAAAGTTTTACCTTACAACCTGAACCGGATTTCACTTTTAGAAAGCTTCTTCAGAGATTGCCGCTGGTAGCACTGTTCGTCTTGTTGTTGGCGACGAAATCGATTTTCGAAAGATCGATGTTGTGTGTGTTGGGTGTGATATGTTCGAATAATGCGTGTAATTTGAATTGCGTCTGTTCATTTAGGATGTCGTTTTTATTTGTTTTTGTGTGTTTGTATATTTCCAATTGTTCTAGAGTGTCTAGTTTTCGGCCTTTTGTGTGTACGTGTAGGATGTTCATGTTATTGTCGATGTTTTGTATGTGTGGTTTGCTTCAATGAGGTGGTTTGCAAAGGTGGATTCTGTAGTGGAGTGGAGTGCCTTTGTGTGTTCAATGTATCTTTGTTTGAAGCTACGTCCTGTCTGGCCTATGTAGAACTTGTTGCAATCTGAGCAATTTAGTTTGTAAACACCAGGTAGATCAAATTTGTTTTGTGCTTTGTGTGTGTGTTTTGATAGTGTGTGTTCTGTTTTGTTAGTAGTTTTGTAAGCGATTCGGTATCCTGCTTGTTTGAATTCGTGGGCTATTTTTTCAGTTTGTTTGTTGATGTATGTTAGTGTTATGAATTTGTTGTTTTCCATCTTTGTCTGCTGTTTGTTTTGTGTAGGAGTTTATTGACTATTGTTCTGTCGTATCCGTTGGATTCTGCTAGATATTTTATCGTGTTTACTTCATCTTTGTAGTCTTTTTCATCTAGGGGGATGTTGTTAAGTCTATGTATCATGGTTCTGAAGGCAGCTAGTTTGTGTTGTATTGGGTGATTGGAGGAGTTGTGTGTCTGTTTTTAATGTCTGTGTTTTTAAATTGTTTTGTTAGTTTAGTCATCCTATTATTTATGTATGTGAATACTAGCATTTTTGTTGTTGTTGTTATTATTTATGTGTTGTTCACTGTGATAATTACTTGAATGTTTAGTTTGTATTTTATATTTAATTTTGTTTTCTATTTATATATTGTAACAACCTATAAAATGTCCGGTAATGATAACAACTATGATTGTTGAACTCACCTTCTTTCCGCCGTTCCTTTCAAAAATTCTCCATTGCCAACATTTCTTCGTAACTCAAAATATGTTACTTTTATTGTATAAAAACCAATTCGGTTTTTTAACACTATCATAAACCAAACATACAGTACTGTATGTAATGTATGGATGGATGATAATAGTTTAATTATCCGTTTCTCAAACCCTTTATTTACACAATAATGTTCAAGATTATTTAATTCAAATTGTCGGGCGTACTCTTTATTTATTGCCGGTTGGCTATTCTGTTTATCGATCGGTGATAGTAAAACGATGCTCGATTTCGTCTAGTCTCAGGGCGTGTAAATGTCCTTTTGGCTACAGAAAAAAGTATTGAAACACACAAATAAAAGTACAATCTTTACAACAAATGTAAAAATATTATATATTTGGAAAAATATGGCCGACTTTGGTCACATACTACGTTCGAGAGAATTATTGTTTCTAGGTTAAGTTGGTTTATACAGTGTTGAATTAAATTAAAATTTTATTACAAGAAATAGCTAAAATAGTGGTTTTGGTGTTAGTTTTAATTGTTCTTTATCAAAATAAGTCCACAATTTTAATTTGTGAGTGTAAAATCAGTGTTATTAATATAATTCACTTTGTCAGTCTTCGTTACATGATAACTCAAAAATAGTTTATACTTAACAACTGTTTCTTCATCTCAGGTCCAGTTAACATGTCTTGGGTATAGTTGGTTTTCTTTTTTGTGATTTATCCACTTCAGTAATCCACTTGGAAATGCTTTTAGATTATTATTAATAACCCCTGAAATTATATTCAGATTTTTATTATTTAATTCGGTTATTATTATTTTTTTTTCTTTTAATCTCAAGCTCTATACTTTCTTCAATCTTTACTCATCAATGGTTACTAAAGAACTCCCAAAATTATTTACATAAATTTGTTGTTGCTATGGTTAAAATACCAAATTTGATTGGTGGACATGATGAGATATTGTCATTGAAATACATTGTCTTTCTGTACAAAATTGGTCAAATATCTTTAAATTGGTTTAATTCCCTTATACTAACTGTGAATCTAAATCTAATAACATGATTGTCTTGCTTTTAACTTGTACATCAATTTGAAACCAAACAAGGTTACTTTTAGTTAACAAATAATGATTTTACATTTTTACCACCTAATTTTCTTAATAATTAATGTTATACTACTTATTTCGAATACATTTTTGTTGTGCAGACTAATATCATTAAACCTATTCATATTACATTCATTATTTCAATAAACCTTGCTGTTATACTTTAAAATTTACAATTTTCTAGATTTTATATATAGCCCTAGCAGCTAACATGTCTGAAATTCTATGCCTACACTTATTCTAACAAATGATCTTTATGTTGTTATTTTAACATCTTCTATATAAACAAATTAACATAATTATTTAAAATACAACATTTGTTGGTTTCTGTTATTATATTTACCAAGAAGTAATTATATTGATAAATTGATATTTATTATTACATTAAACAATACAATAAATCACTCATGACAACCGTACATGTAATGTAAATAAAACGTAGGTATCTAGGATACATAACTCAATGCGACCGACACAGATGGCGACACACTCAAGTAATAAACATAATGATTTAAACTGCATTCAAAGTAGATTACATAAAATAATAAAGTATAATAAAATAATTATTTATTAACACTCCTCCATAATAATTTTATTTCTAAGTTGTTCAAATACTTTCTTCGACAATGGTTTTGTCAAGATATCTGCCAACTGGTTAACACTGCTTACTTTGTCCAAAAAAACAGTATTTCCAATGTGTTGCTGTATAAATTTTCTAGGAGTGTCAATGTGCTTCTTCCCTTTTGTTATTTTGCCTTCTGTAGTATTTTGTACATTAAAATTGCAGATTGATTATGTATACAGAGCCTTATAGGAATATCCTTGAAATATCTAAGTTCGATACCAAGTCTCTTTATCCAGCAAATTTCATCAAGTGATGAAACAGCAGCTCGAAATTCTGCCTCTGCAGTTGATGTAGCAACAAGTCCCTGCTTTTGGGTGAACCATACAATAGGACCGCCTCTCATAATAATTACACCAGTAGTTGACTGTCTTGAGATAATGTCTCCTCCAAAATCTGAATCTGAATAAGCAGTGAGTTCAGAATCTCCATTGAAACTTATTCCAAAGTTTACAGTGCCTTTCAAGTATTGAAATACATGTTTTACCATATTCCAGTGCCATACCATGGGATTGTTTGAATATCTACTTAGGTAGTTTACTGCAAAGCTGATATCTGGCCTAGATACTGTAGCTAAGTAAAGTAAACTGCCTATTGCCTCACGATATGGGACAGATTTATCGAGTGGCTGATCATTATGAAAATGTTGTTCTTCGGTTAACATACCTATTTCCATTGGAGTTGACTTTTGATTTGAATCTTCCATTCTAAATCTTTTCAATATCTTTTCAGTGTAATGATGTTGGCTTACAAAAATTTCCTTATGTCTAATTTCAATTTCCATGCCAAGGTAAGTTAATTTGTTGTCTGACCCAGAATTATAAGTAATTTCAAATTCTTTGTTAAGTTTATCTAGTATATCTATCATTTTATGTTTTTCTTTTCCTGTAATAGCACCATCATCTACAAAAAGTACAATTATAATGCTTCTGTCACCATTATAATAAATACAAGGATCATCGTCAGAACAAAGAAAATTTAATTTCCTTAGGTAGTTTGTGAACTTCACATTCCAATTTTTTGATGACTGTTTAAGTCCATATATACTCTTGAGCAACTCACAAACTCTACCTGAGCCATCATCAAAGCCTACCGGTTGATACATGTAAATCTTCTCATCCAAAGATCCATGTAAAAACGCTGTCTTCACATCAAAAGTCATCAGATGCATTCCATCGGAGGCTGAAATGCTGAGTATCAGTCAAAAGGATGCATGTTTGGCAACAGGACTGAAGGTCTCAGTATAATGGAATCCTTGTTCTTGCTCAAACCCTCTTGCAACTAGCCTGGCTTTGTATCGCCCATCTTGTTTTTGGCATAAAACCCACCGACAAGTCAAATCTTTTTCTTCTTTTGGTAGACTTACTAGTTTCCAAGTTCTCATTTTCATCAAAGATTCATACTCTTCTAACATTGCTTTCTTCCAGTTTTCATCCTGTAGTACTTGTAAAATGGAAATATCTTCTACCTCACCTATCATGGCCATATTTACATTTTTGTTTCTGTTGTCTTCAACTACATAATCTACCATCCTTGCTGGCATCCTAAAATAGCCCTGTTTCGAAGACTTCTTTTCTCTGGTTGAATACAAACAGTTTGATCTCGTTCCAAACACTTTACACAATGATTTTCTTGACATTCATTTTGCATATTATTGTCAGACACAGAGCTTTCATAAACACTTTCACTATCAGATTTTTCTTCTTCACTTGACACTATGTATTCCTTTTCTTCATTTGACAAGGTAGCTTCAATTTCTGTACAACTAGACTTACTGTTTACTTTTTCATCAAGTATCACATCTCCTGATGTTACAACTTCATTTTTGTCTCTTAAGTAAATTCGGTAACTACTTGAATCTAAACTGTATCCTAAGAAAATTCCTTTTTCTGATTTCTTCTGTGTTTTGGCTCTCTTAAAATCCTGAATGAAAACATAACAATCACATCCAAAGATTCTAAGCTTATGTACATCAATTTTGCGTCCAAACCATAAATCCACAGGACTTTTACCTTTCACAGAACTTGTTCCAGTCTGATTCAGTGTAAATGTAGCATAACTAATTGCTTCTGCCCATAAGTTTTCATTTAGATTTCGTGCATGTATAGCTGATCTAGCAGATTCTACAATGGTTCTCATCTCTCTCTCAATTTGACCATTTTGTGGTGCAGTGTATGGGTTCGACTTAATGTGGAAAACTCCAAGTTCTTCACAAAACTTCTTAGTATCTCGATTTTTAATTTCTTTCCCATTATCAGACTTTAAAACTTTTATTTTCTTTCTAAACTGATTCTCAACTAAATTCATGAAGATTTTAAATTTCTCAAAAGTTTAATTTTTAATTTTTAAGAAATAGACAGTGCGAAAATGAGAGAAATCATCTTTGAGCATAAAAAAATATTTTGCTCCTCCAAAAGAATTTATATTCATTTCGCACAAGTCTACATGAATTACATCAAGTACCTCTTTTGCCACTTCAAAATTTCTTGGATGTGGGAGATGATGGTGTTTGCCATAAACGCATCCTTCACACACATAGTCATCCCAATCGTCTACATACTTTATATTATTTTTCTTCAAAATGTCTCTTACATAACTAATATTCTGATGTGCTAATTTTTCATGCCACTTTTTAATTGACATAGTAACAATACACTTTTCTAAGTTTTCATAGCGAAACATCATTCTAAACAATCTTCCATCTCTGTTTGCCATGGCTGTTAATTCACCAGTGTCTGAATCAAAAAAATACGAGCAATTTGTGTCTGCTTCCTGACGATAACCCTTGTCCAAGGCACTAGTGACGGAAAATAAGTTAAAGGGTATCTTTGGTGTATACAAAACATTTTTCAGTGTTATGTTATACCAATCTTGACCATTATAAGCTAACAAATCTATGTCTCCGACACCAACACCTTCTATAAGTGCTGAATCTCTAATCATGACTTTTTCTGGTTCTTGTAAACAGTATAATTTTTCAACCAGTCATTCCTTAAAGTCATGTGCTGAGTGGCACCACAATCTTGGTACCATAGACCTTGATAGTCATTCTTCATTGATGTATATTGTATATTAGTAACAGACAATCCAACATTAATCATCAATTTACTTTTTGATGTAGATTTGTCTGATTTTTCTGACTTACTATCTACAGTTTTGGTACAATTTTTGGCAAAGTGACCTTTTTCGTTGCACTTATTACACGGATAATTTTTCTTACAATATTCACTGTAACTTTTACTAGGTTTATTTTTGCAGTACTTCTTTATGTGCCCTTTTTGTCCACATTTAAAGCATTCCTTTACGTTCACTTGTTTTGTTTTATTATTGTTCTGTCCCTTTGATATGAAAGCATTCTGACACTCATTATTGGCCTATTCACTTTCTTTTTGCCTGTCTTCTTCAAGTTTCAAACGCTCAAACATGTTGTTCAACGTTTTGTCTGTGGAAATAACATTATACCAAGACGTTCTAAAATGATGCAGTCTTGTTGGAAGTATACCTAATATCCTTTGCATAATCCAGTTTTCTTTAACGCTTTCACCTAGTGCAGAGACAATTCATCAGCATATTGTTGAATTGTCATGCAATTTTCTATTACTGATTTGTGCTCATCATACTTATAATTAAAAAATAATCTTTGCAGGCCTTCAACTGAAACGTTTGATTTTTTTCTATATAAGGTTTCCAACTTTTCTAACATAGCATTTGCACCTTGCAATTTTCTTGGCTATATTACTGTCAACATTCAATCCAATTAATATTTGTGCTTCTAAATCCTTTTCAATCTATTCTTTTACAGCTGCGCTTGATTCATCTCCTTCAGGCTTAATTTTAACTGCCGTTGCAATTTGATAAATACCTTTTGATTTTAAGGTTAGGTTAAGTTTGAATATCCATGAATCATAGTTGGAACCTCCTTACAAATCATCTTTCAACATTTCTAAATTTGATCTGACTAAATCCATTTCTGTTGTTTAATGTAGTTTCTTCTCTACAACTGACTTTGTGCACTCAATTCTTACTGACACGTGCAACAAAAAAAAAAGGGTTCTTGCATATTTTTACTGTCCACAATTCGATTCAACAATGTGTTTTATTACTTCTCTGGGCCCATAACCTGTTATTATATTTACCAGGAAGCAATTACTGATAAAACACAATGATCTAATTAAATGAATTGATATTTATTATTACATTAAACAATACAATAAATCACTCATGACAACCGCACATGTAATGTAAATAAAACGTAGGTATCTAGGATACATAACTCAATGCGACTGACATAGATGGCGACACACTCTAGTAATAAACATAATGATTTAAACTGCATTCAAAGTAGATTACATAAAATAATAAATTATAATAAAATAATTATTTATTAACAGTTTCTAAACCTTACAAAACAATATAATCTTTTACTTATAGACAAAATACATAATTTCTTTGGTCTAACTTTAATACAACAGATTATGTATTGTCTATTAGTCTTAACACTTTACACATAACTTCATGAACATAATTAATTAAATATTACAATATAACCGAGCAGTTTTAAACAATAATAAAATAATGAACACAGTACTTGTATGATTATTTTAAAATCATCACATAATAATGCAATTTAACATTTTACATTCATCAGCATTCTCCCCTTGACCTACTGATAATAAACATTTCATCTTTATGTATTTGTCACTTTATCACTTCTTATTTTTTTATTATTATACTGGTTCATTTACCCTTTCTATCATTTCATTACATGTTTATTTACTACTTATTATATAATTCTATACTCATTAGTTTGTACTTTTATATGGTCATTACAAATTATAATTTACTGGGAATAGGGTATTTGGTCTCGAATATTCCTTCATAGTTCATTTTATGTTGTTTTTATCTTTCCCCATCACCTTACCTAAACTTTTGGGTATAGTCAGTCATAGTTAGTGTCTGTCAAATATAGTCATTAGTGTTATGCTATCATTTTTTATTTATTACTTTTTTTTTATTATTGTACAGCTTCTCATTCGTTTACTCTTACACATCTTACATGGTTTTATGTCATACCATTTGTCACATTACATATTGCCTTGCTACCAAAATTGATTATTTAATAAAATAATGTAATTGTTTTGTTGAAATCATCAATTGAATCATTTCCAATGTTATTTCTTGTTATTCAATTATTCATCATTCTTGATCTGATATACTTGTTTCTTTCTATAAGCGTTCTATCCCATGAACATTTTACCTCCCTAACTAAATTCTTTTCATCATATTAATTGGAACTGGTTGGATGGGCAACTTTGGCTCCACTTACCCGCCGTCCATAAATAATCTCTGAGTTCAGCGGGACCTACTGTAACCCCTCTTTCCTTTTATGTATTTTTATGAGTATAAAACAACTTCTTTTCTTTTAATATTTTTTTTTTGAAAGAGAAGCCACAAGTCAATTAGGACTAGGCTGGAGCCTAGAGAAGCCAAAATTGTGCCGGGTCCAGTATGACGGGACTTGCAATGAAACTCAGCTGTAATATAACAATAACGGTCTTTATTGTATGCCATGAATTAATACATGTAGGCAAACTGTATCACATAGTTATCCCCCCCCCCAATGAATCATAAATATCACAAATGAATTAAGCCCTGCTTTAACAGTATTAAAGACAACATATGTATATCATAACGAGTGTGTATAATATTCAGTAAATATATATAAATATAAAGTTCTCCCCCATTTTGTGACTAGCTAGACACAGACAAAACATAACAACACACACTGAAACATAAGGCACATAGACTCACAATTATACATCAATTCTAACACGAATGCCCCTGGAATGCACCCGCCTTGCAGGCAGTGTTACTACCATACCCAGAACCCAGCAGTGATAAAATGTTCGCCCATCAGCAACCCGTTTCTGTAGAATTACATAAAAGCCAAAACCCCAGAAAGGATGATAATTACTCATAACGCATAAGTAAGACCGGACCGCCCATATGTATAGCATTCCACTGATCAATGACCCATCATGAGCGTATGAACCTTAAGTTCCTTCCACAGCATTAAATAAAAATTTACGGAAACTACATCACCTGATTTTAAACAGTTGTTATACAATTCTAAACGGTTAATTTGCTTCACGAATTCCGAAGGATTTAATAAATCAGTATATACTTTAACAGTCGGAAAATTAATCAGTCGAGGCTTTACAAATTTCAAAAAATTTAAACAATATATGTTTTACAAAAAAAATTAATGAGTATATGTTCTATAGTTAAAAGAAAATTAATCAGCAGATACTACAAGTGAAAAGTTAATCAATATGTGTTTTGCAAGTTAAGAAAAACAATCAGTATAGCCCTTTGTAAGGTACAAAATCAATTAGTATGTGCCCAGAAAAAGCAAATTATTTTCTATTAACCCCGAATGGCTATATAAATATAATTAAAATGAAAGTACAATAAGACGGTTGTGCCCTAGCAGCTGTGGGAGCGCGCCAGCATGTGGTTGACAAAATTTGACAGGAATCTAACCTGCCTCAGGCTGCACCAACATGTGTCAGACAAAAACTAAGTCCCTTTTTAAACCCCAGAAAACGACCAAAAAAAAAAAAAGGAAAACCCCCAGCCCTTAAATGTTAAACCCAAGGTGAATTTAATATTTACTCATTTCTGTTCCAGCCGGAACAGAGTTGCTAACATGTTCTATAATTTTTGTAAAGAGTAATATGATAATGAAATGCAAACGGTAAAATGTCCAAGTGTAAAAATATCTCTGGCACGCTCCCCCCGTGCAGCACACAATTACAAGCAGTGCACTTAGTGTTAGGTAATTCAGTTATAAAAAGTGTTCTTGAAATTAACTCATAATGTTCAGAATGATGATCAGCTGCTCCCCTTTATAGCAGACAGTCTGGACACGTGGTCACATGGATTCAAATGATATTTACTGTAAAACAGGCGCACTGCCGGCCCGGCCCCAAAAGGAAAATAAAAGAGTGCATATCACCTTAATACTGCTGACTAAGTGCTACATCGTGAACTGGTCACTAGCTCCCTCTCCGGACAGGATCGTGTCTAATGGTCCATGACTGATGCAGTTGTATGGCAATCAGCAAAGCCAAATCTCCGTCTTAATCAAGAACCCTGTTAATTCATATAAATTAGAGAAATGTTCACCAAAAATGTACACCCAAGTTCAGGTAATTAACCTCAGAACGGGCCTTCAACCAACTCTCAATAAATGCACAAGTTTCATTAATAAAATCTTTGCAACCAGCTTAAAGGGTAGAAAGTCAGCCATGGAATAAGTAAATTCTAATAATGAAAAGACTATATCAAAAGTGGCGTAATATAAAAGTCATCAGCACCATGTCTACATGCTTCAACAGAAATCAAGAGGTTAAGCGCCACGTGGTGACCAATAATCATTATTTGACCAAAAAAATCAACTTCAAGGCACTCACAGTATTAATAATGTTTTAACATTAATAAGTTTCCTCTATGGGAGTTCTCACAGGTAAATTTCTTACTGTAAAGTTAATTAAAGACCACCCCGACAGTCTGATGCATGAATGGGCATAACACTACCTAACTACGCACTAACTTTTAGCCATTAACCTTTAACATTCTACACATTTATCATGACAATGACAATTACAATACCTCTCACACTAGTATAGTAATAATAAAAGGAACATGGGCTATATACTGAACTTTAAGTAAATTACTGAACAATGAGTTTTCTTTTAATATAAAAACTGTCGGATTGCACTCACATAATTAGGTCTTTTTATACGGTTGCATACACCTTGTTATTAATTATCCATTTAATATGAATTACTTTTAAACACATAAAATAATGCAATTCTTACCGGGAGTCGCTTAAGTTTCAGCAAGCCATGTAGATGCAGAGAAACTACGCCGTAATTGTTCGGAGAGAGAAGCCGATGTATTTCGTAGCGGGGCGGTGAGCTGACTAACCGCTGTAACCGACGGAACAAGCCGCCCCTCACTACGAGTTGCGTGCGCAGCCTTAACGGAGCCGGACAAGGGTCGTTTCAACTGACCCTTGCATTCGCTTTATTTTACAATTAAAATAAAAATTTTCTAAAACTTTCGACAGCCGGATTTACATCGGCACACCCCCACCCCGAAAGGGCAACCCGGTTGCCCCACTCTGAAACTCGGGAAAGTACCCTGCAGTGTACCCCCTTCTTAAATACTCCGGTGGACATCGTGGGTAAGTTGGCCCGGCGGCACTTGCTCTCAGGAGGACAGAAACCTCACAACTACGTCCATTCCCCATGCGACCCTCTCCGCCACGCCAACCCCACGGAACCACCCCAACACGTTACCCTCTCCGGTGACCATCACCTACTCCCACCGGTCCCACTCACATACTCGTCCTAAGACCAAACAAGGTATCTCCCACCTTGATATGTGAGCGACCGTACTACTCCTCGTCCATCACTTGGACCGACCAACCACATGCACCCACAAGGCATCTCCAACCTTGCCATATGGCTGGCCCACTTCCCTACACAAGGGCGGACGGCCCCGCTCAGCCAGTCAGAGAGGACCGCACCAAGGGCACACGAACATTACTCCAATCTCAACTCAACAAAAGGCCATAACTATATGGGGGGGTATACTTCTCTGCCGACGTCGATACAAAACAAATACAATTTTCCATCTCAACAAAAACACCCGGGAAACAACCGGAGAATGCGGCATGGCACGACCCTACACCTACCAAAAATCGAAATCAAACCACTATGAACCAGGAAACAACAGCACGCTATCACTCTCCATCATAACCAAAACAGGGGAACTTACAATCTACAAGACCACGACCATCTCGAGGACCACAATCTACTCACTTCCGGCAAGTCTCTCTACTTCCTTATCCATAGTTTTTTTTTTTTTTTTTTTTTTTACTAAGGGGAGGGGTAGGAAAATCGGGAAGATGAAACGGGGCAAGGATCATTAAAGGTCAATAGCTAGGACTGAGGGTAAGGCCTGGTTCCCTCCGAAAATAAGGAAGAATGGAGGAAACCAAGGCTCGCGAGGGCAGGGGCGCAACCCTGAAATAGATGAACACCACTGGGAGTGTGGGGAACATCTACCCGCTACCCGTTAACCTCTTCTTCTTACCTTTCTATGACGGACCTTGGGTACCCGTTCCTTTCGGACACCACTCTCTAAGAAATTATTTCGTGTTGAGCTGTACTGGCTGGTTTCCTCTGAATCAGAATCAAGGCAACTTACCTCACTACTTTCACTCCGCTTTGGATTATGCTCGTCGTCTAACTCCTCTGCTACAATGTCTTCCTTTTCTACAATTTCCCTTTCTTCATCCACATAATCCAAATCATCCTCCTGACACTGCACCTCCTCAGCATCTTCCCATTGCTCCTCTGATCCATCTTCAACCGCATCTTCCCTCAGCTCCTCACTAATTTCTCCATCACATTGGTCACCAGCCGCTTCACAAACTTCTTCACTCACCTCTTCTCCAATCTCATTTTCCCCAACACATTTATCATCAACATCATCGCCACTACCACCATCTGAACACTGCACATCCTCGTCCTCCTCTAGTTGCTCACCTGGTCAACCTGAAACTTCTTTTCGTTCTTCGGAATCCTCAACACTACTTACAGAAGGCGTCTGCACATCTTCCCACACTACATCATTCTCACTCACACACTCTACAACGCTGCCACCAACTTTCTCCTCAACTTTGACCTCATCTACTTCTACCACACTTGCGGCATGAACATCCCCTTGTCCATCCACAACCTCAGAAACACTTGCAGCCCGGACACCCTGTGTCCATCTGCAAATTCAGACTCTACAGTCTCCCTAACACCTAAAACTATACCTTCCTGTGCAGCATCCGCAGACCGCTCTTCTGCCTCTTCTGTCGACTCCACTCCTTGACCACTCTCAGCAACAACAACATCCTCAACATTTTCCACCCTGGAATCCAGCTGTCCAGGTTCATGTGCAATGACTAAATTAATTTCGACTGGCGATGGTAAAGCTACACCATGCAATGACTTCTCATATCCCTGCGTAGGCGATGATGATGTTACAGGATCTGGATCCCTCACGAACCGAGATGTAAATACCGGAACAAATTCTGCGGCCTCTGGATTCAACCATGACGTCCTCTTCGAGTCCTGCAACTCCGTCTTAACTGACGTGTCCTTGTCCACTTGTATTGTTCCACAGAAGTTATTCCGCTTTTCTTCTTCTGCTTCACCTTCTTCATCCACTGCTCTCTCAGGCACTGGTAATTCCTCTGGAACCTTTAAAGTTTCCTTTTTCTCCGAATAGGGATAACGCCTTGGTACAGGCTCCCTACTTGCCGATGTCTGTTCCCTAACATAATTTCTTCTTCCCCTGTTAATTTCATATTTCTTGGTTTTCTGTGCTGTAGCTGTTGTTACCGTCTTTTCCCTTGCCACCCCCTTGTAGCCTCCGTCACTTCCGGAATATTCAGGCTTTCGGACAGTCTCTCGCGTTCTCCTCCAACCACCATGTTTGTCCCTTTTGGCTCTTCCTGATGAACCACTGGAGTATTGTACATCTTTAGCTTCTCTTCCCCGGGACTCATCAACCTCCTGGACCGTTCTTGAAATCACACACAACCGTTCAAGGTCCGCAAAACAACGTGGACGGTCCGCAAAACAACGTGGACGGTCCGCAAATGCCAAACGAGATCTCTCTTGGGGAGTCAGTCCTTCCAGAATCGCTTGTATCACTTCATTCTCCGGCAGTCCCAACCTTAACACCCGGGCAGCTTTCCGTATATCGTGCACGAAGTTCCCTAACGCCTCTCCGCTGGCCTGTAGGCGATAGAATTTTTCAAACCTTAGCTGGACACGTCGTCGAATGGGTAGGAAGAAGTTCAACACCTCCCCATGGAAAGCATCAACACTGTCACCCCGACGCAGCGCCTTGGTGACCAGATCAGCCAACGTACTCCGGCAATACGGGTATATAAGAGACAAGACCTCCCCATCAGACACCCCCGGGAAATCTGCCACCTGCAGGACCAGGTCCAAGAAAACCAGCAGCTGGTCCTCATCCAATCCATTCACCACCGGAAATTTCTGGAGAACGCCTGAAAGAGGGTGGGGCAATTCCTGATAGCATACCGCCGCCAGAATTGCACAATTCAAAACAAACAATCATAAAACAAATCCCCACTAAACACCTAACACAAACATAACCTACAAAAACATTTTCACAAAAATTTAGGAAAAACCCAAGTACTGTCCTTCCTTTGAGTGGACCCCCGGGTTCTCTAGCGCTGCGGAGACCTGGCCTATTCTGAACCATTCACACCCACGACAGAAGGAGACAAGTGACAACCAACAATACTAAACACACATAACACCAAACAGCAATTCGACACACACGTCGTACCAACACATAACTCACAATAACCCACTAACAATCGAAAATCATAATTCGGGAAATAATACTCCAACATCAACCGGACACAAGTCGGTGACGGTACCGACTTCCGATCGGGCCATACCGCATCCCGCCAATATCACACGCTAAACTCCGCCCCTGAATCACATTCCATCATACAGGCCACACTTGAGACTCCCCGGCCGTACAACCTATCAAATTTTTCAAACACAAATAACCGCCTCAGTGATGCGACCCGACTCACAAGTTATACAACCTACAACTAGCCTACACGGGCATACACCTAAGAAAACAATGTCACAACAATCGCTTCAATATTTCCGAGTTAGCAAGCCCCGTCACACACCAGGACCCAAGGGTTCAAGCCTAGAATGAACCACGCTCACTGCTACCATTTGCAATATCAGACTTTATAAACCACGCTCTGCGGTACCATTTGTAACCCCTCTTTCCTTTTATGTATTTTTATGAGTATAAAACAACTTCTTTTCTTTTAATATTTTTTTTTTTTGAAAGAGAAGCCACAAGTCAATTAGGACTAGGCCGGAGCCTAGAGAAGCCAAAATTGTGCCGGGTCCAGTATGACGGGACTTGCAATGAAACTCAGCTGTAATATAACAATAACGGTCTTTATTGTATGCCGTGAATTAATACATGTAGGCAAACTCTATCACATAGTTATCCCCCCCCCAATGAATCATAAATATCACAAATGAATTAAGCCCTGCTTTAACAGTATTAAAGACAACATATGTATATCATAACGAGTGTGTATAATATTCAGTAAATATATATAAATATAAAGTTCTCCCCCATTTTGTGACTAGCTAGACACAGACAAAACATAACAACACACACTGAAACATAAGGCACATAGACTCACAATTATACATCAATTCTAACACGAATGCCCCTGGAATGCACCCGCCTTGCAGGCAGTGTTACTACCATACCCAGAACCCAGCAGTGATAAAATGTTCGCCCATCAGCAACCCGTTTCTGTAGAATTACATAAAAGCCAAAACCCCAGAAAGGATGATAATTACTCATAACGCATAAGTAAGACCGGACCGCCCATATGTATAGCATTCCACTGATCAATGACCCATCATGAGCGTATGAACCTTAAGTTCCTTCCACAGCATTAAATAAAAATTTACGGAAACTACATCACCTGATTTTAAACAGTTGTTATACAATTCTAAACGGTTAATTTGCTTCACGAATTCCGAAGGATTTAATAAATCAGTATATACTTTAACAGTCGGAAAATTAATCAGTCGAGGCTTTACAAATTTCAAAAAATTTAAACAATATATGTTTTACAAAAAAAATTAATGAGTATATGTTCTATAGTTAAAAGAAAATTAATCAGCAGATACTACAAGTGAAAAGTTAATCAATATGTGTTTTGCAAGTTAAGAAAAACAATCAGTATAGCCCTTTGTAAGGTACAAAATCAATTAGTATGTGCCCAGAAAAAGCAAATTATTTTCTATTAACCCCGAATGGCTATATAAATATAATTAAAATGAAAGTACAATAAGACGGTTGTGCCCTAGCAGCTGTGGGAGCGCGCCAGCATGTGGTTGACAAAATTTGACAGGAATCTAACCTGCCTCAGGCTGCACCAACATGTGTCAGACAAAAACTAAGTCCCTTTTTAAACCCCAGAAAACGACCAAAAAAAAAAAAAGGAAAACCCCCAGCCCTTAAATGTTAAACCCAAGGTGAATTTAATATTTACTCATTTCTGTTCCAGCCGGAACAGAGTTGCTAACATGTTCTATAATTTTTGTAAAGAGTAATATGATAATGAAATGCAAACGGTAAAATGTCCAAGTGTAAAAATATCTCTGGCACGCTCCCCCCGTGCAGCACACAATTACAAGCAGTGCACTTAGTGTTAGGTAATTCAGTTATAAAAAGTGTTCTTGAAATTAACTCATAATGTTCAGAATGATGATCAGCTGCTCCCCTTTATAGCAGACAGTCTGGACACGTGGTCACATGGATTCAAATGATATTTACTGTAAAACAGGCGCACTGCCGGCCCGGCCCCAAAAGGAAAATAAAAGAGTGCATATCACCTTAATACTGCTGACTAAGTGCTACATCGTGAACTGGTCACTAGCTCCCTCTCCGGACAGGATCGTGTCTAATGGTCCATGACTGATGCAGTTGTATGGCAATCAGCAAAGCCAAATCTCCGTCTTAATCAAGAACCCTGTTAATTCATATAAATTAGAGAAATGTTCACCAAAAATGTACACCCAAGTTCAGGTAATTAACCTCAGAACGGGCCTTCAACCAACTCTCAATAAATGCACAAGTTTCATTAATAAAATCTTTGCAACCAGCTTAAAGGGTAGAAAGTCAGCCATGGAATAAGTAAATTCTAATAATGAAAAGACTATATCAAAAGTGGCGTAATATAAAAGTCATCAGCACCATGTCTACATGCTTCAACAGAAATCAAGAGGTTAAGCGCCACGTGGTGACCAATAATCATTATTTGACCAAAAAAATCAACTTCAAGGCACTCACAGTATTAATAATGTTTTAACATTAATAAGTTTCCTCTATGGGAGTTCTCACAGGTAAATTTCTTACTGTAAAGTTAATTAAAGACCACTCCGACAGTCTGATGCATGAATGGGCATAACACTACCTAACTACGCACTAACTTTTAGCCATTAACCTTTAACATTCTACACATTTATCATGACAATGACAATTACAATACCTCTCACACTATTATAGTAACAATAAAAGGAACATGGGCTATATACTGAACTTTAAGTAAATTACTGAACAATGAGTTTTCTTTTAATATAAAAACTGTCGGATCGCACTCACATAATTAGGTCTTTTTATACGGTTGCATACACCTTGTTATTAATTATCCATTTAATATGAATTACTTTTAAACACATAAAATAATGCAATTCTTACCGGGAGTTGCTTAAGTTTCAGCAAGCCATGTAGATGCAGAGAAACTACGCCGTAATTGTTCGGAGAGAGAAGCCGATGTATTTCGTAGCGGGGCGGTGAGCTGACTAACCGCTGTAACCGATGGAACAAGCCGCCCCTCACTACGAGTTGCGCGCGCAGCCTTAACGGAGCCGGACAAGGGTCGTTTCAACTGACCCTTGCATTCGCGTTATTTTACAATTAAAATAAAAATTTTCTAAAACTTTCGACAGCCGGATTTACACCGGCACACTACCGTCTGCTCAGTAAAAATGATTGCTGGAACTATCTCTACAGTCAATCACATTCAATAATAAATAGTCTATTCACGACTAAATCAAATAAAATAATACAATAAAATACTCGTGGGATTATTCTTTCTTTTAACTTTCAGATCTAATTATCTTTCCTTTTTCATTGATTTTTCAGATGTTCAGTTTTATTTGGGGCAACATTGTTAACATATATTCTAAATGGTAACATTTCATCTTCTTCTTTGCGATAAATGTTTGACATATCTATTCTTCCTTCAACATTTTTAATTTACAAAATTCTAACTTGTAGCTGTATTGATGGTTACTATATTAATTCTTTTCATTATAATGATAGTTGTTAAGTCATTCATGGTCATTTTTATTTTACGATCTCGTCTTATTATTTCACTGTCAATTGTCTTGTTTGTTTCTTCTTATTTACATCACAATATTTTGTTTATCAATTCATCTAAAACTGTCATTTAGATTTTTATTTACACTATTCTTACTTTTCTTGGATTCCATTGTTTATCTCTGTTTCTAATTATTTTTATTATTATTTCCTTCAATATTAAATTATTCAAATCTTTTGTATAACCTACCCTTACTTCTTTTTGGATTTTGATAATTATTTATTCTTTTATTATTTTGTTCAAAATAATGTTACTAAAATATTCTGGGTAAGTTGACCTTATTTCTTTTTTGAATTTTGACAATTATTATTCGTGTTCGGCATCTGCCACAATCCGGGTTGTTCTGCAATTATGGTTTTCCGGTGGATTCCTTCGGTTAAAGTTATCTACAAATCTCGCTATGGGATTGCCCCATCGTGGATCAGTCCCATACATTTCGATGTTGTCGTATGAATAGTCTCTTTCATCCTCATTGCTGGGCCAGTATTAGGTTCTTGGCTGTCCAAATTTCTTTGGCGCTGGTCATCGTCTCTTCTCGAACCCCTCTCATCAGCCATGATATGGTTTATTCGAACTATATGGGCTCCCTGGTTGTTACTTGGTTGGTTACTGTCCGTTGCTTGCCGTATTTCGACCAGGTCGTTAGTGTTGAATGTCACCCTATTTCTATTTCCTCTATCATCCTCTCACTGCTCCTGCTTCGTCTATGGTCATCCCTATAATCCTGGTTAGTCTCTTCTTGGGAATTCCTATCCCTATTTCCATTGAAACTTCCTAGTCCTTGGTAATGACGCCTTCCAAAATTCCTAACATCTGTCCTTACATAATTTACACGTCGCCTGTATGTTTGGTTTTGACTATTATTATTGTTTTGATTATTTTGTCTATACTGGCTATCATAGTTATTAGAGTTATTGTTATAATATCGGTTATCTCAGTAATTATTATTCGTGTTATTGGGACGCTGGTAGCTGTTGTTGTTATTCGTTGGAGAGTTACGGTAATAGTTGTTGTTATTGTTATTATTATTGTTATGGGGACCATTACCGTTGGTGTTATATCGGTTATCTCGGTGACCATCATTCCTATTATTACCATTGTTCCTCTGTCTGTTCTGAAGGTAATTCCTTTCCCGTTCGATCTCTTCCAATAATTCGGCCATGACCTGTATGGTTTTAATTCGTCCATTTATTCGTCCCTTCGTGACTTCTCCATCATAATGGTAGGCTAATTGTGTCGTCCAACATATTTCTAATTACTGTCCATCTGGTCTCCCTGGTTCTCAATAGATTTTCCTCTACCCGCTTAAGGAATTCCATGGGATTGCGTTTATAATTCCGGAAGCTGATGACCTATCTGTTTTCATTGCATGATATATGGGAGTTAAGACATTGTCTATCTCTCCATGAATTAATTTCTTCTTGGAGATGTATTCGGAATCCTTCTAGTTTTTCTTCATGGGTAGTTGTTTGACCTTTTATTTGATTAATGTTGGTATCTCTGCCTTCCAAACTTTCTCCCATCTCTGCTTGTACTCTCGTAATATTCCCTTGGTTTATTTGTACAGCTTCGATTCATACATTAGTGTCTTCCTGGACTCTCTGTATCTCCTGATTCATCCGTTCACATTTTCCTTCGGTCTCGGACATTACCCTCCTAATTTCGGTCACTGGTTCTTTCAACTTCTTGTCCCATTCTTCCCTCAATTGCTGATTATTGTCCTCTATCTTCTTATTCCACTCTTCTTTTAATAACTCCTGATGTTCATTCAATTTTTCCATGGTTTTTTGGTTATTTTCTTTTAATTCCTCTTTTAATGTTCTATTATTTTCGTCTATTTTCTCCTCCATCTGCCTACTGTTATCCTTGAACTCTTCCTTTAACTGTTGATTGTCACTTTTTAATTCTTCCATTTTCTCCTCCATTTTCTTACTGTTCTTTTCCATTTTCTCCTCCATTTTCTTACTGTTCTCTTTGAACTCTTCCTTTATAGCTTTATTAGTCCCTTCTATCTTCTGGCTTAATTCTTCCTTCAATATTTCTAAGTTCTTATTTGAATCTTCATGACTCTGTTTTAACTATTCCATAATGCTCTTCATGTCAACATTCTCTGTGACTGTTCGTTTCTGGTTTGTCTCCTTGGGCCTCCCTTATTATTGCTTCCACTTCCTCCAGTGGTGTTGCTTCCTTGTCTTCCATATTTAATTCGCTTTCTTTCTCGGTCTCTGCCGCCCGTTTGTGTGAGAGTTCTCTTTTCTTCATTTTAGCCTATTCTCTGTAGCCACTATTAGAAATTAGTTTCCAATAATGTAGTTTCTTCTACTAATTAAGGCCCTACTACGTTGGTGCGCCAATTTTGTAACAACCTATAAAATGTCCCGTAATGATAACAACTATGATTGTTGAACTCACCTTCTTTCCGCCATTCATTTCAAATATTCTCCGTTGCCAACATTTTTTCGTAACTCAAAATATGTTACGTTTATTATATAAAAACCAATTCGGTTTTTTAAAACTATCATAAACCAAACATACAGTAATGTATGGATGGATAATAATAGTTTAATTATCCGTTTCTCAAACCCTTTATTTACACAATAATGTTCAAGATTATTTAATTCAAATTGTCGGGCATACTCTTTATTTATTGCCGGTTGGCTATTCTGTTTATCGATCGGTGATAGTAAAACGATGCTCGATTTCGTCAACTCTCAGGGCATGTAAATGTCCTTTTCGCTACAGAAAAAAGTATTGAAACACACAAATAAAAGTACAATCTTTACGACAAATTTAAAAATATTATATATTTGGAAAAATATGGCCGACTATGGTCACAAACTATGTTCGCGAGAATTATTGTTTCTAGGTTAAGTTGGTTTATACAGCGTTGAATTAAATTAAAATTTTATTACAAGAAATAGCTAAAATAGTGGTTTTGGTGTTAGTTTTAATTGTTCTTTATCAAAATAAGTCCACAATTTTAATTGGTGAGTGTAAAATCATTGTTATTAATATAATTCACTTTGTCTGTCTTCGTTACGTGATAACTCAAAAATAGTTTATACTTAACAACTGTTTCTTCATCTCAGGTCCAGTTAACATGTCTTGGGTATAGTTGGTTTTCTTTTTTGTGATTTATCCACTTCAGTAATCCACTTGGAAATGCTTTTAGATTATTATTAATAACCCTTGAAACTATATTCAGATTTTTATTATTTAATTCGGTTATTATTATTTTTTTTCTTTTAATCTCAAGCTCTATACTTTCTTCAATCTTTACTCATCAATGGTTACTAAAGAACTCCCAAAATTATTTACATAAATTTGTTGTTGCTATGGTTAAAATACCAAATTCGATTAGTGGACATGATGAGATATTGTCATTGAAATACATTGTCTTTCTATACAAAATTGGTCAAATATCTTTAAATTTGTTTAATTTCCTTATACTAACTGTGAATCTAAATCTGATAACATGATTGTCTTGCTTTTAACTTGTACATCAATTTGAAACCAAACAAGGTTACTTTTAGTTAACAAATAATGATTTTACATTTTTACCACCTAATTTTCTTAATAATTAATGTTATACTACTTATTTCGAATACATTTTTGTTGTGCAGACTAATATCATTAAACCTATTCATATTACATTCATTATTTCAATAAACCTTGCTGTTATACTTTAAAATTTACAATTTTCTAGATTTTATATATAGGCCTAGCAGCTAACATGTCTGAAATTCTATGCCTACACTTATTCTAACAAATGATCTTTATGTTGTAATTTTAACACCTTCTACATAAACAAATTAACATAGTTATTTAAAATACAGCATTTGTTGGTTTCTAAACGTTACAAAACAATATAATCTTTTACTTATAGACAAAATACATAATTTCTTTGGTCTAACTTTAATACAACAGACTATGTATTGTCTATTAGTCTTAACACTTTACACATGACTTCATGAACATAATTAATTAAATATTACAATATAACCGAGCAGTTTTAAACAATAATAAAATAATGAACATAGTACTTGTAAATGACCTATGATTATTTTAAAATCATCACATAATAATGCAATTTAACATTTTACATTCATCAGCATTCTCCCCTTGACCTACTGATAATAAACATTTCATCTTTATTTATTTGTCACTTTAGCACTTCTTATTTTTTTAAATTTTTATACTGGTTCATTTACCCTTTCTATCATTTCATTACATGTTTATTTACTACTTATTATATAATTCCATACTCATTAGTTTGTACTTTTATATGGTCATTACAAACTATAATTTACTGGGAATAGGGTATTTGGTCTCGAATATTCCTTCATAGTTCATTTTATGTTGTTTTTATCTTTCCCCATCACCTTACCTAAACTTTTGGGTATAGTCAGTCATAGTTAGTGTCTGTCAAATATAGTCATTAGTGTTATGCTATAATTCTTTTATTTATTACTTGTTTTTTATTATTGTACAGCTTCTCATTCGTTTACTCTTACAAATCTTACATGGTTTTATGTCATACCATTTGTCACATTACATATTGCCTTGCTACCAAAATTGATTATTTAATAAAATAATGTAATTGTTTTGTTGAAATCATCAATTGAATCATTTCAATGTTATTTCTTGTTATTCAATTATTCATCATTCTTGATGTGATATACTTGTTTCTTTCTATAAGCGTTCTATCCCATGAACATTTTACCTCCCTAACTAAATTCTTTTCATCATATTAATTGGAACTGGTTGGATGGGCAACTTTGGCTCCACTTACCCGCCATCCATAAATAATCTCTGAGTTCAGTGGGACCTACCGTCTGCTCAGTAAAAATGATTGCTGGACCTATCTCTACAGTCAATCACATTCAATAATAAATAGTCTATTCACGACTAAATCAAATAAAATAATACAATAAAATACTCATGGGATTATTCATTCTGTTAACTTTCAGATCTAATTATCTTTCCTTTTTCATTGATTTATTCAGATGTTCAGTTTTCTTTGGGGCAACATTGTTAACATTGTAACTTAACTCGTGTTACAAATAAAATTTATGTTTGTGTTTAATAAAAATTAAGGTTTGAGAAAATTTAAAAGTTATCAACTTCTTATATTTTTTTTATAAGTTATATATTTTAATTATTTAATTTAAATATTTAATTAGTTTTTATTATTTAATATTATTTAATTAAAAGTATTAATAATAATTTATTTCCGTGTATTATTTTGCTAGGCTCTGTAAAGAAATATTTGTTCTATTGTGTTAATCAGATTGTGTCAAAGCTGGGTCGATTTGTAGTCACTTCTAACTCAGCTCCTTTTTTTTTCTCGATTTCTTTAGCTATTATTTTCTAAGTTAAATTAAAAATGAAATAAATTAATTTAATTACTCAAATAATTAAGAAAACTCGTATTTAGGAACAGTAATGACATTTATTAAAAGTGATGCGATAATCTTATGTGCATCGACTATTGCTGTGGCTGAGACTCAATTCCCAGGTCGATTGTGTCAACTAACAAAATATATAAAATTAAAATATTGATTAACAAGGTTCTTTGAGCTGTAGAAATGGTCAGGGAAAGGCAAGTTACAAAATACTATACTTACAATTAATTAATACTTAATTACTATTACGTAAAAGAAAATTATATTTGAAAATAATGTCATTTAAAAATCGAACCAGTTGGCTGCGTATGACGTCACGTAGCTGTTGACTCGCCGTGGCATTGTACTGCTGGCAAGATGAACTCGAAACATGGCCGCCATCGACTTCGGATTTCACCCAACTATGCCGGCTCCTGGTTTTTTCCTCTCACCAAATGTAATTGTGATATTTTCTTCTGTGATAGTGTAGTTCGTCTCGATTCTTCGATTGTAATGTTCTTTTTCGCTCAGAGAGGTAGTTTGATGCGGTATTACTAGTGTCGTATTAAGTGTTCGAAATCTGGCTAAGTTCGTTGTTCAATGGAATAGTATTAATTTGAAAATTCCAACATGGCGGATGATTCTTGGTGTCTTTGGTGTTTAATTATATGTATCTTTTTACTGGTTCTTCATTTTGTTAATTGGTTGAGTTATTTTTATTAATTTTATGTTTATAACCTCTTCTGTAACTCTTCATAGGGTACTTTCAACTTAGTTCAAATTATTATATTTTTTAGATTTCCCTTCTGCACATTCCCATCCGTTCTGGTTCGCGTTTAACAATCAACTGCTAAATGAAATCGTTATTTAATATAGTAATTCCAGAAATATTTTGGTATCCTATTCCATTGACTGAAATCAGCTGTTCGTCTTTGTCCACATCTGATCTCATAGAAATATATGACATTTTTTTCTATTTTATGGCTATAATTTAATTATGTTTTAATTTCATGAAAATTTAAGTACCTAGCAATATTCCTGTTCTAATTTTACATAAATCAATATCCAACATGACCTATTTTAGTTTCAATTAAGCTTAAAACTGGAATTTTTTGACATTTCTTATAGGCCTTATTATAATTCACATAATTATAAATTAAATGGCTTACAAGTCGTTTTATGTTAACATTGTCCTTAAATAAGATTACTTATTACATCATTATTCTTTGTCTTTAACAATTTGTTGTTACAACAAACCGATACTGATTAATTTACATTTTATTTGTACTGTGTCCTCTGTTAGGCATTATATTACACATTTCCAATAAAGTCAATTTTATCCTCTGATCATTACATTTACTATTATATATTTCTGTGATAATTATAATTAAGTATCTTTATTCTAAACTGACTAATCTCTGTTAATTTTATACAGTTTTATCTAACTTATCCTTTTGGATTTGATTACATAGCAAAAGTTGAATTTGGCCTAAAAATCAGTTTTGCTTTGTTACTGATATTATAACTAGTTTGCTTCATTATTATTTCTCTGGTTTACAATTTAAAAGATATTATGATTACTTCCTTGCCTTTCCTACCTTAACAAAACTTTAACACAAATTAACATTATTTAACTATAACAAAACATCTTATAATCTAACATTTTCGATTACATATAATGAAAGTTCATGTTCCCACATTTATATTATTATGAAACAATCCTTACGTCTTATATCTAAATACTTTATTACAATTAATAATATTTCAGTCATTTTCTGTCTTTTTGTTTGTTTGATTGTGACTTCACTTTAAGCTATCTCCTAACCGCATTATTCTCTATTACAGTTTGTTATAATGATTGGTTTTATTTTTTTTTTAAGAATAGGGAAATTCACAATTTATTATCACTAGTTTTGGTATTTCTGTATTATAGTTTATAGTTGATACCACTTTACTTCTCACTGAGGCATTCTTTATCACCTACACTAATGGTAGTCTTTAATCTTTTCTTCTTAATATTCTACTTTCTACACTAGTGTTATATCTATATTTAATTTACATTCTTTATCTATATGTAATGTATCCTGTAACTTGGTTTACTGGGATTTAGGGTTTTGTGTCATTATTTTGAATCTAATTAAATTGTACCTATCTGTCATAAGATTTGAGAAGTAACCTTCCCTAATACTACACTCTTTGTACAAAGCTTGAATTAGTTGGTCCTTTTATTCTCCTTCAATGAGTATGGTATTGTTTTATGTTTGGATCCTTTGATGTGGTTATCTTAATAATTCATCCGTGATTATCTTTCCTTACTGCTGCTTATCTTACTGGGTATACTGATGATGTACTGTGGTTTTAATCATCATGTGGTTGAACGTATATTGTTTTATATAGATTGTTCATTTTATTTGGACCAAGAGCTTTTTGTTGTATAGTCTATTGTCAGCATTTGATTTACTATAATGATCAATTTATTTAATTTATTTTTTAATCATTTTGTTATTACTCACTATAGATTGTTTCTTCCTTTTCTTTTCAAGGTTGTATTAAGTTATATTCAGAGTGAAAATTCTGTTATGCTACATATGCTCTCCTGTAAAAGTGATTAATTCAGATCATACGCTCAGTATGGATGAAATAATTACTTCTGATTCTTATATTTACCATATTTTTATTCGTTATTTCACTTTATATACCTACTTTTCCACTATTGAGCTCTCAGTTGATATGTATATCCTTCATTCGCTTCTTTATTTATTAATAGATAATCCTTTATCTTATGTATATCATTATTATTCTATATATATTTTTTCTTTCTTATTTGGTGCTTCATCACCAAGTGAGTTAGGATGTTCACTCCCTAACATTCCCTATCATTTGAGTTGGATCATATCAGATTGGCACAATTTGACTACAATTTCTGCTGTCCTATACTTCACTTAGCTGAGCTCAGAGGAATTATCATCTTTGCTCAATTATAAGACTGATGGAATATATCTACATCCAGTCATAAAAATAAAAATCATTAAAAGTAGTCTCTTTCGACTAATAATAAACATCCTTGGATTCTTCACTTCGTAATGGTTGAGATTAATTAATACTTTTATACATTTGATTCTTCTTCTATTTTAAAGCTCAGTTCATATTATGTGGCTTAGGTATAGGGTATAATATTCATTTCATCCTTTCTTTGCATTCTTTTTCCTTGTTTGTTGTTGGTATAATCTGTCTCTTGTTTACATAGTAATTAGCATTTATATAGTTTTTTTTTCATTTGGTATTCAATGAGTCATTCTATTGCTCATGGCATAATATTAATTCCTTCCATTAATTGTCACTATAATAGTGGTTATTGAAATAACATTATCATTATGGTCCCAGGTTTTCAGCTTCTGGTCTTAATACTTGGTTCTTATTTGGTTGGTTCTTTTTCCTTGTTGCTTCTTCATCAAATTATCTTCATTGTGAGTTTGATTAAACTATTTTGGTTAAATTATAAAAACATTCTGGTCTCCTTTTCCCTTCTTCATTTAAAAGTTCTGTATCATTTTTGGGTTTAAAAAATTTATCTCATTTACATAGTTTGTATTAGTTGTTACTGTTATCATATAGTCACTGTTACAATACAAGTTGTGACATAGTCTTTACAGCTGTGGTAGTTTATTATGGGTTTTCCTTTTTCAACACTGGTTCTTATGAATACTTGTTATACTTTCTTCTTATGACGCTTTTAACATTCATGGATATATTTTTTCTTGTAACATTAATTTACTCAATCTATTGATATAGCTTTTCCTCATTATCTACTGGAACATGTTCTTATTTATTTCGACCCTGGAGAGTTTGAAAAAGTTTATATATTTGTACTCCGTTTATTCCAAAATTCTTTTATATAAGAGTTCGTTCAGATTATTAGTGTAATTTGTCCTTATAGCTTTTAGAATTTAGTTAATTATTAAGAATCTTTTTTTTCTTCTTTTCAAAATTATTTCGTTCAAGTTATTTTTGTAAGTTGTCCTTACGGTCCTTTTGAATTTTGTTAATTATTTCTCATCTAAATATTTTGTTATTGACAATTGATTATAGATGCTCTTTGTCTTGTTTGAATTAATATCCTTTAATACATAATAAGTGTTATTGTTATTATCTTTAATAATCACATATGGTCCGGTATACAGCAGTAATAACTTTTTGGTAATGCCTTCCAAGGTACTGGGTAGTTCCCAATTTTTCAATAATACTTTTTCTCCGACTTTGTAGTTTATCACCTTCTTAATTGCCCTTTGATACCTTTTATGTCGCCTTTCCTGATCCTCGGCCAATTTATTGTAAAACTTTATCTGATTAAATTTATATTCATTATTGACGGGAAATTCAAGGATTTCTTGTATTTCTCGAGGAGGTTGTTTCTCATACATTGCGGTATATGGTGTGATCCCTATAGCAAGATGATGTGCTAAATTGAGGAATTCCTCCATGGCTGACAGGTATTCTTGCCATTTTCTTTGTTGATGGTGACAGTACGTTCGCAATATCCTCCCGACCTCTCGCAGCACTCTTTTCGCAGGATTACTACTGGGGTGGTAAACAAATGTTTTGTACGTCTTGATACCTAAGGTGATCAAAGTATTTTTCCACCTCCTTCCCTTAAATTGAGTTCCATGGTCGGTGATTATTGATGCAGGTTTTCCTATCTCTGGAATGTAGTAATTGGTGATCACTCCCAAAACCTTCAAAGTGGTAGCTCGGTTAACCGGGTATAATTTTATAAATTTGGTGAAATGATCCATCATTATTATGATGTATTTATAATGATGGCGTCCGCCACTACGGGAAAATGGCCCGCAGATATCTAGGAAAACCTTTTCCAGCTTTTCTTGTGAAGTAATTGGTATCATTATCCCCTCTTTTATCTCGTTGTTCGTCTTTACCAACTGGCAAATAAGGCAGGTCTTAATATAGTTTCTTACCTTTCGATTTATATTCTTTATGTGGCAGTTTTCCTCCAACGCCGCCTTTATCACTTTCATTGCCCCCATGTGACCATATCAGAGATGATAGTCTAGGATGATCTCCTTCTCAATATTAGCAGGGATTATTATTTTCCATACCTCTTCATCAAGAGATGTTTTAATAAATAATACTTCATTATGCATGCAATAAAATCTGGTTATGGTATCATCTTGGTTGGATAGACGAAGTTTTATACTGTTTAGTTTCGGGTCAGACTGCTGGTGTATGCTGATGTTCCGTACCACTTTCTCGAAATCAGATCTGCCCTTGATAATATTGTATATCTTCAGTATGCTCTCCTTCTTGCCCTCGAATGTCTGTTCTTCCAAATTCACTCGTGACAACACGTCTGCTACAACATTCTTACTTCTGGGAATATACTCCCACTGTAGATCATTCTTGCAGGGCAAGTATCCACCTGGTCAGTCTACCGTGGCTTAATTTACACCTTCTTAAAAATGATATAGATTTATGATCTGTACGAACTGTCACCGGATATCCCAGAATATAAGTCTGAAACTTTCCGCAGGCAAAGACTACACTGAGCAGTTCTTTTTCCGTTACGTTATAGTTCTTCTCGCATTGGTTAAGTGTCCTGCTAGCAAAACTAATGACTAGATGGTTGCCATTTTCGTCTTCTTGGTACAACGTCGATCCCAGACTGATATTACTGGCATCGCAGTTCAGAAAGAAAGGTCGGTTAAAATTGGGATGCTTAAGCATTACTACCTCTAAAAGATTATCTTTAAATAACTTCAATGTCTCGTCCTGTTCTTGACCCCATCGCCATTTATTTTTGGAGGATAACTGATATTGAAAATTGGCCGTCAGCTCTGAATAATTGTTTTGAAATTGTCTATAGTAATTACATAGGCCTAAAAATGACTTTAGTTGCCTTGTATTTTTTGGTGTAGGGAATCTCTGTATAGCATCTACTTTCTCTGATGAAGGTGATGTTCCTTGATTATTCAGCTTGAAACCCAAAAATTGAACTTCTTTGGCAATAATTTTCGATTTCTCTAGCTTTAAGGTAACATTATTATCAGCTAGAGTCTTTAAGACATGCTCCACACGGTAACAATGTTCCTCCCAATGGGCTGAGGTGATCAACAGATCATCAACATATACAGTTGTAAACTGGAGCGCTTCTGGTCCGAGTATTTGGTCCATACAGGCTACTGAGTTTACTAAACCGAAGGGCAATCTCTTAAATTGATAGTTGCGCCCTTCGAAAATGAATGCCATGTATTGACGGCTTTGTGGGTGCAACTCCACTTGCCAATACCCACACATGGTATCTCATGTAGTAATAAATTTAGTGCCGTGGAATCTCTTTAATATTTCATCAGTTTCCCCAGGCGAGGTGCGATCATTAATTATCATTTTGTTGATTTCGCGTGCGTTAAGGCAAAGTCGGACCTTACCACTTTTCTTCTGAATAGCCACAATCGGACTGGTGTATGGCGACTGGCTGCTTTCGATTATATCTTTATTTATCATATTTTGGATTTCAGCTCGTACAGCTTCCTTTAACGATTGTGCTATTGGGTAGGATTTGCGGTTGAACTCCACCGGTTCCCTGAATCGGATTGTACACTGGTAGTTTTTGATCTTTCCTGGCTCGTCGGAAAACACAGCCCGATATTTTTCATATATTCCAATTAATTGATTTATTTGGTTCTCAGTCAATTTCTCAGTTGTATTATTGGACTGGAAATCCCGTATCTCTTGTATCTTTTGGCCCCATAGCTTATTTTCAGTATCTTGGCATACTGATTGGTTGTCTGGTGAGTAATCTGACAAATAATTCAATCACTCGCGCGGTTGAGAGTTTGTCGGGAGTCTACCATCTCGCTATTTATTAAATTGGCTACCCAGGTCGAACCTTCTGAAAAGAGTGATACCTTCTCTCTGCACAGGTCAATAACAACAGAGTTCCTTCTTAATATATCACACCGTATTAGGATATTAAATGGTAATCCGGCTGCAATGAGAAATACCATGTCCAGACTTACACCCTGACTGATAACACTTAGGGATACCTGCTTTCGTATCATCTTATTTTTCCGACCAGTAGCTCCTACAAGTAATATGTTATTAATGGGTAATACTGGTAGCGTTTTGCGACATTCCTGCTGTGTCCGGTCTAATTCACTGTTACTAATTATCGAGACATTGTTACGGTCTTATTTCTTACCCCCCCCCTTATAATCTATAATCTTTTACTTACCTTTTACTTCACTCGCCCTGACTTACCAAAAACAGAAGATTCCCAACTTATAGGTCGCCACCAATATTTTTAAACAAAAGGACAAATATGGAAACCTTAATACATTTTCCCATTATTTACTTTCAATTACTTACCAGGTTCGTTTAGGCGAGATTTTCCATACAGGACAGGTTATGTTAAACAGGCATAATAACTTACTCTACCACATGTTTTATATTGAAACAAATCTTATTTTATTTACCATATCATATTCCCTTTTTATTCAACAATTAGAAACAAAACTATTTAACTAAGATTCTTGGCATAACTACTTTTAATAAGGAACCAGTACTTTAATTAATTATTCCCCTTTTCATTTGCATACACTCTCTCATTCTTTACAATCGCTACATATATTTTTTATCCCCCTTTTACCAAGCGCTTTACTGTTTTCAAAACTTACTGACCAATGTACTTATTAAAAATTTACTGTACTTAACTTTTCTGGCTATTCCACTTAGTCTGCCATCTTCACTTACACTTTCACTTTAACCACACTTACCCTGTCCTAATTACCTTACTTTACGAATTCACTGTGTATCACGTTCACTGTTTCTTTATAATCTTCTTCATTGGAGTTTCAGTACGTTTCGGTAGGTCTAGGCTACTCTTTCCGCTTCGACCTACCGAAATTTCCGAGGCCACTGATATAAAGTTTCACCTACAGATGACTGCTATCTGCTACTCTCTGATGCAAACTCTGGTGATAGACTGCTTACTGTGACTCACAAAGACTGCTGCTGGAGAGCTACTACGTAATACGTCTGGCTTGGCTGTCTCCAGACATCAACAATAACACTGTATGTTGCTGGTTACAAGGGGCACCTCACAGGTGAATACTGACAATTAAAAAATTTACTGATTTAAATTGAAACTATGGTAGCACACAATTCTGTACCGTTACAACATTGGCTCCTGTGTCTATCATAATTGGAGCAGAAATACCTTCTATTTCCGCAACTATGTAAATGATTTCATTGTTCTGATTGTTAACCTTTGTATCGTTTTCTTCTAATAAATCCTTACGAATATCTTTTAAATAATTATTATAAATAATAGTAAATTTTTTATCTTCCTTTTTAAAACTTGACTCTTGTCCATACCCAGCAGATAGGAGCAGTAAAGGGTTGTAATCGTTTATTATTGCCTCCTCTCATTTAAAAGTTCCGTATTGTTACAGATATGGCTGATAGCAGCGTCAATCTGGAGTCCTGGAACTGGTTCGTTTGGTTCAATTCGGTCATCTAGCTGTGCTTCATTTACTGGTTGTCTCCTTTGATTATCCAGGCTCGAACTGCGTCTGTGTTCATATCCTCTATGATTGTTACCTCCCTGGTTTACTTGAGGTGTTTCATACTCATAGAACCTACTCCTCTGCTGATGTTGGTACCTCCGCCGGCCGCTACCTTCTGCTCTGATATAATTTACTCGAGGTCTATATGTCCTGTGGTTATTATTACTTCCTGCTGGGTAATTTCTATTATTATTATGATAGTGGTTGTTATTGGGTGGGTTTGGGTTCCTCTGAACCATAATTATTATTATTATAATAACCGTTTCTATTTGGTTGACTGTTGTTATTATTATTATTATTCCGATTAATATTATTATTATTATTATTATTATTATTATTATTATTATTATTATTATTATTATTATTGCATCCTACATTATCACGGCTCGCGGAGCCGGTAATAATAATAATTACTATTTATTCTGATTATTATTATTATTAGTATAGTTGTTGTTATTTATAAATTCAGGTTTCTCATATCTCCTTCTACTTTGGCGGTAATAGTCTTCGTGCTCGTACATCTTGAGTAACTCCGTCATTGCTTGTACGGTTTTAATCTGACTGTTGCGGCGAGCTCTTATTATGTCCTCATAATGGTAGGATAGTTTGCTGACCAGGCACTCTTCGGGTATTTTGGGCTCTAAGTGTTTGGCCACACACACCTTTCCTAAGAAATATGCGGTCAATGTTTTACCCCGATACGGGTTATACTTCCCATGACATATTCTGTCTCTTGCGATGTTCTGCATAGACTCGGACCAATATTTAGCCTTAAACAATCTCTTGAATTGCTGATAGTCCGTAACTTCGTCCCTTATCGCCATCCACCAATTATCGGCTATTTCCTTGAATGACTTATCTAGTACTTCCTTATTTGTGCTCCACCGCCTGAAGTTAATCCCTTCTCGATTTTCTGTATTGGGAAAACTGGTGATGTTAGTTGGTCGACTATGAAAAAGGTCTATGTTGGTTTGATTTTGTCAAACCTGACCATTTATACTGGTCACAGCAGCTTCAGTGCCGTCACATTTTTCTGTGAATCGGTTCTGCACTCTTTCCCATTCTTCGCGTTTCTCTTTTAGTTTTTCTTCTAAATTCTTCCGATTCATTTCTTCTATATTTGTGACCTTGGTATTTATTTCTGTTTTAAAACTCTGCACTTGTCTCTCAATATGACTCCATTTTTCGTCAACTTTCGAAATTTTTTGTTCAATGACAGTAATTTCTTCTGCTACTTTCTTGCTTATGGTTTCATTATTCCCTGCCATCTTCTGACTCAGTTCTTCCTTTAATGCTTCCATCCTTCCATCTAACCAGTTTTTATTCTCTTGGTTAGTCTCCCTTAATTCTTCTCTTAACTGTTGATTATCATTTTCCATTTTCTTACTGGTTTCTTCCATTTTGTTATATGTCTCTTCCAATTTCTGGCTTATCTGATTTAATTCCTCCTTCGACTGTTTATTGTCAGTTTTTATTTCCTCCATTTTCTCCTCTATCTTCTTAATATTTTCCTCCATTAATAATTTGTCATTTTTTATTTCGTCCATCTTCTCCTCCATCTTCTTACTGTTTTCTTCCGCCTTCTTACTATTTTCTTCCATTTTCTCCTCCATCTTCTTACTATTTTCTTCCATTTTCTGGCTTATCTGGCCTAATTCTTCCTTTGACTGCTTATTGTCGGTTTTTATTTCCTCCATTTTCTGGCTGAGTTGTGCCAATGTGGTCATTAATATTTCCTGGTAATTTACTTCTCCGGTTTGTGTCGGCTTGTCAGGTTGTTTCCCTTGCGGTGCTGGTTCAGTTGGTTCTGCTGGAGGTAATATCAACTCCACATCTTCCACGGGAGTCGCCTTCTTATCCTCCATATCTATTTTCTTCTCGGCCTCCGCCGCCCTTTTCTTAGATGTTGCTGTCCTGTGCATCTTGCTTATTCTCCCGACCTGTTAACAGCTGCCAGCTAAAAATAGGAAATTGGGCAAATTGTTTTTATTTATTGGCCTGTCAATCCCTATCTTTAGCCCCTAAAGTTGGACGCCAATTTGTAACTTAACTCGTGTTACAAATAAAATTTATGTTTGTGTTTAATAAAAATTAAGGTTTGAGAAAATGTATAAGTTATAAATTTCTTATATTTTTTTATAAGTTATCTATTTTAATTATTTAATTAGTTTTTATTATTTAATATTATTTAATTAAAAGTATTAATAATAATTTATTTCCGTGTATTATTTTGCTAGGCTCTGTAAAGAAATATTTGTTCTATTGTGTTAATCAGATTATGTCAAAGCTGTGTCGATTTGTAGTCACTTCTAACTCAGCTCCTTTTTTTTTCTTCTTGATTTCTTTAGCTGTTATTTTCTAAGTTAAATTAAAAATGAAATAAATTAATTTAATTACTCAAATAATTAAGAAAACTCGTATTTAGGAACAGTAATGACATTTATTAAATGTGATGCGATAATCTTATGTGCATCGACTATTGCTGCGGCTGAGACTCAATTTCCAGGTCGATTGTGTCAACTAACAAAATATATAAAATTAAAATATTGATTAACAAGGTTCTTTGAGCTGTAGAAATAGTCAGGGAAAGGCAAGTTACAAAATACTGTACTTACAATTAATTAATACTTAATTACTATTACGTAAAAGAAAATTATATTTGAAAATAATGTCATTTAAAAATCGAACCAGTTGGCTGCGTATGACGTCACGTAGCTGTTGACTCACCGTGGCATTGTACTGCTGGCAAGATGAACTCAAAACATGGCCGCCATCGACTTCGGATTTCACCCAATTGTGCCAGCTCCTGGTTTTTTCCTCTCACCAAATGTAATTGTGATATTTTCTTCTGCGATAGTGTAGTTCGTCTGGATTCTTCGATTGTAATGTTCTTTTTCGCTCAGAGAGGTAGTTTGATGCGGTATTACTAGTGTCGTATTAAGTGTTCGAAATCTGGCTAAGTTCGTTGTTCAATGGAATAGTATTAATTTGAAAATTCCAACATGGCGGATGATTCTTGGTGTCTTTGGTGTTTAATTATATGTATCTTTTTACTGGTTCTTCATTTCGTTAATTGGTTGAGTTATTTTTATTAATTTTATGTTTATAACCTCTTCTGTAACTCTTCATAGGGTACTTTCAACTTAGTTCAAATTATTATATTTTTTAGATCTCCCTTCTGCACGTTCCCATCCATTCTGGTTTGCGTTTAACAATCAACTGCTAAATGTAATCGTTATTTAATATAGTAATTCCAGAAATATTTTGGTATCCTATTCCATTGTCTGAAATCAGCTGTTCGTCTTTGTCCAGATCTGATCTCATAGAAATATATGACATTTTTTTCTATTTTATGGCTATAATTTAATTATTTTTTAATTTCATGAAAATTTAAGTACCTAGCAATATTCCTGTTCTAATTTTACATAAATCAATATCCAACATGACGTATTTTAGTTTCAATTAAGCTTAAAACTGGAATTTTTTGACATTTCTTATAGGCCTTATTAATTCACATAATTATAAATTAAATGGCCTACAAGTCGTTTTATGTTAACATTGTCCTTAAATAAGATTACTTATTACATCATTATTCTTTGTCTTTAACAATTTGTTGTTACAACAAACCGATACTGATTAATTTACATTTTATTTGTACTGTGTCCTCTGTTAGGCATTATATTACACATTTCCAATAAAGTCAATTTTATCCTCTGATCATTACATTTACTATTATATATTTCTGTGATAATTATAATTAAGTATCTTTATTCTAAACTGACTAATCTCTGTTAATTTTATACAGTTTTATCTAACTTATCCTTTTGGATTTGATTACATAGTAAAAGTTGAATTTGGCCTAAAAATCAGTTTTGCTTTGTTACTGATATTATAACTAGTTTGCTTCCTTATTATTTCTCTGGTTTACAATTTAAAAGATATTATGATTACTTCCTTGCCTTTCCTACCTTAACAAAACTTTAACACAAATTAACATTATTTAACTATAACAAAACATCTTATAATCTAACATTTTCGATTACATATAATGAAAGTTCATGTTCCCACATTTATATTATTATGAAACAATCCTTACGTCTTATATCTAAATACTTTATTACAATTAATAATATTTCAGTCATTTTCTGTCTTTTTGTTTGTTTGATTGTGACTTCACTTTAAGCTACCTCCTAACCGCATTATTCTCTATTACAGTTTGTTATAATGATTGTTTTTTTTTTTTTTTTAAGAATAGGGAAATTCACAATTTATTATCACTAGTTTTGGTATTTCAGGATTATAGTTTATAGTTGATACCACTTTACTTCTCACTGAGGCATTCTTTATCACCTACACTAATGGTAGTCTTTAATCTTTTCTTCTTAATATTCTACTTTCTACACTGGTGTTATATCTATATTTAATTTACATTCTTTATCTATATGTAATATATCCTGTAACTTGGGTTACTGGGATTTAGGGTTTTGTGTCATTATTTTGAATCTAATTAAATTGTACCTATCTGTCATAAGATTTGAGAAGTAACCTTCCCTAATACTACACTCTTTGTACAAAGCTTGAATTAATTGGTCCTTTTATGGTCCTTCAATGAGTATGGTATTGTTTTATGTTTGTATCCTTTGATGTGGTTATCTTAATAATTCATCCGTGATTATCTTTCCTTACTGCTGCTTATCTTACTGGGTATACTGATGATGTACTGGGGGTTTAATCATCATGTGGTTGAACGTATATTGTTTTATATAGATTGTTCATTTTATTTGGACCAAGAGTTTTTTTTTATTGTATAGTCTATTGTCAGCATTTGATTTACTATAATGATCAATTTATTTAATTTATTTTTTAATCATTTTGTTATTACTCACTACAGATTGTTTCTTCCTTTTCTTTTCAAGGCTGTATTAAGTTATATTCAGGGTGAAAATTCTGTTATTCTACAACATATATTCTAATTGGTAACATTTCATCTTCTTCTTTGTTGATAAATGTTTGACATATCTATTCTTCCTTCGACATTTTTAATTTACAAAATTCTAACTTGTAGCTGTATTGATGGTATAATGATAGTTGTTAAGTCATTCATGGTCATTTTTATTTTACGGTCTCGTCTTATTATTTCACTGTCAATTGTCTTGTTTGTTTCTTCTTATTTACATCACAATATTTTGTTTATCAATTCATCTAAAACTCTGTCATTTAGATTTTTATTTACACTATTCTTACTTTTCTTGGATTCCATTGTTTATCTCTGTTTCTAATTATTTTTATTATTATTTCCTTCAATATTAAATTATTCAAATCTTTTGTATAACCTACCCTTACTTCTTTTTGGATTTTGATAATTATTTATTCTTTTATTATTTTGTTCAAAATAATGTTACTAAAATATTCAGGGTAAGTTGACCTTACTTCTTTTTTGAATTTTGACAATTATTTTATTCTTTTATTATTTTGTTCAAAATAATGTTACTAAAATATTCTGGGTAAGTTGACCTTACTTCTTTTTTGAATTTTGACAATTATTATTCGTGTTCGGCATCTGCCACAATCCGGGTTGTTCTGCAATTATGGTTTTCCGGTGGATTCCTTCGTTAAAGTTATCTACAAATCTCGCTATGGGATTGCCCCATCGTGGATCAGTCCCATATATTTCGATGTTGTCGTATGAATAGTCTCTATCATCCTCATTGCTGGGGCCAATATTAGGTTCTTGGCTGTCCAAATTTCTTTGGCGCTGGTCATCGTCTCTTCTCGAACCCCTCTCATCAGCCATGATATGGTTTATTCGAACTATATGGGCTCCCTGGTTGTTACTTGGTTGGTTACTGTCCGTTGCTTGCCGTATTTTGACCGGGTCGTTAAATGTCACCGCATTTCTATTTCCTCTATCATCCTCACTGCTCCTGCTTCGCCTATGGTCATCCCTATAATCCTGGTTAGTCTCTTCTTGGGAATTCCTATCCCTATTTCCATTGTAACTTCCTCGTCCTTGGTAATGACGCCTTCCAAAATTCCTACCCTCTGTACTTACATAATTTACATGTCGCCTGTATGTTTGGTTTTGACTATTATTATTGTTTTGATTATTTTGTCTATACTGGCTATCATAGTTATTAGAGTTATTGTTATAATATCGGTTATCTCAGTAATTATTATTCGTGTTATTGGGACGCTGGTAGCTGTTGTTGTTATTCGTTGGAGAGTTACGGTAATAGTTGTTGTTATTGTTATTATTATTGTTATGGGGACCATTACCGTTGGTGTTATATCGGTTATCTCGGTGACCATCATTCCTATTATTACCATTGTTCCTCTGTCTGTTCTGAAGGTAATTCCTTTCCCGTTCGATCTCTTCCAATAATTCGGCCATGTCCTGTATGGTTTTAATTCGTCCATTTATTCGTCCCTTCGTGACTTCTCCATCATAATGGTAGGCTAATTGTGTCACCAAACATTCTTCAGGAATCTCGGGCTCCAGGTGCCTTGCAACACTAATCTTGCCCCAAAAAATATGTGTTCGGAGATTGTCCAGAGCGTGGGTCATATCGGCCATGACCCAGGTTGCTCCTTATCATATGTTGGGTGGCCTCTGACCAGTATTTTGACTTAAACTGGTTTTTAAATTCCTGGAAACTTGGAATGTCCGGTCGCATCGCCGTCCACCAGTTGTCATAAACATCCTTGAACATTTCGTCCAACATATTTCTAATTACCGTCCATCTGGTCTCCCTGGTTCTCAATAGATTTTCCTCTACCCGCTTAAGGAATTCCATGGGATTGCGTTTATAATTCCGGAAGCTGATGACCTCTCTGTTTTCATTGCATGATATATGGGAGCTAAGACGTTGTCTATCTCTCCATGAATTAATTTCTTCTTGGAGATGTAGTCGGAATCCTTCTAGTTTTTCTTCATGGGTAGTTGTTTGACCTTTTATTTGATTAATGTTGGTATCTATGCCTTCCAACCTTTCTCCCATCTCTGCTTGTACTCTCGTAATATTCCCTTGGTTTATTTGTACAGCTTCGATTCGTACATTATTGTCTTCCTGGACTCTGTATCTCCTGATTCATCCGTTCACATTTTCCTTTAGTCTCAGACATTACCCTCCTAATTTCGGTCACTGGTTCTTTCAACTTCTTGTCCCATTCTTCCCTCAATTGCTGATTATTGTCCTCTATCTTCTTATTCCACTCTTCTTTTAATAACTCCCGATGTTCATTCAATTTTTCCATGGTTTTCTGGTTATTTTCTTTTAATTCCTCTTTTAATGTTCTATTATTTTCGTCTATTTTCTCCTCCACCTGCCTACTGTTCTCCTTGAACTCTTCCTTTAACTGTTGATTGTCACTTTTTAATTCTTCCATTTTCTCCTCCATTTTCTTACTGTTCTCTTCCATTTTCTCCTCCATTTTCTTACTGTTCTCTTTGAACTCTTCCTTTATAGCTTTATTAGGGTCTTCTATCTTCTGGCTTAATTCTTCCTTCAATATTTCTAAGTTCTTATTTGAATCTTCATGACTCTGTTTTAACTATTCCATAATGCTCTTCATGTCAACATTCTCTGTGACTCTGTTCGTTTCTGGTTTGTCTCCTTGGGCCTCCCTTATTATTGCTTCCACTTCCTCCAGTGGTGTTGCTTCCTTGTCTTCCATATTTAATTCGCTTTCTTTCTCGGTCTCTGCCGCCCGTTTGTGTGAGAGTTCTCTTTTCTTCATTTTAGCCTATTCTCTGTAGCCACAATTAGAAATTAGTTTCCAATAATGTAGTTTCTTCTACTAATTAAGGCCCTACTACGTTGGTGCGCCAATTTTGTAACAACCTATAAAATGTCCTGTAATGATAACAGCTATGATTGTTGAACTCACCTTCTTTCCGCTGTTCCTTTCAAAAATTCTCCGTTGCCAACATTTTTTCGTAACTCAAAATATGTTACGTTTATTATATAAAAACCAATTCGGTTTTTTAAAACTATCATAAACCAAACATACAGTAATGTATGGATGGATAATAATAGTTTAATTATCCGTTTCTCAAACCCTTTATTTACACAATAATGTTCAAGATTATTTAATTCAAATTGTCGGGCATACTTTTTATTTATTGCCGGTTGGCTATTCTGTTTATCGATCGGTGATAGTAAAACGATGCTCGATTTCGTCAACTCTCAGGGCGTGTAAATGTCCTTTTGGCTACAGACAAAAGTATTGAAACACACAAATAAAAGTACAATCTTTACAACAAATGTAAATATATTATATATTTGGAAAAATATGGCCGACTTTGGTCACAAACTACGTTTGAGATAATTATTGTTTCTGGGTTAAGTTGGTTTATACAGTGTTGAATTAAATTACAATTTTATTACAAGAAATAGCTAAAATAGTGGTTTTGGTGTTAGTTTTAATTGTTCTTTATCAAAATAAGTCCACAATTTTAATTGGTGAGTGTAAAATCATTGTTATTAATATAATTCACTTTGTCTGTCTTCGTTACGTGATAACTCAAAAATAGTTTATACTTAACAACTGTTTCTTCATCTCAGGTCCAGTTAACATGTCTTGGGTATAGTTGGTTTTCTTTTTTGTGATTTATCCACTTCAGTAATCCACTTGGAAATGCTTTTAGATTATTATTAATAACCCTTGAAACTATATTCAGATTTTTATTATTTAATTCGGTTATTATTATTATTATTTTTTTTCTTTTAATCTCAAGCTCTATACTTTCTTCAATCTTTTCTTATGAACGGTTACTAAAGAACTCCAAAAATTATTTACATAAATTTGTTGTTGCTATGGTTAAAATACCAAATTTGATTGGTGGACATGATGAGATATAATATTGAAATACGAGGTGCTATCGGAAAGTTCCTGGACTGTACTTGGCACGGCTGTTGGACGTGACTGTACAACCTGGCGTCCCAGTGTCCGATTCCGTAATACGTAATGAGTCAGTCTGCCGAGTTTCGTTGCATTGTGAGGTTGTGTTCGGTCTACGCGTTGTGTTTTGTAATCGTGTGTTAACGTTCATTTGCTAATTTTATGATGGCTGATAAATTCGAGCAACGCGCGTGCATTAACTTTTGTTTTAAACTTGGTAAATCGCCTACTGAAACTTTTGCAATGCTTCGAGAAGCTTTTGAAGAACATTCCCTACACAGAACACAGGTTTTTGAGTGGTACGCTCGTTTCAAGGCCGGCAGAATGTCACTTGAAGATGATCACCGTTCAGGACGACCTTCCACGAGCAAAACGGATGAAAATGTTGAAAAAATTCGACAACTCATTCACGAAGACCATCGTCAAACAATCCATGAGTTGTGTACAAGTGCCGGAATAAGCTATGGAAGCTGTCAAGAAATTCTAACTGAAAATTTAGGCATGCGTCGTGTTGCTGCGAAATTCGTCCCTCGGCTTTTGTCTGTGGATCAGAAACAGCGCCGTGTTGATGTGTGCAGTAAACTCAGAGAAACGTGTGAAAATGACCCTACCTTCATCTCCAGGGTCATAACCGGTGATGAAAGCTGGTTTTATGGTTATGATCCAGAAACAAACAGCAGTCGTCACAGTGGAAAAGTCCACAATCACCGAGACCAAAAAAAGCATGGCAGGTCAGAAGTGCAACAAAAACCATGCTCATTGTGTTTTTCGACATCAAAGGCATTGACCATCGTGAGTTCGTGCCAGCTGGTGTTACAGTGAACTCAGATTTTTATTGTGACGTTTTGAGGCGGCTGAGACAAAATGTGCGACGAAAAAGGCCCAAATTGTGGGAAGACCAAAACTGGCTATTGCATCACGACAATGCACCTGCTCACACTTCACTGAAAAGAACAGAGTTTTTGACCAAAAACAATATGGCCACCGTCCCACACCCTCCATATTCACCAGATTTAGCCCCCTGTGATTTTTCTCTGTTCCCGAAAATAAAAATTCACATGAAAGGTCACCATTTTGACACTGTAGAAGACATTAAGAAAAAAACGCAGGAGGTGCTTGACAGCCTTCAGCAAAAGACTTTTTTTGACACTTTCCAGGCATGGAAACAACGCTGGATTCGTTGTATCAATTCGCAGGGAGACTACTTTGAAGGAGACGGGAGCCATTAATGGCCTAGGTAAGCAAAAAGAATTTATTAGACCTAGTCCGGGAACTTTCTGATAGCACCTCGTACATTGTCTTTCTGTACAAAATTTGTCAAATATCTTTAAATTGGTTTAATTCCCTTATACTAACTGTGAATCCAAATCTGATAACATCATTGTCTTGCTTTTAACTTGTACATCAATTTGAAACAAAACAAGGTTACTTTTAGTTAACAAATAATGATTTTACATTTTTACCACCTAATTTTCTTAATAATTAATGTTATACTACTTATTTCGAATACATTTTTGTTGTGCAGACTAATATCATTAAACCTATTCATATTACATTCATTATTTCAATAAACCTTGCTGTTATACTTTAAAATTTACAATTTTCTGGTTTTTATATATAGGCCTAGCAGCTAACATGTCTGAAATTCTATGCCTACACTTATTCTAACAAATGATCTTTATGTTGTTATTTTAACACCTTCTACATAAACAAATTAACATAATTATTTAAAATACAACATTTGTTGGTTTCTAAACCTTATAAAACAATATAATCTTTTACTTATAGACAAAATACATAATTTCTTTGGTCTAACTTTAATACAACAGATTATGTATTGTCTATTAGTCTTAACACTTTACACATAACTTCATGAACATTAATTAATTAAATATTACAATATAACTGAGCAGTTTTTTAAACAATAATAAAATAATGAACATAGTACTTGTAAATGACCTATGTTTATTTTAAAATCATCACATAATAATGCAATTTAACATTTTACATTCTCAGCATTCTCCCTTGACCTACTGATAATAAAACATTTCATCTTTATTTTATTTGTCACTTTATCACTTCTTATTTTTTTTATTATTATACTGGTTCATTTACCCTTTCTATCATTTCATTACATGTTTTATTTACTACTTATTATATAATTCCCTACTCATTAGTTTGTACTTTTTATATGGTCATTACAAATTATAATTTACTGGGAATAGGGTATTTGGTCTCGAATATTCCTTCATAGTTTCATTTTATGTTGTTTTTTATCTTTCCCCATCACCCTTACCTAAACGTTTGGGTATAGTCAGTCATAGTTAGTGTCTGTCAAATATAGTCATTAGTGTTATGCTATCATTCTTTTATTTATTACTTGTTTTTTATTATTGTACAGCTTCTCATTCGTTTTACTCTTGCAAATATTACATGGTTTTATGTCATTACCATTTGTCACGTTACAATATAAAACAAAATACACAAAATATAAAATAAAATAAAATATATAATAACAACTGAATATTTAAGATTCTATATTAAGATATATATATATATATGTGCATATTCTATGTGCACATTCCTATGTGGCATATATATATATATATATATATATATATATTCTACTTCATGTGTGGGACAGTTATATTGCTTGTGTGCACATATCAACCATAAACCCCTTCCACTACTAATGGAAGCAAGTCAACTCCAAGTACCCCACCATATGCATGAACTACGCTAACATAACTTCGATAGAGCTTACATGTCTAAAGAACTGCAACACTTCCGTGTTGTGTGTGTGTGTGAGCGTGCACGCGCTTATCACTTTAACATATTCTATAAACTACGTTTTTAATTTATAACAAGATATACAGTTTCAATGCAAGTATTTATTAGCTTTACTGATAATACACTAGATTAGTTTAATTGAACAAGTTTTTGTTGCTGTTATTTCTGAAAAAAAAAAATACATATAGTGCGATGTAATACATAATGTTTAGTGTGTAGTAGGAGTTGGTTAGGCTAAACCATAACATCCTTTTCCCATGTCCACGTTTGACCTTGATGGACTGACTGTTCTTAAAACACTGATCTGCCCAGTTCTCACCTATGGTCTACTGTATTAAATTTATTATGACAATTTGGCAATTCGATTTACCCAAAAAGTCCATGATAAATATTAGTTTATTCATCAAGCAACAGGTCCGTTAAATAAATGTAAATTATTGTTACAAATGTACTTATTGCTACAATAGAAACCCCATAATTTGTGTTTCTGTATAATTTGTAAAAATTGGCCCTGCTAAAAATGAAAAAGATTAAAATTGCATTAATGAAACTAAAAGGGCTAATCTGCTTCGTTATTAAATTTTGGACTCGAACAGAATTATATTAGTCATAGTTAGATCTACAACAGGTACCGTTTATTTTGCCAACATAAAAAAAATATATATATAAGAAAATCACAAAATGCATTCTAATACACATTTATATGTAATACGATGTAGGAGGCAGTGACATTTTGACAATAATAGACCTCATGGAGGGCATATTTGAAAGCTCTTATTTTGTGACAATAATCTGAGTTATTTTATGTAATATAAAAAAAAGTCGTTAACCATATTCGAGGAAACAATGAAACAAACAAAATTACGACACTTACCTACTTGCAAACTGCGCAAGATGAATTCCAGGAAAGCTTCAACAAGAAATTTGAACCACAAGGTTCGCTGGACGACTTTGAAAAGGTACGCACGCTGGGCGTCGGCTCGTTCGGACGCGTGATGCTGGTCAGACACAAGCAGACGGACAAATATTACGCTATGAAGTTGATGCAGAAACACCAACTGGTAAAGACGAAGTAAATCGAACACACACTGAATGAGAAACGCATTCTGACGTGTATTACAACCCGTTCGTGCTGAGGCTGGAATACTTCTTCATGGACAACAGTTAACTGTACCTGACGATGCCATTCATAGCCAGCGGCGAGCTGTTTACCCGTTTACGCAAATCCGGTAAGATTGTCGAAGCAGTGTCGAGATTTTACGCTGCTCAAATGGTCCTCTGTTTGGAGTACCTTCACTACTTGGATCTGGTCCACAGAGACATCAAACCGGAAAACATTTTAATCGACCACAGCGGATACATTATACTGGCCGACTATGGTTTCTGTAAACAAGTGAAAATGCGAACTTGGACAATATGCGGAACGCCTCATTATATGGCGCCGGAGATCCTACTGAGCAAAGGTTACGGAAAGGCGGTAGACTGGTGGTCGTTCGGCGTCCTCATCTACGAATTGTCGTCGGGACGTCCACCCTTTTCAGGCAGCCACCCATGAAGATCTACGAGAAAATCGTCGTCAATAAATATGTGATGCCGAATTTCTTTACTGTTCACTTGAAAGATCTCGTGAAGAACCTTCTTCAGCTGGACCTGTCGCACTGGTTAGGTAACATGAAGAACGGAGCCATCGACATCCACGAACACAAATGGTTCCGCGACATCGACTGGATGATGCTGTTCAACAGAAAAGTCGACCCTCCATACATGCCAAAGTATCTGAAACCTGGGGACGTGTCCAACTTTGACATCTATCCAGAAGAGAAGATACATATATCGAAGAATGGCAGGTTTCATAAAGAATTTGCTGACTTTTAGCTTGATAATTCTGTGTGGCTTCACAAAACGAAATTATGATTTTGTAGGAGTATTTACTAACGTCCAGCATTACAATGAAAAGACTAAATATATTGATGTTAAAGATTCTGAGAACAAGACACAAGTAATGTTTCGATTAGACCAGACAGTCCTTCTTTTTCTTCTTCAGCGACCCATTACTGAGTCAAGGCCTCGTTGAACAGCCTCCGCCAAGTGTCGTGATCAAGTGCAGCTGCTCTCCAGTTCCGAATCCCAAGGATATGGTGTGCATCATAGTTCACACCGTCTTCCCAATGTAGTTTGGGTCTACCAACTCTCCTGGTGCCACAGATCTATTCTGCAAGTGCCTTTCTGTGTATTTCATTCTCTCCCATTCTGATCACATGTCCAGCCCACTTGAGTCTACCTTTCACAATATCTGGTTCATTCAGAAGAGTGCTCAGTTCTTGGTTGGTCCTTTTCCTCCATTCACCTCCCACACATATTGAACCAAAAATGCTGTGGATGATTTGGCGTTCATGAACCAGCAGGCTTGACTCAGACTTTCTAGAAGTGGTCCAGGTCTCAGACCATAGGCGGATCAGTGTTTTAAGAGCAGAAAGTCCATCAAGGTCAAACGTGACATGGGAAAGGATGTTACGGTTTAGCCTAACCAACTCCTACTACACACTAAACATTATGTATTACATCGCACTATATGTATTTTTTTTTTTTCAGAAATAACAGCAACAAAACTTGTTCAATTAAACTAATCTAGTGATTAAAATGTAGTTTATAGAATATGTTAAAGTGATAAGCGCGTGCACGCTCACAAACACACACACACACACACACACACACACAACACGGAAGTGTTGCAGTTCTTTAGACAGTTGTTCAACCTCGTTTAACGTCCTGAAGCCTGTCATTCTTCGATATATGTATCTTCTCTTCTGGATAGATGTCAAAGTTGGACACATCCCCAGGTTTCAGATACTTTGGCATGTATGGAGGGTCGACTTTTCTGTTGAACAGCATCATCCAGTCAATGTCACGGAACCATTTGTTTGTGGCTGTCGCTGGCTCCGTTATTCATGTTACCTAACCGTTGCGACAGGTCCAGCTCAAGAAGGTTCTTCACGAGATCTTTCAAGTGAACAGTAAAGAAATTCGGCATCACATATTTATTGACGACGATTTTCTCGTAGATCTTCATGGGCTGGCTGCCTGAAAAGGGCGGACGTCCCGACGACAATTCGTAGATGAGGACGCCGAACGACCACCAGTCTACCGCCTTTCCGTAACCTTTGCTCAGTAGGATCTCCGGCGCCATATAATGAGGCGTTCCGCATATTGTCCAAGTTCGCGTTTTCACTTGTTTACAGAAACCATAGTCGGCCAGTATAATGTATCCGCTGTGGTCGATTAAAATGTTTTCCGGTTTGATGTCTCTGTGGACCAGATCCAAGTAGTGAAGGTACTCCAAACAGAGGACCATTTGAGCAGCGTAAAATCTCGACACTGCTTCGACAATCTTACCGGATTTGCGTAAACGGGTAAACAGCTCGCCGCTGGCTATGAATGGCATCGTCAGGTACAGATAACTGTTGTCCATGAAGAAGTATTCCAGCCTCAGCACGAACGGGTTGTAATACACGTCAGAATGCGTTTCTCATTCAGTGTGTGTTCGATTTACTTCGTCTTTACCAGGTGGTGTTTCTGCATCAACTTCATAGCGTAATATTTGTCCGTCTGCTTGTGTCTGACCAGCATCACGCGTCCGAACGAGCTGACGCCCAGCGTGCGTACCTTTTCAAAGTCGTCCAGCGAATCTTGTCGTTCAAATTTCTTGTTGAAGCTTTTCTCGAATTCATCTTGCGCAGTTTGCAAGTAAGTGTCGTAATTTTGTATGTCTAACGGGCCTGTCCGAGGCAGCTTTGTTTGTTTCATTGTTTCCTCGAATATGGTTAACGACTTTTTTTATATTACATAAATAACTCAGATTATTGTCGCAAACTAAGAGCTTTCAAATATGCCTCCATGAGGTCTATTATTGTCAAAATGTCACTGCCTCCTACATCGTATTACATATAAATGTGTATTAGAATCCATTTTGTGATTTTCTTATATATATTTTTTTATGTTGGCAAATAACGGTACCTGTTGTAGATCTAACTATGACTAATATAATTCTGTTGAGTCCAAAATTTAATAACGAAGTAGATTAGCCTTCTAGTTTCATTAATGCAATTTTAATCTTTTTCATTTTTAGCGGGGTCAGTTTTTACAAATTGTACAGAAAACAAATTATGGGGTTTTATTGTAGTAATAAGTATATTCGTAACAATAATTTACATTTTATTTAACGGACCTGTTGCTTGATGAATAAACTAATATTTCTTACGGACTTTTTGGGTAAATCGAATTGCCAAATTGCCATAACAAATATAATACAGTAGGCTTATCATTTTGATTACGAAATAAAGCATTTGTTTGACGTTTCAATTCAGTTCAGTTACTACCAATAACGGAAGTTATTACGAAGATGCATAAGGCATATAATAATACGTAGACTATTTAAATTAGATTTATTGCTTTACTGGATTAATAAAACTTGTCATCCGTTACCTTTGCTATAGGTTAGGCCTAACAATTACACTAAACAGATGTCAGGTTAAAAATACCTTTATACAGAACCAGTAAACCCTTGTGAAACTTTCGCACATTGAACCTTTCCCCCCCCCCCCCCAAAATGATTTAGTCTTTTGTTGGGTTGTTGAAATTAAATACTCAGTGAAGTGTATACACAAAATAGCAAAGAGAGTTTATTAATGTGACCGTATTTACAATTTACAATACCTCTTTGTATACAATATTTGATGTTAGAATGCAATCATCTTGAATTTTTTGTTTGTCATTTTCGGTAATTGATACAAAAATATTGTTAGATTTAGTGACTCTTGAAAATGCTACATAGAGTTGTACATGAGTAAATACGACATTTGGTAAGTATAATCCAGCTCTTTGAAGCGTTTGTCCCTGAGACTTATTGATAGTCATTACAAAGGCAACTTTCAGTGGGAACCGTCTTTTGGTCATTTGGAAAGGCATGGTTGGGTCGGATGGGGTGAGGTTAATTCGAGGTATGACAACAGTTTTTCCAGAGTCAATTAACCGAGCAGTGACAATGTATTCATGGAGGTGCGTGACGACCATTCTTGCCCATTGATTAAACCCTGTTTAGCCTTTAAATTTCTGATCAACATGACAATAGTGTTTTTCTTCAAAATTAATTTATGTGTTGGCAAGCCTGATGGGTTTAAACTATTTAAGAATTCTAGAGGATACAATTGGTTGTCAGTCCCCTCGTCGGATTGCACGGAATCAGAACTGTGGTAAACTTTGCAATCTCCTTCTACAATGTTTTGCACAATGTGTTCGTTGATTTTTGTACAGTCTTCATTTTTCGGACATAATATGGCTGTGTTGATAAAGTCATTGACATTGTTGGCATTAATGCTGCCAGTTGGGAACACTTTCGCAATTATCTCATTTTCGTCGCAGTAGAATGTCTTGGGAATCTTGACTGTGTTTGGTGAAACATCGTGTTTCACTTCGAGTTCTCCGTTTCCTAACTGCAGCAGCCAATTGCTGAATTCTGGATCGTCTGTTCTCATATTTTGCGACAGTTTTCGTTTCTGTATTGTTCGCCACAGTGGTGATTGTTGTATGTTTGCTTCTATTATGGTCATTCTGTTTCAGTGCCTGATAACAGGAAGTACCTGCCTGAAGTCGCCACCGAAAACTATTGTTTTTCCTCCGAAGTGTGTGTTTACGTTGGAAATATGCCATCTCCTATGTTGGTCATGACAGTAAGTTCGGAGTATCCTGCCAACCCCCCTCTGTACTCGCTCTGCAGGATTGCTGCTGGGGTGGTAGACTGATGTCTTATATGTTTTAATACCATGTTTTAGAAGACTATCCCTCCATTTATTTCCTTCAAACTGCGTACCATGATCTGTGATAATAGATGTAGGTTTACCAATCTCTGGTATGTAATGTCCAATGACTATCTCCAGTATTTTCTTGGTAGTGGCTCTGCTGATAGCGTAAAGTTTACTATACTTCGTGAAATGGTCGAAAATAATAATAATAAATTTGTATCTATGCTTCCCTCCACTGCGTGGGAACGTCCACATATGTCCAGGAATACTTTCTCCAGTTTATGTTTGGATGTAATGGGAATCATTACCCCCTCCTTCTTTTCATTGTTACATTTAACCATTTGACAAATGTGACAGGTTTGAATAGATTTTTGTACCTTTCGGTTTATATTCTTTATGTTATAACAAAAAGAAAAAAGATATGTGTCGTGTCGTGTGTTGTAAAATGTCGGGCGTTACACTCCACGCACTTTTTGTTACTTACTGATGACTGGATCCTCTGCGGTGATGTAGTCCTGTAAAACAACTTAATCTACTATGTTTTTGTGGGCGCCACTTGGAATCTTTTGTTGCAAGAAAAATGTTATTAAAATTAAAATTTTGAATTCTTAGCAGTTAGAAAAAATGTGAACAAGACAGTTTGGGTTTGAAAAAATAAAGTATATTTAATGATTCTTAAAAAATCGTCTGAAGGACTAACATTCGTGAAAAAAAATATAAAATTGCAGAGTTACAAAACAAAATATAAATTATTATTATTATTGACAAGTTTTTTCTCCAATCAAGTATCGGCTAACAAATATATTATTTTTTCTCAGTTGAAAAGCATGAGTTTAATATGTGAAAAATCTTTACTCTCAGGACGTGACTCCTTTGAACTACCAAGACAGATCAATAAGATGCTTTACAAAAATTAAGTGATTTGAAGGTGTGTGTGGCATGTGTAGTACAACTGTGTGACAAATGTAACCAAGTAAAAATGACTTTAACTTTGAACAACTCACGTTCCGATGGGTAATTATTCTCGCACTGGACACTTCTCTCGGGTAGTTTTCAATCTCGCCTCTTCGTGTCGACGTTCCTTGTGCACTGAATTTATTTTAAGTCAAAATGCGATTTTTTACAACTTCCGCACTTTCATAAAACAGTTTGGCAGTAGATTTACGCTTGAACCCCGCTGCCAGCGATCAGCTGCTCGCGTTGGTTCTCAAATTAGCCGCCACAGCGCTGATTCCCTTGCAGTCGATAGAAAGGCTTTGTGTATGTTATGTTATGGGGAGTTTTTGTCAAGTCAGTTTGTCTTAGCGAATACAGCAGAATTGATTCTCTATTAAAATTTTGATACCTCCTGGGCCATTGATATTCTGGCTGCGTGTGTTCTATTAAATGTGCCGTGTTGCTGCTCTATTTCAGCAACACATTGGCGTAGCCTCTTGTAGAGGTTAAGTCAGTCTATTTGTCAATGTACGGGAAAAGCCTTTCTTCGTTCTTGTGTCGACTTCTCGCCTTCGGTTGCGGTGATCAGTGTCGTGGGTGATGCGTCTGTTCTGGATTCCAAGCATGAAGTGTTTTTGGGTCGAATTTGGTCTTCCTTTTATACTTTGTAAGGCTCATTGTTTTGGCTTTTCGACATGAACTTCCGGTGTATTTGTGTAAAAATTCCTTCTAGAACGTTCGAGAATAATGAAATGGAACCTCATGGAACAAATTTAACTTCCGTCGAAGCTTTTAGAACAAAATTTCTTATTCTTCTCACTAAGGATATTACAAAAATTATTCTGGTATTTGTCAAACAGTTTTACATCACTACTTACAATTTGCATGCCATTACTACATTTGGATTCTCTGCTTTCAACTGAATCTAATGATACTAATTACGATTGGTTTTTGAATAAATTAACTATAATAAAACAACACAACATACAACTCTTACCTTGGAATGTTTCCACAAAAATTCAATTTTTGAACTAAAAAATTGTTATTTCTTTTATGAATTTGCTAACTGCTATAATTTTTTTATTGTTCGACTAAGCTTTTTGTCATTACTGACATCTTCAGGTCTTAAACAACCAGGTTAAGGTTATTTAAGACCTGAAGATGTCAGTAATGACGAAAAGCTTAGTCGAACAATAAAACAATTATAGCAGTTAGCAAATTCATAAAAGAAATAGTAAGGATGGCTGCTAATTTAAACAATACGAAGAATAAAAAATTGTTGTGAAGCTGTTTGGTTTCTTCTACAACATTAACACATTTTTTTTTTTTGTTAGTGTTTAATTTTAAAAAAATTCACAATATCATTTTTATTTATTTAAAATGTATTTACAATACTTTTTAATATTTTCAGACTTCTGTATTCATTTGAATACACATTTGTATGTCAATGACAATATGCATAAGGAAACAACAATCAAAAAAATAAACAAGTGATGTGATGATGTACAGTGATGTAAAATTTACACACATCAATAATAATGAACAAAAATGTAAGATTTCTTGTGTAAAATACTACTTTTAAAAAACTTAAAGCATACTCGACAATATCACCAGATTGTGACTCTGAGAAACTGTCTACAAATAGTTAACCAAATGGCTTTGGAAACAACTGTAGACACAGTAGCTACTTATTAATTAACAATTATTATTGCAATTAATATCCGGAGAAAATATTCACAGAATGAATTATTTAAGATTATATACATATGCTTCCATCAAGCACTGTTTATTTAACTCTATATAAAAAAAAGATACTGGCACTGTTATGTAAACACTGGTAGCACAGCCTACTAAACTTTATAAACTTGTACAATTTGAAGACTGCCATACAGAAATACTGAGTACAAATAAGCAAAGTAGAAGTATGTGCTAGTTGCTGTTTAGAGGCAATACTTGATAGAATACCCAGTCCTCAAGGAAAGAAGGGAGAAGGCACAAACACACTGGAAAACTTCACTGGAACACTTAAATTCTGTAGCTGTTCCCAATCAAACATTTTAAGAGCTGCAGGACTAGAGGCCCCATTACCCTGGTCATTAAAGCTGTTGTTTGCTTTTACAAAATTTGGATATTTATTACTGCTATCAAACGATTTTTTTGGTGGAGGTCCTGTATGCGCATTAGTATCAATCTTCCTCTTTTGTGGCTGAGGTGGAGATTCATCTTCCTCAGATGATTCCTCATCTTTTTTGCCAGAGAAATTATTGGTCTTAGTTGCTGGAGTTTCATCTTCAGAACCTGTTTCATCTGAATCTGAACTCTCCTGTTTCTTTGGAGCTTGAGGTTTTACAGCAGGTACTGCTGTAGCCATTTTACTCTTTTTTGGTGGGACAGGTTCATCATCGTTAAAAGTAGATCGTAGTAGATAGTAGTCTTTTCCTTTTTATAACCTGAGGTAGTAGATAGTAGATACTAGATAGTCGTATTTTCCTTGTTATAGCATTTTTTTGGAATCCAGGAGTTACTATTTGTGAATTCTTTTTTAGTGGGACAGGTTCATCATCGTTAAAAGTAGATTGTAGTACATAGTAGATAGTAGTCTTTTCCTTTTTATAACCTGAGGTAGTAGATACTAGATAGTCGTCTTTTCCTTGTTATAGCATTTTTTTGGAATCCAGGAGTTACTATTTGTGAATTCTTTTGTGCTGGAGCAGGTGGTGTTTCATCTTCTGAACTAGATTCTTCTGAACTTGAGGATTCATCTTTCCCTTTCGTAACCTGGAGTGGTTTCTTTGTAATATTAGGAGTTTTGTTTACTACAGTGGGTTTCTGAGGGGATTTTGCTGCAGGTGTACTTGTTATTGGTTCATCTTCTGAACTAGACTCTTCAGAACTTGAGCTCTCTTGTTTTTTCACTGGTATTTGAGGCTTTCCAGGTGTCCCTTTTGGTTTAGCAGGTGTCGCAGTTGCTTTTGTAGGTGGCTGAGAAACAACTTTACCGACAGCCTTTTTTTATTTAAGATAAATTGTTCATCTTTGTCTACTTGACAATTACATATAGTTTTTATCTTAATTTGATAATAATTAATTTTTACATGAAATCTGAGTGATTGGTCTCAAATCCAACACCTTAATATTTTTTTGTCATAACATTTATATACTTTTTATTTTAACTTAGATCCTTTCTAATAATGTATTCAAATAATTTAATACATTTATTTTATTTACATTCCATAATATAATAATGGATCATGTCCATTAATTCACAATAAATAGTTCTTTATACCCTATTCAGAGTTACAAAACTTAATAATTAATGACTTCATTTTGGTTGTTTCTGATATTATTTGTCTCTCTTATAGCATATTATGGGTTTTACACTGTTCTTCACTTGAATAATATATATGGGGTTTGAGTCTTAGTCATAGTCTGGTCGTTTTTTCATATTAATGGTATTAATTATTAGACAATATTACAAAATTTTTAGGACTACTTGGGTTCGATACTGTTCACCTCACTTTCCTCTTATGATAAATTGCTGTGCAAATGATTTCCTTTATGGAACGTTCTGTGACGTTACAATGTATACTTGTTCTTCCAGGGTTTTAACTATTTTCATGGCTCCCATGTGTCCATATCTTATATGGTAATCTAATATTAATTTATTTTCCACAGCTGGTGGAATTACTAACTTCCAGCTTTCTTGATTAGGGGTAACTTTAATAAATAACCTATCATCATGTACACAGTAATATTTTGTAAGAATTTCGTCTGCATTTTGCACTCTCTGGCGTATGTTCATTAATTTGGGATCCAGTTTTTGGTGTTGTTTAATTTCATTTGTTATGGTTTCCAAATCTTTTCTACTCTTAATAATATTGTACACCTTAGCTATTTGCTCCTTTTCTCCATCGAACGATTGGTCTTGTATGTTTATTCGGGACAAGATATCGGCTGCTATGTTCTTCCTTCCAGGTATATATTCCCAATGAATGTGATATTGTTGCAGTGCAAGGACCCATCTAGTTAATCGACAATGACTGAGCTTACATCGTTTTAGGAATGATATGGAATGATATGATCACTCCTTACGGTCATTGGGTATCCAAGTATATAGGTCCTGAACTTATTGCATGCGTATACTACACTTAGTAACTCCTTTTCAGTGATGTTATAGTTGCGTTCGCAGTTGTTCAGCACCCTGCTGGCGAAACTAATTACCATGTGATGTCCTTCTTCATCTTTTTGATACAAAGTGGCTCCTAAGCTTACATTGCTCGCATCACAATTTAGATAGAAGGGTTTATTAAAGTCAGGGTGGTGCAGCATAACAGTCTCTAGAAATTTCTCTTTGATTAGTTGTAGAACTTTATCTTGTTCTGGTCCCCATGCCCATTTGTCCTTGGATGATAGCTGTTTTTGGAATTTAGCAGTTATTTCTGAATAATTATCTTGGAATTTGCGATAATAGTTACAAATTCCAAGGAAGGATTGTAACTGTTTTCTGTTTTTTGGAGTAGTTGAATTGCTTCTACTTTTTCTTTTGAAGGCGATATACCCCTCTCTGTTAAATTAAAACCTAAAAACTTTACTTGGTTAGCAATAAATTTAGATTTGTTCAGTTTAAGTGTTATATCATTCTCAGACAGCTTTCTCAGTACTTGTTCTACCCTTGTGCAATGTTCATCCCAATTAGAAGATGTTATCAGTAAATCGTCTATGTATACTGTGGTGAACTGCAGAGTTTCTTGTCCCAATATCTGGTCCATACATTTCACGAATATAGCAACAGAATTAATTAATCCGAAAGGTAACCTTTTAAATTGGTAGTTCCTTCCGTCGAAAAGGAACGCCATATATTTTCTACTATTTGGGTGCAGCTCAACCTGCCAGTATCCGCATACAGTATCCCAAGTACTAATGTATTTGGTACCGTGAAATTTTTTCAGAATTTCTTCGATCTCGCCAGGGGAAGTTCTATCGTTTATAATCATTTTATTTTTCTCCCTAGCGTCCAGGCAAATTCTCACCTTTCCATTCTTTTTTGGGATTGCCACTATGGGGCTGGTATAGGGTGATTGACTATATTCTATGATGTCATCTTTGATCATACGATTTATTTCCTCCCGAACTTCGTTTTTTATTGAATAGGCTATCGGGTAGGATTTTCTACGAAAGTCTACCGGTTCCTTAAAATTGATTTCATACTGGTAACCCTTAACTTTACCTGGAGCGTTGAGAATATATGTTTATAACTATTGTATATTTCAATTAAATTTTCGGCCTGTACCTTACTTATCTGTTGACAGGTTTTTTCTCTTTGGAACTCTCGTATTTCTTCCAATTTACTATGCCATAGTTCTGGATCGTCGTCCTCATATTGGATTGCTTCTTGCAGTCTATTATCCTTACAAAAATAGCTCTTTACGACCTGACATTTGTCATTAATTGGAACGGTTCTACTTGCATCTACCAATTCCGCTGTCCATACTCCTTCTTCGGACGTTAATGATACAATTCCTCTATTTAAGTCTATTACTGCTGAATGTTGTCGTAATATGTCACATCCAATCAGTACGTTGAACGGTAACCCCGTTGCGACTAAGAATCCTATTGGTATTGTTACATTATTATTTGTGAGGTCAAGCGATACTTGCTTCTTAACAGTTTTATTTTGCCGTCCAGTGGCTCCAATTATTATTATATTATTCACAGGTAATGTGGGTATAGGTAATTGGCCTTCTTGCTGGATTCTTTCCAGTTCGGTACTATCAATTAACGAGATGTTGGACCCCGTATCTATCATAATTATCGACTGTATTGCATTTAGTTTAGCAATTACATATATAATTTCATTATTATTATTATTGCGTACATGGTTATCCTCCTCTTCTAATAAGTCTCCCCTAATATTTTTCAAATAATGGTTGGTGATGATAGTTATAGTCTGGTCATTTGTACATCTAGTTATCGGTCGTTGGTCCCCAAGAGATTGGTTCAGTGATGGGTGTTCTTCAGTTCTCACTGCCTCTGTTAGTTTAAATGAGGGCTTCCCTCATCCTCTCTATTTTCCGGTGGGTTTTGAGGCTGGTTCTGTAATGGTTCATGTCTGTCCTCTGGATTATTGTCCGTTGATCTATAATTTCTTCCATTTTGGTATTCGTCCTCGCGTTGTGACATTATAGTAGTGGTTACAATGGTGTGTCCTTGGGTAATACCGTCTCCAATTATTTTGAGGTCGAGAGTATATATAATTCACATGGTGTCTGTAGTTATTGGGTCGGTTATCCCCATCTCCTCTATTATTCCGATTATCGCAGTAATTATAATGGTTATTACCCCGATAATTATTATTCCTTTGATTATTATTTGGGTGGTTATTCTGGGTTCTATTCGGGTTACTATTCTGATTTGGTTGATTGTTACTAGTATGGTTGGAATTTAGTTGATGGTCGTTGCCATTGTATCTATGGTATTTAGTATTTAACATTCGGTTCCGTTGATACTGGGTCTCATGTTCATAATTTTCTAAAAATTTTGCCATGGCTGGGATGGTTTTAATCTGGCTGCACATACGAGCGTTTTTTATCCCTTCATCATAATGGTATGAGAATTGTATTACCAAACACTCTTCTGGAATTCTGGGCTCTAGATTAGGGGCCATGCACACCTTGCCTAGGAAGTATGATGTGGGAGACTGTCCTACATTTGCCTCATATCGACCATTGCTTAAATTATTCCTGACCATATTTTGGGTCGACTCCGACCAATACTTTTCCCTGAATTGTTTTTTGAACTCTGTTATGTCTTGTATATCGGGACGCACTGCCGTCCACCAATTGTCGTATGTATCCTTAAACATTTCATCGATCATTCCTCGGACTATATTCCATCGGTTCTCTCTATTCCATGTTATCATTTCTTCTAACCTTTTCAAAAACTCCATAGGGTTACGCCTATAACTCCGAAAATTAATTGACTCCCGGTTATCGTTGTTGATGATATGATTATGCTGGCATGTTCTATCCCGCCATGAATCCACTTCTTCTTGGGTATGTATTTCGCGTCTACGGATTTCCTCGATTTTACCTTTATTCGTATTAATTTGGCTTTCTACATTGTTTAAATTATCATATACTCTCTCCAGTCGTTCACCCATGTCAGTCTGTACTTGTGTTATTCCTTCCTTATTCTCCTCCCGTATTTGATGTACCTCTTGTTTAATTTTCTCGCATCTTTCTACAGTCTCCTGTTGGAGTCCTTCGACCATTGTTTTATTTTCATTTTGTATTTCATTAATTTTATTTTGTATTTCCTCACTGACCTGTATTACTGTTTCATTGGTTTTTTCTAACTTCTCATTTGTTTCGGCTATTTCTTGTTTCCTTTCCTCATTATTTTTGTCCACCTTTTGGTTAATTGTCACATGGACATTCTCAATTCTTTCATTAATCTGCCTCAAATTCTCTTCATTTATTTGTCTGATCTCCTCCTTCATTTGTTTTATACTCTCATCGTTCCTATCAAACCTTTCGTTAATTTGGATTAAGCTTTCATTGTTTTTATCGAACTTCTCGTTCATAAATTTTGAGGTTTCCTCCTGTCTCTTTGAGTTTTCCTCCTGTTTCCTAAAATTTTCGTCTATTTTGTCGAATTTTTCCTCCTGTTTCCTAAATTGTTCTTTTGAGTTTTCCTTATTTTCCTTAATTTCCTCATTTATTTTCCTCAGATTTTCATTAGTTAGTCTATTCTGTTCTGCCACAAATTTCAGCATTTCCTGCCAATTTGGTTCTTCTCTGGCTCCCGCTTTATCTGGTTGGTCCCCTTGGGCATCTTCTTCAACTACTTCCTTTTCCTTGTTCCCAATTACTTCAGTTTCTTCCTTATCGCCTGTCTGTTGTTCCATTTCACTATCTGTGAATACTTCTATTTCTTGTTCCTGTCCACCTTCTTTCTTCTCCATGTCTTCTGCCCTCTTCTTCGATCTACCTCTGGTATTATGCATTTTTAGTCTCCAACAGTTGCATGCTCGAGTTAAGTAATATTTATAAAATCAAGGTTTTACTTAACTTAAGCCCTACACTAGTTGAGCGCCAATTTATAACTTATCCGGTGCGTTTGGTATAATTATTTCTAAATATGTTCCACGTTGGAAACGCCAATTTATAACTTAACGGGTACGTCCGTCTCGTTAAGCCTCTCTGTTGGGAGTGCCAATTTATAATGTATCTTATTTCAATATGTGGTATAATAATGTTTAAGTATATCCCAGTTCCTCTCTATTTAATATAATTGTGTTATGGTGGGTGAAAATTATGTGTATAGTGTGTAATTCGAATTTTTCGTTCAAGCCTATTCTGCGTCGAAGAGAAGAGAAGGAATTTTTATTGTATTCTCATTCTCTTTAATACCCAAGCAGTCCGCGAATAGCGCTGTGGTCCCCAGACAACGGAAATTTGTAGGTTAGCCCACCGCGTACGATAATTCTCAGTTACACTCTCTACTTATCTTATATCTTGTTCACACTACACTAAATATTATATAAATGAGAAGATATCTGAATTCTGAAAGGATTCTTTATTAATATTTAATATTTCTTGTCCAACAAAGTTGTTTCTATTACGGAGATACAAAAGGCTATATGTTAGAAGTAATCGATTATCGATCGGATTCCAGGTTTTATATTATTTTTAGTTATGATTTTATATTTCTTTAAATACAGGGCGTGAAGGTTCTTTCAACTGTTAGTAAGATCAGAAAATGCCTAAATAGGAATACAAGGTATTACAATATAGAATAAAAGTTTTTATTAAATAATATTTAAAATAGTTTACCGTCCGCTCGGCATCGTGACTCGATAAGGCAGTGTACAGATAACCTCTTCATCGGGTTTGGTCAATCACAGAACGTAGATGAATTTGTTGTCGTCAGTCTTCGTTCCAAGTTGATATAAAAGTTGAATTCTTGGTCCTGGGATGATGCAGAAATACCGCTCCTTTTGTTCACCAATGTTCGAGTTTTCTGGTTACGTGCTTCGACGAATTTCGAGTCCAACTACGTTTGTTCTATTGAATTGTGGAAACTGAAGTTCAGATATAATTTGGTGTTCTATTTTCGTTTCTTTTATGTTATAGGATTATATCACTTTATGCAGGTAGTTATTTCTCTGTTTTGGTTAGTTAATTAAGTTAACATTTGTTCATTATATTGATTTTTACAATCGGAATTCTTCCTTTATATTTTTTGTTACTTTCACGTATAGGTTTTAGATTGTCCAATTATATAAGACGGTTGAATGACAGTGGACCATACTATTGTGATTTATTATTCATTTTACTTCCCAATTGTATTATTTGTATTGAAATTAACCAAATCTTTTCTGAGTGTCTTTTAACTAAACCGTCTTCGTTCATGTAAATTTATTCAATAATCAAATCAACAAATTCTACTCTCTCGTCGTCCCTGACAACCATCTTTTCTATTCTTATTGGATATTATATTATACTATAACCATTTCATACAGTGTTCTTCCACTCATCAAAATAATCCTTTTCTAAATTTCCATTATATCCTATTATAATTTTATCTATTGTTTGTTACTAAATTTTGTATATTTTGCTGTCGTTTCCTCTTAGTCTACTTACTTTAACAAATATATTTTTCTGTTACAAAACATTATCTATCGGTATCATTGCACTATGGCATTATGAGAATTTATTTAATTTGAATTTATTTATTTGTTATTAGCAATTATGATTAACTTCTCCTAACTCATTAGATTTTATTTAGTATTTGTTACAAATTTCTTTACCTAACCTTTCTGATCTGACTTGCTATATACTGTTACTGGTTGTTAGGCCTATTATTATACCTTGATCTACTTCTGAGTTTAACTTGTTACTATCTGCAATATTATAGAATCCTTTATCTATTTATGACATGGTTCTACTAAACTCTTTTGTATCTCGTTAACAATTATAGCCTTTTTGGCCAAGTTTACAATTATAATCATCCTACTATCTAAGTACATGTATACAAATAATTAACTCTATAAAGTCTAACAAAAGCTTTATCATGACATATGGATAACACATAAAATGAAATTAATTAGTAATCAATTACTGAGTTTAACAACAGCTCTATAATGTTAAATTGATAACACATAATACTTATTTACCAGTAACAGAATAACTTCACTCGCTACACACAAAAAATAACATCACTATCATGATAACAATATAACATGATACAATTAATAACAGGTACATTTGTGTAACCTAAGTCATGCAACATTTACTAATTCTCATCTCCTTTAAAACATCAATTATTATGAAACAGTCTAAATTAGTTTTTACGTTATTTGTCAATGTCTGTTGTTTACACCTTTCACTGAACTTTGAGGTTTATAATTATTAACATTATTAATTTCTTTTCTTTCTACCTTGTATTCTTATTTTATTTAATCAATCATGGGTTAGGTTTCTGACCTTTTACAAGTGTGGATAATTAATAATTTTATTCTATTTTAAATCTTATAAGTTGATTTATGTAACGTAGGGGACCGTATTTTCATTACGTTACATATTCTTCCCCTCCTAAAGAAGTTTAGTTTACCTGAATATAATTTGGGTCAAAATAAACTTATATCTTTTCATGCCTTGGAATATTCTCCTTTTATTCATCGTAAAGTTTTAATGGTAATTGATGGAATTCTTAATGTAACATTTTGGACTCATATTCACCTTTCTCTATTTGATGACAATTCATTAATTATATTAATACTCTTGGCTTGTTTCTTTTAAACATTACTTGTCAATGATTGGTCACAATAATCAGTAAAACTTAGTTTTAATTTTCTCCTATTTCTAGTTACTTCTACAAATGCGTTTCTCCATTGACCTTCTGTCAGCTATCTTCCTTCTGTTTTCTTCCTTCATACTTTTGGAATCTGATGTCAATCTTCGCAGCGTTTTATTATCCCTTAAATATTCAATTTCCCTAACATTCCCTAACATGTGAGCTGGTACAGTTCAGAGAGGCACTGTTTGGCTTCATACTCTGCTGGCCATACTACACTTCAATATAATACTGCTGGAATTCATCTACAGTCAGTTATAAAAAATACAATAATATCATAGTAGTCTCTTTATTTGACTAATAATAAACATCTTGGGGAGTTGTTACGCTGTCGCGTTTTACATTTAATTATACATATATTTCCTTTCTTCTTGATTCCATCTTATTTTCATTAGCTATTTTCAGATAACATTTTTGACAGTCATTATTTGTAACTACCTTGATCTTCTTTCTTGCGACAGAAATACTACGTACTATCTCTTCGTTTATTATTTTCATTTCCAAGAAATTCTAAATTGTATTTGCATTAATTATCATCATTACTTAGTTTCATCTTAATTATAGTCATTAAATTATCCATTGTTCTTCTTATTTTACCATCTTGTCTGATCACATTACCACTAATTATGTTGATATATATTTTTTCTTATTCCATTTAAAATCATACTGTTTATAAACAATTATGTAATCTGTTCTTCAATTCTCTTGGCATTTTGGCATGTATCTTAAATCTCATTGTTTTTAATTATTTTGTGTAAGTTTTCCTTTATATAGTTTTTTAACATTGGGGTTTTATTCTTAAATATTTAAAATAATTTCTTGGTAAACACATAGTAAGACGTTTTTACTTCTTTTAGAATTTTGTGGTTTTTATTCTTAATATTTTTAAAATAATTTCTTCGTAAACACATATAGTAAGACACTCTTACTTCTTTTAGAATTTTGTGGTTTATCATATATATTTTCGTCCGTCTTGTTAGTCATTGATGATTGGTGATGGTGTTTTGTCATGATACCTTTTTATAGATTCTTGATTGTATGTTCCCTTAATCTTTTTCGTAATAGGGTTCATTATTTCGTAAGTATTATTGTTATTATTTTTTGTTATTACATAGGGTCCTGTATATAATAATAATAATTTTTTTGTTATTCCCTCTAGAGCACTGGGTAACTCTCTATTCCTTATTAATATCCTTTCACCGACCTGGTAACTTATTGGTTTTGGGTGATTCTTTTTATACTTCTTTTTCTGTTGTTCTGCCTTCTCCATTACTCTGTTATAGAATTTAATGCTTTCAAATTGATACTCTGGGTTAATTGGAAAATTGATGATATCCTGGATTTCCCTAGGTGGAGGCTTTTCAAACATTACCGTGTATGGTGTATTTTCAATGGACTGATGGTATGATATATTGAGAAATTCTTCGGTAGATAACAAGTATTCGTGCCATCTCCTCTGTTGGTCATGACAGTAAGTTCGGAGTATCCTGCCAACCCCCTTCTGTACTCGCTCTGCAGGATTGCTGCTGGGGTGGTAGACTGATGTCTTATATGTTTTAGTACCATGTTTTAGAAGACTATCCCTCCATTTATTTCCTTTAAACTGCGTACCATGATCTGTGATAATAGATGTAGGTTTACCAATCTCTGGTATGTAATGTCCAATGACTATCTCCAGTATTTTCTTGGTAGTGGCTCTGCTGATAGCGTAAAGTTTACTATACTTCGTGAAATGGTCAAAAATAATAATAATAAATTTGTATCTATGTTTCCCTCCACTGCGTGGGAACGGTCCACATATGTCCAGGAATACTTTCTCCAGTTTATGTTTGGATGTAATGGGAATCATTACCCCCTCCTTCTTTTCATTGTTACATTTTACCATTTGACAAATGTGACAGGTTTGAATAGATTTTTGTACCTTTCGGTTTATATTCTTTATGTTATAACAAAAAGAAAAAATGAAGAAATTTGAGTTAGTGGTTGAAATCACAATCAGAATGATCACAGTTGCACACCACTATATAAAAATTATCCCAATTAGCGCTTTCAACCTTCACAGCCCATCGTCAGATTGGAATAGACAGGAAATTCGTAAAAACAACCCCTTCACCCCTCTCCCCCACCCTGCTCACATACAACAAGCTATAATATAAATGACCCTTCCCCACCCCCTAAACCCTGTCCCACCATCTGTAGAGTTACATATTTTTTCTAGCAAATTCCTTGTGTTTCAGTGTGTGTGTGTGTGTGTGTGTGTGTGTGTGTGTGTGTGTGTGTGTGTGTGTGTGTGTGTGTGTGTGTGTGTGTGTGTGCGTGTGCGTGTGTGTGCATCCTTTTAAACTACCCTCTTCCTCTCCACACACGTGGGTCAGTCATACACCCTTATTTTAAAACATCCAATTAGTACTATGCAAAATAATTCTTAATCTTATCTATCTGTCCTCTATCATTTACTTCTTAATCATGTTATAAAATATTTCTTCATTATCAAATTTAATTTTAATATTAATTAAATTGTCTAACCCTTTTTCTCTTTCTTTCAATATTTCTAACTCCTCTCTAAGCTTCCTTTCAACTGTGTTATTCACTACTTTTACAATTTCGTATTCTTCCAAAGGATTAACAAACTTATGGTTGTCTTCTATGAAATCTATGAAACAAACATTTCATAGAAGACAACCATAAGTTTGTTAATCCTTTGGAAGAATACGAAATTGTAAAAGTAGTGAATAACACAGTTGAAAGGAAGCTTAGAGAGGAGTTAGAAATATTGAAAGAAAGAGAAAAAGGGTTAGACAATTTAATTAATATTAAAATTAAATTTGATAATGAAGAAATATTTTATAACATGATTAAGAAGTAAATAATAGAGGACAGATAGATAAGATTAAGAATTATTTTGCATAGTACTAATTGGATGTTTTAAAATAAGGGTGTATGACTGACCCACGTGTGTGGAGAGGAAGAGGGTAGTTTAAAAGGATGCACACACACACACACACACACACACACACACACACACACACACACACACACACACACACACACACACACACACACACACACACACACACAACACTGAAACACAAGGAATTTGCTAGAAAAAATATGTAACTCTACAGATGGTGGGACAGGGTTTAGGGGGTGGGGAAGGGTCATTTATATTATAGCTTGTTGTGTGTGAGCAGGGTGGGGGAGAGGGGTGAAGGGGTTGTTTTTACGAATTTCCTGTCTATTCCAATCTGACGATGGGCTGTGAAGCTTGAAAGCGCTAATTGGGATAATTTTTATATAGTGGTGTGCAACTGTGATCATTCTAAAAAGAAAAAAGATATGTGTCGTGTCGTGTGTTGTAAAATGTCGGGCGTTACACTCCACGCACTTTTTGTTACTTACTGATGACTGGATCCTCTGCGGTGATGTAGTCCTGTAAAACAACTTAATCTACTATGTGTTTGTGGGCGCCACTTGGAATCTTTTGTTCCAAGAAAAATGTTATTAAAATTAAAATTTTGAATTCTTAGCAGTTAGAAAAAATGTGAACTAGACAGTTTGGGTTTGAAAAAATAAAGTATGTTTAATGATTCTTAAAAAATTGTCTGAAGGACTAACATTCGTGAAAAAATAAATAAAATTGCAGAGTTACAAACAAAATATAAATTATTATTATTATTGACAAGTTTTTTCTCCAATCAAGTATCGGCTAACAAATATATTATTTTTTCTCAGTTGAAAAGCATGAGTTTAATATGTGAAAAATCTTTACTCTCAGGACGTGACTCCTTTGAACTACCAAGACAGATCAATAAGATGCTTTACAAAAATTAAGTGATTTGAAGGTGTGTGTGGCATGTGTAGTACAACTGTGTGCCAAATGTAACCAGGTAAAAATGACTTTAACTTTGAACAACTCACGTTCCGATGGGTAATTATTCTCGCACTGGACACTTCTCTCGGGTAGTTTCCAATCTCGCCTCTTCGTGTCGACGTTCCTTGTGCACTGAATTTATTTTAAGTCAAAATGCGATTTTTTATAACTTCCGCACTTTCGTAAAACAGTTTGGCAGTAGATTTACGCTTGAACCCCGCTGCCAGCGATCAGCTGCTCGTGTTGGTTCTCAAATTAGCCGCCACAGTGCTGATTCCCTTGCAGTCGATAGAAAGGCTTTGTGTACGTTACGTTATGGGGAGTTTTTGTCAAGTCAGTTTGTCTTAGCGAATACAGCAGAATTGATTCTCTATTAAAATTTTGGTCCCTCCTGGGCCGTTGATATTCTGGCTGCGTGTGTTCTATTAAATGTGCCGTGTTGCTGCTCTATTTCAGCAACACATTGGCGTAGACTCTTGTAGAGGTTAAGTCAGTCTATTTGTCAATGTACGGGAAAAGCCTTTCTTCGTTCTTGTGTCGACTTCTCGGCTTCGGTTGCGGTGATCAGTGTCGTGGGTGATGCGTCTGTTCTGGATTCCAAGCATGAAGTGTTTTTGGGTCGAATTTGGTCTTCCTTTTATACTTTGTAAGGCTCATTGTTTTGGCTTTTCGACATGAACTTCCGGTGTATTTGTGTAAAAATTCCTTCTAGAACGTTCGAGAATAATGAAATGGAACCTCATGGAACAAATTTAACTTCCGTCGAAGCTTTTAGAACAAAATTTCTTATTCTTCTCACTAAGGATATTACAAAAATTATTCTGGTATTTGTCAAACAGTTTTACATCACTACTTACAATTTGCATGCCATTACTACATTTGGATTCTCTGCTTTCAACTGAATCTAATGATACTAATTACGATTGGTTTTTGAATAAATTAACTATAATAAAACAACACAACATACAACTCTTACCTTGGAATGTTTCCACAAAAATTCAATTTTTGAACTAAAAAATTGTTGTGAAGCTGTTTGGTTTCTTCTACAACATTAACACATTTTTTTTTTTTGTTAGGGTTTAATTTAAAAAAAATTCACAATATCATTTTTATTTATTTAAAATGTATTTACAATACTTTTTAATATTTTCAGACTACTGTATTCATTTGAATACACATTTGTATGTCAATGACAATATGCATAAGGAAACAACAATCAAAAAATAAACAAGTGATGTGATGATGTACAGTGATGTAAAATTTACACACATCAATAATAATGAACAAAAATGTAAGATTTCTTGTGTAAACTACTACTTTTAAAAAACTTAAAGCATACTCGACAATATCACCAGATTGTGACTCTGAGAAACTGTCTACAAATAGTTAACCAAATGGCTTTGGAAACAACTGTAGACACAGTAGCTACTTATTAATTAACAATTATTATTGCAATTAATATCCGGAGAAAATATTCACAGAATGAATTATTTAAGATTATATACATATTCTTCCATCAAGCACTGTTTATTTAACTCTATATAAAAAAAAGATACTGGCACTGTTATGTAAACACTGGTAGCACAGCCTACTAAACTTGATAAACTTGTACAATTTGAAGACTGCCATACAGAAATACTGAGTACAAATAAGCAAAGTAGAAGTATGTGCTAGTTGCTGTTTAGAGGCAATACTTGATAGAATACCCAGTTCTCAAGGAAAGAAGGGAGAAGGCACAAACACACTGGAACACTTAAATTCTGTAGCTGTTCCCAATCAAACATTTTAAGAGCCGCAGGACTAGAGGCCCCATTACCCTGGTCATTAAAGCTGTTGTTTGCTTTTACAAAATTTGGATATTTATTACTGCTATCAAACGATTTTTTTGGTGGAGGTCCTGTATGCGCATTAGTATCAATCTTCCTCTTTTGTGGCTGAGGTGGAGATTCATCTTCCTCAGATGATTCCTCATCTTTTTTGCCAGAGAAACTATTGGTCTTAGTTGCTGGAGTTTCATCTTCAGAACCTGTTTCATCTGAATCTGAACTCTCCTGTTTCTTTGGAGCTTGAGGTTTTACAGCAGGTACTGCTGTAGCCATTTTACTCTTTTTTGGTGGGACAGGTTCATCATCGTTAAAAGTAGATCGTAGTAGATAGTAGTCTTTTCCTTTTTATAACCTGAGGTAGTAGATAGTAGATACTAGATAGTCGTCTTTTCCTTGTTATAGCATTTTTTTGGAATCCAGGAGTTACTATTTGTGAATTCTTTTGTGCTGGAGCAGGTGGTGTTTCATCTTCTGAACTAGATTCTTCTGAACTTGAGGATTCATCTTTCCCTTTCGTAACCTGGAGTGGTTTCTTTGTAATATTAGGAGTTTTGTTTACTACAGTGGGTTTCTGAGGGGATTTTGCTGCAGGTGTACTTGTTATTGGTTCATCTTCTGAACTAGACTCTTCAGAACTTGAGCTCTCTTGTTTTTTCACTGGTATTTGAGGCTTTCCAGGTGTCCCTTTTGGTTTAGCAGGTGTCGCAGTTGCTTTTGTAGGTGGCTGAGAAACAACTTTACCGACAGCCTTTTTTTATTTAAGATAAATTGTTCATCTTTGTCTACTTGACAATTACATATAGTTTTTATCTTAATTTGATAATAATTAATTTTTACATGAAATCTGAGTGATTGGTCTCAAATCCAACACCTTAATATTTTTTTGTCATAACATTTATATACTTTTTATTTTAACTTAGATCCTTTCTAATAATGTATTCAAATAATTTAATACATTTATTTTATTTACATTCCATAATATAATAATGGATCATGTCCATTAATTCACAATAAATAGTTCTTTATACCCTATTCAGAGTTACAAAACTTAATAATTAATGACTTCATTTTGGTTGTTTCTGATATTATTTGTCTCTCTTATAGCATATTATGGGTTTTACACTGTTCTTCACTTGAATAATATATATGGGGTTTGAGTCTTAGTCATAGTCTGGTCGTTTTTTCATATTAATGGTATTAATTATTAGACAATATTACAAAATTTTTAGGACTACTTGGGTTCGATACTGTTCACCTCACTTTCCTCTTATGATAAATTGCTATGCAAATGATTTCCTTTATGGAATGTTCTGTGACGTTACAATGTATACTTGTTCTTCCAGGGCTTTAACTATTTTCATGGCTCCCATGTGTCCATATCTTATATGGTAATCTAATATTAATTTATTTTCCACAGCTGGTGGAATTACTAACTTCCAGCTTTCTTGATTAGGGGTAACTTTAATAAATAACCTATCATCATGTACACAGTAATATTTTGTAAGAATTTCGTCTGCATTTTCACTCTCTGGCGTATGTTCATTAATTTGGGATCCAGTTTTTGGTGTTGTTTAATTTCATTTGTTATGATTTCCAAATGTTTTCTACTCTTAATAATATTGTACACCTTAGCTATTTGCTCCTTTTCTCCATCGAACGATTGGTCTTGTATGTTTATTCGGGACAAGATATCGGCTGCTATGTTCTTCCTTCCAGGTATATATTCCCAATTAATGTGATATTGTTGCAGTGCAAGGACCCATCTAGTTAATCGACAATGACTGAGCTTACATCGTTTTAGGAATGATATGGAATGATATGATCACTCCTTACGGTCATTGGGTATCCAAGTATATAGGTCCTGAACTTATTGCATGCGTATACTACACTTAGTAACTCCTTTTCAGTGATGTTATAGTTGCGTTCGCAGTTGTTCAGCACCCTGCTGGCGAAACTAATTACCATGTGATGTCCTTCTTCATCTTTTTGATACAAAGTGGCTCCTAAGCTTACATTGCTCGCATCACAATTTAGATAGAAGGGTTTATTAAAGTCAGGGTGGTGCAGCATAACAGTCTCTAGAAATTTCTCTTTGATTAGTTGTAGAACTTTATCTTGTTCTGGTCCCCATGCCCATTTGTCCTTGGATGATAGCTGTTTTTGGAATTTAGCAGTTATTTCTGAATAATTATCTTGGAATTTGCGATAATAGTTACAAATTCCAAGGAAGGATTGTAACTGTTTTCTGTTTTTTGGAGTAGTTGAATTGCTTCTACTTTTTCTTTTGAAGGCGATATACCCCTCTCTGTTAAATTAAAACCTAAAAACTTTACTTGGTTAGCAATAAATTTAGATTTGTTCAGTTTAAGTGTTATATCATTCTCAGACAGCTTTCTCAGTACTTGTTCTACCCTTGTGCAATGTTCATCCCAATTAGAAGATGTTATCAGTAAATCGTCTACGTATACTGTGGTGAACTGCAGAGTTTCTTGTCCCAATATATGGTCCATACATTTCACGAATATAGCAACAGAATTAATTAATCCGAAAGGTAACCTTTTAAATTGGTAGTTCCTTCCGTCGAAAAGGAACGCCATATATTTTCTACTATTTGGGTGCAGCTCAACCTGCCAGTATCCGCATACAGTATCCCAAGTACTAATGTATTTGGTACCGTGAAATTTTTTCAGAATTTCTTCGATCTCGCCAGGGGAAGTTCTATCGTTTATAATCATTTTATTTTTCTCCCTAGCGTCCAGGCAAATTCTCACCTTTCCATTCTTTTTTGGGATTGCCACTATGGGGCTGGTATAGGGTGATTGACTATATTCTATGATGTCATCTTTGATCATACGATTTATTTCCTCCCGAACTTCGTTTTTTATTGAATAGGCTATCGGGTAGGATTTTCTACGAAAGTCTACCGGTTCCTTAAAATTGATTTCATACTGGTAACCCTTAACTTTACCTGGAGCGTTGAGAATATATGTTTATAACTATTGTATATTTCAATTAAATTTTCGGCCTGTACCTTACTTATCTGTTGACAGGTTTTTTCTCTTTGGAACTCTCGTATCTCTTCCAATTTACTATGCCATAGTTCTGGATCGTCATCCTCATATTGGATTGCTTCTTGCAGTCTATTATCCTTACAAAAATAGCTCTTTACGACCTGACATTTGTCATTAATTGGAACGGTTCTACTTGCATCTACCAATTCCGCTGTCCATACTCCTTCTTCGGACGTTAATGATACAATTCCTCTATTTAAGTCTATTACTGCTGAATGTTGTCGTAATATGTCACATCCAATCAGTACGTTGAACGGTAACCCCGTTGCGACTAAGAATCCTATTGGTATTGTTACATTATTATTTGTGAGGTCAAGCGATACTTGCTTCTTAACAGTTTTATTTTGCCGTCCAGTGGCTCCAATTATTATTATATTATTCACAGGTAATGTGGGTATAGGTAATTGGCCTTCTCGCTGGATTCTTTCCAGTTCGGTACTATCAATTAACGAGATGTTGGACCCCGTATCTATCATAATTATCGACTGTATTGCATTTAGTTTAGCAATTACATATATAATTTCATTATTATTATTATTGCGTACATGGTTATCCTCCTCTTCTAATAAGTCTTCCCTAATATTTTTCAAATAATGGTTGGTGATGATAGTTATAGTCTGGTCATTTGTACGTCTAGTTATCGGTCGTTGGTCCCCAAGAGATTGGTTCAGTGATGGGTGTTCTTCAGTTCTCACTGCCTCTGTTAGTTTAAATGAGGGCTTCCCTCATCCTCTCTATTTTCCGGTGGGTTTTGAGGCTGGTTCTGTAATGGTTCATGTCTGTCCTCTGGATTATTGTCCGTTGATCTATAATTTCTTCCATTTTGGTATTCGTCCTCGCGTTGTGACTGATTATAGTAGTGGTTACAATGGTGTGTCCTCGGGTAATACCGTCTCCAATTATTTTGAGGTCGAGAGTATACATAATTCACATGGTGTCTGTAGTTATTGGGTCGGTTATCCCCATCTCCTCTATTATTCCGATTATCGCGGTAATTATAATGGTTATTACCCCGATAATTATTATTATATCCATCGGTTCTCTCTATTCCATGTTATCATTTCTTCTAACCTTTTCAAAAACTCCATAGGGTTACGCCTATAACTCCGAAAATTAATTGACTCCCGGTTATCGTTGTTGATGATATGATTATGCTGGCATGTTCTATCCCGCCATGAATCCACTTCTTCTTGGGTATGTATTTCGCGTCTACGGATTTCCTCGATTTTACCTTTATTCGTATTAATTTGGCTTTCTACATTGTTTAAATTATCATATACTCTCTCCAGTCGTTCACCCATGACAGTCTGTACTTGTGTTATTCCTTCCTTATTCTCCTCCCGTATTTGATGTACCTCTTGTTTAATTTTCTCGCATCTTTCTACAGTCTCCTGTTGGAGTCCTTCGACCATTGTTTTATTTTCATTTTGTATTTCATTCATTTTATTTTGTATTTCCTCACTGACCTGTATTACTGTTTCGTTGGTTTTTTCTAACTTCTCATTTGTTTCGGCTATTTCTTGTTTCCTTTCCTCATTATTTTTGTCCACCTTTTGGTTAATTGTCACATGGACATTCTCAATTCTTTCATTAATCTGCCTCAAATTCTCTTCATTTATTTGTCTGATCTCCTCCTTCATTTGTTTTATACTCTCATCGTTCCTATCAAACCTTTCGTTAATTTGGATTAAGCTTTCATTGTTTTTATCGAACTTCTCGTTCATAAATTTTGAGGTTTCCTCCTGTCTCTTTGAGTTTTCCTCCTGTTTCCTAAAATTTTCGTCTATTTTGTCGAATTTTTCCTCCTGTTTCCTAAATTGTTCTTTTGAGTTTTCCTTATTTTCCTTAATTTCCTCATTTATTTTCCTCAGATTTTCATTAGTTAGTCTATTCTGTTCTGCCACAAATTTCAGCATTTCCTGCCAATTTGGTTCTTCTCTGGCTCCCGCTTTATCTGGTTGGTCCCCTTGGGCATCTTCTTCAACTACTTCCTTTTCCTTGTTCCCAATTACTTCAGTTTCTTCCTTATCGCCTGTCTGTTGTTCCATTTCACTATCTGTGAATACTTCTATTTCTTGTTCCTGTCCACCTTCTTTCTTCTCCGTGTCTTCTGCCCTCTTCTTCGATCTACCTCTGGTATTATGCATTTTTAGTCTCCAACAGTTGCCTGCTCGAGTTAAGTAATATTTATAAAATCAAGGTTTTACTTAACTTAAGCCCTTCACTAGTTGAGCGCCAATTTATAACTTATCCGGTGCGTTTGGTATAATTATTTCTAAATATGTTCCACATTGGAAACGCCAATTTATAACTTAATGGGTACGTCCATCTCGTTAAGCCTCTCTGTTGGGAGTGCCAATTTATAATGTATCTTATTTCAATATGTGGTATAATAATGTTTAAGTATATCCCAGTTCCTCTCTATTTAATATAATTGTGTTATGGTGGGTGAAAATTATGTGTATAGTGTGTAATTCGAATTTTTCGCTCAAGCCTATTCTGCGTCGAAGAGAAGAGAAGGAATTTTTATTGTATTCTCATTCTCTTTAATACCCAAGCAGTCCGCGAATAGCGCTGTGGTCCCCAGACAACGGAAATTTGTAGGTTAGCCCACCGCGTACGATAATTCTCAGTTACACTCTCTACTTATCTTATATCTTGTTCACACTACACTAAATATTATATAAATGAGAAGATATCTGAATTCTGAAAGGATTCTTTATTAATATTTAATAGTTCTTGTCCAACAAAGTTGTTTCTATTACGGAGATACAAAAGGCTATATGTTAGAAGTAATCGATTATCGATCGGATTCCAGGTTTTATATTATTTTTAGTTATGATTTTATATTTCTTTAAATACAGGGCGTGAAGGTTCTTTCAACTGTTAGTAAGATCAGAAAATGCCTAAATAGGAATACAAGGTATTACAATATAGAATTAAGTTTTTATTAAATAATATTTAAAATAGTTTACCGTCCGCTCGGCATTGTGACTCGATAAGGCAGTGTACAGATAACCTCTTCGTCGGGTTTGGTCAATCACAGAATGTAGATGAATTTGTTGTCGTCAGTCTTCGCTCCAAGTTGAAATAAAAGTTGAATTCTTGGTCCTGGGATGATGCAGAAATACCGCTCCTTTTGTTCACCAATGTTCGAGTTTTGTGGTTACGTGCTTCGACGAATTTCGAGTCTAACTACGTTTGTTCTATTGAATTGTGGAAACTGAAGTTCAGATATAATTTGGTGTTTTATTTTCGTTTCTTGTATGTTATAGGATTATATCACTTTATGCAGGTAGTTATTTCTCTGTTTTGGTTAGTTAATTAAGTTAACATTTGTTCATTATATTGATTTTTACAATCGGAATTCTTCCTTTATATTTTTTGTTACTTTCACATACAGGTTTTAGATTGTCCAATTATATAAGACGGTTGAATGACAGTGGACCATACTATTGTGATTTATTATTCATTTTACTTCCCAATTGTATTATTTGTATTGAAATTAACCAAATCTTTTCTGAGTGTCTTTTAACTAAACCTTCTTCATTCATGTAAATTTATTCAATAATCGAATCAACAAATTCTACTCTCTCGTTGTCCCTGACAACCATCTTTTCTATTCTTATTGGATATTATATTATACTATAACCATTTCATACAGTGTTCTTCCACTCATCAAAATAATCCTTTTCTAAATTTCCATTATATCCTATTATAATTTTATCTATTGTTTGTTACTAAATTTTGTATATTTTGCTGTCGTTTCCTCTTAGTCTACTTACTTTAACAAATATATTTTTCTGTTACAAAACATTATCTATCGGTATCATTGCACTATGGCATTATGAGAATTTATTTAATTTGAATTTATTTATTTGTTATTAGCAATTATGATTAACTTCTCCTAACTCATTAGATTTTATTTAGTATTTGTTACAAATTTCTTTACCTAACCTTTCTGATCTGACTTGCTATATAATGTTACTGGTTGTTAGGCCTATCATTATACCTTGATCTACTTCTGAGTTTAACTTGTTACTATCTGCAATATTATAGAATCCTTTATCTATTTATGACATGGTTCTACTAAACTCTTTTGTATCTCGTTAACAATTATAGCCTTTTTGGCCAAGTTTACAATTATAATCATCCTACTATCTAAGTACATGTATACAAATAATTAACTCTATAAAGTCTAACAAAAGCTTTATCATGACATATGGATAACACATAAAATGAAATTAATTAGTAATCAATTACTGAGTTTAACAACAGCTCTATAATGTTAAATTGATAACACATAATACTTATTTACCAGTAACAGAATAACTTCACTCGCTACACACAAAAAATAACATCACTATCATGATAATAATATAACATGATACAATTAATAACAGGTACATTTGTGTAACCTAAGTCATGCAACATTTACTAATTCTCATCTCCTTTAAAACATCAATTATTATGAAACAGTCTAAATTAGTTTTTACGTTATTTGTCAATGTCTGTTGTTTACACCTTTCACTGAACTTTGAGGTTTATAATTATTAACATTATTAATTTCTTTTCTTTCTACCTTGTATTCTTATTTTATTTAATCAATCATGGGTTGGGTTTCTGACCTTTTACAAGTGTGGATAATTAATAATTTTATTCTATTTTAAATCTTATTAGTTGATTTATGTAACGTAGGGGACCGTATTTTCGTTACGTTACATATTCTTCCCCTCCTAAAGAAGTTTAGTTTACCTGAATATAATTTGGGTCAAAATAAACTTATATCTTTTCATGCCTTGGAATATCCTCCTTTTATTCATCGTAAAGTTTTAATGGTAATTGATGGAATTCTTAATATAACATTTTGGACTCATATTCACCTTTCTCTATTTGATGACAATTCATTAATTATATTAATACTCTTGGCTTGTTTCTTTTAAACATTACTTGTCAATGATTGGTCACAATAATCAGTAAAACTTAGTTTTAATTTTCTCCTATTTCTAGTTACTTCTACAAATGCGTTTCTCCATTGACCTTCTGTCAGCTATCTTCCTTCTGTTTTCTTCCTTTATGTTTTATTCTTATTTTATTTAATCAATCATGGGTTGGGTTTCTGACCTTTTACAAGTGTGGATAATTAATAATTTTATTCTATTTTAAATCTTAAAAGTTGATTTATGTAACGTAGGGGACCATATTTTCGTTACGTTACAATATTTGTGCATAAGGATTGTGATGTGTCAACATCGTCTGCAACATGGACATTATTTCTGGGTCACAGTTTGTATTTGCAACATTTCCAAGTCGTTGCTGTAAAGCCTCGTCAGAATCCATAATAAATAATCCAGTGTAAGATGGATTGTGACCTGCAGGTGGCTGCAAGCCACCGATCATGTGATACATTTGTCCATGAATTTTAAAACAAAATGGGCCACGTCCTGGAATATGTACTGAGTTTACTTGAACGGAGGCCATAGCTAAAGCACTATTAAATTGACGAATGTTGTCTAAATAGTTTTTAGTTGAGTTGTCATTACGCTCAAGCAAAGTTTTAAGTTCATCACAAACAACAACTTCTGGTACATTAATCTTACCCTTGTGACAGCAAAGAGATGACGATCCCCCTGAGACTTCTAAAGAAAACAGTTTTGCACCACAATATTTGCAAATTTTGTTCATGGGACCAACAGAGTGTTTTGTCACATCACAATCCTTTTGCAAAAGCCTTGCACAACAATAAGTCATTGGCAGCTTGTCGTGCACTCGCGTTCGTTCAATGTCTATTTTCAACTGTTGCAGTTGTGAAGATGTGCTGGTTGTAGGTTGTGTCGAGTTCTCTGCTGCCGTTGCTTCATTACGTGTGCTGGTTGTTGTTTGTGGTTGTAGTTGATCAATTCTCCGGAGACGGAATGCTCTTTGAGAGTTTCTCAGGGTTGCTAGCCGTTGTTGTCTTTGGCCAGGCGTCTCGTGTAGCGACGTCTCTCACTCACTCCTTCAAGAGTTCTTTTCCTCAGCATGATTTAAGATATTAAGCATGTCCGACAGCAGAAAAGAAAAAAAATTAAAAAATTAATACATCATAGATTTTTCATTTAACTTAAATTTTAAACAAACAATGTGTTGTAATGTAAACTGACTGACTGGTTGTTTCTTTTGGGCAAATATTATCATGTTTTCTATATAACTATATAACAAATATATTTACTAAATAACAAACATTATCATGTTAATATATTTACTATATAACAAACATTATCATTAATGATAATTGTATTTTATATATACAGGGTAAGTCAAAAAGTAAAGGCAAATTTTATTTTCCCTGCTGCAATGGATGGCAGCACTGACTGAACAATGACATATCATAACCTCAAATTTTTTTTGTTCTTTATCTGTGTTGTTTCAGTGCTCAGCTCCATTTGTAGTGATTTTAGGGCATTTTATTATGAGTGCCCCATTGTCCGTGTGCACCAAGGAAGAAATGAGGGGAGTGGTACGTTTTCTGCACTCTGAAGGGACTAAACCTGCGGAGATTATTCGCAGAATGCTGCAGCAGTACGGTGAGAGCTGTCTTAGTGAACGCAAAATTTATGAGTGGATAAATCGCTTTAAAAATGGTAGTGTATCTATCTGCGATGAAGAGCGTTCAGGTAGGCCATCCACTTCGAAGACGGACAAGAACTTCGAGAGAGTTGAGCGAATGATTCATGATGATCGTCGTGTCAAAATTGATGATATTGCGCATGCGTTGAACATTAGCCACGGTTCAGCAGTTGCAATCATCCACGAATCACTAAATTATCGCATAGTGTGTGCTCGTTGGGTTACCACATCGACTGACAGTCCAGCACAAACAGAAACGTTTGGAAATTTCAAAATCACTTTTAAGGCGTTTAGAAGAGGAAGGAGAAGAGTTTCTCAGTCGCATAGTAACCGTTGATGAGACGTGGGTCCATCACTTCGAACCACAGAGTCAGCGGCAGAGTATGGTGTGGAAACATCCATCCTCGCCTACAGCAAAAAAGTTCAAAAGACAAGTTTCTGCAGGAAAGTTGATGATGACAGTGTTTTGGAATATGAAAGGTCCACTTCTAATTCATTACACTCCTAAAGGTCAAACAGTGAATAGTGACAGCTACTGTGAGCTACTGCGAGATCTGAAACCCAAAATCAAAACAAAGAGGCGAGGAAAACTTTCAAAAGGTGTGCTTTTGCTTCAGGACAATGCTCGTCCTCATACTGCGGGGAAAACGATCCAGTGCATTCACGATCTTGGTTTTGAGCTGCTGGAGCATCCGCTGTAGAGTCCTGACCTAGCTCCAAGTGATTTTCATGTTTTTGGTCCGATGAAGGAGCACTTGCGTGAATCCAAGTTTTCGTCAGATGACGAGGTTGTGGAGGCGGTGCGCGAGTGGCTGTGCACGATGCCACAAATCTTCTTCCAGGATGGAATTACGAAGCTTGTCAAGAGATGGACCAAGTGCATAGAAGTTGAGGGAGATTATGTAGAGAAATGATGTTACTTGTCATCTTGTTTTCACAACAAAAAGTTCCTTTTTAAAAATTTGCCTTTACTTTTTGACTTACCCTCGTACTTACACTTGTTTTTTATTAATGTTAAACTTGTTTTCATATAAAGTTGTTATACTGTAATATAATGTTTCGATCGATTTCGGTCAATAGACCATCTTCAGTTCACAATAAAACAACACTATTTATAAAAACAAATTTGTAGATATTGTTAGTTTTATACATATGTTGGTAGTATAAAGCTTCCTAGGAACTGATTCTGTTATAGAGTGTTTATATATTATATCAGCTGATTGTGTTGATTTTGTCATAATATTTCAAAAGTTATATGATTTTTAAAATCAGTCATAATGTTTAATAAATCTTCATGGTCCTCTTCTTTTATATGGTACCTTTAGGCTGTGTATATATAAAAAAGAATAAAATTAAAATATATTAAACTTAAACATTATCATGTTAAATTGCTAAACTCAATATCAGCAGTGATTATTTCTGTCTTGATGCGTTTACATATCAAATTTCTAGACTGTGGCGAATCGAAAGTGTGGAAGCGTCACACAATGATGACGTCATACAGCATTCAGTGATCTGTCTTTTAACTTAAATTTTAAACAAATAATGTGTTTTAACGTAAACTGAGTATGCTATGTCAGAAGTCGGTAAAAAATCCTATCCACTGATACCTTATTCATCGCTGTAGGCTTTGTATTAGTTGAGAAAAAGGGATGTTGACAACAAAAATAATATGTATGATAATTTTATTTGGTGTGTTGTTATAAAATTCTAAAATTGTAATAGCTGTTCGAAAAGTGTAGGCTAAAACAAAAATCAAAATAGAATAATAATATTTGAATAGAAATTGTAGACAGTGGTATACATCGTAGAAAATTTGTAGGCCTATTTATTGTATCGAATGTAATTTGGATTAAAATGAAATTATCAATTATGGATAGTTTAGTGTTTAAATGAGACTTTTGATTCTATAACCTTGGCCTAGTAATAATGTACAACAAACTTTCAGTTAGTTTTATGCTGATGCATTATTAAAACAGTTAAATTAATCTGCATTAAGCGTTAAATTAATCTGGCCTATGATAAAGGAACTGATTTTGCTAAAAGATTAATTATGATGGGAAAAATAGCAGAATAGCTAAACTTACAACAGATTAGTCTGTCAGCCTAACCTAACTCTGAAATAAAATTAATTACTTTTAGGAAAAGGGTCAAAAGATTGTTGTGTTATGTAGGTCTGGGTGTTAAGTATAATAGGCTAGGCCTAAGTTCTGTATCACAGCTGAATTGTCTTTAGATGCAGAGCTTACACCAATAGTGCATGTCTACATTTATATTGTCATATTTTACTTTTCAGATCACTGTGAATCTATCAGACTTAAAGCTAAAAAAGATAAGTTCAGTTTTAATTTATTCATGGTACCTTATATTCAGTGTATGAAATCAGGTTGTAAACTCTAGTTAACTTAAAGCTAAGAGCACTGACTACAGTTATATTAAATATTCTTTTCTGTATTATGCATACCTCTGTAAGTCTGACAATTATTCTGTCTGCTCTTAAAAAATTCCATTTATTATTTTTATGGTGATTCATGAATGAACATTACATGATTTCATTTTTCTTAAAAATGTAAGACGGGCTGTTTTGTGAAAATTTACATGATCATTTTTTAATGATTGTACACAAAACATGATTTACTACACACAGAAGTTTCTGAAGTGACTGACCAAGAGTTGATAAGTTTCAGTGGTAGATTAGGCCTGAAAAGTTATGCTAAATTTTGTTCATAAATTCTATCTAAACTTGTGTCAGTAATTTAATCTTTGTAAGGTTTTTGAAATGTATTTTGGTACAAAATTCTGTGTAAGTTATTTTATTTGTAAAATGTGATCCTACCTAATACAAGATGTAGGGCTTACCATAATATATTTAATTTGCACAGTGCTTGTATTTAACTAGCTACCATACATATTTTATTTAATGCTTCAGTCCAGCTATATTACTCTAAATATACTTTTAAATTCAGCATTTTTTTAAGGAAACTTCATGAATTGCTCTTGTGCTCTTTTTATGATGTCATTTATTTAGGGTAACTTCAATATTAAAGTACAGAGACATAAATGCAGACAGATTAATTAATAAGATATGACTTAATAAGTTAAGATTAACTTTGAGACCTAGCATAACAAAAGTTATAAAGTAGGCTTACTGGTACTGTATCTTCATTGAAGAAAAATGTAATTTTTTGTACATATAGTTACTTGCATACCATCGTGTTCATTAAATTAATTGTAATTTACTTGACTTAAAAATTTTGTTGTAACACAGCACTGCTTTAATATATTATTAAGGGCGAACATTTGTCGGGTAAAAGAGAATTTGAATTTTGACTTGAACATTCATAGTCACAATCGACAGAACTGTTGTATTTGGCTTATTAAATAAAATTTTAATAAAACTGAAAAGTACTCAGTATTTTTAATAAAATTGTACTGTTTTTAAATTTCTCAGTGTTTTTAAATTGTACCGTATTTCCCTCGCCTGCATATGGAGTCTGTTCAGATTCAGAAACACGCATCTATTGCAATTAATCAGCAGGGCGAGTCCCTCTCATTGAGTGCTCTTTAGACACGAGTTGTAGAGAACCAATAAGAATTTGCCTTTCTTCTGATTGGCTGGTAGTGTCAGACAAACAACTTCGTGCAGACACCAAAAGTTTATAAATATGGGTGTCCTACTCACGGCCACTAGCCTTAACCACAGTTCAGTGGTCACTGACTACGAAACCTTTGTCAGTGTTTTGCGGCCTTCTGCACTGAAGATGGCCGTCGAAGGCACAGGCGAAACGTTTGCACGAAACAACCATGGACCATGGCCTTACAGCCCGGCAAGCCAAAGTTTTTATAACATTAAAAAGTTATTCAATACAAATACAAAGAATTCAAATTACAATTAATATGGAAAATAAAAATATTAAACTGCACAAACAAGGTAATTAATAGTTTATTTCTCTGAAATCACATAAACAAATATTTCATTTTTACTTATATTAACTGTTGTAAACATTTTTAAACAACTTTGTTCTCTTTCCGTTCCCTCATTTTTTTTGCAATTCATTTTCAACTGCTTTTTACTTTGTTTAGTTTCTAGTTGTTAAGCGGTCCACACACTCTCAGTTTTACTGCACAATTAACTGCCCTAAATAACTGGGTACAAGCTGTACAGTGAACTGAACTGAAAGTGTAGGGGCACGTCAGTTTTTTCCTCAGTTTCATCGAAAGTGCAGTTACAATGGGTGACAAAAAAGGAAAGCAGTTGTTTGTTGCCTGATTGTGCCTGCGTTGCTAACTGAAGAAAATAATAGAAAAATGCAGCGTGAACAATAGAGTAAAGAATGATATCTTCAAAGGAGTGTTTTGTCTACTGATTGCCGTTTGTTGAATGAGTTACAAAAAGTAGGAGAAGTTAATGACTACAGGAATTACCTCAGAATGGATGACAGTACATTTCAATTGCTGCTAACCAAAGTTGCTCCCCTATCGAAAAAAAGAGCACACACTTGAGAGAGGCAATATCACCTCAAATGACACTAATTGCTATACTATGGTTCCTAGCAACTGGAAGAAGTTTTAAAGTTTTCTACAAGAGTATCACTTCAGGCACTCGGGCACACAATAATAAAAGCGTACATTAATAATAAACACTACACAACACAACCAAACAGCATACTTAACGACCAATTACACTATAAATCACACACACTTTTTGACACAATTATACATAAAACAAACAATAATTCGGATCCCCGCGCCAATCCCCTTCCACCACACACCACCCCCACTCAACCTACCAAATAAAACCGTTACGAGTTACTGGCAGTCTGTCTCAATCTGCTGATGAAGGCGCACATCACGCCGAAACGCATACGGGAGAAAACAAGTAAGTTTCACAAGTGGAAGTTCAATATTCTATATTAATTTAGTACCGTGAAAAAAGAAGATGAACTATCAAAACAACTATAATACCGCAGACAAAGCGTATTTCATCAACAAATACAGAAATGCCAAAAAGCAAGTAACTAAAACTTCCTTACACATCGGCTTCAATAAAACAAAACACATGCTGCACTTCAAACCAAACAAAAAGCTGAACACATACACCTAAACAACATAATCAATTATTTATACCATAAAAAGACACACTTAACAGACAGGCATACAACTTACACGTAAAACTTACACAAATATTACACCACATAGAACTCGAAAATGTAATATAACGCACACAAGACGATATAGACAAACTCAAATCGATAATACAAGATCGACACAACAAAAAAATAACAAACCTCACAACACACACAATAGAAACAATTCCCAAACCGACACACAAATTCCACACACGCACAGTAAACACAACTGACGTTAATTTCACAACTGATGAAATGGCTTTATTAAACAAAGGACTAAAACATAATTTGAAAAACAATACATCCAACAACAACAACCACAATAGACATATACGCGACATAATCATAGACACAGAAACAGCTGTACAAAACACGCACAGTAACGATCAAGATTCCATACGACATGACAAAACGAAAACTATAATGCACACAAATACAACCAAAAAGACACAACAACGAAATTAAAATGCTTAATAATGTAAAACAAAAGTTACTTGAACACAACATAACAATATTAAAAGCTGATAAAGGGAACATAAACGTCAGAATGGACAAACAAGAACTAAACACTAAAGTTGAGAAATTCTTCCATGAAAATAATATAACAAAAATAAATAAAGACCCCACACTAAAATTTCAAAAACAAATTAACAAATTTATAAATAACATAAAACACATAATCCAACCAGAAAGCACCAAATACCTCAAACAAATCAAACCTAACCCTCCAAAACTAAATGCTTTACCAAAAATACACAAACCTAACATTCCCATCAGACCCTTAATAAACAACACACAAGCTCCCTCCCACAAAATTGCAAAACACCTAGACAAAATAATCAGGAAAAACATTAATCTCAGTAAACAATACTTCTGTCAAAAACAACATAGAACTAGTCAACAAAACCGAACACATCCACATCCTACACAATTCAACATTAGCACCTTTTGACATAACCAATTTATACACCAATGTACCCATTAAAGAAACCATACAAACACTAGAACATTTACTCAGACAAAACAACATGCCCGAAACACACATACATGAGATCATCACACTCACCAAAATAATTACAGAACAAAATTACTTCACATACAACAACAAGATATACACACAAACAGACGGTCTCCCGATGGGATCCCCCATATCAGGAATACTGGCTGAAATATTCATACACAACATAGAACAGAACTACATAATAAACAACAACAAATACACCAACAAAATCATTTATTGGCACAGGTATGTGGATGATATATTACTTTTATTCGATGGCAATACAAGACAGGTCGAAAACTTCCACAAATACATAAACACAGTACACCACAAACTAAAATTTACACTAGAAATAGAACAAAACAATAGTATAAATTTTCTGGACCTAACAATTAACAAAACAAACAATACACACACGTATAAAATATACAGAAAACCAACCACAACTGACATGGTTATATACAACACATCAAACCATCCAATGCAACTCAAACATGCGGCCTTCAACTATATGCTCCATAGACTAACAAAAATACCATTAAGTAAACAGGATTATAATGATGAACTCAACACAATCAAATATATAGCAATAAAAAACGGCTACAACCCAAATAAACAATAAATAAATAAACATAATAAACAAACTACACTAACACATCATAAACAAAAACAACAAAACACTAAATACCAACAACACACAACAAACTAAATACATCACACTCACATACCGTAACTCCAACACACACAAAATCGCCAACACATTCAGGAAACACAAGTACAAAATAGCATACAGAACAAACAATACCATCAAAAAACACATCAATGATACAAACACGGGCATAGACAAATACAACAAAACAGGTGTTTACAAATTAAACTGTAATGATTGCAATAGTTTCTATATAGGCCAGACAGGAAGATCTTTTTCATCTTGTTACTCTGAACACCTAAAAGCTTTATCCAACAACAATATACATTCCGCGTTTGCCACACACATACACACAAAAAACCACAGCTACACCAACATAGATACTAATCTTGAAATATTACACTACTTACCCAAAGGTCGAAAACTAAACACAGCAGAACAATATGAAATATATAAACACTACACAACACAACCAAACAGCATTCTTAATGACCAATTACACTCTAAATCACACACGCTTTTTGACACAATTATACATAAAACAAACAATAATTCGGATCCCCGCGCCAATCCCCTTCCACCACACACCACCCCCACTCAACCTACCAAATAAAACCGTTACGAGTTACTGGCAGTCTGTCTCAATCTGCTGATGAAGGCGTACATCTTGCCAAAACGCGTACGGGAGAAAACAAGTAAGTTTCACAAGTGAAAGTTCAATATTCTATATTAATTTAGTACTGTGAAAAAAGAAGAACTATCAAAACAACAATAAAAGCGTGCTTGACAATACAGAAAGCGCTGTGAAATTATATTCAAGTAAGTGTACTTTTACTATTTTCAAAGGTATAATAAGGTTATAATAATAATACTATAATAATTTAATAAATTATTAAATTATAATAAGGTTAAATTTCAACATAGGTATAATAAGATTAAAATAACTATCAGACAAAACCGCAGCAACATTTTTTACTATTATAGTATTATTCACAAAATGGTAATCAAGTCAAGTTCATAGAAAAATGTCAGAATGAGTTAGTATGTTTAGCAATCTTATGCATTACGAGGAGCAATGTTATCATCCATATAAGAAAATGTTTCCCAAGCTTTGAGGTTCCATTTCTTGAGCTTTGAGGTTATGAAGGAGCATGAGAAGAAGCCCATGACTGTGAGCTCCAAGTAGGGGATGGTAAGGCACTGAGTGAACCAGATAGCTGTTACTGGTCAAAAGGCCCATTTGAGCATCAAGCAATGCGTCATTGATTACTTTGTCAGCAAACATTAACTGTTGTGTCAATTTCCTCAGTTTAGTTGCATAGCATTTTGCCAACATCAAGTACTCATCGTCTTCTGTTTCCAAATACCATGTAGCCTTCACGAGATCTTATGCTGAAATAGGAATCAACTTTCTTTTTCTGTTGGGTGCTGCAAATGAAGAGGCAGAAGAAGCTGAAACAGTAGATGGTGTAACCTGTAAAGATAGAGAAATATTCGGTCAAAATTATGAATAATTAAAGTAATATAATAATAATCATTAGTAAGCTCCCTGAGCTGAAGAACTCGCTCACGAAAAAACACTGTCTTGGAAATTTGAATTTTTACCTCTATTCCTCCAAAAATTAAGTTGTTAAATAATCAAAATATCTTTCATTTTGGGTCTCATCATTCATTTTGATACTCCACACCTTGGGGGAATCGTAATAAAAATAAATATGGATGGGTGTAGTACTAAGTAAGTACTAAGTCATAAGTAAAAAATTTGAAGTCAATTACACAATTCATTCAAATGTTGTGTTCTTAAGAGTAACATTACTTCCATACAGATGACGATGTAGTTAGACAATGGGGACTGAAAATTTTAATTTTTTTTAAAAAGTAATGTTCTGTTGGAATTGTGTCTAAAATTGCCTTTCATTTTATCCCCACAATTATAATTTTTCATTTTTGGGCCTTGCATATTTTTACCCCCACCACCATTTTGGGGGAGATCATTCTTAAAGTCAGTAGTGATGTGTGAATTTATAGGACCAACACATAGAAAAAATTTCAAACCAATAAGAGCCCATCCATTCTGTTATAATGATTAAGTTATTCTCCAAGATATGTGGTTTTCCCTTGGGGCCTTGATATGTAATTTTTTGAAAAAGTAATGTTATGTTGGTATTGCAGCTGAAATTACCTTTAGTTTGATACCCCACACTAAAAATGTCACCGGACAAAAGGCTTGCCGCATGACAAATGGCGCCAATCGTACACTCTAGTTATTTTGGTGGCCCTAAAAAGGACCGAGTGGCGAGAACGGTGATGGTAGTGCCGCGCTGAGATGTTCGGCGGCTGCGCCCGTTGTTCGTGGCGTACTGCAGTCCTCCTCTTCTTCCGACGATCGCTGGCGCAGAACTGGACGGCGAAGACGCAAGAACGCCGGTTCTATTCTTCGGCCGTTCCTTCCGGCTGACTCCGCGCCGATGTTGTCTGAGAGAGGAGAGGAGATGAAGTGCATCCGATGGCGTGGCGATGAAGTGTGCAAAATTTTCTGCCGGCCCGGGTTTAATGCACTAACCGGGATCGCCGATTGGCTCGCTCCGAATGCTGATGCCGGATTGGCTCGCTGTGTCCACCGTTGGTACCGGAGAGCAGATGTTCGCATACCGCTGCCGTCACTGGACCTGCTCTCTTCAGCTCTTCGCTGGACGATCTACGGCTTTGCTGCCTTCGCCCACCTCGCCTTCGGACGAGGAATATTTCTTCTTCTCTTCGTGGGAACAAAAAGGACCAAGGAGCCAGCTGCTGCCGGTGAACTAAGTAGCTGGTACAAGTGGCAGCTGGCAGAAGACCTTTTTAGGACCACCTTCGCCGGATACCATCTGCTGGCGAAGAATAGAAGAGGATTGCTCTGGGCTCACCTGGTGAGTGCCGCATCAGTGCATAAACCCTAACTTGCTCACGACTGTTAGGTAGCGCTGCCCCGGACGATCCTTGCAAGCCCCCACCAGTGGTAAGCGAGCTAGGATATCGCCGGGGTAAAGGGGCCAGTGGACACCAGTCTTGGTAAGGACTGGTATTCAACGAAGCTGGTCGTTAGCCCAGCTCCTCCCGCATCGTCGTGAGCAAGGAAGACGCGCGGGTAATCCGGCTTCGGCCGGACCCGAGATCCCTGGCGTCTGGCAGTGACTGCCTAGCAGTCTCTGCCCGGCAGCCGCCGCACCTGGCCAGCATGCCTTCCACAGGCAACGGCTCAAGTGCCGAGTCGCTCGGCTCTGCCTTGCCCCATCTGGGCGACTCGCCTGAATCGCCTCGGGCGATGGAGACGAACGATCCTCTCCCTAACCCGCTTCCTCCTCTTCCGGCTGACGAGTCGGGCGAGTTCGCGACCGTTGGTCGGCGTAATCGCCCGGCTAAGAAGCCCAAGAGCCAACCGCTTCCTCTAGTACCTCGGCCATGGACATCGGACCTTCTCAGGGCAAACAGGCCGCGGTTCCGACTGCTTCGACAGCAGCTCCGGCTGCTGCCGCTGTTGGTCGCGCGCCGCCCCTGTATGTCCACAGCGTGTCCAATGTCGCCGCCTTATACAGACGGCTGATCGCGGCCCACGGCCTGTCGGCCGACAAGCTTGACCTGAAGCTGCTTGGCGGTGATACGGTCAAGATTGTCGTCCGCCAGCTCGAGGACCATCGCTTGGTCGAGGCCTTCCTGCAGGCGCACAGCCTCCAGTACCATACCTTTTCTCCTAAGCGAGTCAAGCCCTTGTCTGTAATTTTGCGAGGGCTTGACGCGCATACAGATCCCCAGGAGATCCTCATGGAACTCAGAGACCTCGGGTACCCAGTGCAGGCAATTTTCCGCCTGTTCACGCACTCAGAAACCCGAGTACCTCTCCCGCTCGTCCGTCTCCAGCTCGAGAAGGGCGAGGCTGCAGACAAAATATTCCAACTGACGCGACTGTTTGGCTTCCGCGTCAGGGTGGAATCCAGTCGTCCCCAGGGCAAGCTCGCGCAGTGCCACCGGTGCCAGAGGTTCGGCCATTACACCGACGTCTGCCGCAATGCCCCGGCCTGTCTACGTTGTTCGTTGGGACATTCAATACAGGCCTGCACTGTGGCAGACAAGTCCAAGTTCCGCTGCATTAATTGTGGCCAAGGCCATGCAGCAAGTAATGTAAACTGCCCGGTCTACAAGGCGGAGCTCCTGCGGAAGCAAAAGCCGCAGGGGCCCCTCCCGAAGACAAGGCAGCCAGCTATGCAGCCCCAACCTCAGAGACAGCCTAAATCACAGGCTAGGCCTCAACCTCAGGCACAACCGGCACGGCGCGCGCCCTCTCCGGCTCCACCTCCAGCCCCTGCAAAGGCAATCAAACGAACCGCGTCTCCTTCCGAAGCCGAGACAAGCCCAGTAGCCGTCATCTCGGTTTTGGAGCCGGAGAATCAACCCTCCACCTCCGCGGAACCTCCAACTCCCGCCTCTGAACCAGAGGTAGCCTCGCCACCACTGCCACCTCCGCGATTTCCGCGAGCAGGCATCACAAAACCCAGGAACAAAGGGATAACCACACCGGATGCTCGGCCCCGAGCTCCTGCCGGCCCACAGCCCAAGAAAAGTCCTGCTTCCCGGTATAAGTCCGACGAAGCGCAACAGCGTACTTTTCCTGCCGCTGATTCAAAACCGACTGCCCCTGGTCCTGTGGCTTCCACCACGACCCGATCTGCCGTTAAGCCTGGTCGCTCTTACGCGGCCTCAGTTTCCAGGCAAACCGCCCAGTCCGTCATTTCCGATGTCTGGCTACGACCTCAAGAAAGTCGCATCCACCTTCAGGTCCATCCGAGACCGCCTGGAAACTGCCGACCCAACTGAGAGATTTATGCTCTTGGTGGAAGCCTGCGAAGTAATAGGTCTTCTATGAACCGAGCCCTTAGACGAGATCTCTCGCTCGTAGCCTGGAATGCTAACAACATCGGTTCCAAGCATTCCGACCTTCTTGAATTCCTGGCTCGGTTCAAACCCGACGTACTTCTCCTTTCTGAAACCCACCTGACCCCGGCGAACCGGTTTCGATTACCAAATTACGTGGTCTATCGGGATGACCGAGTTGGCCAACGAGGAGGCGGCACGGCGATCGCGGTGAGGACCTCCATAGGTCATCATCGTGTCGCTTTGCCGCAGCTTACCAACCTAGAGGCCACCGCCATTGAGGTCCACGGAGCTCTTGGCGGCGTCCTCGTGGTATCAGCATACAAGCCCCCACGAGCTGAACTCCTTGTTGGCGACCTGGACGTCATCTTCGATTCCCATCGAAGGGTAATTTTGGCCGGCGATCTGAATTGCAAGCATCGCGTTTGGAATAGTCGCCTGACTACTCCGAACGGGAGGCGCTTGCTCAGTTTTGTTGAATCGCGCCGGGCGATGGTGTTTGGTCCAGCGCAACCCACGTTCTTTCCGTCACAGTCCAACGCGGCTCCCGATGTTCTGGATATCGCGGTGACCCAAGGAGTTGTCTGTCCGGTCGAGGTATTCTCACTTACGGAGCTGACATCCGACCACAACCCTATCTTGGTCCACGTCGCTACCCAGCACGCCTATGCACGTTCTGACCAGAAGAAGGTTATCGATTGGGATCGCTACGGCCCGGCCTTGTGCCGTAGATTGCCGCCAGCGGCCCCACTCGATTCCGTTCGCCTCCTAGACGAAGCAGTTGCGGGAATCGAGGAGGCAATCATCTCGGCTATAGGCGTGTCTTCACGTACGCGAGCTGGTTTCACGCCTGGCTACCAACGCATCCCTGAGGAAGTCTCTCTTCTCGCTCGCGAGAGGAATTACTTCCGGAAACGTTGGCAGAGGACCCGTAATCCGGCCGATAAGGCAGCATACAATCGGCTCACCGGACGACTGCGCGGCAGTCTGAAGGCGTTCCGACGTAGCTGTTGGGAACTCGACGTGGCCCGAACGGGGGTTGTGGACCCGCTAAGTCACCCGTACAGAATACCTACCGCATTGACGGGACGGAGGCGCCGACCTCCACTTCCCGCCATTGTTGGACCGTTCGGTCGACCCCTGGGTCGCCCGGAGGAGAAGGCCGAGTACTTGGGCTTGTGTTTCGAGCGACAGTTCGCGCCCAACCCGCCCATGGACTGGGACTTCGACGAACAAGTCGAGATGGCTGTGGAAGACTTTCTGTCTCTTCCGATCACGGCGAAGCCCGAACCCATCTCTTTGGAAGAGGTCTCAGATCGGCTCGCTGAACTTCAGCCAAGAAAAGCTCCAGGCCCGGACGGTGTTACCAACACCGCTCTACGACTTCTTCCCGAGCCTGGAGTTCAATTCTTGACTGATTTGTTCAACGCGTGTCTTAGACTGGCCTACTTTCCCAAGAAATGGAGAAAGGCTACGGTTATCGTGATCCCGAAGCAGGGAAAGGATACCACCCGCTCGGAAAACCTCCAGCCTAACAGCCTACTCTCCGCTACGTCCAAGGTGTTTGAGCGCCTCGTACAGCGTCGTGTACGAGAACATCTAACCAACTTTGACGTGCTGGTCCCCGAACAGTTCGGCTTTCGTGTGGGGCATTCGACCACTCATCAACTGATGAGACTGGTGGAAAGCATCACGGAAGCCGGGTGTCGGAGAGAACGGACCGTTGGCTGTTTCTTAGATGTTGAGAAAGCCTTCGACAGCGTATGGCATGATGGCCTGTTATTCAAACTTAGGGAAGTCCAGCTCCCGGACTGCTACCTCCATCTGGTTGCTAGCTTTCTGACGGAGAGGACCTTCTGCGTGAGAGTTGGCGATTCAGTCTCTTCCGAGAGACGAATCACAGCCGGCGTCCCTCAAGGTAGTGTTCTAGGCCCCCTTCTGTTCTCGATCTACGTCAACGACGTGCCGAGACAGCCTGGAGTCCAGATGGCCCTCTTCGCTGACGACACGGCCGTATTTACGGCCGATCGTCATGAGGAAAGGGCCGTCCTACGACTGCAGCGCCAGCTCGACACGCTCGTGGACTGGACTGAGAATTGGAGAGTGCTCCTCAACGCCACCAAGAGTGTAGCCGTCGAATTCTCAAAGCGACGGAAGAACCCTGTTAGGCAGCTACGTATCGGCAGAACGTACTTGCGCTGGTCCAACGAGGGCAAGTACCTCGGCTTACACCTTGACCGTCGGCTCACCTGGCGTACCCACGCACAGACAGTTCTTAAGCGAGCATCCACTCGCCTGTGCGCACTGTTTCCACTCCTGATCAGCTCAGCCATGACCAGGAAATTGGGTAGGATGATCGTCGGCGCGTATCTGCTGCCGGTCATTACCTACACCTGCCCGGTCTGGGGTTACCTCGCCGCAATGCATAAAAAGAAGTTGCAGAGCGTCCTCGACAGGGGGCTTCGGCTAGCGGCCAAAGTCCCCCGTCGCTTCTCATCTCGCCTTCTAAGGAGAGGACTTGGCGTCCGCTCCTTAGACGACACTTTCAGGCGGCTTGCACGCAAATTTTATGCACGTGCGGCGAGGTTCCCAGACAATCCTCTAGTGACTGGGCTGGGAAGGTACCGTATACGCCCAGGTGATTCGTGGAAACGCCCTCGGTGTATATTGCGCTAGTGTAGGCTAGCACAACAGCCGAGAATCGGCCTGCTATAGAGCACACGCCCTACTTGGGCAGGGCCACGAGGCAGAAGCTCCAGAAGGTAGCTCGGAACTCAGTTCCCGTGCGGTTCGTCTCTGCGACGCGACGCACAACCGCAAAGCCCAGAGCAAAAAAAAAAAAAAAAAAAAAATTCACAACTCCACCGGGTCTTGAATGCTCTCCGGTAGCCAGCCTACTGCTCTTCTCCAGATGTTGTGGTGGAGTCTGTTGGGCGCCTTGTTGATTGGTGTGCCGGCTGGTAGCTCGCTGGCATGGCTGGATCTTGCATCCGCAAGATGATCGTCGCCCCACGTTGGGTGCCACTTGTCACCGGACAAAAGGCTTGCCACATGACAAATGGCGCCAATCGTGCACTCTAGTTATTTTGGTGGCTCTAAAAAGGACCGAGTGGCGAGAACGGTGATGTTGGTAGTGCCGCACTGAGATGTTCGGCGGCTGCGCCCGCTGTTCATGGCGTACTGCAGTCCTCCTCGGTTATAGAGTCGGCTACCGGCCCAGCGAAATCCATCGCTGGCGCGGAACTGGAGGGCGAAGATGCAAGAACGCCGGTTCTATTCTTCGGCCGTTCCTTGTGGCTGACTCCGCGCCGATGTCGTCCAAGAGAGGAGAGGAGATGAAGTGCGTCCGATGGCGTGGCGATGAAGAGTGTGCAAAATTTTTTTTTTTTTTTTTTTCCTTTTGAGACCGACCAGTATGGTCGGACTCGGGCTGTTTTGGAGACGAGCTCCCTTCAGCCGTGTGGGTAAGGGGTTTTTTGGGGACGTACGCCAGACGACCGGAGCGCAGAGAAGGTGGAGGCACTTAGTTGGGAGAGTGCTGTTTGTAGGTTATATTGTGTGAGGTGTAGTGTGTAGCCATACACGAGCGGGAGAGGTAGATGGATGTGGCCGTTATAATTGTTCTGGGGCATCTTTATTTATTCATGTTGTTTATTGAGTTTATTGCTTCATATTTTTCTGCGACGTTCTTGCAGGGGGGGGCGGCCAAGACTGGGACGTGTGACGCTGGTCGCCAAAGCTGTTAGGTGGCGACAGGGAGCCGTCAAGGGAGGCGGAAGGAACAGATTCGGATTATATGCGGGTACGTAAGTGTGGGGAACTAGAGTGTGTGTTTACTGTGGTGAAGAGAAGAGAGTGTGGGGGAGTTTTATCGCGTGTTGGGTATTGAGGCTGCTTTAGGAAGACAGGTCGCTACTGCCGGGGAGAGATAAGTCCTTGGCGGGGAAATGGTATGTGTTACTGCTTAAGCAGGTCTGTGTCGTTGACGCCGGCGTGGTTGGAGGCGAGGGGGAGGACCATTGGCTATTGCGAGGAGGCGATTTAGTAAGTAGGAAGGTCGGCTTGTATTGCGGGTGTTTCTATTAATTGACGGGACTATCGTTTGTATGGAATTGCGGCGGGAGGCTGTGCGGGAATACTTCCAGTTGAGTTTAACAAGGAAGGAATCAAGGTCAGGGAAGCGGGTGTTAAGCGCATACAGGGCGGCATTGGAAGTCTTCGTCAGGCGTGGTCGGCGGTATATGAGTCGTAGGGCCCGTCGTTCTGTGATACGGTGGAGATCGAGGTAGGCTGGAGAGGCAGTAAGGAGAACTGGGTGTGCATATGTGAGGATGGGTCGGATACGTGTAGTATAGATGCGGCCTAGTAAGTCGCTGGAGCAGTGGTTTAGTCGGCTGAGGGTTCTGAGAGAACGGAGGCGGGTACGGGCGATGGTAGTTGTGCGTTTGATGTGTGGTCGCCAGGTAAGTTTGGAGTCAAGCGTGACGCCCAGATATTGGCAATCACGCTTCGGGCGTACTGATGATGGGCCAACGCGGACGGGCGTTGTATAGAAATGCGACATGTTGCGTCCAGTGGAGTTGAAAACACAGAGTTGGGTTTTGTCCGCGTTTACAGTTATTCGCCAAGTATTGCAGTAGGCGAAGAAAGGTTCTAGGATTTGTTGTAATTTGATTGGGATCTGCCGGTGTGCGCCTGCTGAGACCCAGTAGGCAGTATCGTCGGCGTACTGGGCTAGGCCTGCAGATGGGTAGGGTAGAGTAGGCGGAGGGGGAGGGGTGTCTTTCGTAAAGATGATATACAGTAGCGGGCTAATGGCGGAGCCTTGGGGGACACCGGCATTAAGGCGGAAGGGTGCCGAGAGATGCTGACGGACTCGGACTTGTGCCGTGCGGCCATCCAGGAACTGGGAGAGCCATTTGACGATGGTTGGGGGAAAGTGACATCCGAGGATCTTAAAACGGAGGCCATTGTGCCAGACAGAGTCGAAGGCTTTGCGGATGTCGAGTAGGGCTAAGATGGTCGGGCGTTTTGCAAAATTTTCTGCCGGCCCGCGTTTTATGCACTAACCGGGATCGCCGATTGGCTCGCTCCGAATGCTGATGCCGGATTGGCTCGCTGTGTCCACCGCTGGTACCGGAGAGCAGATGTTCGCATACCGCTGCCGTCACAAATTGTTTGACCCCCAATGCCCCACTTTGGAGGTGGGGATCGTTATCATAAACAGTAGGGATCTGTGTATTGATGGGACTAACACTACACAACATTTTAAGTCAATCAGTCAATGCATTCAAAACTTATAGTGGGATTTTGTCTGTCCGTCTGTTTGGGGTATGTCTCACAATAACTTTTGAATACAACAACTGATTTTCATCAAACTTGACACGTGTGTTTATGCTTTTATCCCACAGAACACTTTATAATGTCCCTTCTCATTACCATCAAAATTCACTTCCTGTTTGACTGCTACATATGTACGAGGATTGTTCAATAGAAACACGTTTGATCTACACAGCCGTGACTTAGTCGCCATGGCAATGGAATTAATTTGTTTATGTTGTCTGTTTAAATACTAGTGACGCGTCTGTCAAAAATATTTGGATTTTGCTCTTTTCTAAGCATTGTGACTGGGTTGAAAAATCGCATTTATGATAGAAAATCCGTCCAATGATAATCTCCGTGCCGTTATTCAGTTTTTGGCTGTTGAGGGGCGTCAGCCAATGGAAATTTATATGAGAATGAAAGCTGTATATGGTGACTATAGTTATTCTCATATGGCAGTGGTTGAATGGTGCAATAAATTTTAACAAGGAAGAGAATCCACTAAATATTTGCCCCATCCTGGACCTGTACGTGTTGCAACATCAGATGAAAATGTGAGACAGCTGGAAACTGCTTTATACGCAAATAGGTGCATCAAAGTTAGAGAACTTTCTCAAATGTTGAGCATCAGCATGGGAACTGTTCATCCCATCATTCATAGTCTTGGCTATCACAAAGTTGGTGCTCACTGGATTCCATGACTGCTTACTGATGAGCAGAAAAATTTGCTTTCGGCCTTATAATTACAGCATTTGATGTGCTATCAACAAGGTAATGCCTTTCTACACCAAATTGTTGCCGGTGATGAGCCTTGGTGTTATAACTACAAACCTCAGAGTATGCAGTGGAAGCATGCACAATCTCCGAAGGCGAAAAAAAAAAATCTGTCCCAACCTTCGACAGGAAAAGTAATGGTGACCATATTTTTTTATTATCAGAGTGTGCTGATCTCAGATTTTAAAGAACCTGGTGTCAACATCAATGCTGAGCTATATGCAGACAGCTTAAAACGCTTATGGTTCAGCAGCAAGAATAAACGTTCCGGGAAGCTCACAAATGGTGTCATTCTTCTGCATGATAATGCTCAACCCAATGTAGCCCAGACGATTCAAGATCTGCTTGGTCATATAAACTTGGAAGTCATACAACATACATCTTACAGTCCCGACTTGTCCCCGTGCAACAATTATCATGTTTTTGGCCCAGTAAAGGAATCACTAAAAGGACGATGGTTTAAAATTGGATGCTGAGGTAGTTTGCTGTTAACGAATGGTTCCACAAACAGTCACAAGAGTTTTACCAGCAGGGAATCTACAGATTAGTGCAACAGTGGGACTCATGCCTTAAATTTCTTTCAAAATCGTTGAATAAAATATGCTTTACACCATTTAAACGTGTTTCTATTCAACAACCTCATACCAGACTGTATAACTGTTTTATTGGTAGAGCTGAGAGAAATGTGTCTTACATATTTCATATTTTTATTACTACAGTGAATTTATAGTTAATAGACCCTAATTTACATATACTGAAGCTTGAGTTTCATTGTCAAATAAGTACAATGGCTTTCTTCTTGTGCTACTGAAATAACTTATGGGATCAGGAAGGGTAGGCTACCCAGGCTGTCATATACCAGGTAGCCTATTCATTTCCACAGGGGATTCACAAATACATATTGATTTGCTGTGTGGGAATTGAATCCAAGATTATCTAGATTACTGTTAGGCCCCACGTCCAACCAATCTGAGTCCATTTACAAATCTGTTTCCCCAGGTAACTTATTATACTAAGGCTTCATAAGTTAACTTTACTGTTTACAACTCCTTATAGTAGCAACCGTGAATTCAATAAATGAAAAAAGAACACTGATTCATCAAAACGACAATATATTTTATTATTCTTATTACAAATTACAAGATAATGTTTAGATCTGCAACGAAACCAGATATTTTCTTCAGGTCAAATAATAAACAAAAACAGTTGTTTCTTTATGAGAATAGGCAGAATCCTTCCTTAGTTTGTAGACTGCTGTTATATAAACTATTGGATTAATTTTATGATGTACTAATTTATACAGCAGAAATATCAAAAGACACAAATTACTTGTTGATGCTGTCTTTTGCTTTTGCTGTCTTTATTGCCTTCTCTTGTACTTACAGAGGATACAAAACAATAGCTGAACTTATGCAATACAAAGATACTGTCTTCAGTACAAATCTTGCTAAGCCCATTTGCTAACCAGTGGTGGATACAAGGAGGGGTGTCATGACCTCCCCCAAAACCTTAGACAATTTTTTTTTTGTTTAGTCACGGAAAAACGTTTGACTCACACTTCCAAGTAACTCGCATATTCGCTGTAAATATTGTGTACTTTTTACAACTGGTTCAGGATGTGGTTGTCAAAAAAACACTCCTTTGAGAAAGTTTGTAAAAGAACCATTGAGAAAGTTTGATAACCTTTTAGGGGAAAAGGGTGATTTGGTTGTACATGAGAAAAACCAATACCATATTAATGCTGTTGACGCTGGAAAAAAGTTTCTCTTGACATACCACAATCCTGCATTAGAAATAGCAAATTAAATTCATTCACAGCATGTGGCACAAATAGAGGAAAATAAGCAGCGCTTGATTCCTATTGTAAAAACAATTATTTTATGTGGTAGGCAAAACATTCCTTTAAGAGGTCAAGGGATGATAAGAACATTGACAATCTTCTAAATAGAGATGAAGAACACAATATAGTAAACAATGACGGAAATTTCAGAGAGTTGCTTCTGTTTAGGATGGATGCTGGTGACAATAATCTGTGCAGACACTTGGAGAGTGCTCGGTCCAATGCTACATACGTACATTAGCAAGCACACTCAAAATGAACTTATTTATTGTTGTAAGGAAGAGATTCAAAGTACTATCTTAAGAAGAGTTAAAGAAGCACAGTTTTTCTCTGTAATATTCGATGAGACAACAGACATTTCTAGTATTTGTCAATTGAGTATTTCTTTGCGATACCTTCATGAACATGTCCTGAGGGAAGATTTCATTACATTTGTTAATGCCTACGATATGATTCGAGAGGAAGATATTAAATCAGAAGGAGGAGAACATCGCTTGACTGGAGTTGCTTTAGGCCAAGTCGTGGAGGATATCGCCAAGAACTTTGATTTAGACTTGAAATTTTACGTAGGTTTTGGGGTCGACAGTTGCTCAGTAATGGCATCTGAAACAAAAGGTGCCGTTCAAGAACTAAAGAAAATAACCACACACGCTCAGCGGTGTCCGTGCAACAACCACATTTTGAATAATTCGTTGGCAAACTCCTCAAAAGTAGTTTCATATAGAAATGCCTCATGAAGAAAATAGTATCTTTTGCTAACGCGTCTCCCAAGAGACATGATGTTTTTAAGAAGGAAATGGGTGCTTCTGTTAAAGATATTTGCGAAACCTGTTGGGTTGAGAGGCATGAGGGGCACCTTCAGTTCCAAGGGGAATTGATTATTAAGATTCACAACGCTCTAGCAGAAATTTCTATGTGGCAGGACAGAAAGATGTCATCTGATGCGTTTTCTCTTATGCAAGCTATCCGAAGCCCAGAATTTCTCCTCTCAGTTGTGTGTCTTAATGATATTTTAGGAGTAACTGTGTCACTTAGTTGTGTGGTAATATTTTACATTACAAATATAAATAAATAAAATTATCTCCACTTACCTCAAAAAATCTTCTCGTAACCAGGGTCTCGACACACGAATGTTAGAATGCAAGCATGGTTTTCAGGTTATGTAAATAACTTACGCAACTCATTTTTTGGGTGAAGAGAAGTTAATTAAATTTTATTTTTTAAACTTTTAAAACTTCATATCAGACTATTTCTCCAAAATTAGAAAATGAAATAAAAGCATAATATTTTTTCTGTGATTCACTCCATGACTACGACAATTACTATTTTAATCTTACTCTAACATCTTACCTTATAATATATATATCAGACAGCCCAGCCTGCTAGCATTCACACATTCACACTAATTTAACAAAAACCCCATTTCTTCAGAATAATTGATCAGATACCCCTTTACCGGCCACGTGGCGTCATCCCAACTTGGCGTTGAATCACCTATAAATTTTTTCCGGTATGTCCGAAAACGATTCTTGAGTTCATTTTTGAAAGACGGTACTCACTCTAGGATTTTTGCCAAGTTTCGCTCACATTTATTCGATGTTAAAAGTTACTTTTTTGAGCCCGGGTTGCCGGGCAACCTGCGCGGGTTGAAGTAGCAGATGGACTGGGCAGCGTCTATCAGTCCCCACCTCCTCGATATATTTGTTGCAGAAGACGGAAAGCAATGCCTTCTATTTGGTAGTCACTGCTGTGGCACATTCAACCCATGTGTTTTTTGTGTTGTAGACGTGGATGACATTTAGTGAGCACTGGTTGACGTCACAAAAGAGGCTGGGCTTAAACTTTATTTCCTCTAGCTCAGACCACGAGGCGAACAGAAATATTGTCTTCAAGCCATGTTGCTTTACTACCGTGGCGTTGTTTGCGCACATGCTGGTGTAGTGCGTTTGGGCGCGGGTCGCACACAGCCGCAAAGTTCTAAGAAGTGTGCTATAGTTGACAACACGACATTCCTTTGTAATTATTTCACCACAGCTATTGCGTACTGTTTCTTTGTTCGTACAATGCTTTTATTCAAACACGTGGCCGTATACACAGATGGAAAATGAATTTAAAATATTTTATAATAAATCCCCAAATTAAATAAAATAAAAACCCCTCATAATTCGTCCCGTTACAGTTGCCTCCTTCAAACACCAACACTTGATTTAAAAAATCGGTATGGAGAACCATACATGACTTCCAGTGGCAGTTGGTGAGATTTTAGTTTGGTGGGGCTGCACTACAATTTTAAACTTTCAACATTTACCGTTATCATATATTAGTGAAATTTATATACTATTACTAGGTCTTTTACCTGTGTTGAAGCTGAAGCTGTGACAACACATTGATCCAATACTCTTTGGTGCTGCTGCTACTGTTGGTGATGATATTTATGATTATGATTTAAGTTCCAAACACTAATGGCCTACACGTTAAAATTCAAACAAATTATAATTTTTAATTTACACATTAACCTTAATAGACATTAAAATTTTCAAATTAAAATATAATAGTGAGTTACATTCTTAAATAACGTCAGAAATAAATCACTGTTTCTTTCACAATTTTATTTAAACATGAAGTCCATTCTCCTTTCTTTGCAACTGGAAAACTGATTGATAACTTTGTCAATAAAATTAATAATATTATCAATCATTTCTTTTTTTATGCTTAACATTGCTAAAGCATCAAGACGCCCTTGTGTCATTGTACTACTTAGGAAACTCTTAACTCTTTTCAAAGTGGAGAAGCACCTCTCGGGCTCAGCAGTGGTCATGGGAGTAGTTAGAATTATTCGGAGGAGAGTGAACACTTCTGTGCAGGACTCGGCAATTCCTGTATCCAACATGATTTTGTAAGTTTTCATAAACTCTGAATTACTGCGGAATTCTTGCCTCTCGTACAAAACAGATAGTTCAGTTTCCAAACATTCTTTACACAAGAAAGGGTAAGCTTCAATATTTTTAGCAAATTCGGGTGAAGAACTTACATTGTTTTTAGAGAGGGAGAAATTTAACAGTTTTGCTGCTGACAGGTGTTTATTAAAAGAAAATCTCTCTGTTATCTGATAACAAATAATATAACATACCTCCTTTGCAGAAACAAGTTTATGCGATAACGTTTTCCTTTTCTTCATGAGTGGAGTGTCTTCTTGTTTGTCAGTAACAGAAGGAAGTCTATGTCTTTCATTCATGATTGCTTCAAGAAATTTATTTACTGCATTATAGATACTACTGGAGTTTGCATTATGATGCTGCAGCTGGTTATATAAAACTAGCTGTTACCCGTGTGTTTGCACGCGAATATTTGACTTTTAATAAGTATTTTAATATAATTTTGATTGTCTATGTATATATGCGTTCTGTCAGCTCGTATAACAATTTTGTACTCATTAGTCAAATTCTATCCAAATTTTCAACACTTATTATGTTGTTGCAACAGCCTTTGGAGATTTAAAAGTACCTGTTAAATCAAAAACCGTTGTAACCTAACCTCACAAATGAAAACAACACGTATTTTTGCTTTGCATTAAGAAATAGGACAATTTACAGTTAGTACACTTCTTCTTGTCTACATCATAATATATCGATACAATCGCATATTATATAAAACATCAAAAATGTACTGCAGGAATGGGAAAATGTACAGTTCCGATGCCGCTAAATAGCTTTTGTTTATTTACTTGTTACTATGGTAATTAATTCTGGTCTCCATGGTGATGTTGACATCTTTAGTAGTGGTATTTAATATATTTAATTACTTATTCATTGCGTCATCAGAAATACGTATAAACATTGTATAATAACGGTTTACCTTTCCTGTTAATTATTATTGAATAGTGTGTAGCGAACCGTTTTATACTTATTAGTCGACCTTTTTTCTCGCCGTTAGAAGTTCGTATTTCTCTCTCTTCTAGCTCCAGCGGTTGGTCGTCAATTTGTAATGTAGACGTGTGTACGGCTACCGTTTTACTCTGTAAAATGTGGATAATGTACAATTTGTGTGTAATGGGTGTAACGTGTCTTCTCTATCCGTAGTTCAAATGCGTGCAACTTCCGCAGATTTCGTCCGTTGCGAACGTACGAATAACCAGGTCTTGATGTTCTTACCTGATGTTCACTAGGGGTATGAAAATCCCGGTGGCGCCAAATTGTTTTCTTAAAACAATTAAAATAAAGTTCAAAGGTGTATGACCAGCGCAGCTCAGGCGGTTTGAATAATTCAAATATTTCCGCCAGCTAGGCCCACTGGAGCGCACAGCAGTTCGATGCGTGGGCTGTGTAAATCGTTAGTCGTCTGCTAAAATGTACATAAAATATTGTGCACCTCCTAATGAAATTATAACACCGTGGTTACACTCAATACTTACACATTTTTTATTAGTGATTGTTATTCATTTAATACAAATTATTCTAATACAAATGCTCCGGTTGTTTATATGAGACAATTACAGGGTTTGACAAATCGATATTTGAATTGATAACCAGACGTTTAATAATGGCGTCTGTTGTAAATAGTACATCAGTTATTAATGTTTGTTTGTCACAGGTTCTTGAGGATACGTTAAAAGGATTACAAATGTTTAAAACAATAAAAATACACACCCTTACATCAAGTAAACTTAACTAACATATTGTGTAGGTATAATTTGTTTAGCGCAGTGTAGTAAAAGTGTTTACAAGTTATGGATCATTAACAACAGTTTATATTGGTTAGTTTATAAATTGTCAGTGACTTAGTATTCTTTTTAATCTTTGAAAGTAATTAATTTCAGTTCAGTGAGATTTCGACCTTTAGTGAGAAATAATTAACGTGAGTTTATTTATATATTTTGGGTAATTTAATAGGTACTTATCACTTCCGTAGTTATGGCAAATTCATACGATCTGTTATTCATGGGTTATACTACAATCTTCTTTAATTTGCTTGGTTCAGGACATCAGGCATCTTTTCCAGTTTAATTGGTAGTAATTTATTTTCTTTTTTCGTTAATTTGGCCTCAACTTCAATAATATGGTTCCAGTCTTATTGTCTTATGTCGTGGTATACACTTAGTAGTAACTTCTTCTGATATTTTCTGTTTTAATTGACAATTTTGGTCACTCGAAAATTAGCGTCTATACCATTAAAGCGTCATGCATTCAGTAAAAAAATCTAATGGTATTTTTGCTTGTTACTCCACAGTTTCCATGGTAACGTAATTATTCTCCCTGGTCGATCTCAAAATAAACACATTGGTATCAAACTTTGAATTTTTTGTTTAATTTGAATAAATATTTTATAATGGCTATATTTACTTGGGGATAATTTCAATGGTTGTAATCTTTACATAGATGTTCCTATTTTCTTTCAAAGATTAGTTTGATATCTTACAAGATTGGTCTAAGCCATGTATTAATGTTTTAGTCCAAAATTGATAATACTATGTTAATACATAATTTACTTATTTCTAAGTTTTAATATAATTCTGCCATGTTCCCTTTCGTTACACATAATTATTATATTTTGCCTATTATTTCTTATAAAGGTATTGCTATTATTTTCTTTATAAATTCCTTACTTACTTAAAACATACTAACATATTACTGTAAAACTATTTCTTCTGGTATTTATTGCCTTAAACATTAAGCCAATAACTTCTTTCTTTAAATTAACAAATGAACAAATTTGGTGAGTGTTATACCTACACCATCTCTTTTATAACAGTAATCACCCTGGTGATTTTTATACTGAGATAATATTTTTTCTGTTTTTTTACATTCACAATTATTCTGTGTCTTTCAGTCTAATATACTTAACTTAATTACTCATTTAACATGTGCTTATGTTTTGGGTTTGTCACACTTGTTTAACTCTTTTTTCTTAAGATTATATGCTGTTTATTTTATTACACTTATCACTTCACTGTTCATCTTTGTCACTCCCTACCTATCTCTAATTACCCTTATATTTCTCACGATCTCACTATTATTACAAAGTTTTTGTATCTAATGAGTTCATGTCTCTTTTGTTAACTTCAGACTGTCACATATCATTTTATAATATTCAACCAACATGGTATTGTAAATACATCTTTCAAATAAAACATAACTTTGTATACATTGTCATTAAAGTGATAAAAATTGGTCTGAAATGTCATAATTAATAATAATAACAACAATTTAATAATGTTAAAATATATTGTGTTAATTGAAACATACTACATCTGTAGCAACAGCAATAATATTAGCGAATAAATAAACTCTCCAAAACCTTATACTTTCAAACACATAATGCTGAAATAACATACATACTGCTGAAATAATCCTAGTAAAAGTTCCAAAGTATATAGTAGGCTATACAATTTGTTCTCTGATTGAATCACGCACACATTTCTATTCCCTGTCTGTATGAGTGTAATTTTAAACATAACAGCTGACACATCACCTATAGATAAGGATATACATACAATCATAACTACACATGGTTTTTTATGTATAACAATTGCTGAGATACTGTCATTTACAAGTTACCACTAATAAAAATTTAAACATAAATTATTAATAATAATAAAAAATTATGCTCTTTTAAAACAATCTTATGAGTTAATTGTTATGGCCATGTAATCTTTTTTTTTTTTCTTTTTTTCTTCACTGTCTTCTTGTCTCGCTTTACTTTGGTTATTATCTGGCCAATCTCTGGGGTTGGGTCAATGTCAGTTGTCTGTCAGTCTAGTTCGTATTTTCTTGTTTTGTAACCACCTTTGGTTGTATTCTTCCTCCTTCACTATTGATTATATTTACTACTTTCATTCTCGTTATCATTTATCTATCAAAATATATTGTTTCTTGGCATTTTTTACATACTTATTAATATCAAATGTGATCAGGGTTTGGCAATGTTATATAATGCCCTTCCACCAAAATTGATCATTTTATAAAACGTGATTCTAAGTTTGATGAAATTATCAATTGTGTCGTATCATTTTTTTTTTTTTTTTCAAATTCTCCTGCTTCTCATTCATTTTTTATAATTAATTCTGTATCCTTTAATTCCATTCTTCTTAGTCTTTTCTTCATTATCTTCTCATATTGCGAACTGGCTTATTGAATTTTTGTTATAACTTATTCCCTATAAATCTTATTTTCCATCAAAACTACTCTTATACTGATATCAGGGGAACATCATCCCTGCTCAGTAAAATGATTGCTGGTTCATTCAACAGACAATCTCAATTAATAATTCTTAAATATAGTCAACTCGTGACTCAAAATAATAATAATAATAATCATAATCATAATATTTGTTGGGAATCTTTTACTTTTATACTTCATTGTTGCTCAGTTCGAGTCATATATTGTGTCATCTTTCTTTATAGATACTATTTGATACTATTCGAAGCATTGTTTTTTATTGATACAATTCACATTTTTATTCATTTTTATTTCCTCTTTGTTTCATCTCCTCTCACATTATAACTCTTAGAACGTTTATTTTATTTATATCGTTTTGTGATCATTGGTTTGGGTAATTTTACTTTCCCTCTTTCTAAATAGTTGTGGAAGCTGATCATTTTGATTGATATTTTTTTTTCATAATTTTTTAGATATCATAGTAAGTTATTGCTTCTTACTAGTTAGGAATTTTTTGTAGCTTATTCCTTCATAGTATGTCATGATTTTCATGCCTCATTTTTTGGCTAAACATTATGGTAATTTAATCTTATTTTGTAGGAATGTTTTGTAACTACACTCCTCTATTGTTAATTTTTATTTAAATATTGTAGTAAGTTGGTTGCTCTTACTTTATATGAATGCCTTGTAACTTTTATCTCTCCATTTTTACTTGTTCTAAAATATTATCGAGATATTTGGGTAAGCTTTTCTTACATATCTTTTTTGATTTTTTACAATTTTTTATTCATCATAATGGTTTCTCTAATGCTTAGTGTAAGCTGTACTTACGAATGTTTTGGAATTTTGACATTCTTTAGAGATCTTTTCTTTATGACATTGGCAGACTTGTTTGTTTGTCACTTTATTTATTTTTTTTTCTTTATTTAAAGTATTTTTGTTGGTTTTTTACTTTAAATTGTTTTTTACAGTTATTGTTGATTGTCATAATATTTCTTAATTGAGGCTTGATTGTATACCCCCTTTATTTTCTTGGTGACAGGGTGAGTGATCTCGTAAGTGTTATTGCCCTTGTCTTTTGTTATAGTGTATGGTCCCATATTCCAGTGTTTATCTGCATTTGGTTTATCCATTGTCCATGATTACACGAGTTTCCTCCGTTGTTCGGACTGCTCTGGTGTGCATCACTGTTTCTGTCTGTGTTATATATGTCTCTTCTATCTGGTACAGCCACTCTTCTAATACCATGTGTTCTCTGGCATCAGTGCCTACCTCAATCACTTGATGATGTTGTTTACTACTCAACGAAGTTAATCGTACCTCCGTTATTGATCTTCTCACTGATATTGGTTTATTTGGTATTTCTATCTCTGGTAATTTCCCTTTTCTTGTAGACTTTCTCAATTTGTCATACATTGTTTTGTTGTGATTCCTTTCAACTTTGGATATCCTCCATTTAAAGATAGGTTTGTTGAAAGTTTTACTCGCTGGTTGATCGTTGATCCCTCCTAGAATTTCCTTCAGAGTTCTCCTGCATTCCATAACATTCATCATTTCCGTATGGTCATTAATTGGTCGATTAAACGTCTCAAGTAGTCCGTTCTTCATCATCTCCAATTCCTCTCTGGTATTGATTCGTTTTCTCTGATGTATTTTCTTAGTCTTCTTAATTATCTGTTTTTTCTGTACTCCTCTACGGTTGGTTCCTTTGTGTTTACTTTTCTCTTTGTTTTCGTTACCTTTATTTTGAAGTAACAATGTATTTGGGTCTTCTTGAATTTCTGTTTTTTCATTATTTCCTTCTGGAGTGGTGTTTATTGTTTCATTCACCTTCTTGAACCCGTTACCTAATGTCTCATTAAGTAGATCCATTTGGTAATTGGTTTCTTCCCCTTTCTTATTCATCTCCATTTTTGTCTGGTCGCTTTCTTCACGACGTTCTCTGAAAATTAGTCTTATTTGCTGCTTCATTTCTTCTTTATTTTTCTCGTGGTCCTCCTTCAGCTGTTCCTTCAATTCTTCCTTTAATTCTTCGTTTCTTTGCTGAATTTCCTCCAGCAATCGTTGTTGTAGTGTTTCATTATTTTGGTTGACTGTTTTCCTCAATTCTTCCTTAGTACTCACTATTTTTTCATTGATCTGTTTCAAATTGTCACTGGTTTCTTTCTTCATGCCGTCGAATTTATTGTTCATCTCCTTCAAACTCTCCTCATTCTTGTCTAATTTTCCATTAATCAACTCCCATAATTTTTGTAAATCCATTCCTCCTCTGGCTTCCTCCCTATCTCCAGCCTGTGTTTCCATTTCTTCGTCTTGGCTTGGTTCTGTTGTGGTTATTACTGTCTCCACTTCTTCAATCGGTGTTCCTTCCTCTTCTTCCCCTCTGTTTTCTTCCATCTCCTTCTCCTTTGCCAATTTTTTCGACAATCCTCTGGTGTGCATATTGTAACCTTTCGTAATCGCCGCTAGAATTTATAGGGTTTAATTGTATAATTTCTTTTTTATTCTAGCCCTACTAGTTGGCGCGCCACTTTGTATAATAACGGTTTACCTTTCCTGTTAATTATTATTGAATAGTGTGTAGCGAACCGTTTTATACTTATTAGTCGACCTTTTTTCTCGCCGTTAGAAGTTCGTATTTCTCTCTCTTCTAGCTCCAGCGGTTGGTCGTCAATTTGTAATGTAGACGTGTGTACGGCTACCGTTTTACTCTGTAAAATGTGGATAATGTACAATTTGTGTGTAATGGGTGTAACGTGTCTTCTCTATCCGTAGTTCAAATGCGTGCAACTTCCGCAGATTTCGTCCGTTGCGAACGTACGAATAACCAGGTCTTGATGTTCTTACCTGATGTTCACTAGGGGTATGAAAATCCCGGTGGCGCCAAATTGTTTTCTTAAAACAATTAAAATAAAGTTCAAAGGTGTATGACCAGCGCAGCTCAGGCGGTTTGAATAATTCAAATATTTCCGCCAGCTAGGCCCACTGGAGCGCACAGCAGTTCGATGCGTGGGCTGTGTAAATCGTTAGTCGTCTGCTAAAATGTACATAAAATATTGTGCACCTCCTAATGAAATTATAACACCGTGGTTACACTCAATACTTACACATTTTTTATTAGTGATTGTTATTCATTTAATACAAATTATTCTAATACAAATGCTCCGGTTGTTTATATGAGACAATTACAGGGTTTGACAAATCGATATTTGAATTGATAACCAGACGTTTAATAATGGCGTCTGTTGTAAATAGTACATCAGTTATTAATGTTTGTTTGTCACAGGTTCTTGAGGATACGTTAAAAGGATTACAAATGTTTAAAACAATAAAAATACACACCCTTACATCAAGTAAACTTAACTAACATATTGTGTAGGTATAATTTGTTTAGCGCAGTGTAGTAAAAGTGTTTACAAGTTATGGATCATTAACAACAGTTTATATTGGTTAGTTTATAAATTGTCAGTGACTTAGTATTCTTTTTAATCTTTGAAAGTAATTAATTTCAGTTCAGTGAGATTTCGACCTTTAGTGAGAAATAATTAACGTGAGTTTATTTATATATTTTGGGTAATTTAATAGGTACTTATCACTTCCGTAGTTATGGCGAATTCATACGATCTGTTATTCATGGGTTATACTACAATCTTCTTTAATTTGCTTGGTTCAGGACATCAGGCATCTTTTCCAGTTTAATTGGTAGTAATTTATTTTCTTTTTTCGTTAATTTGGCCTCAACTTCAATAATATGGTTCCAGTCTTATTGTCTTATGTCTTGGTATACACTTAGTAGTAACTTCTTCTGATATTTTCTATGTTTTAATTGACAATTTTGGTCACTCGAAAATTAGCGTCTATACCATTAAAGCGTCATGCATTCAGTAAAAAAATCTAACGGTATTTTTGCTTGTTACTCCACAGTTTCCATGGTAACGTAATTATTCTCCCTGGTCGATCTCAAAATAAACACATTGGTATCAAACTTTGAATTTTTTGTTTAATTTGAATAAATATTTTATAATGGCTATATTTACTTGGGGATAATTTCAATGGTTGTAATCTTTACATAGATGTTCCTATTTTCTTTCAAAGATTAGTTTGATATCTTACAAGATTGGTCTAAGCCATGTATTAATGTTTTAGTCCAAAATTGATAATACTATGTTAATACATAATTTACTTATTTCTAAGTTTTAATATAATTCTGCCATGTTCCCTTTCGTTACACATAATTATTATATTTTGCCTATTATTTCTTATAAAGGTATTGCTATTATTTTCTTTATAAATTCCTTACTTACTTAAAACATACTAACATATTACTGTAAAACTATTTCTTCTGGTATTTATTGCCTTAAACATTAAGCCAATAACTTCTTTCTTTAAATTAACAAATGAACAAATTTGGTGAGTGTTATACCTACACCATCTCTTTTATAACAGTAATCACCCTGGTGATTTTTATACTGAGATAATATTTTTTCTGTTTTTTTACATTCACAATTATTCTGTGTCTTTCAGTCTAATATACTTAACTTAATTACTCATTTAACATGTGCTTATGTTTTGGGTTTGTCACACTTGTTTAACTCTTTTTTCTTAAGATTATATGCTGTTTATTTTATTACACTTATCACTTCACTGTTCATCTTTGTCACTCCCTACCTATCTCTAATTACCCTTATATTTCTCACGATCTCACTATTATTACAAAGTTTTTGTATCTAATGAGTTCATGTCTCTTTTGTTAACTTCAGACTGTCACATATCATTTTATAATATTCAACCAACATGGTATTGTAAATACATCTTTCAAATAAAACATAACTTTGTATACATTGTCATTAAAGTGATAAAAATTGGTCTGAAATGTCATAATTAATAATAATAACAACAATTTAATAATGTTAAAATATATTGTGTTAATTGAAACATACTACATCTGTAGCAACAGCAATAATATTAGCGAATAAATAAACTCTCCAAAACCTTATACTTTCAAACACATAATGCTGAAATAACATACATACTGCTGAAATAATCCTAGTAAAAGTTCCAAAGTATATAGTAGGCTATACAATTTGTTCTCTGATTGAATCACGCACACATTTCTATTCCCTGTCTGTATGAGTGTAATTTTAAACATAACAGCTGACACATCACCTATAGTTAAGGATATACATACAATCATAACTACACATGGTTTTTTATGTATAACAATTGCTGAGATACTGTCATTTACAAGTTACCACTAATAAAAATTTAAACATAAATTATTAATAATAATAAAAAATTATGCTCTTTTAAAACAATCTTATGAGTTAATTGTTATGGCCATGTAATCTTTTTTTTTTTTCTTTTTTTCTTCACTGTCTTCTTGTCTCGCTTTACTTTGGTTATTATCTGGCCAATCTCTGGGGTTGGGTCAATGTCAGTTGTCTGTCAGTCTAGTTCGTATTTTCTTGTTTTGTAACCACCTTTGGTTGTATTCTTCCTCCTTCACTATTGATTATATTTACTACTTTCATTCTCGTTATCATTTATCTATCAAAATATATTGTTTCTTGGCATTTTTTACATACTTATTAATATCAAATGTGATCAGGGTTTGGCAATGTTATAACATACATTTTACAATCTTGTAAGACAATTACAAAATATATAGACATATCTGTATACAAAACTACAAAACATATCAATACAATTGCATAGTAAAAACATTAAAAACTATAGGAACGGATAAATGTATACATTCGATGCCGGTAAATATCATTTGTTTATTTAATTGTTACTATGGTAACATACCGATGACTGACACACTACCTAGCGCGTTATATTATAGATATCCACACGAGACATGATGTGATGAGAAAATTCTAGCCAAAAGTTGAAGTCCTGGTCGTTCAGCATACGGAGAATACCTGCAGCCACTTGCACAGTGGAATGATTGTGGTCAATTTGAAGTTTCTCAAAGCATACTACTAGACTTTCCTTGTTTTCAAAAACGGTGTTCACTAACCAGCTTTTAAAATTCCATCTTGTGTTTGATACTCGAGGTATTCTTTACAAATACTGTCTAAAATAGATAATCGTGAGGGTGACTTCGAAAAAATGCAGGTATAGCGGTAAGACTACTGAAAAAAATACGAGCTTGTTAGTTTTGTTATGCTGCCTTTTCTATAATTAAATTTAATTGATGCACATAACAGTGCACAAAATATTCATATTTGTGTGACTGTTGAATTATTTTATGCACACCTCCCTTCTCGCCACTAAAAACGGGGCTCCGTCGTAAGTCTGAGCTATAAGTTTGTCACTGTCGCCATTCAGGACAATATTTACCTGTTCTAAAATGCACTCTGCTAACACTTCAGCATTTTGGGTTAAAAAATCCCCAGAATCTTTCATGCACAATTCCGCTCAGTTCATAATGAAAAACAATAACTTGCTAATCAACTAAACGCTATGCAACTCACTGTCTGTGGCTTAAGTAAATGTCTTCACAATACAATTGACATGTTTCGGGACACTTGTCCCATCCTCAGAATTTTTAAAAATGTCTCTTCATACCATCATATGATGACACAGTCGTCAATATATTTAAAGAATATTATAATCCACATAAACATGAAACACAATTACATTACACAAAGTACGCGCACAACAGTTTTACGGTGTACACCATCAGGCAACCGACAGCGCACTGGTTAATATTTGACTCGTGTCATAGCAATATCACAACACAGTATCATACAGGACATTAGATTTAAAGTTCAGCTGATCATTTAAAACATGTGGCCTGGTAACAGGATTATTATACGCTCTATATATTTCAAACTCTTCAAGGGCGTTCATGTAACGTCCTTTATTACAAATGTGAAGGGGTTTCAAGTTGGTATGAAAATTAGTATAGTTGTGATTTTCTTCAATAAGATGTTTAGCGAATTTAGATTTTACGTTTTCTGTGTTGTGAAAATAAGTGGGTGGCTTATGTTCAACAAACTTCTTGAGAAAACCACGGCCCATGTGGCCCACATAAAAGGCATCACAACTATTACATATTATCTTGTTGATTCATCCTCTTCATTCACTTTATAAAATATTATTATTTATATATATACTATCACAATATGAACTTACTTTCTTTATCACTTCCCCGTACATTTCGAGGTGATGTTCCTCTTCCACAGTGGGAGTAAATACTGAATGTCATTGTACAGAATAATGGTTATGGACTATAGGTGTGTGTGGTGGGGGTTGATGGTGGGAGGGAATTGGTATTAAGTATTAAAAAATTGATGGACCTTTTGGAGTTGGTTCTTAACCAGAATTATTTCATGCATGACAAGCAATTCTTTAGCCAACATGACGGAGTGGCAATGGGTTCTCCACTCTCTGGCCTCCTCGCTGAAGTGTACTTAAACCATTTCGAAAACTCCTTTATATTTTCCAATAGTATGTACAATGATAACATAATATTTTATGGCCGGTATGTTGACGACACCTTTTTGATCTATAAAGGCACACGTCGACAAATAGACAGGCTACACACATATTTAAACAGTATTAATAACAATATACAGTTTACACTGGAGCACGAGGACAGTGGAAAATTAAATTTTCTAGATTTGACGGTCACCAGAAACATTAATAAATTGGAGTTTAATATTTATAGGAAACCCACTACAACTGACACTGTAATACAAGCCACATCTTATCATCCGGTATCACAGAAAATGGCCGCTTTCCACAGCATGGTTAACCGCCTCTTATCATTGCCCCTCAGCAATAAGGATTATCAGGACGAACTAAATACCATTAAACACATTGCAGTCACCACTGGCTACAAAAAAGCAGTAGTAAATAATATATTTAAAAAACATATGAGAAAAAACGCAAACACGCTAAGGGCAGCTGGGGACACTGTGTATAAATACATTTCAATACCATACATGAGCTTTCTACCTAGAATTCTGTCTTCTATTTTAAACAAGTCAAACGTTGTTGTCACATATAAGACTACAAATAACATTTTAAATAGCCTTCGTACTCGGGAACCAACAGTCCTTGAAAAGAAAATAGGGATCTAGGCCTATAAATGAATATGTAATAGTTGTGATGCCTTTTATGTGGGCCACATGGGCCGTGGTTTTCTCAAGAGGTTTGTTGAACATAAGCCACCCACTTACTTTCACAACACAGAAAACGTAAAATCTAAATTCGCTAAACATCTTATTGAAGAAAATCACAACTATACTAATTTTTATACCAACTTGAAACCCCTTCACATTTGTAATAAAGGACGTTACATGAACGCCCTTGAAGAGTTTGAAATTATAGAGCGTATAATAATCCTGTTACCAGGCCACATGTTTTAAATGATCAGCTGAACTTTAAATCTAATGTCCTGTGTGATACTGCGTTGCGATATTGCTACGACACGAGTCAAATATTAACCAGTGCGCTGTCGGTTGCCTGATGGTGTACACCGTAAAACTGTTGTGCGCGTACTTTGTGTAATGTAATTGTGTTTTATGTTTATGTGGATTACAATATTTTTTAAATATATTGACTGTGCCATCGTACGATGGTATGAAGAGACATTTTTAAAAATTCTGAGGATGGGACAAGTGTTCCGAAACATGTCAATTGTATTGTGAAGACATTTACATAAGCCACAGACGGTGAGTTGCATAGCGTTTAGTTAATTATAAAATATGTGGCTTGGACTATAAGCGGATTTATTCCATTAACAAATAATAACTTGCTGTGTAAGACCTGACAAATTTGATGTATCATCCGATATTACTGATGAAAATTTAGATTGATTAATTTCAGCACGTATTTCATTAAGAAACACCTCAAGGATACAGACGTTCGTTCTGAATTGTCTTAGACGTTCCCTTAAACACTGTTGACTTCATAAAATGACTTTTAAGAGACTCATCTAACTTTCCAGCAAATTCTAACAATCCTCGAAATACATCAGGATTCGATGACTGTGAAGTTTCATCGTGACCACGTAGCCAAACGGAAGCTCAAATTTTCTACAAAACTTGACGCAGTCAATAATTTTCGAGAGAATTTCTCGATTTTGTCTCACTTTTTCATTGTGTTTGTTTGTTTGTTGTTTGTAAGCGTCACTTAACTGATGTGCAATGTTTAGTTTTCCTAACATAGCTAAACCAGTTACATTCTTCATATGTTTTTCTAAATCTTCGTTTTTTTTACTTTCTCCCCTAAATGTTTTAAATCATTCACTCCAACCTTTGTCCAAGTTGCATCACCTCCAAATAATAAACAAGGAAAGCAAAATAGTGCATTCTTTTCAGGACAGCCACACAGCCACTTATGTTTGGAATAAATGGACACATTAAATTTCCTACAATAAGTCTGATTTCTGCATGACTATGACTGAGAAATTAATAAATCAGGAGTCTCACGACCTAAATTTTTAATTTCATTCTTCTCTGATAACGAAAACGATGAAAAACTGATGTTTGGCAAATATAAAACACTATTTTTTATTTATATTTGTTTTACAACTACAACGGTACAAATTAGCACAGTCTACAAACACGGAACACGCTGTCAGCATAAGATTTACATGCACACGTTTGACAGGCTCGGGCTGGACTGAATGCAGCCCAAGTTTGGCTTGTTAACGAAGCATTCTCCCACCACATGACGCAAGCGAGCGCAGACGCAACGCGCACTTGCCCAAGTAGGGCACAGCCCGCCTGTCACATACAGGCATCACGACTATCAGTAATGGCTGAACTCAAATATAAAAATGTATTTTTTAAACTGGTGAATTTTTGAAGAATACATAATTTCCTAAATAAAGTTATTTAAATACGTTAATTATTTTTCCTCGAAAATTTTAGGGAGGGCTGCAGCCCTTATGGATGAGCCGCCACTGATAACTTCCATGTTGTAATATTTATGTTTAAAATAATTTACTTGAATTCGGTTCGGTTATTTATAAAAAAATATCGCCCACCCTCAAACTAATTTCACTATTTATAGATATTTTTGTTATTATGGGGTAGTCATTTAATGTAATGTTATTTTCAGTCACTTTATCCATAAAAATTAGGTAGGCTTACTATATTCTTATAAAGAATCCGAACTACACAGATAATCATCCCTCCTACGAAGCGCTCTGAAGTCACTCATGGACCCTGAGCATCTTGCAGAGGGTTCATTCACTAAAGACGAAAAGTCTGTCTATGAACCATCCCTCTGTAAACACGTGCAGTTACACTGCCCAGCAATCCACAGGAAGCAAACCGCAATCCACGCTGGACACTTTTTCAGCTTGCACACGTTGTGTTGGTGTGAATTTTGGCACTTTCCATTTAAAAAGCGTGCAAATGTAAGAAAATAAACATGAGTAAGGCCAGAAATAACGTGAATTGTGTGTGTGTGTGTGTGTGTGTGTCTTGCCTGCCTTTTTATTGCGGTAATCATAATAATAAAATGGAAACGTAAATATTACATAATTGAGATATGCTTGCCTGCCACAAACGATATATTTTTTCTCACACATGATTTAAATTAAAATGATTCCGAAAAGTGTCTGTGTGTGTGTCTGTCTGTCTGTGTGTCTGTCTGTAGATTTTTTTTCTATGGCAAACGATAACTGCCGCAAATTCAAACAGAATCAAATAATTTTTTGTATACAGCCCTGATTTGTAGAGTACTCGCGACCTATTGTTTTTAGTGAAGATCGGTTGAGGGAAAGGGGTAGTTTACCTTCAACGGTTTTTTTTTATCAAGGGTAATTTTGTTTGCTTGGCAAACGATAACAGCCGCAAATTCAAACAGAATCAAATAATGTTTCGCATACTGCCCTGAATTGTAGAGTCCTCAAGATCTGTTGATTTTCGTAAAGATCGGTTAAGGGAAAGGGGTAGTTTACCTGCAACGTTTTATGTTTTAACAAGGGTATTTTCTATGGCAAACGATAACTGCCGCAAATTCAAACAGAATCAAATAATTTTTCACATACAGCCCTGAATTGTAGAGTTCTCAAGACCTATTGTTTTTGGTGATGATCGGTTAAGGGAAAGGGGTAGTTTACCTACAACGTTTTTTTAACAAGGGTATTTCCTATGGCAAACGATAACAGCCGCAAGTTCAAACAGAATCAAATAATTTTCTGCATACAACCCTGATTTGTAGAGTACTCAAGACCTATTGTTTTTGGTGAAGATCGGTTGAGGGGAAGGGGTAGTTTACCTGCAACGTTTTTTTTTTCTATGGCAAACGATAACTGCCGCAAATTCAAACAGAATCAAATAATTTTTTGCATACATCCCTGAATTGTAGAGGTCTCAAGGACTTTCGATTTTTTTTCTCAGTTATGTACTGTTTACGTTTCCATTTTATTATTATGACTACCGCAATGAAAAGGCAGGGAAGACACACACACACACACACAATTCGCGTTATTTCTGGCCTCATTCATGTTTATTTTCTTACATTTGCACGGTTTTTAAATGGAAAGTGCCGAACCCATACCAACATAACAAATGCAAGCCGAAAAGTGTCCAGCACCACAGTACTGTGGTTAAGGCTGAAGCAGTAAGTAGAAAGAAGTAGTTTCTATGGTAATATTTCATTTCGAAAATGATTTTAAATATAAATCTTAGAATATGGAAGTCATGTATGGTTCTCCATACCGATATTTTAACAATTACCATTGTTTCAAAAAATTTTAATGAATTTTCAAGTACTTTACTCTTGTTAAAACGTAAAAGGTTGCTGGTAAACTACCCCTTCCCCTTAACCGATCTTCACCAAAAACAATAGATCTTGAGACCTCTACAAATCAGGGCTGTATGCAAAAAAGTATTTGATTCTGTTTGAATTTGTGGCTTTTATCGTTTGCCATAGAAAATACCATTGTTAAAAAAACGTTGCAGGTAAACTACCCCTTTCCCTTAACCGATCTTCACCAAAAACAATAGGTCTTGAGAACTCTACAATTTAGGGCTGTATGCAAATAATCTTTTGATTCTGTTTGAATTTGCGGCTGTTATCGTTTGCCATAGGAAATACCCTTGTTAAAACATAAAACGTTACAGGTAAACTACCCCTTTCCCTTAACCGATCTTCACCAAAAACAATAAGTCTTGAGAACTCTATAATTCAGGGCTGTATACGAAACATTATTTAATTCTGTTTGAATTTGCGGCTGTTATCGTTTGCCAAAAAAAAAATTTCCCTTGTTAAAAAAAACCGTTGTAGGTAACTACCCCTTTCCCTCAACCGATCTTCACCAAAAACAATAGGTCTTGAGTACTCTACAAATCAGGGCTGTATGCAAAAAATTATTTGATTCTGTTTGAATTTGCGGCAGTTATCGTTTGCCATAGAAAAAAATCTACACACAGACAGACAAACACACACACAGACACTTTTCGGAAAACGACTTTTTTTCATGTTTTGAGTGTAGTACAATCAGAATCTGCAATAAAATCGAACACGATTTTTTTTGCCATCACCATACTTCTATTCCTTAAGGAATATGGAAGTAAAATGATTCTTTTTCATGTTTTGAGGGTAGTACAATCAGAATCTGGAATTATCTCGAACACGATTCGGTATGGAGAATATATCGGTATGGAGAACCATACATGACTTCCATATTCTAAGATTTATATTTAAAATCATTTTCAGCCAAACAGCCAGGGAAGGAATTTTAACAAAAAAATACTTCTTTGTTGCCAATAACGTAGTACACATATAAAAAAAAAATATCGGTATGGAGAACCATACATGACTTCCATATTCTAAGATTTATATTTAAAATCATTTTCAGCCAAACAGCCAGGCTGTGTCTTACCTGCCTTTTTATTGCTGTATTAAATGAAAAATATTATATTACATTAAAATGAAAAAATTATAATTTTATTTTTAACAATTACCATTGTTTCAAAAAGTTTAAATAAATTTTCAAGTACTTTACTCTTGTTAAAACGTATAAGGTTGCAGGTAAACTACCCCTTCCCCTTAACCGATCTTCACCAAAATCGAAAGTCATTGAGACCTCTACAATTCAGGGACGTATGCAAAAAATTATTTGATTCTGTTTGAATTTGCGGCTGTTATCGTTTGCCATAGAAAATACGCTTGATAAAAAAACGTTGCAGGTAAGCTACCCCTTCCCCTTAACCGATCTTCACCAAAAACAATAGGTCTTGAGTACTCTACAAATCAGGACTGTATGCAAAACATTATTTGATTCTGTTTGAATTTGCGGCTGTTATCGTTTGCCATAGAAAATACCCTTGTTAAAAAAACGTTGCAGGTAAACTACCCCTTTCCCTCAACCGATCTTCACCAAAAACAATAGGTCTTGAGAAATCTACAATTCAGGGCTGTATGCGAAACATTATTTGATTCTGTTTGAATTTGCGGCTGTTATCGTTTGCCAAAAAAAAAAATTTCCCTTGATAAAAAAAACCGTTGCTGGTAAACTACCCCTTCCCCTCAACCGATCTTCACCAAAAACAATAGGTCGCGAGTACTCTACAAATCAGGGCTGTATGCAAAAAATTATTTGATTCTGTTTGAATTTGCGGCAGTTGTCGTTTGCCATAGAAAATACGCATGATAAAAACGTTGCTGGTAAACTACCCCTTCCCCTCAACCGATCTTCACCAAAAACAATAGGTCTTGAGTACTCTACAAATCAGGGCTGTATGCAGAAAATTATTTGATTCTGTTTGAATTTGCGGCTGTTATCGTTTGCCATAGAAAATACCCTTGTTAAAAAAACGTTGTAGGTAAACTACCCCTTTCCCTTAACCGATCTTCACCAAAAACAAAAGGTCTTGAGAACTCTACAATTTAGGGCTGTATGCAAATAATCTTTTCATTCTGTTTGAATTTGCGGCTGTTATCGTTTGCCATAGGAAATACCCTTGTTAAAACATAAAACGTTACAGGTAAACTACCCCTTTCCCTTAACCGATCTTCACCAAAAACAATAGGTCTTGAGAACTCTACAATTCAGGGCTGTATGCGAAACATTATTTGATTCTGTTTGAATTTGCGGCTGTTATCGTTTGCCAAACAAACAAAATTACCCTTGATAAAAAAAAACCGTTGCAGGTAAACTACCCCTTTCCCTCAACCGATCTTCACCAAAAACAATAGGTCGCGAGAACTCTGCAAAACCGGGCTGTATGCAAAAAATTATTTGATTCTGTTTGAATTTGCGGCAGTTATCGTTTGCCATAGAAAAAAAATCTACAGACAGACAGACAGACAGACAGACAGACACACAGACAGACACACAGACACTTTTCGGAAAACGACTTTTTTTCATGTTTTGAGTACAGTAGAATCAGAATCTGCAATAATCTCGAACACGATTTTTTTTGCCATCACCATACTTCCATTCCTTAAGGAATATGGAAGTAATATCCCCTCCCCCTTCAACTATAATTTTGATTTATAGAAAATTACCCCCAGCCCGTTCAACTAGCCTCTTCATTTATAGATATTTCATCTACGTTTCTACAGTGGATTATTAAGATCTTATCAGGATACTTTATCAAAATTAAGTACTTTACTCATGTTACAACAAAAAATGTTTCAGGTAAACTGCCCTTTCCCCGTAACCGATCTTCACCAAAATCAACAGACATTGAGTTCTCTATAGCTCAGGCACACATGTAAAAAATTATTTGATTCTGTTTGAATTTACGGCAGTTATGGTTCGTCATATAAAAAATTACCCATGTTAAAACATAAAACATGAGATTTATAAAACATCTAAGATTTATATTTAATCATTTTTGAAATAAAATATTTTCATAGAACCTACTAACGCTGGGGAAATCTGAGGAGCCAATCAGAGTTGGGCCTACCTGTCACTCTGCTGAATTTGGTGGAAAGCCCTGTCACTGTCGTCAAGTCCCCACCTCAATGAAGAACCCATTGTTTTATAAAAATATATTTAAATTTTGAAAACTGAAAATTCTTTTCTTGTAAATATTTATATTTTATAATCAAAATGACTTTATTTTTGTTACCTGGCAACAAAATTATTTTATTTTCAACAATTACCATTGTTTCAAAAAGTTTAAATAAATTTTCAAGTACTTTACTCTTGTTAAAACGTAAAAGGTTGCAGGTAAACTACCCCTTCCCTTAACCGATCGTCACCAAAATCGAAAGTCCTTGAGACCTCTACAATTCAGCGACGTATGCAAAAAATTATTTGATTCTGTCTGAATTTGCGGCAGTTACCGTTTGCTATAGAAAAAAAAAATGTTGCAGGTAAACTACCCCTTCCCCTCAACCGATCTTCACCAAGAACAATAGGTCTTGAGTACTCTACAAATCAGGGCTGTATGCAGAAAATTATTTGATTCTGTTTGAACTTACGGCTGTTATCGTTTGCCATAGAAAATACCCTTGTTAAAAAAACGTTGTAGGTAAACTACCCCTTTCCCTTAACCGATCTTCACCAAAAACAACAGGTCTTGAGAACTCTACAATTTAGGGCTGTATGCAAATAATCTTTTGATTCTGTTTGAATTTGCGGCTGTTATCGTTTGCCATAGGAAATACCCTTGTTAAAACATAAAACATTACAGGTAAACTACCCCTTTCCCTTAACCGATCTTCACCAAAAACAATAGGTCTTGAGAACTCTACAATTCAGGGCTGTATGCGAAAAATTATTTGATTCTGTTTGAATTTGCGGCTGTTATCGTTTGCCAAAAAAAAAAATCTACAGATAGACACACAGACAGACAGACAGACACACAGACACACACACAGACACTTTTCGGAAAACGACTTTTTTTCATGTTTTGAGTGTAGTAGAATCAGAATCTGCAATAATCTCGAACACGATTTTTTTTTGCCATCACCATACTTCCATTCCTTAAGGAATATGGAAGTAAAAAATATTGAATTTTGTTAAAGTGAAATGAAATGTTTCCATAGAAACTACTTTTTTGTTGTCAATAACATATTACACATATAAAACTTATAAAATTTACTTCCTCCATCATCAACTAATATTTTAATTTATAAAAAAAATTACCCCCTCCCCCTTCAACTACCCTTTTCATTTATATATATTTCATCTACCTTTCTAGAGTGGATTATTATGACCTTCTTTTCAGGATACTTTATTTATCAAAATTAAGCACTTCACTCTTGTTAAAACGTAAAACATTGCAGGTAAACTACCCCTTTCCTTTAACCAATCTTCACCAAAATCAATAGGCCTCTACAATTCAGGACTGTATGCAAAAAATTATTTGATTCTGCTAGAATTTGCGGCTGTTATCGTTTGCCATAGAAAAAATTCTACACATAGACACACACACGCAGAAACTTTTTGAAAAATGACTTTTTTTCATGTTTTGATGGTAGTACAATCAGAATCTGCCATTATCTCGAACACGATTTTTTTCGCCATGACCATACTTCCATTTCCTTATGGAACATGGAAGTAAATATTGGTATTGAGAACCATATATGACTTCCATGTTCTATTTATAAGATATAAGATTTCTAAATATTTCTAAGAGAGATATATATATATATATATATATATATATATATATATATATATTTCTAAATATAAGATTTATATTTAAAATCATTTTTGAAATGAAATATTTCCATAGAAGCTACTTCTTTCTACTTACTGCTTCAGCCTTAACCACAGTACTGTGGTCACTAACGTATACCACCTCACGTTATCGCACTCGATTTTCACTGATGATGGAAGTCGATGGCACTGCCTAAATGTCTGGTTTTGTAGAAAACATTGTCTATGGCCAAACAGGCCGGAAAGGAATTTTACAAACTACCTACTTCTTTACAAACAAACTACCTACTTCTTTGTTGCCGATAACGTAGTACATATATAAATATCGGTATGGAGAACCATACATGACTTCCATGTTCTAAGATTTATATTTAAAATCTTTTACAAAATGAAATGTTTCCACAGAAACTACTTCTTTCCACTTATTGCTTCAGCCTTAACCACAGTACTGTGGTCACTAACGTATACCATCACATGTTATCGCACTCGATTTTCACTGATGATGGCAGTCGACGGCACTGCCGAAACGTCTGGTTTTGCAGAAAACATTGGACTACGGCCAAACAGCCTGGGAAGGAATTTTAACAACAAACTACTACTTTGTTGCCAATAATGTAGTACACATAAACATTATCCCCTCCCCCTTCAACTATAATTTTCATTTATAGAAAATTACCCCCACCCCGTTCAACTAGCCTCTTCATTTATAGATATTTCATCTACGTTTCTACAGTTGATCATTAAGATCTGCTTTTCAGGATACTTTATTTATCAAAATTAAGTAATTTACTCTTGTTACAACAAAAAATGTTTCTGGTAAACTACCCTTTCCCCGTAACCGATCTTCACCAAAATCAATAGGCCTTGAGTCTTCTACAACTCAGGCACATATGTAAAAAATTATTTGATTCTGTTTGAATTTACAGCAGACAATGTTCGTCATGAAAAAATGTCTCTTGTTACAACATAAAATGTTGCAGGTAAACTACCGTTTTCCCTTAACCAATCTTCACAAAAATCAACAGGCGTTGAGATCTCTACAATTCAGGGATGCATGCAAAACATTATTTGATTCTGTTTGAATGTGCGGCAGTTATCGTCCATCATAGAAAAAAGTACCCTTGTTAAAACATAAAATGGTGCAGGTAAACTACCCCTTTCCCTTAACCGATCTTCACCAAAAACATTCAGGAACGTATGCAAAAAATTATTTGATTCTCTTATAACATCTTATCTTGTGTTATAACCTAGGGAACCTGCATTAATTAGAAATGCCAATCATACAGGCTGCCTTTCGTTGTGACGAGCTGAAAATTAATCACAACAAATAAAACAATTCTTATATCAGGATATTGGGAAGGGGGGACTGTTGATTTATGCACTCAGTTTACTCGGTACTCAGATGACATCTCTTTATTACATTATGAGATAAAGTTCTCTATTTAAAGTTCTCAACATATATAGTTTACAGTATAATTATATATATATTACTCTTTCATAAGGGCCCTCAAAATATGATGTACATCTATTTAATTTATTCCACGGATCCAGGATTGAATATATATTAAGTTAATAATGGTCACCTTGCCATATACAATATTGAAAATTGAGTCATTTGAAGAATGGACTTTATTAATCTTTCAAAACAAGAAAACTTTTAGTTTAAACATTTACTCTTTTGCTATAACCAGTGTTATTAGATTACAGACTACATGTTACATATAATGTCTGTCTTTTAAAGTCTTAAAAGTGGTGAGTTAAATTGTCTTTTGTGGGTAAATATTTTAGTAACTCATAACCATGGAAGACAAGCCTCCATGTCACCTGGTTTTCAGTATTTGCTGCAGAATTGGTTCTTCGGTCCTTGGTGTGTTTCCTGAAGGTCTGTCGTTGCCTTAGTATCCGGTGACGGTGAAGTTCCTGAAGTCTGTTATATCATTCGGGGTGAAGTACTCTCATCTTAGCCGACTGTTGTAATTCTTGTAGGATACTCTCATCTTAGACGACTGTTGTAATTCTTGTAGTTATAATAAATAAATAGAAAGCTTGTTTCACAGTAATACACTTCACATGATTATAGATTAGTTGAATATCACCTTCATGTTTGTAGTAATGTATGAATTACATAGTTTGTTATTTATTCATTGAGAGAGAGAGATGTCATCGCCGCACAAATTTAGTTATTTAAATATTCATTGAACCAACCATTCACATAATTATACACGCGTCGCGAAACAACGCTGTACGCAGCTTACGGCGTGAGCGCTCCATTGCAAGTGGGCAAAAATAGTTATGGGGAGAGTAGTAATCTCGCGACAATTACTAGTCAACATAAAAGTAGTTCCATGTTTCTAATTTAATTAAAGGACTAAAGTATGATTAAATAATTAAATAGAGATATTCTTAGTTACAGACGTTATCAAAGTACATTACAGTGGTCTTATTTAATTATTTAAATAATAACAAAATTTACAATTATATTTAGTTTGTTTAGGGGTCAGAAAAAAAGTTAATTCTGGTCAATGCCTGTATATGCAGGATTAATTAACAAGCTTTACCCTTTCTGTACAATTGTATTCCCTTTTATTTTATTATTAGACTTTTTATTAAATATTATTATTATTTAATGATAGCAATAAGATTTAGTTTAAAATGTGAGATTTTATTAAAATTTTAAAATTTCTCAGCTTATACATTAACAATTTAATTAATTAACATTTTTTATTAATGAAATCGTCACACTCTTTGAATGTGCAGCAGGTATTATTCGTCATAAAAAATTACCCTTTTAAAACATAAAACGTTGCAGGTAAACTACCCTTTTCTCTTAACAGATCTACACCAAAATCAACAGACCTTGTGTTCTCTATAATTCAGGAAGGTAAGCAAAAAATTATTTGATTCTGTTTGAATTTGCGGCTCTTATCGTTTCCCATATAAAAAAAATCTACACACAGACACTTTTCGAAAAATGATTTTTTTCATGTTTTGAGTGTAGTACAATCAGAATCTGCAATATCTCGAACACGATTTTTTTCGCCATCATCATACTTCCATTTATTAATGAGTAAATATTGGCATGGAGAACCATACGTGACTTCCATGTTCTAAGATTTATATTGTAACGCAACAGAAATGCAGTCATCCATGTTACATAAATATTATATTAACAAAATAATAAGCAAATCAATATCTAACCCCATGATAAAACAAAAGTCTAATAATTACATTTATAATTATAGATAAAGATAAATAAGGATGCAAGGTAGAAATAACGAGAATAAACAAACCTGTAAATTAGACAATAGTTAATGATCCATGTTCAGTGAAAAGTAAATCAATATGGTACTGATGAGAAGTGTAAGAAGTAGAATAGTACAGAAATTGTCAAAGTTAATGACCATGAAAGTAAACAAAAATGAAACAATAATTTACCTTATAGCAATAGCAAGTAAGGATTCTGAATTAAATGATATTATTTTGTGACAACGAATGTTATGATAAAGTTTATGTTATGTTATACCAATTACTTGTTGAGTTAATGGAAGGTAATGAAACAAGATGTATTATTCAATTACTGTTATAGAATGATGTGGGAACCAGCTAGTTAGCGTTAATAGATTTCAATTTTCTTATATGTGATCCATAGATCAAGATAAAATTGTCATTAGATATGAAAAGAATAATTATTTATGTAAATGTTAATAGTTAAGATTTGATTATATGTATGAATTTATGTAAAAGGGCTATAGTTGTTCACCAGTTATAAACAAAGGTAGGTCCGTATACAATAAAAGGCCTAACAGCCAATAACACTATATAACGACTCATAACATAAAGGTTAGGTACGTAAGTTAATAATAATTAATGAATACGGTTCGAAGAGCTAGGAAAAAACATTAAATAAGTAATGATATATAATAAACCATCTCAATTTATACAAATTATGATAATGCCACAATGCCATGATATCGATTGATAACGTTTGATATCGAAAAAGTAATAAATATAAAAGAAACAGACTCATATCAAAAAACCAGCAGAATATATGTAGAAAATAATAAACCAACTATCGGTAAAGTTATATTCCGATATGATAGCAAATTAATAAGGAATAGACGAAAAAATATATGAAATAAACATTATATACAAAACATGTAGAAGGAAGAAAAATAATGCGTTGCTATGGACTACAAGGAATGAAGAAGTTGTTGATTTTCAATTATTGCCTTTTATGATCTGAATGTGATGAGATTAAAAAACCTAAGAAATGTCTAATATAATCGGAATATTCTAAATTATTTGATACTCTTATAAAACACAAATTTTTAATGATAATATTCTTGACTATTGCCAGTACAGTTTAACCAAACGAGACTATAGTATGATTTCACAATAAAAAATAAATAACTGGGTTCTACAAGGAAGGACTTGAATTGTCCTATATCCGAAAGGAATTGACGATATATTAAACCCAATATAAAGAGTTAACTGTATCACAACCAATAATATACACTACATTGGAACTCATAACCTTTCAAATACACGGAACATCACTAATTACTTCAGCGAGAGAAGAACGTATTGGGATCCAGAAATTGCAGAAGGAACATCAGTCTGGCCGTTAATCAATCCAGGGAGCTGTATTTCTGAGGTGGACAGGACAAGAATTCCATTTTATTAAACCGAAGAAAGAATATCGTACGGCATAATCATCCAGAACAGTGAAGTTATCAACCAACAGCCTACACGATTCGCTTCGTTCTAGTCTGGTAAATTATTATTGTATAAATCATATTAACAACACAACACTTCAAAATTGTAAATCTTGCATTCTTATCTATGTATTTTTAATCTTCCCCACAGTTACAAGAACCTTCACATCCTGAATTAAGTTAATTACAAACTAAAACACATATAACCGAATCTAAATAAAGTATCGGACTGATCAATAATCGATTCACGCAATCTATAGCCTTTGTATATGCCAATTGGAACATATCTTATTTAATGTTGAAGAAGTGAACAAATAAAGAACCTTTGTATAGTTGCAAAATCTTGTCATTTGGAGTATTATTTAATGAGTTGGGAATAAAAAAGTAACTGACTAAGTATAGAATAATTGGTTAACGCAAACAGTGAATTAACCTCTAAGTTTCGTTGTCCCGGTACTACAGCGCTTATAGCGGAATTCTCCGACACCAAAGAGAAGAGCGTTAAAATACAAAATTTTACATAATTCTCTTCAAGGTATAATAGGGTTGAACGAAATTACAGAATAACACATTAATTATTTAAGTTTCAAGTACACTAACAATGATATTTTTCTTAGAGAGATAAGTTAATATTAGTTAATTAAATTACTATATTCCCCAACTCCAAATATCTCAGATATTTAAATAATTGAAGTAAATTAAAACGACCGAAGAGAGTAGAGACAGGGGAGCATACCCGTTCATAGCAACGAATAGGCTTACATTGTGTGAAAATAACGAGACGCACGTACTCGTTTAATCACAAATTGGTGCTCAACTTGTGTAGGGCTTAAGTTAAGTAACTATAATTACATTAATATTACTTAACCAGAGCAGGCAACTGTGGGAGAATAAAAATGCGTGATACCAGAGGTAGATCAAAGAGGAGGGCAGAAGATACGGAGAAGGAAATGGATGAACAAGAACAGGAAATAGAAATAATCACAGACAGTGAAATGGAACAACAGACAGGCGAAATATCAGAAACTGAAATAATTACAGACAAGGAAAAGGAAGTAATGGAAGAAGATGCCCATGGGGACCAATCAGTTAAATCCAACAAAAAGGAAGACATGAGTATGCAGGAGCTGTTGAGGATAATAATGGAAAGCAACAGACAAATGAAAGAGGAAATTAAGGAAGACTCAAGGAAAACAAATAAGGAAAACTCAAAGAGACTGGAGGAAAAATTCGATAAAACAAATGAGGAAAATAAGGAAAACTCAAAGAGGCTGGAGGAAAAATTCGATAAAACAAATGAGGAAAACAAGGAGAATTTTAGGAAACAGGAGGAAAACTCAAGGAAAACAAATGAGGAAATTAAAGAAACCTCAAAACAAATGAACGAAAGATTAAACCAAATTCACGAAAGGTTAGATGGGAATGATGAGGGTTTAAAACAAATGAAGGAAGACATCCTACAAATACATGAAGAAAATTTAAGTCAAATTAATGAAAAAATTTAGAATATTCATGTAACAGTTAACCAGAAGGTGGACCAAAATAATGAGGAAAGAAAATTAGAAATAGCCAAAACAAACGAAGGGTTAGAAAAAACTAACGAAACAATAGTACAGGTTCGTGAAGAATTACAAAATAAAATTATTGACATAAAAATTGAGAGTAAAACAATGGTCGAAGAAATCCAACAGGAAACTGTCGGAAAATATGAGCAAATTAAAAACGAAGTACATCAGGTACGGGAGGAGAATAAAGAAGGGATTACGCAAATACAGACAGACATGGGTGAACGACTCGAAAGAGTATATGGCAATTTAAATAATATGGAAGGTCAAATTAATACCAGTAAAAATAAAATAGAGGAAATTAGTAGACGCGAACTACAGTTACAAGAAGAAGTAGATTCATGGCGGGATAGGACATGTCAACATAGTCATACGAATAACCACAATAACCGTGAGTCAATTAATTTTCGTAATTACAAGCGTAATCCGATGGAATTTTTAAAGAGATTGGAAGAGATGATCGCAAGAAATAGAGAAAATCGCTGGAGTATTATACGCAGTATGATTGATGAGACATTTAAAGATACCTATGATAATTGGTGGACAGCGGTGCGCCCGGATATACTGGACATGACCGAGTTCAAAAAACAATTTAAAGAGAAATATTGGTCTGAATCGACCCAGAACATGATTAGAAATAATTTGAGTAACGGTCGATACGAAACAAACATAGGCCAGTCTCCTACTTCATACTTTCTAGGAAAAGTATGTATGGCACGGAACTTAGAGCCCAGAATTCCCGAAGAATGTTTGGTGATACAACTATCCTACCATTACGAGGAAGGGATAAAAAATGCACGTATGTGTAGTCAAATCAAAACGATTTCAGCCATGGCCAAATTCCTTGAGAATTATGAGCACGAGAACCAATACCAAAGAAACAGGATGTTAAATTATAAATATCAGAAGTATAATAATAACGAGCCACCAACCAATTCTCATAATAATGATCACAATTGACCTGCACAGAACGTTAATGCAAATAGGACCCAAAACGATCACGCGAATAATAATTCTAGGAATTATAATTATCGTGGCAATAATACTTATAATTACCGCGATAGTCGCAATAATAGAGGAGATGGGGACAGACGACCCAATAATTATAGGCATAACGTTAATTATATTTACTCCAGGCCTCAAGGTAATCAGCGACGGTATTACCGAAGGAGTCACCGATATGACAATCATTATGATCAGTCCCGGCGTGAAGACAACTATCCACTTGAAAGAAATTATAGGATAGCGGAACCTAATACAGAGGACCGCACCGAAACTGTACTAAATCAACATAATAATTCAAATGAAAATAGAGAAGAGGGGGTAAGCCCTCATTTAAACTAATAGAGGCAGTGAAAAATAATGAATACCCTTCACTGAACCGTAATCTTGGGGAACAATGACTTGTAAACAAACTTAAGAATAATAATACCATAACTATAATTAATAACCACTATTTAAATAATATTAGAGAAGATTTATTGGAAGAGGATAAGAAACATGTAAACAGTAATAGTAATAACGAAATCATATATGTAACAGCAAAATTAAATGGGGTACAATCTACCATAATGATAGATACTGGATCTAACATATCGTTGATAGACAGTACTGAACTTGAAAAAATACAGCGAGAAGGCCAGTTGCCCATACCGACATTACCTGTCAATAATGTGATAATTATCGGAGCCACTGGACGACAAAATAAAACAGTTAAAAAACAAGTATCGCTCGATCTTACCAATAATAATATGACCCTACCAATAGGATTCTTGGTCGCAACGGGATTACCGTTCAATATATTGATTGGATGTGATGTATTGCGCCAGCATTCCGCAGTAATTGACTTACATAAAGGTATAATATCTTTAACATCCGAAGAAGGATTATGGACAGCCGAATTAGTTGACGCTAATAGAACCGTTCCAGTTAACACCAGATGTCTAGCCATAAAAAGCTACTTTTGTAAGAAAAATAAAATACCAGAAGTCATTCAATATGAGGACGATGATCCCGAACTGTGGCAGAGTAAGTTAGAAGAGGTCCGAGAATTCCAAAGGGAAAAAACTTGTCGACAAGTAAGTAAGGTACAGGCCGAAAATTTAATTCAAATATATAATAAATACAAACATGTATTCTCCAATGCTCCTGGTAAAGTAAAAGGATATCAGTGTGTGATAAATTTTAAAGAACCAGTGGACTTTCGCAGAAAATCCTACCCAATTGCTTATTCAATAAAAAACGAAGTCCGGGACGAGATTAATCGTATGATTCAAGATGACATAATAGAATATAGTCAATCACCATATACCAGTCCCATAGTGGCAGTCCCGAAAAAGAACGGAAGGGTGAGAATTTGCCTGGACGCTAGGGAAATAAATAAAATGATCATCAATGATAGGACTTCACCAGGTGAAATCGAAGAAATTTTAAAGAAATTCCACGGCATTAAATACATCAGTACTTGGGATACGGTATGCGGTTACTGGCAGGTCAAACTACATCCAGATAGTAGAAAATACATGGCGTTCCTTTTTGACGGAAGGAACTATCAATTTAAAATGCTACCTTTCGGACTAATCAATTCTGTTGCAATATTTGTAAAATGTATGGACCAAGTATTGGGACAAGAAACACTGCAGTTCACTACGGTCTATGTAGATGACCTACTTATAACTTCTTCACATTGGGATGAACATTGCGAGCGGGTGGAACAGGTACTGAGAAAATTATCTGAAAACAACATAACACTCAAGCTGAATAAATCTAAATTTATCGCCAACCAAGTAAAGTTCTTAGGTTTTAATTTGTCTGAGGAGGGTATCACACCTTCAACAGAAAAAGTAGAAGCAATTCAACTGTTCCCTACTCCAAAAAATAGAAAACAGCTACAATCCTTTCTTGGAATTTGTAACTATTACCGAAAATTCCAAGATAACTATTCGGAAGTAACTGCCAAGTTTCAGAAACAATTATCATCCAAAGACAAATGGGCATGGGGACCAGAACAAGATAAAATTCTGCAATTAATCAAGAAGAAATTTTTAGAAACAGTTATGTTGTACCACCCTGATTTTAACAAATGCTTTTATTTAAATTGTGATGCGAGCAATGTTAGTTTAGGAGCTACCCTATATCAAGAAGATGAAGAAGGACATCATATGGTAATCAGCTTCGCCAGTAGAGTGCTTAACAACTGCGAACGCAATTATAACGTTACAGAGAAGGAGCTGCTAAGTGTAGTGTACGCATGCAATAAATTTAGAACTTACATACTCGGATACCCAGTGACCGTAAGAAGTGACCATAAATCAATTTCATTTCTAAAACGATGTAAACTTAGTCATGGCCGGCTAACTAGATGGGTCCTTGCATTGCAAGAGTATTGCATCGATTGGGAATATATACCTGGAAGAAAGAACATAGCAGCCGATATCTTGTCCCGAATAAACATACAAGACCAATCGTTCGATGGAGAAAAGGAACAGATTGCAAAAGTGTACTATGTCATTAAGAGTCGGAAGGATTTAGAAATTATTACAAATGAAATTAATCAACACCAAAAATCGGATCCCAAATTAATAAACATACGCCAGAAGGTACAAAATGCTGATGAAGTTATTACTAAATATTACTGTATACATGATGATCGATTATTTATTAAGGTTACCCCTAAACAAATAAACTGGAAACTAGTAATTCCCACCGCTGTGGAAAACAAATTGATATTGGATTACCATGAACGATATGAACACATGGGAGCCATGAAAATCGTCAAAGCCCTGGAAGAACAAGTGTACATAAAAAATATAACCAGAAAAGTGCAAAAATCCATACAAGCATGTCACATCTGCCAGATGGTTAAACATAATAATGAGAAGAAGGAGGGAGTCATGATCCCTATCACATCCAAATATAAGCTGGAGAAAGTATTTCTGGATATATGTGGACCATTCCCACGCAGTGGAGGAAACCATAGATATAAATTCATAATTATTATTTTTGATCACTTTTCCAAATACACTAAACTCTACGCTATTAGCAGAGCCACGACCAAGAAAATTCTGGAAATAGTCATTGTAATTTCATAACAGAGATTGGTAAACCGTCATCTATCATCACCGATCATGGTACGCAATTCAAGGGCTGTAAATGGAGAAATAATCTTCTGAAACACAACATTAGAACATATAAGACTTCAGTATACCACCCCAGCAGTAATCCGGCAGAACGTGTATTGACGGAAGTTGGCAGAATACTCCGAACTTACTGTCATGACCAACAGAGAAGGTGGTACAAATACTTGTCACTGACCGAAGAGTTCTTAAATATATCTTACCATCAGTCCATTGAAAATACTCTGTATACTGTTATGTTTGAAAGGCTTCCACCTAGAGAAATCCAGGATATTATAAACTTTCCAAATAACCCAGAATATCAGTTTGAAACCGTTAAATTTTATAACCGAGTAATGGAAAAGGCGGTAATGAAGAAAAGGATATATGAAAAGAATAATCCAAAACCAATCAAGTATCAAGTGGGCGAGAAAATATTAATAAGAAACAGGGAGCTACCAAGCACTCTAGAGGGAATAACTAAAAAATTATTGTTATTATATACTGGGCCATATGTGATAACAAAAAATAATAATAACAATACATATGAAATAATGAACCCTCTCACGAAAAAGATTAAGGGAACATACAATCAGGAGTCCATAAAGAAATATTATGAATAAATTCTAAAATACAATAAGAACCACTTATTATCGATTTTGAAGAGAAAACACTTGTAAATAAAAGAGAATTTTTTGAACAATAAAATAAATAGAAAAAAAATGTCATTCAAAGGAAGTAAGTCTGAATTAAAATATAGTTATGAAGAAGGTATTAAGAAGAGTTAATAACAAACCCTAAGATTACAGAAGAAAACTAGAATTATTACTAAACGTCTACAAAGAAATAGTGTGAATAATGAATAATGAAACCCCAAGATAAAAGTTTTTACATCAAATCTACCTATGCAAAATAATAAAAGAAAAATAATATGACCTAAAATACATACCGCATTGCCAAGTGAAAGAAACAACTTCAGTAAACGATTGATTGTAACCAATGTAATATTAAATAAAACGAGAAAAAAAAATTATGAACATAATTCATTGAAATATAAACAGCCAAAATAATGAAATACGATAAGAAAAAGAATAGTTGAGCTAAGGACTGTATCTAGTCAGAAACACAGTTATATTGATAATCAAACAATAACTATTTAGAAATATTGAGATCAGAAAAACAAATGAAGAAGATACTTAGCGTTATTATCACAACAAGAAAGAAAAAACAAAAATAATTACAAATGATAACTGTCAGAATTATTATCAAAGAATGTTTAAGGAAACTAAAATGGAATCACAAAGTATGAAGGATAGTAATAAAGAAATATAAAAGCAACATTGAAAAAAAAATTCCCAAATATTTATTTTTAATTAATTAAGGAGATTATTAGGAGATTATTATATTTTATAGCTGACTGTAGATGAATTCCAGCAGTACTATATTAAGGTGTAGTGTGGGCAGCAGAGTATGAAGCCAAACAGTGCCTCTCTGAACTGTACCAACGCACATATTAGGGATTGTTAGGGAAATTAAATATTTAAGGAATATTAGAATAGTTGCAAGAATGACCTCAGTTTCCAGAAGAGTAGGACAAAGAAAACAGAAAGAAATTGGATGACAGAAGAATAATTGAGAAATACAGTGATTACAGTAATTATAAGTAGAAGAGATGTGAACCTAAAGTATCATTGAATATTGTAGCCAACTATCAACAAATACTGTTTACAGAAATTAAAAATGATCAAGAATGTTAATTGAAATAATGAAATGTTATTAAATAAAGAATTATTAATACTAGTCTAATAAAGTTACATTGAGAATCCCGTCGTCAACCATTAATATTGATATGAAGAAAAGGCATGTGAAAAAGACAAGTTTATTTGACCTAAACTTCATTCAGGCAAACTAAACTTTTTTAGGAGGGGGAGCATATGTAACGCAACAGAAATGCAGTCACCCATGTTACATAAATATTATATTAAGAAAATAATAAGCAAATCAATATCTAACCCCATGATAAAACAAAAGTCTAATAATTACATTTATAATTATAGATAAAGATAAATAAGGATGCAAGGTAGAAATAACGAGAATAAACAAACCTGTAAATTAGACAATAGTTAATGATCCATGTTCAGTGAAAAGTAAATCAATATGATACTGATGAGAAGTGTAAGAAGTAGAATAGTACAGAAATTGTCAAAGTAAATGACCATGAAAGTAAACAAAAATGAAACAATAATTTACCTTATAGCAATAGCAAGTAAGGATTCTGAATTAAATGATATTATTTTGTGACAACGAATGTTATGATAAAGTTTATGTTATGTTATACCAATTACTTGTTGAGTTAATGGAAGGTAATGAAACAAGATGTATTATTCAATTACTGTTATAGAATGATGTGGGAACCAGCTAGTTAGCGTTAATAGATTTCAATTTTCTTATATGTGATCCATAGATCAAGATAAAATTGTCATTAGATATGAAAAGAATAATTATTTATGTAAATGTTAATAATTAAGATTTGATTATATGTATGAATTTATGTAAAAGGGCTATAGTTGTTCACCAGTTATAAACAAAGGTAGGTCCGTATACAATAAAAGGCCTAACAGCCAACAACACTATATAACCACTCATAACATAAAGGTTAGGTACGTAAGTTAATAATAATTAATGAATACGGTTCGAAGAGCTAGGAAAAAACATTAAATAAGTAATGATATATAATAAACCATCTCAATTCATACAAATTATGATAATGCCACAATGCCATGATATCGATTGATAACGTTTGATATCGAAAAAGTAATAAATATAAAAGAAACAGACTCATATCAAAAAACCAGCAGAATATATGTAGAAAATAATAAACCAACTATCGGTAAAGTTATATTCCGATATGATAGCAAATTAATAAGGAATAGACGAAAAAATATATGAAATAAACATTATATACAAAACATGTAGAAGGAAGAAAAATAATGCGTTGCTATGGACTACAGGGAATGAAGAAGTTGTTGATTTTCAATTATTGCCTTTTATGATCTGAATGTGATGAGATTAAAAACCCTAAGAAATGTCTAATATAATCGGAATATTCTAAATTATTTGATACTCTTATAAAACACAAATTTTTAATGCTAATATTCTTGACTATTGCCAGTACAGTTTAACCAAACGAGACTATAGTATGATATCACAATAAAAAATAAATAACTGGGTTCACAAGGAAGGACTTGAATTGTCCTATATCCGAAAGGAATTGACGATATATTAAACCCAATATAAAGAGTTAACTGTATCACAACCAATAATATACACTACACTGGAACTCATAACCTTTCAAATACAAGGAACATCACTAATTACTTCAGCGAGAGAAGAACGTATTGGGATCCAGAAATTGCAGAAGGAACATCAGTCTGGCCGTTAATCAATCCAGGGAGCTGTATTTCTGAGGTGGACAGGACAAGAATTCCATTTTATTAAACCGAAGAAAGAATATCGTACGGCATAATCATCCAGAACAGTGAAGTTATCAACCAACAGCCTACACGATTCGCTTCGTTCTAGTCTGGTAAATTATTATTGTATAAATCATATTAACAACACAACACTTCAAAATTGTAAATCTTGCATTCTTATCTATGTATTTTTAATCTTCCCCACAGTTACAAGAACCTTCACACCCTGAATTAAGTTAATTACAAACTAAAACACATATAACCGAATCTAAATAAAGTATCGGACTGATCAATAATCGATTCACGCAATCTATAGCCTTTGTATATGCCAATTGGAACATATCTTATTTAATGTTGAAGAAGTGAACAAATAAAGAACCTTTGTATAGTTGCAAAATCTTGTCATTTGGAGTATTATTTAATGAGTTGGGAATAAAAAAGTAACTGACTAAGTATAGAATAATTGGTTAACGTAAACAGTGAATTAACCTCTAAGTTTCGTTGTCCCGGTACTACAGCGCTTATAGCGGAATTCTCCGACACCAAAGAGAAGAGCGTTAAAATACAAAATTTTACATAATTCTCTTCAAAGTATAATAGGGTTGAACGAAATTACAGAATAACACATTAATTATTTAAGTTTCAAGTACACTAACAATGATATTTTTCTTAGAGAGATAAGTTAATATTAGTTAATTAAATTACTATATTCCCCAACTCCAAATATCTCAGATATTTAAATAATTGAAGTAAATTAAAACGACCGAAGAGAGTAGAGACAGGGGAGCATACCCGTTCATAGCAACGAATAGGTTTACATTGCGTGATACATTAGTAGACCCAAGACGTCGTTTACCTACAATATTTAAAATCATTTTCGAAATGAAATATTTTCATAGAAACTACTTCTTTCTCCAGCCTTAACCATAGTACTGTGGTCACTATCGTATACCACCTCACGTTAGCGCACTCGATTTTCACTGATGATGAAAGTCGATAGTACTGTCGAAATGTTTGGTTTTGTAGAAAACATTGGACCACGCCAAACAGCCCGGGAAGGAATTTTAACAACAAACTACTTCTTTGTTGCCGATAACGTAGTACATATAAATAAAAATTATCCCCTCCCCCTTCAACAACCAATTTCATTTATAGAAAATTACCCCCTCATTTATAGAAAATTACCCATACCACTTCATTTATAGATATTTCATCTACGTTTCTATATTGGATTATTATGATCTGCTTTTCAGGATACTTTATTTATCAAAATTAAGTACTTTACCCTTGTTAAAATATAAAACATTGCAGGTAAACTACCCCTTTCTCTTAACTGATCTTCACCAAAATCAACAGGCCTTGAGTTCTCTAAAATTTAGGGATGTTTGCAAAAACTTATTTGATTACGTTTGAATTTACGGCAGTTATCGTTCGTCATAGAAAAAATTAACTTTGTTATCACATAAAATGTTACAGGTAAATTACCCCTTTCTCTTAACCTATCTTCACCAAAATCAACAGACCTTGAGCACTTTAAACTTCAGGAATGTATGCAAGAAATTATTTGATTCTCTTTGAATATGCGGCAGTTATCATTCGTCATAAAAAAAAAAATACCCTTTCAAAACATAAAACGTTGCTGGTAGACTACCCCTTTCCCTTAACCGATCTTCACTAAAATCAGTAGACCTTCAGTCCTCTACAATTCAGTGACGCATGCGAAATATTATTTGATTTGATTGAATTTACGGCAATTATCTTTTGTCATAGAGAAAATTACCCATGTTAAAACATAAAACGTTGCAGGTAAACTACCCCTTTCCCTAAACCGATCTTCAACAAAAACAATAGGTCTTGAGAACTCTACAATTCAGGGCTGTATACAAAACATTATTTGATTCTGTTTGAATTTGCGGCTGTTATCGTTTGCCATAGGAAAAAATCTAAAGACAGACAGACACACACACAGACAGACAGACAGACAGTACACAGACAGACACACACACACACACACACACTTTTCGAAAAATGACTTTTTTTCATGTTTTGAGGGTAGTACAATCAGAATCTGCAATAGTCTCGACCATGATTTTTTTTGCCATCACCATACTTCCATTTCCCTCTGGAACAAAAAAAAGTCAAACCTCCGCTCAACAGTCCCTGAAAGAACCAAGGCGTACCGCGCGGCTGTTGTGTACAATGTGATGGTTGCATGGCTAGTACAACGCACCACCAGCCGCTAGTTGCGGTATTCACAGCCAGGAGGCGGCGCTGTTATCTCAGCGCCTACTCAGTTCGGCCTCACGACGCTGAGTACACGCCGTACGGAGCCTCCGCTGGGAATTGAACCCGGGACCGCGAGCGCATCAAACGCCCGCGCTAACCACTAGACTACCTGGAGGCTCTTCCCTCTGGAACATGGAAGTAAAAATATTCCCTCCTCTTGAACTATAATTTTAATTTATAGAAAATTATGCCCACCCCATTCAACTAGCCTCTTCATAGCCTCTTCATTTATAGATATTTCATCTACGTTTCTACAGTGGATTATTATGATCTTCTTATCAAGACACATTATTTATCAAAATTAAGTACTTTACTCTTGTTAAAACAAAAAATTTTTCAGGTAAACTACCCTTTCCCCATAACCGATCTTCACCAAAATCAATAGGCCTGTACCTCTACTACAAAATATTGTAGTCCTCTACAACTCAGGCACATATGTAAAAAATTATTTGATTCTGTTTGAATTTACGGCAGTTATCGTTCGTCATGAAAAAATTTCTCTTGTTAAGACATAAAATGTTGCAGGTAAACTACCCCTTTCTCTTAACTGATCTTCATCAAAATAAACAGGCCTTGAGTCCTCTACAATTCAGGGATGCATGCAAAACATTGATTCTGTTTGAATGTGCGGCAGTTATCGTTCGTCATAGAAAAACTTACCTTTGTTAAAACATAAAACGTTGCTGGTAAACTACTACATCTTTCTCTTCAATCAAATATATTGGAACTTACCGTCTGCGGCTTTCCAGAAACAGCGTCTTTATAAAAAGAAACTTTTTATTGCAATAATAAATTCCATTCTATGCTAAGGACAATAATAATAAAAAGTTACAATTTGACATATATAGAAAACCCACAACGACTGACATTGTAATACATGCTAAGTCGTTTCATCCTTTATCACAAAAATTAGCTGCCTTCCACAGTATGATTTACAGACTTTTATCTTTGCCCCTCGGTGATAAAGAATACCGTGAAGAGTTGGACACCATTAAACACATTGCTGTCGCTAATGGTTATGATGTCAATATGGTGAATAACATCCTTCGAAAACATAAGAAAGGACATAGCAACATTATCGGACGTAAAACACGCGAAAATACAACACGCAAATATATTGCAACACCGTACACATACCTTATGCCACAGATCTTTGGGTCAATTTTTGGTAAAACCAGTAATATCAAGGTCACTTATAAGACCACTAATAGTATTATGAATAATCTTCGTGTCCGCAGAACCACCAGCCTTGAACACAAAACTGGTGTTTACAAATTGATATGTGACGATTGCGACGCTTTTTATGTGGGCCAGACAAGACGTGGTTTTTTAAAAAGATTTTTAGAACATAGGCCGCCTACACATTTTCACAGTTTGGACAGTGTCAAGTCAAAATTTGCAGAACACCTCATTTCCGAAAATCATAGCTACACAAATTTTAAAACTAATTTGAAACCCCTTCACATATGTAAAAAAGGGCGATATTTGAACGCTCTTGAAGAATACGAAATTTATAAAGCACACAATAATATTGGTACCAAGCCGCATGTTTTAAATGATAAATTGGTCTTCAAATCAAATGTATTGTACAACACTGCCTTGCGCTACTGTCGTGGTGGGAGCGAGACATAGATTAGTGCGCGGTCGGTTTTCATACGATGTACATCGGTAACCTTCGTACTCGTTGTAAATATTATAATATGTTATACTAAGTTATTTTATATTAGATTTTAATATTTTAAGTGTTTGACAAGTGTATCATATTTAAATGATACACAATTACTTTTAAATTCTGATGATGGGACAAGGGTCCCGAAACATGTAAATTTATAAAGACGCTGTTTCTGGAAAGCCGCAGACGGTAAGTTCCAATATATTTGATTGAACAACACGTGGCTTGGTACTAAACATTTGGGATTTATTCCTTTTAAACATCTTTCTCTTAACCGATCTTCACCAAAATCAACAAACCTTGAGTACTTAACAATTCAGGAACAAATGCAAAAAATTATTTGATTCTCTTTGAATGTGCGGCAGTTATCATTCGTCATAAAAAAATTACCCTTGTTAAAACATAAAACGTTGCTGGTAAACTACCCCTTTCTCTTAACCGATCTTCACTAAAATCAAAAGACCTTGAGTTCTCTATAAGTCAGGGAGGTATGCAAAAAATTATTTGATTCTGTTTTAATTTACGGCAGTTAGCGTTCATCATAGGAAAAATTACCCTTGTTAAAACATAAAATGTTGCAGGTAAACTACCCCTTTCCCTTAACCGAGCTTTACCAAAAACAATAGGTCTTGAGTACTCTACAATTCAGGACTGTATGGAAAAAATTATTTGATTCTGTTTGAATTTGCGGCTGTTATCGTTTGCCATACAAAAAATTCTACACACACACACACACACACACATTTCAAAAAATGACTTTTCTTCATGTTTTGAGGGTAGTACAATCAGAATCAGCCGTTATCTCGAACACAATTTTTTTCGCCATGACCATATTCCATTTCCTTATGGAACATGGAAGTAAAAGGGTACTGATGCAATAGAAGACACTAAAAGTGTACTTCAAGAAAAGCGAGAAAACGCTGAATCCATCTTTAGTGGCCTCTATTATGAAGTACGGGAAATAGCTGAAAAGTTAGATGTTGATTTAAAGATACCACGACTTGTTTCTCTCTAAACCAGCCGTCAAAACCACGCTGCTGAGTTGTGTGAGGAATACTTCCGAAGATCTGTTTATATACCACTTTTGGACAATGTCATCACAGACTTAGAAGACAGACTTTCAACGGAAGTTATGAATTTATTTAATCTTCGAGCCATTTTGCCCAAAACTGAGATAAAACCAGAAGATGAAGCTGCTATAAGGGAAATTGTAAATATTTACCAGGATCTTATAGCCCGAAGCCAAGTCTTCCGACGCAGGGTAGAAAAACTGCGCTCCGCGGTCGCTGCACTGACTGGAAGTGTAGCCAGAATCCGCAGAAGTTTATGGATGGTGAGATACATGTTAATATTGCAGTTTTCCAATGTTTCCAAAACAGAATCTGGAAGTTTTTCACGACGCGCTTCCACTTTTGAACCCACAATGAGAACTCTTGCTTTACAGTTATAAAAGTAGCAGACTATGAACATTTGGCATTTCTCTGTTTGTGTATCTGTTTGGGGGTTATATCTCACAATAACTTTTGAATACATCAACAGATTTTTATAAAACTTGGCATTTGTGTCCGTACTTTTACCTTATAGAACCCTATTGTTTTTTAGAGTGATCCCCCTAAAAATAGTGGATGGCGGCCAGAAAGGTGAGTGGTTAAAATTATGAAAAAACGTAAAAGTCCGTGTGTTGTCCAAATTAAAGGGAATTTTAACCACAATCTGAATGTAGCATCTGTTTTCAGAAATTTCAAATATTTTGGATCCTAGAGCCCAAAAAAATAAACAATTTGGAAAACAATAAAAATCTAGTCAGACTAAAGGAAATTTTAACTAAAATCTGAATATTACGAGTTTTTAGTGTTTATCAATTTGAGATTGTCCGCTATCATACTCTCACATATTTAAATGTGGATTTGCTGTATAGGCCGATATTGTTTGGGGAATAAAAAATATAAACAATGTTAGTTTATTCTTCGTATTGTTTAAATTAGCAGCCATCCTTACTATTTCTTTTATGAATTTGCTAACTGCTATAATTTTTTTATTGTTTGACTAAGCTTTTCGTCATTACTGACATCTTCAGGTCTTAAACAACGTCTATCAACTGTACGTTGTAAGCTTTTATACTTTAGGCCCCTCCCCTTATGTCATCGCCCCTACTATTGGTTCAGCTGCTACCGCTCTTCACGGGAACTTTGTCTACCTTTTTCTGTTAGGCATTTTTCTAACGTCCGTCAATTTGTTTTAAGAATCTCCCGTTAATTTCTTCATTCTTGACTTATAATTTTTTGTAACCTTTTACATTTCGTCATTTTTTTAGTGTGTTATTCTTATTATTTTAATTTATTTTTGTTTATTGTTTAATATATAATAAAATATTTCTTCATTTGTAAAATCTACTTTTATATTCATTAATTTATTTTTATCTTGTTTTTTAACTTTTAGTATTTCTAGTTCTTCTATTAATTTTCTTTTTTGTGGATTGTTTTCTATTTTTATTATTTCCATATTTTCATTGGGATTTATGAATTTATGGCCTGATTCGTTGAAATGTCTTGCATATAGTGAGTTCGTTACTCTAACCCCTTCTCCTTTTGCGTGTTCATTCATTCTAATTTTAAATTTTCTTCCAGTTTCTCCCAGATATATCTTATTACATTCCCCACATTTTAATTTGTATACGCCGCTTTTTTCTGTTAATGGAATTTCTTCTGTTTTATCATTTTTTATATATTCGAATACATTTTTCGTTTTCTTTATTCCTATCTGTATTTCATATTTTTCGAAACATTTTTGTAACATTTTTGTTTGATATCCTATGTATGTTATTGCTCCTTTATATTTCTTTCCTTCATTTGTTTTTTCTTTTTTGTTATTTTCTATTTCTTTATTTTCCTCTATTTTCTTAACTATTCTATTAATTATTTTAGGGTTGTAATTATTATTTTTTGCTATTTGTTGTATTTTCTTTAATTCTTTTTGTTCAAGTTCTTCATTTTCTAGATAATTTATAGCTCTATAGCAAAATGAATTTAATGCTGCCATTTTATAATTGACTGGATGATATGATTCTTGTGGAATTATTAAATCTGAGTATGTTTCTTTCCTATATATATATCGAATTTAAGTTTGTTATCTTCAATTTTTATATTGATATCCAGGAAATTAATTTCTAATCCTCCAATTTCTTCTTGAAATTTTATTGTTTTTTCTATGTTATTTAGTTGTTCCGTAAATTTTTTAAATTCATTTACTTCACCTTCCCAAACTATTAGTATGTCATCTACATACCTGATCCATTTTTTAATTCTTCTTTCTTTATCTATATCTTTTAAAATTTTGATTTCAAAGCTATTCATGAATATCTCTGCCATTAATGGTGAAAGCGGTGATCCCATTGGTAATCCATTTTCTTGTATGTAAAATTTGTTATTAAATCTGAAGTAGTTCTGGCTTAGGCATAATTCTAATCCTTCTATTATTTCGTTTTTCCATTCTACATTACTTAATTTGTTTTTCTTTATTATTTCTACTGTTTTTGCTATTGGTATGTTGGTGTACATATCTTTTATATCTAATGACATTAATTTTGTCTTATTTGTTATGGTAATTTCTTTTAATCTTTCTATTACCTTTTTACTATTTTCTATGCTGTGGATTTCTTCTTTTTCATATGCCATTTTGATTCTTTTACTTATTTCTTTTGATATTTTGTATGTTGGCGAATTTATAAATGATACTATAGGTCTTAATGGCATTTCTTTTTTATGTAACTTAATTTGACATCTAAATTTTGGAGCTTCAGGATTATGTTCTATTTTTTGTTTCTTTTGCCATTCTGTTAGATATGTTGTCTTTTTTATCAATTTCTTTGTTTGTGCTTGAAATTTACTTGTGTAATCATATTTTATTTCTTTATATGGTCCTTTTTGTATAAATTGTTCTGCTTTTTCGATATAATCTCTTTTGTTCATTACCACTGCTGTGTTACCTTTATCGGCTTTTATAACTATCAAATTGTTCTCCGTGATTTTCTTTTTTAATTTTCTTATATTTCTTTTTATTTATGTTTCGTTTTTATTTCTTACATTTTTGTTTTTCTTACATATTTTTTCTACTATTTCTTTTACTTCACTTCTTAATTGTTTTTTAGTTTCTTCATTTTTTATTTTATCGATTATTTCTTCACATTCTATTATTGTATTTTCTTTATCTATGTTTGTTTTTGTTGCATATTTTAAACTTTTCCCTAATAATTTATGTTCATTTTCTGTAAACTTTGTTTCTGTTAAATTTAATACTTTTTCAGCAAATTTTATTTCTTTATCTTTTTCTTTATTTTTATTTCTTGTTCCTTCTATTAATTCCTTGAGTTTCTTATTTAATCTCTCTTCCATTTTTCTTATTTTCTTTTCTATGTATTTTTCACCAAACTCTTTTCTCATTTCTTCTATTTCTATATAATTGTAACTTGTATATAATTTTTGATGTAATTGATACATTTCTTTGTTATATTTATTTATTTTACTGTATAAGTTCTTAATTTCAAGTTTTATCCATATTTTTTCCGCCATGTTTTTCACTTGGTTTGCTACTTTGCTTTTGTTATTAATTTTAATTTTTGCGTATTTTGGAGTTATTTTATTAATTAAACACTGTTTATTAAACCAAATTTTCCCTAGCGTTTTTTTCAATTTTGCTTTAATTTTTAAATACTTAAAAAATTCCCTTACATTTTTATATTTATCTGCTTGCAATTCGCATGTTTTATTCTTCGTATTGTTTAAATTAGCAGCCATCCTTACTATTTCTTTTATGAATTTGCTAACTGCTATAATTTTTTTATTGTTTGACTAAGCTTTTCGTCATTACTGACATCTTCAGGTCTTAAACAAAGTCTATCAACTGTACGTTGTAAGCTTTTATGCTTTAGGCCCCTCCCCTTATGTCATCGCCCCTACTATTGGTTCAGCTGCTACCGCTCTTCACGGGAACTTTGTCTACCTTTTTCCGTTAGGCATTTTTCTAACGTCCGTCAATTTGTTTTAAGAATCTCCCGTTAATTTCTTCATTCTTGACTTATAATTTTTTGTAACCTTTTACATTTCATTATTTTTTTAGTGTGTTATTCTTATTATTTTAATTTATTTTTGTTTATTGTTTAATATATAATAAAATATTTCTTCATTTGTAAAATCTACTTTTATATTCATTAATTTATTTTTATCTTGTTTTTTAACTTTTAGTATTTCTAGTTCTTCTATTAATTTTCTTTTTTGTGGATTGTTTTCTATTTTTATTATTTCCATATTTTCATTGGGATTTATGAATTTATGGCCTGATTCGTTGAAATGTCTTGCATATAGTGAGTTCGTTACTCTAACCCCTTCTCCTTTTGCGTGTTCATTCATTCTAATTTTAAATTTTCTTCCAGTTTCTCCCAGATATATCTTATTACATTCCCCACATTTTAATTTGTATACGCCGCTTTTTTCTGTTAATGGAATTTCTTCTGTTTTATCATTTTTTATATATTCGAATACATTTTTCGTTTTCTTTATTCCTATCTGTATTTCATATTTTTCGAAACATTTTTGTAACATTTTTGTTTGATATCCTATGTATGTTATTGCTCCTTTATATTTCTTTCCTTCATTTGTTTTTTCTTTTTTGTTATTTTCTATTTCTTTATTTTCCTCTATTTTCTTAACTATTCTATTAATTATTTTAGGGTTGTAATTATTATTTTTTGCTATTTGTTGTATTTTCTTTTATTCTTTTTGTTCAAGTTCTTCATTTTCTAGATAATTTATAGCTCTATAGCAAAATGAATTTAATGCTGACATTTTATAATTGACTGGATGATATGATTCTTGTGGAATTATTAAATCTGAGTATGTTTCTTTCCTATATATATCGAATTTAAGTTTGTTATCTTCAGTTTTTATATTGATATCCAGGAAATTAATTTCTAATCCTCCAATTTCTTCTTGAAATTTTATTGTTTTTTCTATGTTATTTAGTTGTTCCGTAAATTTTTTAAATTCATTTACTTCACCTTCCCAAACTATTAGTATGTCATCTACATACCTGATCCATTTTTTAATTCTTCTTTCTTTATCTATATCTTTTAAAATTTTGATTTCAAAGCTATTCATGAATATCTCTGCCATTAATGGTGAAAGCGGTGATCCCATTGGTAATCCATTTTCTTGTATGTAAAATTTGTTATTAAATCTGAAGTAGTTCTGGCTTAGGCATAATTCTAATCCTTCTATTATTTCGTTTTTCCATTCTACATTACTTAATTTGTTTTTCTTTATTATTTCTACTGTTTTTGCTATTGGTATGTTGGTGTACATATCTTTTATATCTAATGACATTAATTTTGTCTTATTTGTTATGGTAATTTCTTTTAATCTTTCTATTACCTTTTTACTATTTTCTATGCTGTGGATTTCTTCTTTTTCATATGCCATTTTGATTCTTTTACTTATTTCTTTTGATATTTTGTATGTTGGCGAATTTATAAATGATACTATAGGTCTTAATGGCATTTCTTTTTTATGTAACTTAATTTGACATCTAAATTTTGGAGCTTCAGGATTATGTTCTATTTTTTGTTTCTTTTGCCATTCTGTTAGATATGTTGTCTTTTTTATCAATTTCTTTGTTTGTGCTTGAAATTTACTTGTGTAATCATATTTTATTTCTTTATATGGTCCTTTTTGTATAAATTGTTCTGCTTTTTCGATATAATCTCTTTTGTTCATTACCACTGCTGTGTTACCTTTATCGGCTTTTATAACTATCAAATTGTTCTCCGTGATTTTCTTTTTTAATTCTCTTATATTTCTTTTTATTTGTGTTTCGTTTTTATTTCTTACATTTTTGTTTTTCTTACATATTTTTTCTACTATTTCTTTTACTTCACTTCTTAATTGTTTTTTAGTTTCTTCATTTTTTATTTTATCGATTATTTCTTCACATTCTATTATTGTATTTTCTTTATCTATGTTTGTTTTTGTTGCATATTTTAAACTTTTCCCTAATAATTTATGTTCATTTTCTGTAAACTTTGTTTCTGTTAAATTTAATACTTTTTCAGCAAATTTTATTTCTTTATCTTTTTCTTTATTTTTATTTCTTGTTCCTTCTATTAATTCCTTGAGTTTCTTATTTAATCTCTCTTCCATTTTTCTTATTTTCTTTTCTATGTATTTTTCACCAAACTCTTTTCTCATTTCTTCTATTTCTATATAATTGTAACTTGTATATAATTTTTGATGTAATTGATACATTTCTTTGTTATATTTATTTATTTTACTGTATAAGTTCTTAATTTCAAGTTTTATCCATATTTTTTCCGCCATGTTTTTCACTTGGTTTGCTACTTTGCTTTTGTTATTAATTTTAATTTTTGCGTATTTTGGAGTTATTTTATTAATTAAACACTGTTTATTAAACCAAATTTTCCCTAGCGTTTTTTTCAATTTTGCTTTAATTTTTAAATACTTAAAAAATTCCCTTACATTTTTATATTTATCTGCTTGCAATTCGCATGTTTTATTCTTCGTATTGTTTAAATTAGCAGCCATCCTTACTATTTCTTTTATGAATTTGCTAACTGCTATAATTTTTTTATTGTTTGACTAAGCTTTTCGTCATTACTGACATCTTCAGGTCTTAAACAACGTCTATCAACTGTACGTTGTAAGCTTTTATACTTTAGGCCCCTCCCCTTATGTCATCGCCCCTACTATTGGTTCAGCTGCTACCGCTCTTCACGGGAACTTTGTCTACCTTTTTCCGTTAGGCATTTTTCTAACGTCCGTCAATTTGTTTTAAGAATCTCCCGTTAATTTCTTCATTCTTGACTTATAATTTTTTGTAACCTTTTACATTTCGTTATTTTTTTAGTGTGTTATTCTTATTATTTTAATTTATTTTTGTTTATTGTTTAATATATAATAAAATATTTCTTCATTTGTAAAATCTACTTTTATATTCATTAATTTATTTTTATCTTGTTTTTTAACTTTTAGTATTTCTAGTTCTTCTATTAATTTTCTTTTTTGTGGATTGTTTTCTATTTTTATTATTTCCATATTTTCATTGGGATTTATGAATTTATGGCCTGATTCGTTGAAATGTCTTGCATATAGTGAGTTCGTTACTCTAACCCCTTCTCCTTTTGCGTGTTCATTCATTCTAATTTTAAATTTTCTTCCAGTTTCTCCCAGATATATCTTATTACATTCCCCACATTTTAATTTGTATACGCCGCTTTTTTCTGTTAATGGAATTTCTTCTGTTTTATCATTTTTTATATATTCGAATACATTTTTCGTTTTCTTTATTCCTATCTGTATTTCATATTTTTCGAAACATTTTTGTAACATTTTTGTTTGATATCCTATGTATGTTATTGCTCCTTTATATTTCTTTCCTTCATTTGTTTTTTCTTTTTTGTTATTTTCTATTTCTTTATTTTCCTCTATTTTCTTAACTATTCTATTAATTATTTTAGGGTTGTAATTATTATTTTTTGCTATTTGTTGTATTTTCTTTAATTCTTTTTGTTCAAGTTCTTCATTTTCTAGATAATTTATAGCTCTATAGCAAAATGAATTTAATGCTGCCATTTTATAATTGACTGGATGATATGATTCTTGTGGAATTATTAAATCTGAGTATGTTTCTTTCCTATATATATCGAATTTAAGTTTGTTATATTCAATTTTTATATTGATATCCAGGAAATTAATTTCTAATCCTCCAATTTCTTCTTGAAATTTTATTGTTTTTTCTATGTTATTTAGTTGTTCCGTAAATTTTTTAAATTCATTTACTTCACCTTCCCAAACTATTAGTATGTCATCTACATACCTGATCCATTTTTTAATTCTTCTTTCTTTATCTATATCTTTTAAAATTTTGATTTCAAAGCTATTCATGAATATCTCTGCCATTAATGGTGAAAGCGGTGATCCCATTGGTAATCCATTTTCTTGTATGTAAAATTTGTTATTAAATCTGAAGTAGTTCTGGCTTAGGCATAATTCTAATCCTTCTATTATTTCGTTTTTCCATTCTACATTACTTAATTTGTTTTTCTTTATTATTTCTACTGTTTTTGCTATTGGTATGTTGGTGTACATATCTTTTATATCTAATGACATTAATTTTGTCTTATTTGTTATGGTAATTTCTTTAAATCTTTCTATTACCTTTTTACTATTTTCTATGCTGTGGATTTCTTCTTTTTCATATGCCATTTTGATTCTTTTACTTATTTCTTTTGATATTTTGTATGTTGGCGAATTTATAAATGATACTATAGGTCTTAATGGCATTTCTTTTTTATGTAACTTAATTTGACATCTAAATTTTGGAGCTTCAGGATTATGTTCTATTTTTTGTTTCTTTTGCCATTCTGTTAGATATGTTGTCTTTTTTATCAATTTCTTTGTTTGTGCTTGAAATTTACTTGTGTAATCATATTTTATTTCTTTATATGGTCCTTTTTGTATAAATTGTTCTGCTTTTTCGATATAATCTCTTTTGTTCATTACCACTGCTGTGTTACCTTTATCGGCTTTTATAACTATCAAATTGTTCTCCGTGATTTTCTTTTTTAATTCTCTTATATTTCTTTTTATTTATGTTTCGTTTTTATTTCTTACATTTTTGTTTTTCTTACATATTTTTTCTACTATTTCTTTTACTTCACTTCTTAATTGTTTTTTAGTTTCTTCATTTTTTATTTTATCGATTATTTCTTCACATTCTATTATTGTATTTTCTTTATCTATGTTTGTTTTTGTTGCATATTTTAAACTTTTCCCTAATAATTTATGTTCATTTTCTGTAAACTTTGTTTCTGTTAAATTTAATACTTTTTCAGCAAATTTTATTTCTTTATCTTTTTCTTTATTTTTATTTCTTGTTCCTTCTATTAATTCCTTGAGTTTCTTATTTAATCTCTCTTCCATTTTTCTTATTTTCTTTTCTATGTATTTTTCACCAAACTCTTTTCTCATTTCTTCTATTTCTATATAATTGTAACTTGTATATAATTTTTGATGTAATTGATACATTTCTTTGTTATATTTATTTATTTTACTGTATAAGTTCTTAATTTCAAGTTTTATCCATATTTTTTCCGCCATGTTTTTCACTTGGTTTGCTACTTTGCTTTTGTTATTAATTTTAATTTTTGCGTATTTTGGAGTTATTTTATTAATTAAACACTGTTTATTAAACCAAATTTTCCCTAGCGTTTTTTTCAATTTTGCTTTAATTTTTAAATACTTAAAAAATTCCCTTACATTTTTATATTTATCTGCTTGCAATTCGCATGTTTTATTCTTCGTATTGTTTAAATTAGCAGCCATCCTTACTATTTCTTTTATGAATTTGCTAACTGCTATAATTTTTTTATTGTTTGACTAAGCTTTTCGTCATTACTGACATCTTCAGGTCTTAAACAACGTCTATCAACTGTACGTTGTAAGCTTTTATGCTTTAGGCCCCTCCCCTTATGTCATCGCCCCTACTATTGGTTCAGCTGCTACCGCTCTTCACGGGAACTTTGTCTACCTTTTTCCGTTAGGCATTTTTCTAACGTCCGTCAATTTGTTTTAAGAATCTCCCGTTAATTTCTTCATTCTTGACTTATAATTTTTTGTAACCTTTTACATTTCATTATTTTTTTAGTGTGTTATTCTTATTATTTTAATTTATTTTTGTTTATTGTTTAATATATAATAAAATATTTCTTCATTTGTAAAATCTACTTTTATATTCATTAATTTATTTTTATCTTGTTTTTTAACTTTTAGTATTTCTAGTTCTTCTATTAATTTTCTTTTTTGTGGATTGTTTTCTATTTTTATTATTTCCATATTTTCATTGGGATTTATGAATTTATGGCCTGATTCGTTGAAATGTCTTGCATATAGTGAGTTCGTTACTCTAACCCCTTCTCCTTTTGCGTGTTCATTCATTCTAATTTTAAATTTTCTTCCAGTTTCTCCCAGATATATCTTATTACATTCCCCACATTTTAATTTGTATACGCCGCTTTTTTCTGTTAATGGAATTTCTTCTGTTTTATCATTTTTTATATATTCGAATACATTTTTCGTTTTCTTTATTCCTATCTGTATTTCATATTTTTCGAAACATTTTTGTAACATTTTTGTTTGATATCCTATGTATGTTATTGCTCCTTTATATTTCTTTCCTTCTTTGTTTTTTCTTTTTTGTTATTTTCTATTTCTTTATTTTCCTCTATTTTCTTAACTATTCTATTAATTATTTTAGGGTTGTAATTATTATTTTTTGCTATTTGTTGTATTTTCTTTTATTCTTTTTGTTCAAGTTCTTCATTTTCTAGATAATTTATAGCTCTATAGCAAAATGAATTTAATGCTGCCATTTTATAATTGACTGGATGATATGATTCTTGTGGAATTATTAAATCTGAGTATGTTTCTTTCCTATATATATCGAATTTAAGTTTGTTATCTTCAGTTTTTATATTGATATCCAGGAAATTAATTTCTAATCCTCCAATTTCTTCTTGAAATTTTATTGTTTTTTCTATGTTATTTAGTTGTTCCGTAAATTTTTTAAATTCATTTACTTCACCTTCCCAAACTATTAGTATGTCATCTACATACCTGATCCATTTTTTAATTCTTCTTTCTTTATCTATATCTTTTAAAATTTTGATTTCAAAGCTATTCATGAATATCTCTGCCATTAATGGTGAAAGCGGTGATCCCATTGGTAATCCATTTTCTTGTATGTAAAATTTGTTATTAAATCTGAAGTAGTTCTGGCTTAGGCATAATTCTAATCCTTCTATTATTTCGTTTTTCCATTCTACATTACTTAATTTGTTTTTCTTTATTATTTCTACTGTTTTTGCTATTGGTATGTTGGTGTACATATCTTTTATATCTAATGACATTAATTTTGTCTTATTTGTTATGGTAATTTCTTTTAATCTTTCTATTACCTTTTTACTATTTTCTATGCTGTGGATTTCTTCTTTTTCATATGCCATTTTGATTCTTTTACTTATTTCTTTTGATATTTTGTATGTTGGCGAATTTATAAATGATACTATAGGTCTTAATGGCATTTCTTTTTTATGTAACTTAATTTGACATCTAAATTTTGGAGCTTCAGGATTATGTTCTATTTTTTGTTTCTTTTGCCATTCTGTTAGATATGTTGTCTTTTTTATCAATTTCTTTGTTTGTGCTTGAAATTTACTTGTGTAATCATATTTTATTTCTTTATATGGTCCTTTTTGTATAAATTGTTCTGCTTTTTCGATATAATCTCTTTTGTTCATTACCACTGCTGTGTTACCTTTATCGGCTTTTATAACTATCAAATTGTTCTCCGTGATTTTCTTTTTTAATTCTCTTATATTTCTTTTTATTTGTGTTTCGTTTTTATTTCTTACATTTTTGTTTTTCTTACATATTTTTTCTACTATTTCTTTTACTTCACTTCTTAATTGTTTTTTAGTTTCTTCATTTTTTATTTTATCGATTATTTCTTCACATTCTATTATTGTATTTTCTTTATCTATGTTTGTTTTTGTTGCATATTTTAAAATTTTCCCTAATAATTTATGTTCATTTTCTGTAAACTTTGTTTCTGTTAAATTTAATACTTTTTCAGCAAATTTTATTTCTTTATCTTTTTCTTTATTTTTATTTCTTGTTCCTTCTATTAATTCCTTGAGTTTCTTATTTAATCTCTCTTCCATTTTTCTTATTTTCTTTTCTATGTATTTTTCACCAAACTCTTTTCTCATTTCTTCTATTTCTATATAATTGTAACTTGTATATAATTTTTGATGTAATTGATACATTTCTTTGTTATATTTATTTATTTTACTGTATAAGTTCTTAATTTCAAGTTTTATCCATATTTTTTCCGCCATGTTTTTCACTTGGTTTGCTACTTTGCTTTTGTTATTAATTTTAATTTTTGCGTATTTTGGAGTTATTTTATTAATTAAACACTGTTTATTAAACCAAATTTTCCCTAGCGTTTTTTTCAATTTTGCTTTAATTTTTAAATACTTAAAAAATTCCCTTACATTTTTATATTTATCTGCTTGCAATTCGCATGTTTTATTCTTCGTATTGTTTAAATTAGCAGCCATCCTTACTATTTCTTTTATGAATTTGCTAACTGCTATAATTTTTTTATTGTTTGACTAAGCTTTTCGTCATTACTGACATCTTCAGGTCTTAAACAACGTCTATCAACTGTACGTTGTAAGCTTTTATACTTTAGGCCCCTCCCCTTATGTCATCGCCCCTACTATTGGTTCAGCTGCTACCGCTCTTCACGGGAACTTTGTCTACCTTTTTCCGTTAGGCATTTTTCTAACGTCCGTCAATTTGTTTTAAGAATCTCCCGTTAATTTATTCATTCTTGACTTATAATTTTTTGTAACCTTTTACATTTCGTCATTTTTTTAGTGTGTTATTCTTATTATTTTAATTTATTTTTGTTTATTGTTTAATATATAATAAAATATTTCTTCATTTGTAAAATCTACTTTTATATTCATTAATTTATTTTTATCTTGTTTTTTAACTTTTAGTATTTCTAGTTCTTCTATTAATTTTCTTTTTTGTGGATTGTTTTCTATTTTTATTATTTCCATATTTTCATTGGGATTTATGAATTTATGGCCTGATTCGTTGAAATGTCTTGCATATAGTGAGTTCGTTACTCTAACCCCTTCTCCTTTTGCGTGTTCATTCATTCTAATTTTAAATTTTCTTCCAGTTTCTCCCAGATATATCTTATTACATTCCCCACATTTTAATTTGTATACGCCGCTTTTTTCTGTTAATGGAATTTCTTCTGTTTTATCATTTTTTATATATTCGAATACATTTTTCGTTTTCTTTATTCCTATCTGTATTTCATATTTTTCGAAACATTTTTGTAACATTTTTGTTTGATATCCTATGTATGTTATTGCTCCTTTATATTTCTTTCCTTCATTTGTTTTTTCTTTTTTGTTATTTTCTATTTCTTTATTTTCCTCTATTTTCTTAACTATTCTATTAATTATTTTAGGGTTGTAATTATTATTTTTTGCTATTTGTTGTATTTTCTTTAATTCTTTTTGTTCAAGTTCTTCATTTTCTAGATAATTTATAGCTCTATAGCAAAATGAATTTAATGCTGCCATTTTATAATTGACTGGATGATATGATTCTTGTGGAATTATTAAATCTGAGTATGTTTCTTTCCTATATATATCGAATTTAAGTTTGTTATCTTCAATTTTTATATTGATATCCAGGAAATTAATTTCTAATCCTCCAATTTCTTCTTGAAATTTTATTGTTTTTTCTATGTTATTTAGTTGTTCCGTAAATTTTTTAAATTCATTTACTTCACCTTCCCAAACTATTAGTATGTCATCTACATACCTGATCCATTTTTTAATTCTTCTTTCTTTATCTATATCTTTTAAAATTTTGATTTCAAAGCTATTCATGAATATCTCTGCCATTAATGGTGAAAGCGGTGATCCCATTGGTAATCCATTTTGTTGTATGTAAAATTTGTTATTAAATCTGAAGTAGTTCTGGCTTAGGCATAATTCTAATCCTTCTATTATTTCGTTTTTCCATTCTACATTACTTAATTTGTTTTTCTTTATTATTTCTACTGTTTTTGCTATTGGTATGTTGGTGTACATATCTTTTATATCTAATGACATTAATTTTGTCTTATTTGTTATGGTAATTTCTTTAAATCTTTCTATTACCTTTTTACTATTTTCTATGCTGTGGATTTCTTCTTTTTCATATGCCATTTTGATTCTTTTACTTATTTCTTTTGATATTTTGTATGTTGGCGAATTTATAAATGATACTATAGGTCTTAATGGCATTTCTTTTTTATGTAACTTAATTTGACATCTAAATTTTGGAGCTTCAGGATTATGTTCTATTTTTTGTTTCTTTTGCCATTCTGTTAGATATGTTGTCTTTTTTATCAATTTCTTTGTTTGTGCTTGAAATTTACTTGTGTAATCATATTTTATTTCTTTATATGGTCCTTTTTGTATAAATTGTTCTGCTTTTTCGATATAATCTCTTTTGTTCATTACCACTGCTGTGTTACCTTTATCGGCTTTTATAACTATCAAATTGTTCTCCGTGATTTTCTTTTTTAATTCTCTTATATTTCTTTTTATTTGTGTTTCGTTTTTATTTCTTACATTTTTGTTTTTCTTACATATTTTTTCTACTATTTCTTTTACTTCACTTCTTAATTGTTTTTTAGTTTCTTCATTTTTTATTTTATCGATTATTTCTTCACATTCTATTATTGTATTTTCTTTATCTATGTTTGTTTTTGTTGCATATTTTAAAATTTTCCCTAATAATTTATGTTCATTTTCTGTAAACTTTGTTTCTGTTAAATTTAATACTTTTTCAGCAAATTTTATTTCTTTATCTTTTTCTTTATTTTTATTTCTTGTTCCTTCTATTAATTCCTTGAGTTTCTTATTTAATCTCTCTTCCATTTTTCTTATTTTCTTTTCTATGTATTTTTCACCAAACTCTTTTCTCATTTCTTCTATTTCTATATAATTGTAACTTGTATATAATTTTTGATGTAATTGATACATTTCTTTGTTATATTTATTTATTTTACTGTATAAGTTCTTAATTTCAAGTTTTATCCATATTTTTTCCGCCATGTTTTTCACTTGGTTTGCTACTTTGCTTTTGTTATTAATTTTAATTTTTGCGTATTTTGGAGTTATTTTATTAATTAAACACTGTTTATTAAACCAAATTTTCCCTAGCGTTTTTTTCAATTTTGCTTTAATTTTTAAATACTTAAAAAATTCCCTTACATTTTTATATTTATCTGCTTGCAATTCGCATGTTTTATTCTTCGTATTGTTTAAATTAGCAGCCATCCTTACTATTTCTTTTATGAATTTGCTAACTGCTATAATTTTTTTATTGTTTGACTAAGCTTTTCGTCATTACTGACATCTTCAGGTCTTAAACAACGTCTATCAACTGTACGTTGTAAGCTTTTATACTTTAGGCCCCTCCCCTTATGTCATCGCCCCTACTATTGGTTCAGCTGCTACCGCTCTTCACGGGAACTTTGTCTACCTTTTTCCGTTAGGCATTTTTCTAACGTCCGTCAATTTGTTTTAAGAATCTCCCGTTAATTTATTCATTCTTGACTTATAATTTTTTGTAACCTTTTACATTTCGTCATTTTTTTAGTGTGTTATTCTTATTATTTTAATTTATTTTTGTTTATTGTTTAATATATAATAAAATATTTCTTCATTTGTAAAATCTACTTTTATATTCATTAATTTATTTTTATCTTGTTTTTTAACTTTTAGTATTTCTAGTTCTTCTATTAATTTTCTTTTTTGTGGATTGTTTTCTATTTTTATTATTTCCATATTTTCATTGGGATTTATGAATTTATGGCCTGATTCGTTGAAATGTCTTGCATATAGTGAGTTCGTTACTCTAACCCCTTCTCCTTTTGCGTGTTCATTCATTCTAATTTTAAATTTTCTTCCAGTTTCTCCCAGATATATCTTATTACATTCCCCACATTTTAATTTGTATACGCCGCTTTTTTCTGTTAATGGAATTTCTTCTGTTTTATCATTTTTTATATATTCGAATACATTTTTCGTTTTCTTTATTCCTATCTGTATTTCATATTTTTCGAAACATTTTTGTAACATTTTTGTTTGATATCCTATGTATGTTATTGCTCCTTTATATTTCTTTCCTTCATTTGTTTTTTCTTTTTTGTTATTTTCTATTTCTTTATTTTCCTCTATTTTCTTAACTATTCTATTAATTATTTTAGGGTTGTAATTATTATTTTTTGCTATTTGTTGTATTTTCTTTAATTCTTTTTGTTCAAGTTCTTCATTTTCTAGATAATTTATAGCTCTATAGCAAAATGAATTTAATGCTGCCATTTTATAATTGACTGGATGATATGATTCTTGTGGAATTATTAAATCTGAGTATGTTTCTTTCCTATATATATCGAATTTAAGTTTGTTATCTTCAATTTTTATATTGATATCCAGGAAATTAATTTCTAATCCTCCAATTTCTTCTTGAAATTTTATTGTTTTTTCTATGTTATTTAGTTGTTCCGTAAATTTTTTAAATTCATTTACTTCACCTTCCCAAACTATTAGTATGTCATCTACATACCTGATCCATTTTTTAATTCTTCTTTCTTTATCTATATCTTTTAAAATTTTGATTTCAAAGCTATTCATGAATATCTCTGCCATTAATGGTGAAAGCGGTGATCCCATTGGTAATCCATTTTCTTGTATGTAAAATTTGTTATTAAATCTGAAGTAGTTCTGGCTTAGGCATAATTCTAATCCTTCTATTATTTCGTTTTTCCATTCTACATTACTTAATTTGTTTTTCTTTATTATTTCTACTGTTTTTGCTATTGGTATGTTGGTGTACATATCTTTTATATCTAATGACATTAATTTTGTCTTATTTGTTATGGTAATTTCTTTAAATCTTTCTATTACCTTTTTACTATTTTCTATGCTGTGGATTTCTTCTTTTTCATATGCCATTTTGATTCTTTTACTTATTTCTTTTGATATTTTGTATTTTGGCAAATTTATAAATGATACTATAGGTCTTAATGGCATTTCTTTTTTATGTAACTTAATTTGACATCTAAATTTTGGAGCTTCAGGATTATGTTCTATTTTTTGTTTCTTTTGCCATTCTGTTAGATATGTTGTCTTTTTTATCAATTTCTTTGTTTGTGCTTGAAATTTACTTGTGTAATCATATTTTATTTCTTTATATGGTCCTTTTTGTATAAATTGTTCTGCTTTTTCGATATAATCTCTTTTGTTCATTACCACTGCTGTGTTACCTTTATCGGCTTTTATAACTATCAAATTGTTCTCCGTGATTTTCTTTTTTAATTCTCTTATATTTCTTTTTATTTGTGTTTCGTTTTTATTTCTTACATTTTTGTTTTTCTTACATATTTTTTCTACTATTTCTTTTACTTCACTTCTTAATTGTTTTTTAGTTTCTTCATTTTTTATTTTATCGATTATTTCTTCACATTCTATTATTGTATTTTCTTTATCTATGTTTGTTTTTGTTGCATATTTTAAACTTTTTCCTAATAATTTATGTTCATTTTCTGTAAACTTTGTTTCTGTTAAATTTAATACTTTTTCAGCAAATTTTATTTCTTTATCTTTTTCTTTATTTTTATTTCTTGTTCCTTCTATTAATTCCTTGAGTTTCTTATTTAATCTCTCTTCCATTTTTCTTATTTTCTTTTCTATGTATTTTTCACCAAACTCTTTTCTCATTTCTTCTATTTCTATATAATTGTAACTTGTATATAATTTTTGATGTAATTGATACATTTCTTTGTTATATTTATTTATTTTACTGTATAAGTTCTTAATTTCAAGTTTTATCCATATTTTTTCCGCCATGTTTTTCACTTGGTTTGCTACTTTGCTTTTGTTATTAATTTTAATTTTTGCGTATTTTGGAGTTATTTTATTAATTAAACACTGTTTATTAAACCAAATTTTCCCTAGCGTTTTTTTCAATTTTGCTTTAATTTTTAAATACTTAAAAAATTCCCTTACATTTTTATATTTATCTGCTTGCAATTCGCATGTTTTATTCTTCGTATTGTTTAAATTAGCAGCCATCCTTACTATTTCTTTTATGAATTTGCTAACTGCTATAATTTTTTTATTGTTTGACTAAGCTTTTCGTCATTACTGACATCTTCAGGTCTTAAACAACGTCTATCAACTGTACGTTGTAAGCTTTTATACTTTAGGCCCCTCCCCTTATGTCATCGCCCCTACTATTGGTTCAGCTGCTACCGCTCTTCACGGGAACTTTGTCTACCTTTTTCCGTTAGGCATTTTTCTAATGTCCGTCAATTTGTTTTAAGAATCTCCCGTTAATTTCTTCATTCTTGACTTATAATTTTTTGTAACCTTTTACATTTCGTCATTTTTTTAGTGTGTTATTCTTATTATTTTAATTTATTTTTGTTTATTGTTTAATATATAATAAAATATTTCTTCATTTGTAAAATCTACTTTTATATTCATTAATTTATTTTTATCTTGTTTTTTAACTTTTAGTATTTCTAGTTCTTCTATTTATTTTCTTTTTTGTGGATTGTTTTCTATTTTAATTATTTCCATATTTTCATTGGGATTTATGAATTTATGGCCTGATTCGTTGAAATGTCTTGCATATAGTGAGTTCGTTACTCTAACCCCTTCTCCTTTTGCGTGTTCATTCATTCTAATTTTAAATTTTCTTCCAGTTTCTCCCAGATATATCTTATTACATTCCCCACATTTTAATTTGTATACGCCGCTTTTTTCTGTTAATGGAATTTCTTCTGTTTTATCATTTTTTATATATTCGAATACATTTTTCGTTTTCTTTATTCCTATCTGTATTTCATATTTTTCGAAACATTTTTGTAACATTTTTGTTTGATATCCTATGTATGTTATTGCTCCTTTATATTTCTTTCCTTCATTTGTTTTTTCTTTTTTGTTATTTTCTATTTCTTTATTTTCCTCTATTTTCTTAACTATTCTATTAATTATTTTAGGGTTGTAATTATTATTTTTTGCTATTTGTTGTATTTTCTTTAATTCTTTTTGTTCAAGTTCTTCATTTTCTAGATAATTTATAGCTCTATAGCAAAATGAATTTAATGCTGCCATTTTATAATTGACTGGATGATATGATTCTTGTGGAATTATTAAATCTGAGTATGTTTCTTTCCTATATATATCGAATTTAAGTTTGTTATCTTCAATTTTTATATTGATATCCAGGAAATTAATTTCTAATCCTCCAATTTCTTCTTGAAATTTTATTGTTTTTTCTATGTTATTTAGTTGTTCCGTAAATTTTTTAAATTCATTTACTTCACCTTCCCAAACTATTAGTATGTCATCTACATACCTGATCCATTTTTTAATTCTTCTTTCTTTATCTATATCTTTTAAAATTTTGATTTCAAAGCTATTCATGAATATCTCTGCCATTAATGGTGAAAGCGGTGATCCCATTGGTAATCCATTTTCTTGTATGTAAAATTTGTTATTAAATCTGAAGTAGTTCTGGCTTAGGCATAATTCTAATCCTTCTATTATTTCGTTTTTCCATTCTACATTACTTAATTTGTTTTTCTTTATTATTTCTACTGTTTTTGCTATTGGTATGTTGGTGTACATATCTTTTATATCTAATGACATTAATTTTGTCTTATTTGTTATGGTAATTTCTTTTAATCTTTCTATTACCTTTTTACTATTTTCTATGCTGTGGATTTCTTCTTTTTCATATGCCATTTTGATTCTTTTACTTATTTCTTTTGATATTTTGTATGTTGGCGAATTTATAAATGATACTATAGGTCTTAGTGGCATTTCTTTTTTATGTAACTTAATTTGACATCTAAATTTTGGAGCTTCAGGATTATGTTCTATTTTTTGTTTCTTTTGCCATTCTGTTAGATATGTTGTCTTTTTTATCAATTTCTTTGTTTGTGCTTGAAATTTACTTGTGTAATCATATTTTATTTCTTTATATGGTCCTTTTTGTATAAATTGTTCTGCTTTTTCGATATAATCTCTTTTGTTCATTACCACTGCTGTGTTACCTTTATCGGCTTTTATAACTATCAAATTGTTCTCCGTGATTTTCTTTTTTAATTCTCTTATATTTCTTTTTATTTGTGTTTCGTTTTTATTTCTTACATTTTTGTTTTTCTTACATATTTTTTCTACTATTTCTTTTACTTCACTTCTTAATTGTTTTTTAGTTTCTTCATTTTTTATTTTATCGATTATTTCTTCACATTCTATTATTGTATTTTCTTTATCAATGTTTGTTTTTGTTGCATATTTTAAACTTTTCCCTAATAATTTATGTTCATTTTCTGTAAACTTTGTTTCTGTTAAATTTAATACTTTTTCAGCAAATTTTATTTCTTTATCTTTTTCTTTATTTTTATTTCTTGTTCCTTCTATTAATTCCTTGAGTTTCTTATTTAATCTCTCTTCCATTTTTCTTATTTTCTTTTCTATGTATTTTTCACCAAACTCTTTTCTCATTTCTTCTATTTCTATATAATTGTAACTTGTATATAATTTTTGATGTAATTGATACATTTCTTTGTTATATTTATTTATTTTACTGTATAAGTTCTTAATTTCAAGTTTTATCCATATTTTTTCCGCCATGTTTTTCACTTGGTTTGCTACTTTGCTTTTGTTATTAATTTTAATTTTTGCGTATTTTGGAGTTATTTTATTAATTAAACACTGTTTATTAAACCAAATTTTCCCTAGCGTTTTTTTCAATTTTGCTTTAATTTTTAAATACTTAAAAAATTCCCTTACATTTTTATATTTATCTGCTTGCAATTCGCATGTTTTATTCTTCGTATTGTTTAAATTAGCAGCCATCCTTACTATTTCTTTTATGAATTTGCTAACTGCTATAATTTTTTTATTGTTTGACTAAGCTTTTCGTCATTACTGACATCTTCAGGTCTTAAACAACGTCTATCAACTGTACGTTGTAAGCTTTTATACTTTAGGCCCCTCCCCTTATGTCATCGCCCCTACTATTGGTTCAGCTGCTACCGCTCTTCACGGGAACTTTGTCTACCTTTTTCCGTTAGGCATTTTTCTAACGTCCGTCAATTTGTTTTAAGAATCTCCCGTTAATTTATTCATTCTTGACTTATAATTTTTTGTAACCTTTTACATTTCGTCATTTTTTTAGTGTGTTATTCTTATTATTTTAATTTATTTTTGTTTATTGTTTAATATATAATAAAATATTTCTTCATTTGTAAAATCTACTTTTATATTCATTAATTTATTTTTATCTTGTTTTTTAACTTTTAGTATTTCTAGTTCTTCTATTAATTTTCTTTTTTGTGGATTGTTTTCTATTTTTATTATTTCCATATTTTCATTGGGATTTATGAATTTATGGCCTGATTCGTTGAAATGTCTTGCATATAGTGAGTTCGTTACTCTAACCCCTTCTCCTTTTGCGTGTTCATTCATTCTAATTTTAAATTTTCTTCCAGTTTCTCCCAGATATATCTTATTACATTCCCCACATTTTAATTTGTATACGCCGCTTTTTTCTGTTAATGGAATTTCTTCTGTTTTATCATTTTTTATATATTCGAATACATTTTTCGTTTTCTTTATTCCTATCTGTATTTCATATTTTTCGAAACATTTTTGTAACATTTTTGTTTGATATCCTATGTATGTTATTGCTCCTTTATATTTCTTTCCTTCATTTGTTTTTTCTTTTTTGTTATTTTCTATTTCTTTATTTTCCTCTATTTTCTTAACTATTCTATTAATTATTTTAGGGTTGTAATTATTATTTTTTGCTATTTGTTGTATTTTCTTTAATTCTTTTTGTTCAAGTTCTTCATTTTCTAGATAATTTATAGCTCTATAGCAAAATGAATTTAATGCTGCCATTTTATAATTGACTGGATGATATGATTCTTGTGGAATTATTAAATCTGAGTATGTTTCTTTCCTATATATATCGAATTTAAGTTTGTTATCTTCAATTTTTATATTGATATCCAGGAAATTAATTTCTAATCCTCCAATTTCTTCTTGAAATTTTATTGTTTTTTCTATGTTATTTAGTTGTTCCGTAAATTTTTTAAATTCATTTACTTCACCTTCCCAAACTATTAGTATGTCATCTACATACCTGATCCATTTTTTAATTCTTCTTTCTTTATCTATATCTTTTAAAATTTTGATTTCAAAGCTATTCATGAATATCTCTGCCATTAATGGTGAAAGCGGTGATCCCATTGGTAATCCATTTTCTTGTATGTAAAATTTGTTATTAAATCTGAAGTAGTTCTGGCTTAGGCATAATTCTAATCCTTCTATTATTTCGTTTTTCCATTCTACATTACTTAATTTGTTTTTCTTTATTATTTCTACTGTTTTTGCTATTGGTATGTTGGTGTACATATCTTTTATATCTAATGACATTAATTTTGTCTTATTTGTTATGGTAATTTCTTTTAATCTTTCTATTACCTTTTTACTATTTTCTATGCTGTGGATTTCTTCTTTTTCATATGCCATTTTGATTCTTTTACTTATTTCTTTTGATATTTTGTATGTTGGCGAATTTATAAATGATACTATAGGTCTTAGTGGCATTTCTTTTTTATGTAACTTAATTTGACATCTAAATTTTGGAGCTTCAGGATTATGTTCTATTTTTTGTTTCTTTTGCCATTCTGTTAGATATGTTGTCTTTTTTATCAATTTCTTTGTTTGTGCTTGAAATTTACTTGTGTAATCATATTTTATTTCTTTATATGGTCCTTTTTGTATAAATTGTTCTGCTTTTTCGATATAATCTCTTTTGTTCATTACCACTGCTGTGTTACCTTTATCGGCTTTTATAACTATCAAATTGTTCTCCGTGATTTTCTTTTTTAATTCTCTTATATTTCTTTTTATTTGTGTTTCGTTTTTATTTCTTACATTTTTGTTTTTCTTACATATTTTTTCTACTATTTCTTTTACTTCACTTCTTAATTGTTTTTTAGTTTCTTCATTTTTTATTTTATCGATTATTTCTTCACATTCTATTATTGTATTTTCTTTATCAATGTTTGTTTTTGTTGCATATTTTAAACTTTTCCCTAATAATTTATGTTCATTTTCTGTAAACTTTGTTTCTGTTAAATTTAATACTTTTTCAGCAAATTTTATTTCTTTATCTTTTTCTTTATTTTTATTTCTTGTTCCTTCTATTAATTCCTTGAGTTTCTTATTTAATCTCTCTTCCATTTTTCTTATTTTCTTTTCTATGTATTTTTCACCAAACTCTTTTCTCATTTCTTCTATTTCTATATAATTGTAACTTGTATATAATTTTTGATGTAATTGATACATTTCTTTGTTATATTTATTTATTTTACTGTATAAGTTCTTAATTTCAAGTTTTATCCATATTTTTTCCGCCATGTTTTTCACTTGGTTTGCTACTTTGCTTTTGTTATTAATTTTAATTTTTGCGTATTTTGGAGTTATTTTATTAATTAAACACTGTTTATTAAACCAAATTTTCCCTAGCGTTTTTTTCAATTTTGCTTTAATTTTTAAATACTTAAAAAATTCCCTTACATTTTTATATTTATCTGCTTGCAATTCGCATGTTTTATTCTTCGTATTGTTTAAATTAGCAGCCATCCTTACTATTTCTTTTATGAATTTGCTAACTGCTATAATTTTTTTATTGTTTGACTAAGCTTTTCGTCATTACTGACATCTTCAGGTCTTAAACAACGTCTATCAACTGTACGTTGTAAGCTTTTATACTTTAGGCCCCTCCCCTTATGTCATCGCCCCTACTATTGGTTCAGCTGCTACCGCTCTTCACGGGAACTTTGTCTACCTTTTTCCGTTAGGCATTTTTCTAACGTCCGTCAATTTGTTTTAAGAATCTCCCGTTAATTTATTCATTCTTGACTTATAATTTTTTGTAACCTTTTACATTTCGTCATTTTTTTAGTGTGTTATTCTTATTATTTTAATTTATTTTTGTTTATTGTTTAATATATAATAAAATATTTCTTCATTTGTAAAATCTACTTTTATATTCATTAATTTATTTTTATCTTGTTTTTTAACTTTTAGTATTTCTAGTTCTTCTATTAATTTTCTTTTTTGTGGATTGTTTTCTATTTTTATTATTTCCATATTTTCATTGGGATTTATGAATTTATGGCCTGATTCGTTGAAATGTCTTGCATATAGTGAGTTCGTTACTCTAACCCCTTCTCCTTTTGCGTGTTCATTCATTCTAATTTTAAATTTTCTTCCAGTTTCTCCCAGATATATCTTATTACATTCCCCACATTTTAATTTGTATACGCCGCTTTTTTCTGTTAATGGAATTTCTTCTGTTTTATCATTTTTTATATATTCGAATACATTTTTCGTTTTCTTTATTCCTATCTGTATTTCATATTTTTCGAAACATTTTTGTAACATTTTTGTTTGATATCCTATGTATGTTATTGCTCCTTTATATTTCTTTCCTTCATTTGTTTTTTCTTTTTTGTTATTTTCTATTTCTTTATTTTCCTCTATTTTCTTAACTATTCTATTAATTATTTTAGGGTTGTAATTATTATTTTTTGCTATTTGTTGTATTTTCTTTAATTCTTTTTGTTCAAGTTCTTCATTTTCTAGATAATTTATAGCTCTATAGCAAAATGAATTTAATGCTGCCATTTTATAATTGACTGGATGATATGATTCTTGTGGAATTATTAAATCTGAGTATGTTTCTTTCCTATATATATCGAATTTAAGTTTGTTATCTTCAATTTTTATATTGATATCCAGGAAATTAATTTCTAATCCTCCAATTTCTTCTTGAAATTTTATTGTTTTTTCTATGTTATTTAGTTGTTCCGTAAATTTTTTAAATTCATTTACTTCACCTTCCCAAACTATTAGTATGTCATCTACATACCTGATCCATTTTTTAATTCTTCTTTCTTTATCTATATCTTTTAAAATTTTGATTTCAAAGCTATTCATGAATATCTCTGCCATTAATGGTGAAAGCGGTGATCCCATTGGTAATCCATTTTCTTGTATGTAAAATTTGTTATTAAATCTGAAGTAGTTCTGGCTTAGGCATAATTCTAATCCTTCTATTATTTCGTTTTTCCATTCTACATTACTTAATTTGTTTTTCTTTATTATTTCTACTGTTTTTGCTATTGGTATGTTGGTGTACATATCTTTTATATCTAATGACATTAATTTTGTCTTATTTGTTATGGTAATTTCTTTTAATCTTTCTATTACCTTTTTACTATTTTCTATGCTGTGGATTTCTTCTTTTTCATATGCCATTTTGATTCTTTTACTTATTTCTTTTGATATTTTGTATGTTGGCGAATTTATAAATGATACTATAGGTCTTAGTGGCATTTCTTTTTTATGTAACTTAATTTGACATCTAAATTTTGGAGCTTCAGGATTATGTTCTATTTTTTGTTTCTTTTGCCATTCTGTTAGATATGTTGTCTTTTTTATCAATTTCTTTGTTTGTGCTTGAAATTTACTTGTGTAATCATATTTTATTTCTTTATATGGTCCTTTTTGTATAAATTGTTCTGCTTTTTCGATATAATCTCTTTTGTTCATTACCACTGCTGTGTTACCTTTATCGGCTTTTATAACTATCAAATTGTTCTCCGTGATTTTCTTTTTTAATTCTCTTATATTTCTTTTTATTTGTGTTTCGTTTTTATTTCTTACATTTTTGTTTTTCTTACATATTTTTTCTACTATTTCTTTTACTTCACTTCTTAATTGTTTTTTAGTTTCTTCATTTTTTATTTTATCGATTATTTCTTCACATTCTATTATTGTATTTTCTTTATCAATGTTTGTTTTTGTTGCATATTTTAAACTTTTCCCTAATAATTTATGTTCATTTTCTGTAAACTTTGTTTCTGTTAAATTTAATACTTTTTCAGCAAATTTTATTTCTTTATCTTTTTCTTTATTTTTATTTCTTGTTCCTTCTATTAATTCCTTGAGTTTCTTATTTAATCTCTCTTCCATTTTTCTTATTTTCTTTTCTATGTATTTTTCACCAAACTCTTTTCTCATTTCTTCTATTTCTATATAATTGTAACTTGTATATAATTTTTGATGTAATTGATACATTTCTTTGTTATATTTATTTATTTTACTGTATAAGTTCTTAATTTCAAGTTTTATCCATATTTTTTCCGCCATGTTTTTCACTTGGTTTGCTACTTTGCTTTTGTTATTAATTTTAATTTTTGCGTATTTTGGAGTTATTTTATTAATTAAACACTGTTTATTAAACCAAATTTTCCCTAGCGTTTTTTTCAATTTTGCTTTAATTTTTAAATACTTAAAAAATTCCCTTACATTTTTATATTTATCTGCTTGCAATTCGCATGTTTTATTCTTCGTATTGTTTAAATTAGCAGCCATCCTTACTATTTCTTTTATGAATTTGCTAACTGCTATAATTTTTTTATTGTTTGACTAAGCTTTTCGTCATTACTGACATCTTCAGGTCTTAAACAACGTCTATCAACTGTACGTTGTAAGCTTTTATACTTTAGGCCCCTCCCCTTATGTCATCGCCCCTACTATTGGTTCAGCTGCTACCGCTCTTCACGGGAACTTTGTCTACCTTTTTCCGTTAGGCATTTTTCTAACGTCCGTCAATTTGTTTTAAGAATCTCCCGTTAATTTATTCATTCTTGACTTATAATTTTTTGTAACCTTTTACATTTCGTCATTTTTTTAGTGTGTTATTCTTATTATTTTAATTTATTTTTGTTTATTGTTTAATATATAATAAAATATTTCTTCATTTGTAAAATCTACTTTTATATTCATTAATTTATTTTTATCTTGTTTTTTAACTTTTAGTATTTCTAGTTCTTCTATTAATTTTCTTTTTTGTGGATTGTTTTCTATTTTTATTATTTCCATATTTTCATTGGGATTTATGAATTTATGGCCTGATTCGTTGAAATGTCTTGCATATAGTGAGTTCGTTACTCTAACCCCTTCTCCTTTTGCGTGTTCATTCATTCTAATTTTAAATTTTCTTCCAGTTTCTCCCAGATATATCTTATTACATTCCCCACATTTTAATTTGTTTACGCCGCTTTTTTCTGTTAATGGAATTTCTTCTGTTTTATCATTTTTTATATATTCGAATACATTTTTCGTTTTCTTTATTCCTATCTGTATTTCATATTTTTCGAAACATTTTTGTAACATTTTTGTTTGATATCCTATGTATGTTATTGCTCCTTTATATTTCTTTCCTTCATTTGTTTTTTCTTTTTTGTTATTTTCTATTTCTTTATTTTCCTCTATTTTCTTAACTATTCTATTAATTATTTTAGGGTTGTAATTATTATTTTTTGCTATTTGTTGTATTTTCTTTAATTCTTTTTGTTCAAGTTCTTCATTTTCTAGATAATTTATAGCTCTATAGCAAAATGAATTTAATGCTGCCATTTTATAATTGACTGGATGATATGATTCTTGTGGAATTATTAAATCTGAGTATGTTTCTTTCCTATATATATCGAATTTAAGTTTGTTATCTTCAATTTTTATATTGATATCCAGGAAATTAATTTCTAATCCTCCAATTTCTTCTTGAAATTTTATTGTTTTTTCTATGTTATTTAGTTGTTCCGTAAATTTTTTAAATTCATTTACTTCACCTTCCCAAACTATTAGTATGTCATCTACATACCTGATCCATTTTTTAATTCTTCTTTCTTTATCTATATCTTTTAAAATTTTGATTTCAAAGCTATTCATGAATATCTCTGCCATTAATGGTGAAAGCGGTGATCCCATTGGTAATCCATTTTCTTGTATGTAAAATTTGTTATTAAATCTGAAGTAGTTCTGGCTTAGGCATAATTCTAATCCTTCTATTATTTCGTTTTTCCATTCTACATTACTTAATTTGTTTTTCTTTATTATTTCTACTGTTTTTGCTATTGGTATGTTGGTGTACATATCTTTTATATCTAATGACATTAATTTTGTCTTATTTGTTATGGTAATTTCTTTAAATCTTTCTATTACCTTTTTACTATTTTCTATGCTGTGGATTTCTTCTTTTTCATATGCCATTTTGATTCTTTTACTTATTTCTTTTGATATTTTGTATTTTGGCAAATTTATAAATGATACTATAGGTCTTAATGGCATTTCTTTTTTATGTAACTTAATTTGACATCTAAATTTTGGAGCTTCAGGATTATGTTCTATTTTTTGTTTCTTTTGCCATTCTGTTAGATATGTTGTCTTTTTTATCAATTTCTTTGTTTGTGCTTGAAATTTACTTGTGTAATCATATTTTATTTCTTTATATGGTCCTTTTTGTATAAATTGTTCTGCTTTTTCGATATAATCTCTTTTGTTCATTACCACTGCTGTGTTACCTTTATCGGCTTTTATAACTATCAAATTGTTCTCCGTGATTTTCTTTTTTAATTCTCTTATATTTCTTTTTATTTGTGTTTCGTTTTTATTTCTTACATTTTTGTTTTTCTTACATATTTTTTCTACTATTTCTTTTACTTCACTTCTTAATTGTTTTTTAGTTTCTTCATTTTTTATTTTATCGATTATTTCTTCACATTCTATTATTGTATTTTCTTTATCTATGTTTGTTTTTGTTGCATATTTTAAACTTTTTCCTAATAATTTATGTTCATTTTCTGTAAACTTTGTTTCTGTTAAATTTAATACTTTTTCAGCAAATTTTATTTCTTTATCTTTTTCTTTATTTTTATTTCTTGTTCCTTCTATTAATTCCTTGAGTTTCTTATTTAATCTCTCTTCCATTTTTCTTATTTTCTTTTCTATGTATTTTTCACCAAACTCTTTTCTCATTTCTTCTATTTCTATATAATTGTAACTTGTATATAATTTTTGATGTAATTGATACATTTCTTTGTTATATTTATTTATTTTACTGTATAAGTTCTTAATTTCAAGTTTTATCCATATTTTTTCCGCCATGTTTTTCACTTGGTTTGCTACTTTGCTTTTGTTATTAATTTTAATTTTTGCGTATTTTGGAGTTATTTTATTAATTAAACACTGTTTATTAAACCAAATTTTCCCTAGCGTTTTTTTCAATTTTGCTTTAATTTTTAAATACTTAAAAAATTCCCTTACATTTTTATATTTATCTGCTTGCAATTCGCATGTTTTATTCTTCGTATTGTTTAAATTAGCAGCCATCCTTACTATTTCTTTTATGAATTTGCTAACTGCTATAATTTTTTTATTGTTTGACTAAGCTTTTCGTCATTACTGACATCTTCAGGTCTTAAACAACGTCTATCAACTGTACGTTGTAAGCTTTTATACTTTAGGCCCCTCCCCTTATGTCATCGCCCCTACTATTGGTTCAGCTGCTACCGCTCTTCACGGGAACTTTGTCTACCTTTTTCCGTTAGGCATTTTTCTAATGTCCGTCAATTTGTTTTAAGAATCTCCCGTTAATTTCTTCATTCTTGACTTATAATTTTTTGTAACCTTTTACATTTCGTCATTTTTTTAGTGTGTTATTCTTATTATTTTAATTTATTTTTGTTTATTGTTTAATATATAATAAAATATTTCTTCATTTGTAAAATCTACTTTTATATTCATTAATTTATTTTTATCTTGTTTTTTAACTTTTAGTATTTCTAGTTCTTCTATTTATTTTCTTTTTTGTGGATTGTTTTCTATTTTAATTATTTCCATATTTTCATTGGGATTTATGAATTTATGGCCTGATTCGTTGAAATGTCTTGCATATAGTGAGTTCGTTACTCTAACCCCTTCTCCTTTTGCGTGTTCATTCATTCTAATTTTAAATTTTCTTCCAGTTTCTCCCAGATATATCTTATTACATTCCCCACATTTTAATTTGTATACGCCGCTTTTTTCTGTTAATGGAATTTCTTCTGTTTTATCATTTTTTATATATTCGAATACATTTTTCGTTTTCTTTATTCCTATCTGTATTTCATATTTTTCGAAACATTTTTGTAACATTTTTGTTTGATATCCTATGTATGTTATTGCTCCTTTATATTTCTTTCCTTCATTTGTTTTTTCTTTTTTGTTATTTTCTATTTCTTTATTTTCCTCTATTTTCTTAACTATTCTATTAATTATTTTAGGGTTGTAATTATTATTTTTTGCTATTTGTTGTATTTTCTTTAATTCTTTTTGTTCAAGTTCTTCATTTTCTAGATAATTTATAGCTCTATAGCAAAATGAATTTAATGCTGCCATTTTATAATTGACTGGATGATATGATTCTTGTGGAATTATTAAATCTGAGTATGTTTCTTTCCTATATATATCGAATTTAAGTTTGTTATCTTCAATTTTTATATTGATATCCAGGAAATTAATTTCTAATCCTCCAATTTCTTCTTGAAATTTTATTGTTTTTTCTATGTTATTTAGTTGTTCCGTAAATTTTTTAAATTCATTTACTTCACCTTCCCAAACTATTAGTATGTCATCTACATACCTGATCCATTTTTTAATTCTTCTTTCTTTATCTATATCTTTTAAAATTTTGATTTCAAAGCTATTCATGAATATCTCTGCCATTAATGGTGAAAGCGGTGATCCCATTGGTAATCCATTTTCTTGTATGTAAAATTTGTTATTAAATCTGAAGTAGTTCTGGCTTAGGCATAATTCTAATCCTTCTATTATTTCGTTTTTCCATTCTACATTACTTAATTTGTTTTTCTTTATTATTTCTACTGTTTTTGCTATTGGTATGTTGGTGTACATATCTTTTATATCTAATGACATTAATTTTGTCTTATTTGTTATGGTAATTTCTTTTAATCTTTCTATTACCTTTTTACTATTTTCTATGCTGTGGATTTCTTCTTTTTCATATGCCATTTTGATTCTTTTACTTATTTCTTTTGATATTTTGTATGTTGGCGAATTTATAAATGATACTATAGGTCTTAGTGGCATTTCTTTTTTATGTAACTTAATTTGACATCTAAATTTTGGAGCTTCAGGATTATGTTCTATTTTTTGTTTCTTTTGCCATTCTGTTAGATATGTTGTCTTTTTTATCAATTTCTTTGTTTGTGCTTGAAATTTACTTGTGTAATCATATTTTATTTCTTTATATGGTCCTTTTTGTATAAATTGTTCTGCTTTTTCGATATAATCTCTTTTGTTCATTACCACTGCTGTGTTACCTTTATCGGCTTTTATAACTATCAAATTGTTCTCCGTGATTTTCTTTTTTAATTCTCTTATATTTCTTTTTATTTGTGTTTCGTTTTTATTTCTTACATTTTTGTTTTTCTTACATATTTTTTCTACTATTTCTTTTACTTCACTTCTTAATTGTTTTTTAGTTTCTTCATTTTTTATTTTATCGATTATTTCTTCACATTCTATTATTGTATTTTCTTTATCAATGTTTGTTTTTGTTGCATATTTTAAACTTTTCCCTAATAATTTATGTTCATTTTCTGTAAACTTTGTTTCTGTTAAATTTAATACTTTTTCAGCAAATTTTATTTCTTTATCTTTTTCTTTATTTTTATTTCTTGTTCCTTCTATTAATTCCTTGAGTTTCTTATTTAATCTCTCTTCCATTTTTCTTATTTTCTTTTCTATGTATTTTTCACCAAACTCTTTTCTCATTTCTTCTATTTCTATATAATTGTAACTTGTATATAATTTTTGATGTAATTGATACATTTCTTTGTTATATTTATTTATTTTACTGTATAAGTTCTTAATTTCAAGTTTTATCCATATTTTTTCCGCCATGTTTTTCACTTGGTTTGCTACTTTGCTTTTGTTATTAATTTTAATTTTTGCGTATTTTGGAGTTATTTTATTAATTAAACACTGTTTATTAAACCAAATTTTCCCTAGCGTTTTTTTCAATTTTGCTTTAATTTTTAAATACTTAAAAAATTCCCTTACATTTTTATATTTATCTGCTTGCAATTCGCATGTTTTATTCTTCGTATTGTTTAAATTAGCAGCCATCCTTACTATTTCTTTTATGAATTTGCTAACTGCTATAATTTTTTTATTGTTTGACTAAGCTTTTCGTCATTACTGACATCTTCAGGTCTTAAACAACGTCTATCAACTGTACGTTGTAAGCTTTTATGCTTTAGGCCCCTCCCCTTATGTCATCGCCCCTACTATTGGTTCAGCTGCTACCGCTCTTCACGGGAACTTTGTCTACCTTTTTCCGTTAGGCATTTTTCTAACGTCCGTCAATTTGTTTTAAGAATCTCCCGTTAATTTCTTCATTCTTGACTTATAATTTTTTGTAACCTTTTACATTTCATTATTTTTTTAGTGTGTTATTCTTATTATTTTAATTTATTTTTGTTTATTGTTTAATATATAATAAAATATTTCTTCATTTGTAAAATCTACTTTTATATTCATTAATTTATTTTTATCTTGTTTTTTAACTTTTAGTATTTCTAGTTCTTCTATTAATTTTCTTTTTTGTGGATTGTTTTCTATTTTTATTATTTCCATATTTTCATTGGGATTTATGAATTTATGGCCTGATTCGTTGAAATGTCTTGCATATAGTGAGTTCGTTACTCTAACCCCTTCTCCTTTTGCGTGTTCATTCATTCTAATTTTAAATTTTCTTCCAGTTTCTCCCAGATATATCTTATTACATTCCCCACATTTTAATTTGTATACGCCGCTTTTTTCTGTTAATGGAATTTCTTCTGTTTTATCATTTTTTATATATTCGAATACATTTTTCGTTTTCTTTATTCCTATCTGTATTTCATATTTTTCGAAACATTTTTGTAACATTTTTGTTTGATATCCTATGTATATTATTGCTCCTTTATATTTCTTTCCTTCATTTGTTTTTTCTTTTTTGTTATTTTCTATTTCTTTATTTTCCTCTATTTTCTTAACTATTCTATTAATTATTTTAGGGTTGTAATTATTATTTTTTGCTATTTGTTGTATTTTCTTTAATTCTTTTTGTTCAAGTTCTTCATTTTCTAGATAATTTATAGCTCTATAGCAAAATGAATTTAATGCTGCCATTTTATAATTGACTGGATGATATGATTCTTGTGGAATTATTAAATCTGAGTATGTTTCTTTCCTATATATATCGAATTTAAGTTTGTTATCTTCAATTTTTATATTGATATCCAGGAAATTAATTTCTAATCCTCCAATTTCTTCTTGAAATTTTATTGTTTTTTCTATGTTATTTAGTTGTTCCGTAAATTTTTTAAATTCATTTACTTCACCTTCCCAAACTATTAGTATGTCATCTACATACCTGATCCATTTTTTAATTCTTCTTTCTTTATCTATATCTTTTAAAATTTTGATTTCAAAGCTATTCATGAATATCTCTGCCATTAATGGTGAAAGCGGTGATCCCATTGGTAATCCATTTTCTTGTATGTAAAATTTGTTATTAAATCTGAAGTAGTTCTGGCTTAGGCATAATTCTAATCCTTCTATTATTTCGTTTTTCCATTCTACATTACTTAATTTGTTTTTCTTTATTATTTCTACTGTTTTTGCTATTGGTATGTTGGTGTACATATCTTTTATATCTAATGACATTAATTTTGTCTTATTTGTTATGGTAATTTCTTTTAATCTTTCTATTACCTTTTTACTATTTTCTATGCTGTGGATTTCTTCTTTTTCATATGCCATTTTGATTCTTTTACTTATTTCTTTTGATATTTTGTATGTTGGCGAATTTATAAATGATACTATAGGTCTTAGTGGCATTTCTTTTTTATGTAACTTAATTTGACATCTAAATTTTGGAGCTTCAGGATTATGTTCTATTTTTTGTTTCTTTTGCCATTCTGTTAGATATGTTGTCTTTTTTATCAATTTCTTTGTTTGTGCTTGAAATTTACTTGTGTAATCATATTTTATTTCTTTATATGGTCCTTTTTGTATAAATTGTTCTGCTTTTTCGATATAATCTCTTTTGTTCATTACCACTGCTGTGTTACCTTTATCGGCTTTTATAACTATCAAATTGTTCTCCGTGATTTTCTTTTTTAATTCTCTTATATTTCTTTTTATTTGTGTTTCGTTTTTATTTCTTACATTTTTGTTTTTCTTACATATTTTTTCTACTATTTCTTTTACTTCACTTCTTAATTGTTTTTTAGTTTCTTCATTTTTTATTTTATCGATTATTTCTTCACATTCTATTATTGTATTTTCTTTATCAATGTTTGTTTTTGTTGCATATTTTAAACTTTTCCCTAATAATTTATGTTCATTTTCTGTAAACTTTGTTTCTGTTAAATTTAATACTTTTTCAGCAAATTTTATTTCTTTATCTTTTTCTTTATTTTTATTTCTTGTTCCTTCTATTAATTCCTTGAGTTTCTTATTTAATCTCTCTTCCATTTTTCTTATTTTCTTTTCTATGTATTTTTCACCAAACACTTTTCTCATTTCTTCTATTTCTATATAATTGTAACTTGTATATAATTTTTGATGTAATTGATACATTTCTTTGTTATATTTATTTATTTTACTGTATAAGTTCTTAATTTCAAGTTTTATCCATATTTTTTCCGCCATGTTTTTCACTTGGTTTGCTACTTTGCTTTTGTTATTAATTTTAATTTTTGCGTATTTTGGAGTTATTTTATTAATTAAACACTGTTTATTAAACCAAATTTTCCCTAGCGTTTTTTTCAATTTTGCTTTAATTTTTAAATACTTAAAAAATTCCCTTACATTTTTATATTTATCTGCTTGCAATTCGCATGTTTTATTCTTCGTATTGTTTAAATTAGCAGCCATCCTTACTGTTTCTTTTATGAATTTGCTAACTGCTATAATTTTTTTATTGTTTGACTAAGCTTTTCGTCATTACTGACATCTTCAGGTCTTAAACAACGTCTATCAACTGTACGTTGTAAGCTTTTATACTTTAGGCCCCTCCCCTTATGTCATCGCCCCTACTATTGGTTCAGCTGCTACCGCTCTTCACGGGAACTTTGTCTACCTTTTTCCGTTAGGCATTTTTCTAACGTCCGTCAATTTGTTTTAAGAATCTCCCGTTAATTTCTTCATTCTTGACTTATAATTTTTTGTAACCTTTTACATTTCGTCATTTTTTTAGTGTGTTATTCTTATTATTTTAATTTATTTTTGTTTATTGTTTAATATATAATAAAATATTTCTTCATTTGTAAAATCTACTTTTATATTCATTAATTTATTTTTATCTTGTTTTTTAACTTTTAGTATTTCTAGTTCTTCTATTAATTTTCTTTTTTGTGGATTGTTTTCTATTTTTATTATTTCCATATTTTCATTGGGATTTATGAATTTATGGCCTGATTCGTTGAAATGTCTTGCATATAGTGAGTTCGTTACTCTAACCCCTTCTCCTTTTGCGTGTTCATTCATTCTAATTTTAAATTTTCTTCCAGTTTCTCCCAGATATATCTTATTACATTCCCCACATTTTAATTTGTATACGCCGCTTTTTTCTGTTAATGGAATTTCTTCTGTTTTATCATTTTTTATATATTCGAATACATTTTTCGTTTTCTTTATTCCTATCTGTATTTCATATTTTTCGAAACATTTTTGTAACATTTTTGTTTGATATCCTATGTATGTTATTGCTCCTTTATATTTCTTTCCTTCATTTGTTTTTTCTTTTTTGTTATTTTCTATTTCTTTATTTTCCTCTATTTTCTTAACTATTCTATTAATTATTTTAGGGTTGTAATTATTATTTTTTGCTATTTGTTGTATTTTCTTTAATTCTTTTTGTTCAAGTTCTTCATTTTCTAGATAATTTATAGCTCTATAGCAAAATGAATTTAATGCTGCCATTTTATAATTGACTGGATGATATGATTCTTGTGGAATTATTAAATCTGAGTATGTTTCTTTCCTATATATATCGAATTTAAGTTTGTTATCTTCAATTTTTATATTGATATCCAGGAAATTAATTTCTAATCCTCCAATTTCTTCTTGAAATTTTATTGTTTTTTCTATGTTATTTAGTTGTTCCGTAAATTTTTTAAATTCATTTACTTCACCTTCCCAAACTATTAGTATGTCATCTACATACCTGATCCATTTTTTAATTCTTCTTTCTTTATCTATATCTTTTAAAATTTTGATTTCAAAGCTATTCATGAATATCTCTGCCATTAATGGTGAAAGCGGTGATCCCATTGGTAATCCATTTTCTTGTATGTAAAATTTGTTATTAAATCTGAAGTAGTTCTGGCTTAGGCATAATTCTAATCCTTCTATTATTTCGTTTTTCCATTCTACATTACTTAATTTGTTTTTCTTTATTATTTCTACTGTTTTTGCTATTGGTATGTTGGTGTACATATCTTTTATATCTAATGACATTAATTTTGTCTTATTTGTTATGGTAATTTCTTTTAATCTTTCTATTACCTTTTTACTATTTTCTATGCTGTGGATTTCTTCTTTTTCATATGCCATTTTGATTCTTTTACTTATTTCTTTTGATATTTTGTATGTTGGCGAATTTATAAATGATACTATAGGTCTTAGTGGCATTTCTTTTTTATGTAACTTAATTTGACATCTAAATTTTGGAGCTTCAGGATTATGTTCTATTTTTTGTTTCTTTTGCCATTCTGTTAGATATGTTGTCTTTTTTATCAATTTCTTTGTTTGTGCTTGAAATTTACTTGTGTAATCATATTTTATTTCTTTATATGGTCCTTTTTGTATAAATTGTTCTGCTTTTTCGATATAATCTCTTTTGTTCATTACCACTGCTGTGTTACCTTTATCGGCTTTTATAACTATCAAATTGTTCTCCGTGATTTTCTTTTTTAATTCTCTTATATTTCTTTTTATTTGTGTTTCGTTTTTATTTCTTACATTTTTGTTTTTCTTACATATTTTTTCTACTATTTCTTTTACTTCACTTCTTAATTGTTTTTTAGTTTCTTCATTTTTTATTTTATCGATTATTTCTTCACATTCTATTATTGTATTTTCTTTATCAATGTTTGTTTTTGTTGCATATTTTAAACTTTTCCCTAATAATTTATGTTCATTTTCTGTAAACTTTGTTTCTGTTAAATTTAATACTTTTTCAGCAAATTTTATTTCTTTATCTTTTTCTTTATTTTTATTTCTTGTTCCTTCTATTAATTCCTTGAGTTTCTTATTTAATCTCTCTTCCATTTTTCTTATTTTCTTTTCTATGTATTTTTCACCAAACACTTTTCTCATTTCTTCTATTTCTATATAATTGTAACTTGTATATAATTTTTGATGTAATTGATACATTTCTTTGTTATATTTATTTATTTTACTGTATAAGTTCTTAATTTCAAGTTTTATCCATATTTTTTCCGCCATGTTTTTCACTTGGTTTGCTACTTTGCTTTTGTTATTAATTTTAATTTTTGCGTATTTTGGAGTTATTTTATTAATTAAACACTGTTTATTAAACCAAATTTTCCCTAGCGTTTTTTTCAATTTTGCTTTAATTTTTAAATACTTAAAAAATTCCCTTACATTTTTATATTTATCTGCTTGCAATTCGCATGTTTTATTCTTCGTATTGTTTAAATTAGCAGCCATCCTTACTGTTTCTTTTATGAATTTGCTAACTGCTATAATTTTTTTATTGTTTGACTAAGCTTTTCGTCATTACTGACATCTTCAGGTCTTAAACAACGTCTATCAACTGTACGTTGTAAGCTTTTATACTTTAGGCCCCTCCCCTTATGTCATCGCCCCTACTATTGGTTCAGCTGCTACCGCTCTTCACGGGAACTTTGTCTACCTTTTTCCGTTAGGCATTTTTCTAACGTCCGTCAATTTGTTTTAAGAATCTCCCGTTAATTTCTTCATTCTTGACTTATAATTTTTTGTAACCTTTTACATTTCGTCATTTTTTTAGTGTGTTATTCTTATTATTTTAATTTATTTTTGTTTATTGTTTAATATATAATAAAATATTTCTTCATTTGTAAAATCTACTTTTATATTCATTAATTTATTTTTATCTTGTTTTTTAACTTTTAGTATTTCTAGTTCTTCTATTAATTTTCTTTTTTGTGGATTGTTTTCTATTTTTATTATTTCCATATTTTCATTGGGATTTATGAATTTATGGCCTGATTCGTTGAAATGTCTTGCATATAGTGAGTTCGTTACTCTAACCCCTTCTCCTTTTGCGTGTTCATTCATTCTAATTTTAAATTTTCTTCCAGTTTCTCCCAGATATATCTTATTACATTCCCCACATTTTAATTTGTATACGCCGCTTTTTTCTGTTAATGGAATTTCTTCTGTTTTATCATTTTTTATATATTCGAATACATTTTTCGTTTTCTTTATTCCTATCTGTATTTCATATTTTTCGAAACATTTTTGTAACATTTTTGTTTGATATCCTATGTATGTTATTGCTCCTTTATATTTCTTTCCTTCATTTGTTTTTTCTTTTTTGTTATTTTCTATTTCTTTATTTTCCTCTATTTTCTTAACTATTCTATTAATTATTTTAGGGTTGTAATTATTATTTTTTGCTATTTGTTGTATTTTCTTTAATTCTTTTTGTTCAAGTTCTTCATTTTCTAGATAATTTATAGCTCTATAGCAAAATGAATTTAATGCTGCCATTTTATAATTGACTGGATGATATGATTCTTGTGGAATTATTAAATCTGAGTATGTTTCTTTCCTATATATATCGAATTTAAGTTTGTTATCTTCAATTTTTATATTGATATCCAGGAAATTAATTTCTAATCCTCCAATTTCTTCTTGAAATTTTATTGTTTTTTCTATGTTATTTAGTTGTTCCGTAAATTTTTTAAATTCATTTACTTCACCTTCCCAAACTATTAGTATGTCATCTACATACCTGATCCATTTTTTAATTCTTCTTTCTTTATCTATATCTTTTAAAATTTTGATTTCAAAGCTATTCATGAATATCTCTGCCATTAATGGTGAAAGCGGTGATCCCATTGGTAATCCATTTTCTTGTATGTAAAATTTGTTATTAAATCTGAAGTAGTTCTGGCTTAGGCATAATTCTAATCCTTCTATTATTTCGTTTTTCCATTCTACATTACTTAATTTGTTTTTCTTTATTATTTCTACTGTTTTTGCTATTGGTATGTTGGTGTACATATCTTTTATATCTAATGACATTAATTTTGTCTTATTTGTTATGGTAATTTCTTTTAATCTTTCTATTACCTTTTTACTATTTTCTATGCTGTGGATTTCTTCTTTTTCATATGCCATTTTGATTCTTTTACTTATTTCTTTTGATATTTTGTATGTTGGCGAATTTATAAATGATACTATAGGTCTTAGTGGCATTTCTTTTTTATGTAACTTAATTTGACATCTAAATTTTGGAGCTTCAGGATTATGTTCTATTTTTTGTTTCTTTTGCCATTCTGTTAGATATGTTGTCTTTTTTATCAATTTCTTTGTTTGTGCTTGAAATTTACTTGTGTAATCATATTTTATTTCTTTATATGGTCCTTTTTGTATAAATTGTTCTGCTTTTTCGATATAATCTCTTTTGTTCATTACCACTGCTGTGTTACCTTTATCGGCTTTTATAACTATCAAATTGTTCTCCGTGATTTTCTTTTTTAATTCTCTTATATTTCTTTTTATTTGTGTTTCGTTTTTATTTCTTACATTTTTGTTTTTCTTACATATTTTTTCTACTATTTCTTTTACTTCACTTCTTAATTGTTTTTTAGTTTCTTCATTTTTTATTTTATCGATTATTTCTTCACATTCTATTATTGTATTTTCTTTATCAATGTTTGTTTTTGTTGCATATTTTAAACTTTTCCCTAATAATTTATGTTCATTTTCTGTAAACTTTGTTTCTGTTAAATTTAATACTTTTTCAGCAAATTTTATTTCTTTATCTTTTTCTTTATTTTTATTTCTTGTTCCTTCTATTAATTCCTTGAGTTTCTTATTTAATCTCTCTTCCATTTTTCTTATTTTCTTTTCTATGTATTTTTCACCAAACACTTTTCTCATTTCTTCTATTTCTATATAATTGTAACTTGTATATAATTTTTGATGTAATTGATACATTTCTTTGTTATATTTATTTATTTTACTGTATAAGTTCTTAATTTCAAGTTTTATCCATATTTTTTCCGCCATGTTTTTCACTTGGTTTGCTACTTTGCTTTTGTTATTAATTTTAATTTTTGCGTATTTTGGAGTTATTTTATTAATTAAACACTGTTTATTAAACCAAATTTTCCCTAGCGTTTTTTTCAATTTTGCTTTAATTTTTAAATACTTAAAAAATTCCCTTACATTTTTATATTTATCTGCTTGCAATTCGCATGTTTTATTCTTCGTATTGTTTAAATTAGCAGCCATCCTTACTGTTTCTTTTATGAATTTGCTAACTGCTATAATTTTTTTATTGTTTGACTAAGCTTTTCGTCATTACTGACATCTTCAGGTCTTAAACAACGTCTATCAACTGTACGTTGTAAGCTTTTATACTTTAGGCCCCTCCCCTTATGTCATCGCCCCTACTATTGGTTCAGCTGCTACCGCTCTTCACGGGAACTTTGTCTACCTTTTTCCGTTAGGCATTTTTCTAACGTCCGTCAATTTGTTTTAAGAATTGACGAGCCTTTTACATTTCGTCATTTTTTTAGTGTGTTATTCTTATTATTTTAATTTATTTTTGTTTATTGTTTAATATATAATAAAATATTTCTTCATTTGTAAAATCTACTTTTATATTCATTAATTTATTTTTATCTTGTTTTTTAACTTTTAGTATTTCTAGTTCTTCTATTAATTTTCTTTTTTGTGGATTGTTTTCTATTTTTATTATTTCCATATTTTCATTGGGATTTATGAATTTATGGCCTGATTCGTTGAAATGTCTTGCATATAGTGAGTTCGTTACTCTAACCCCTTCTCCTTTTGCGTGTTCATTCATTCTAATTTTAAATTTTCTTCCAGTTTCTCCCAGATATATCTTATTACATTCCCCACATTTTAATTTGTATACGCCGCTTTTTTCTGTTAATGGAATTTCTTCTGTTTTATCATTTTTTATATATTCGAATACATTTTTCGTTTTCTTTATTCCTATCTGTATTTCATATTTTTCGAAACATTTTTGTAACATTTTTGTTTGATATCCTATGTATGTTATTGCTCCTTTATATTTCTTTCCTTCATTTGTTTTTTCTTTTTTGTTATTTTCTATTTCTTTATTTTCCTCTATTTTCTTAACTATTCTATTAATTATTTTAGGGTTGTAATTATTATTTTTTGCTATTTGTTGTATTTTCTTTAATTCTTTTTGTTCAAGTTCTTCATTTTCTAGATAATTTATAGCTCTATAGCAAAATGAATTTAATGCTGCCATTTTATAATTGACTGGATGATATGATTCTTGTGGAATTATTAAATCTGAGTATGTTTCTTTCCTATATATATCGAATTTAAGTTTGTTATCTTCAATTTTTATATTGATATCCAGGAAATTAATTTCTAATCCTCCAATTTCTTCTTGAAATTTTATTGTTTTTTCTATGTTATTTAGTTGTTCCGTAAATTTTTTAAATTCATTTACTTCACCTTCCCAAACTATTAGTATGTCATCTACATACCTGATCCATTTTTTAATTCTTCTTTCTTTATCTATATCTTTTAAAATTTTGATTTCAAAGCTATTCATGAATATCTCTGCCATTAATGGTGAAAGCGGTGATCCCATTGGTAATCCATTTTCTTGTATGTAAAATTTGTTATTAAATCTGAAGTAGTTCTGGCTTAGGCATAATTCTAATCCTTCTATTATTTCGTTTTTCCATTCTACATTACTTAATTTGTTTTTCTTTATTATTTCTACTGTTTTTGCTATTGGTATGTTGGTGTACATATCTTTTATATCTAATGACATTAATTTTGTCTTATTTGTTATGGTAATTTCTTTTAATCTTTCTATTACCTTTTTACTATTTTCTATGCTGTGGATTTCTTCTTTTTCATATGCCATTTTGATTCTTTTACTTATTTCTTTTGATATTTTGTATGTTGGCGAATTTATAAATGATACTATAGGTCTTAGTGGCATTTCTTTTTTATGTAACTTAATTTGACATCTAAATTTTGGAGCTTCAGGATTATGTTCTATTTTTTGTTTCTTTTGCCATTCTGTTAGATATGTTGTCTTTTTTATCAATTTCTTTGTTTGTGCTTGAAATTTACTTGTGTAATCATATTTTATTTCTTTATATGGTCCTTTTTGTATAAATTGTTCTGCTTTTTCGATATAATCTCTTTTGTTCATTACCACTGCTGTGTTACCTTTATCGGCTTTTATAACTATCAAATTGTTCTCCGTGATTTTCTTTTTTAATTCTCTTATATTTCTTTTTATTTGTGTTTCGTTTTTATTTCTTACATTTTTGTTTTTCTTACATATTTTTTCTACTATTTCTTTTACTTCACTTCTTAATTGTTTTTTAGTTTCTTCATTTTTTATTTTATCGATTATTTCTTCACATTCTATTATTGTATTTTCTTTATCAATGTTTGTTTTTGTTGCATATTTTAAACTTTTCCCTAATAATTTATGTTCATTTTCTGTAAACTTTGTTTCTGTTAAATTTAATACTTTTTCAGCAAATTTTATTTCTTTATCTTTTTCTTTATTTTTATTTCTTGTTCCTTCTATTAATTCCTTGAGTTTCTTATTTAATCTCTCTTCCATTTTTCTTATTTTCTTTTCTATGTATTTTTCACCAAACTCTTTTCTCATTTCTTCTATTTCTATATAATTGTAACTTGTATATAATTTTTGATGTAATTGATACATTTCTTTGTTATATTTATTTATTTTACTGTATAAGTTCTTAATTTCAAGTTTTATCCATATTTTTTCCGCCATGTTTTTCACTTGGTTTGCTACTTTGCTTTTGTTATTAATTTTAATTTTTGCGTATTTTGGAGTTATTTTATTAATTAAACACTGTTTATTAAACCAAATTTTCCCTAGCGTTTTTTTCAATTTTGCTTTAATTTTTAAATACTTAAAAAATTCCCTTACATTTTTATATTTATCTGCTTGCAATTCGCATGTTTTATTCTTCGTATTGTTTAAATTAGCAGCCATCCTTACTATTTCTTTTATGAATTTGCTAACTGCTATAATTTTTTTATTGTTTGACTAAGCTTTTCGTCATTACTGACATCTTCAGGTCTTAAACAACGTCTATCAACTGTACGTTGTAAGCTTTTATGCTTTAGGCCCCTCCCCTTATGTCATCGCCCCTACTATTGGTTCAGCTGCTACCGCTCTTCACGGGAACTTTGTCTACCTTTTTCCGTTAGGCATTTTTCTAACGTCCGTCAATTTGTTTTAAGAATCTCCCGTTAATTTCTTCATTCTTGACTTATAATTTTTTGTAACCTTTTACATTTCATTATTTTTTTAGTGTGTTATTCTTATTATTTTAATTTATTTTTGTTTATTGTTTAATATATAATAAAATATTTCTTCATTTGTAAAATCTACTTTTATATTCATTAATTTATTTTTATCTTGTTTTTTAACTTTTAGTATTTCTAGTTCTTCTATTAATTTTCTTTTTTGTGGATTGTTTTCTATTTTTATTATTTCCATATTTTCATTGGGATTTATGAATTTATGGCCTGATTCGTTGAAATGTCTTGCATATAGTGAGTTCGTTACTCTAACCCCTTCTCCTTTTGCGTGTTCATTCATTCTAATTTTAAATTTTCTTCCAGTTTCTCCCAGATATATCTTATTACATTCCCCACATTTTAATTTGTATACGCCGCTTTTTTCTGTTAATGGAATTTCTTCTGTTTTATCATTTTTTATATATTCGAATACATTTTTCGTTTTCTTTATTCCTATCTGTATTTCATATTTTTCGAAACATTTTTGTAACATTTTTGTTTGATATCCTATGTATGTTATTGCTCCTTTATATTTCTTTCCTTCATTTGTTTTTTCTTTTTTGTTATTTTCTATTTCTTTATTTTCCTCTATTTTCTTAACTATTCTATTAATTATTTTAGGGTTGTAATTATTATTTTTTGCTATTTGTTGTATTTTCTTTAATTCTTTTTGTTCAAGTTCTTCATTTTCTAGATAATTTATAGCTCTATAGCAAAATGAATTTAATGCTGCCATTTTATAATTGACTGGATGATATGATTCTTGTGGAATTATTAAATCTGAGTATGTTTCTTTCCTATATATATCGAATTTAAGTTTGTTATCTTCAATTTTTATATTGATATCCAGGAAATTAATTTCTAATCCTCCAATTTCTTCTTGAAATTTTATTGTTTTTTCTGTTATTTAGTTGTTCCGTAAATTTTTTAAATTCATTTACTTCACCTTCCCAAACTATTAGTATGTCATCTACATACCTGATCCATTTTTTTTTTTTTTTTTTTTATGACGAAATGGTTAAAAGAAATTACCATAACAAATAAGACAAAATTAATGTCATTAGATATAAAAGATATGTACAACCAACATACCAATAGCAAAAACAGTAGAAATAATAAAGAAAAACAAATTAAGTAATGTAGAATGGAAAAACGAAATAATAGAAGGATTAGAATTATGCCTAAGCCAGAACTACTTCAGATTTAATAACAAATTTTACATACAAGAAAATGGATTACCAATGGGATCACCGCTTTCACCATTAATGGCAGAGATATTCATGAATAGCTTTGAAATCAAAATTTTAAAAGATATAGATAAAGAAAGAAGAATTAAAAAATGGATCAGGTATGTAGATGACATACTAATAGTTTGGGAAGGTGAAGTAAATGAATTTAAAAATTTTATGGAACAACTAAATAACATAGAAAAAACAATAAAATTTCAAGAAGAAATTGGAGGTTTAGAAATTAATTTCCTGGATATCAATATAAAAATTGAAGATAACAAACTTAAATTCGATATATATAGGAAAGAAACATACTCAGATTTAATAATTCCACAAGAATCATATCATCCAGTCAATTATAAAATGGCAGCATTAAATTCATTTTGCTATAGAGCTATAAATTATCTAGAAAATGAAGAACTTAAACAAAAAGAATTAAAGAAAATACAACAAATAGCAAAAAATAATAATTACAACCCTAAAATAATTAATAGAATAGTTAAGAAAATAGAGGAAAATAAAGAAATAGAAAATAACAAAAAAGAAAAAACAAATTAAGGAAAGAAATATAAAGGAGCAATAACATACATAGGATAACAAACAAAAATGTTACAAATGTTTCGAAAAATATGAAATACAGATAGGAATAAAGAAAACGAAAAATGTATTCGAATATATAAAAAATGATAAAACAGAAGAAATTCCATTAACAGAAAAAAGCGGCGTATACAAATTAAAATGTGGGGAATGTAATAAGATATATCTGGGAGAAACTGGAAGAAAATTTAAAATTAGAATGAATGAACACGCAAAAGGAGAAGGGGTTAGAGTAACGAACTCACTATATGCAAGACATTTCAACGAATCAGGCCATAAATTCATAAATCCCAATGAAAATATGGAAATAATAAAAATAGAAAACAATCCACAAAAAAGAAAATTAATAGAAGAACTAGAAATACTAAAAGTTAAAAAACAAGATAAAAATAAATTAATGAATATAAAAGTAGATTTTACAAATGAAGAAATATTTTATTATATATTAAACAATAAACAAAAATAAATTAAAATAATAAGAATAACACACTAAAAAAATGACGAAATGTAAAAGGTTACAAAAAATTATAAGTCAAGAATGAAGAAATTAACGGGAGATTCTTAAAACAAATTGACGGACGTTAGAAAAATGCCTAACAGAAAAAGGTAGACAAAGTTCCCGTGAAGAGCGGTAGCAGCTGAACCAATAGTAAGATGACATAAGGGGAGGGGCCTAAAGTATAAAAGCTTACAACGTACAGTTGATAGACATTGTTTAAGACCTGAAGATGTCAGTAATGACGAAAAGCTTAGTCAAACAATAAAAAAATTATAGCAGTTAGCAAATTCATAAAAGAAATAATGTTAGTTTAATTAGAGGGTATCAATGTGTTTTATAAATGCAGTATTAATCCCACTAACAGTTTCACTGATTAGTGTAGTGAGTGAATGAAACATTGGGCAGTTGCAAAGTGAAGTGATTTTAACTACACCAGTACCTCCACTTCACCTTCAATAACCATGTGATTGATACTCTAAAAAAGGTTTGAGGTGTCAGGGGTAAACTTTCCCCACACTACTGTAGAATAGCTGTCTGACTATGCACATCAAGATACCATTATATCTGTTCTTCTTATGGGCAGCAATCACATAAGCAACTCTTGGTGTTTCGTTCCATATTTATGGTTTACCATAATCTCTTGTATTGGCCACCAACAGTTATAGGTTGGAAGCACTTCAAAACGATACATTCTAGTCCTATAGTATGTCAGAAATGATGTTCTACATTAGGGACCTCCATGTTCTTTCCTTGAAGAATTTCTTCCATCGCTTGCAACTAAGTTATTCTTTAAGGACAAGGAATCCTCCTTCCTCCACATCCATCAGCTAAACAGTATAGGCAACGGCTTGCCCTGCAGTCTGCATCATATGCCCTCGGTCACTACTTGATACTTGATAGGCCATTCTTCACATGATCCCAGAATGAATGAATCACCACCTTTCTAATCTCTCGTGATCCATCACCTGATGCAATCCATACTACTACACATGGCAGCCTAGCTTCATAATCAGGCATAGCGGAAACAGCTCAAGCTGTTTCAGTGTACAGTCATCCTAGGCACAGGACACCTTGAGATAAGATGCCCTGCATATCTTCTGCTATCTAACAACATGAGAATCATCATGATGTAGTTTATGCAGATCACAAGCAGAAACAATGAAAAATTTGAGTTACCTAGAAATGTTGAGCGAATTAAGGATTTCTGGAAACAAAACATCAACCATTGCTAGTTTATTTAAAAGGTATAAGTACAGTATATTGAATATTTTTGTTAGCTTATTTATATATAAAATTTATTAAACAACAAAGACTTAAAATCTATTAAACCAAAATTACTTTCAATATAATAATAATATGTTCCAACAAACAGATAACAGATGAACTTGTAATTGGTGCACCAACACCTCCTATTATTTCTGAATTTTTTTTATTAGAATTAGGTAATTAAATTGTAAATGTTATAAATTATAACGTCTCTCCTGCAAAGACATTATAACATCGGGAACCAGTTCAATTGTTTGCTGTTAATTAAACTAGCTGCCATTGTTAGTAAAATTTACTTACTAACAAATTATGACAATATATATATATCAGGAATTAGTCAAGGATTACATAAATTTATTCACTCTCTGGATATTAGCGAAAACATCTCTTTATTCTAGTATTTTAACTAAGTATAAAAGTAAAAGCTTTAATTGTCATCCTTTAATTTTTTACTTACTTTACTTTACTATTAAAAGAAAAATTCTTATCAATTCTGCATTAAATATTCTTTAAATTTTTTTTACTCTTTTTATCTCAAAATCATTCAGCTGTGTATTATTTCAGTTACCACGGATCCGGGTCTTAACTTTGCAATATTCTAATATATCACAACATCATCCAAACTATTTGAAGAATAGTCCGATGTAATTTTCAGAATTACTTTACCTTTAAAGATCATCAGGTTATTACTATAGCATTACAGAAATTACAAACATTTATATGCTAATCTTTAAGTTATCTAAAAGTCTTTACAAGAAACTTTACTGTTCTTTTTGTTTCGGTTTAAAAAAGAAAACAAGTTATGCACAAATGTTATGATTTAATATCACCTGAATAGAACGTGAGTTTGCTGTGGGTGTTCGTGATGGTCTTCTTCAGTAGGTCTTCTTGGGTGTAGTTCGTTGTTCCTCTGGATCCTCCATTTAGTTGATTGTTTCCGAATTGTAGTCTAGGTCATGACGATTGGAATCTGCTACTTGAAGTTCATACGGTTGTTGTTGTAACTTGCTTCTTCTGGAGTTGGTTGTTCACATTTTACATTTTAATTGTTCTTATTTTAGCAGCACTGATGAAGGAAGATATCTTACCACTTCCTTTTTTTATATATTACCAATATTTGCTCCACACACTACATCATTCCGGGTTTTTTTTTTTTTTTTTTTTTTTTTTTTTTTTTTTTACCCAACTAACGTCTGGTTGTATCGTTGTTTAGCGGTATACACCTAAGTGTAACTTTGCAACACATTTTTGATCTGCTTACATGTCGAATTTTCTCTGGCGACTGGGGTTTGTTTAGCGGCAGGGAGTCTGTAAGCTGGCGCGGTTTACGCGCTTAGAAAAATAGTTCATTCCTTTAGTATTATTAATTGTTCATTAATTAACTAGTAATAAATTATGCTACCTTTTTGTTATGAGTTAGATATTTCCTTTATTATTAATACGTCTTTTATTTAATTAAAAGAATTATTAGTTTTCGCTTAATAACATTGTACTTTGCGTGTTCGTACTGGACAATTTGCACGTTGATACAGGAATCTAGGTACAGATAAGGGGTGGATAATACTCTCACTTGTTATAAGAACAAAAATTTTAATATGTGCTATTTAAATAATTTTTAAATCGTCACAAAATGTAAATGACCCAAGTGTTCTATGTTGTAAGTATGTTTACAATACTATATACATTTCACAAAATATGAATAATATTTTCAAAGAAGTTAATAACTTATATAATAACACAAAATTTACTAAGGAATAAGGAATGAATGTTATATTTTATGGTTTAGCTTAACCATTATTAACAATAAAACAATTTGATTATAAAATTTATAGATAACTCATACAAACAGATCTAATTACACCTTATCACTCAAACCATACTCCTCAACATATCCCCTAATATATGTTAAAAATGCCAGGGAATAAATATGAAAGAAATAAAGACAGAAAAATGTTTAATGAAATTGTTATTAATAATAGATACAATATAAGAACCATTAATAAAATGAAAACCAAAATTAAACAAAATATTTTAAATCAAAAATTGTAATTTAATAAAACAAATGACGTACAAATGTACAAAGCTATTGGTATCATTTACGATAAAATTGAAAGTAAACATAAAAAAAACTTAAAAACAAACTAAAAGTAAAAATATAAAACATTTCAAAATATAATGTCAATGTTGTATACAAAATTCCATATCCTGACTTTTCAGATCCATATGGGACAAACAAAAAACTCAATTAGAAGAGAGATATCAACAACTCAAACATGCTTATATCAAATCTCTATACATAAATAACATTTTATCACATATTTAATAAATAGTTGATGTCAATTTCCAGCTTTAAATAATGTAAAATTAATTTAAAATGTGTGCAAAGACTTTAAATAGAATCGCAAATGGAAACAATCACTGAACAAGATTATCAGCTCTTTTCTAAAAGATTTTACATAAACAATATCGGGGACAATTTCAAAGATACTGTCTGTATAATGTCGAAAAATGCTGAAATCGAATGCTTTAATTATGAAAAACTAGAAAGCAATAAACAACCCATGGCTCTAATCAATGTAATCCATAATTGCCCAGAAGCATCTCTAGCAAAATCTTATGATGCTCAGTGATTATTTGCCCAATTACGTTTATGCAAAGGTGCTTGAGTTATCCTTAGAAGAAATTTTTGGGTCACAAAAGGACTAGCCAACGGTTCAGTTGGGACAGTACCATAACTGATATTATTTATGACCCAGCAGTTGAATGCGAAAATTATAAAGATCACATGCCAATATGTATATTTGTATCTTTCAAAAAATATGCAGGACCAGTTCTGTACGAGAATTCAATACCCATTGCACCAGTAGTGGCATCATTCAAGAATTATGAAATTTCTTGTACTCGCAAACAATTTCCGTTAATGTTAGTATACATAGACACAAGCGATAACATTAGATAAGGCAAATTTTAATTTAGGAGACAATGAATTTCAGGTTGGATTAATGTATGTTGCTCTTTCAAGAGTGAAAACATTAGAAGGATTATTATTAAAACCGGCGTTTAATTTTGATAAACTGCTGAAAATTAATAGAAGTCCATCAATGGTTGATCGTAGAGATGAGTTGCAAAGGTTGTGGAATATGTCTAATGACAATGAATGTATATTGTAGGCCTACTACAGTATAATGTAATGTATTCAATAAAAAGTGTGTATCATAAAAGTGTATATATTTTGTTGATTGTAAGAATACTGATAAATAAATTATTACGAATCTATTTATCTAACGGATCAAAAACGGTTGATTGTAAAACTATTGCTAAATAAATTATTATGAATATCAAATTCTCCGCCCATTTGTGACAATGACATTCCTAGTAATAAATGGCCAAACATAATTTAATACAAATACAATTAATACTTTAAAACATTATAAACTAACATTTTGAAAAACTCATGTTAAATATTTGTAAGCATTTAATTTTAAACATTTAATATAATACATATTGTAACACTAGATATATAACTTGTTGCGTTATGTTTTAATGTGTCGCTCCTTATTTTCTGTCCCACTGTTGGGTTCGTCAATTTATAACACTAAAATTGTGTTACTGATGTTTTGGTTTCACTGACACATAATATTCAGCTACTTCCTTATCCATTAAAATATATTTAATACTACAATATATCGTATTGTGTTTCTATTTGTCACATTCATTGTTTTTGTATTTGGGTTTACATTTTATTGTCATTAAAAGAACTTCACTCTTGTTATAAAATATTACTGTGAATAAGTTATTATTTGTTGTTTTCTGGACAACCTTATGACCATTATTTATTACAATTAGTTGTATGGTTCATGTATCTATAATAAGGTTTGTTATATTTTCATTACATCATTCAAATTAATCACTTACTAATATTTCTTTTTACATAGTATTGTATGTTTGGGCCTGTTATCCCTCAATTTGTAGTTTGATTATCTTGATATTATGATACATTGAATGAAACCATTTGTTTCCTTATAGCATTGATACATAATCTGTCTGTCTTTATAATACTTATTTTGTCATTATTTAAAGTTCATGTCTTAATCGGGGTTGAATGTATTTTGCATCACTTTGCCTGAATCATTAATTTGGGTACGGTCAGTTGTATTACTAGTCAGTCTGAAATAGTTATTCGTTCCTCCTCACTATCATCTTGAAAGATATTTTTCTTCTTGTTTAGCTTCTTATCCATTGTTTCATTAAATTGGGTACGATATTAAGGTGTTCCAAATGTAATGTTACAATATATGATACTTTAATTTGGTATTGTATATCTATAAGCAGTTGGTAAACATTAGTGTAGCAATTAATAAACAATTTTCAAGTAAATAAACCCTTTACATTATTCTGATGATGCTGACCAACAAAAGGGTATAACAAAGTGTACAAAAATGAATAAAAGAACATAAATTCTTACAATTTTTATAATTACATAAACTAGTGTGTGTGTGTGTGTGTGTGTGTGTGTGTGTGTGAAGAATATCTTGAGATTCATTGAACTGATTGTACTACATTGAAAACAATTTGTAAATGAGAAAATGTGGTATATGTTAGTAGTCGAGTCCTGATATCCCCAATTGGCATTGCTAGATTACAAACATAGTTTAGATACCGGTACTGATAATCCCAGTAATACCACTTACAATTTAATTGTAATAGTTTGACTTCATCCTTTATTATTAACTATTCTAGGCATCATACCAGAGACATTACAAATAATGTAAGGTGTATATGCTTAACTTACTGTATGTTTTGATAATCAATTGGCAAGGCTACTGCTACATGTACAACATCATGTGCAGTTTTATCTTCACTATCTCTCTGAATATACTTTTAGTATTCCTATTTTGCCACTCTATTTAATATTTTTTTAATTAAAATTGATATAGAAATAAATAGTAAAATTTGACAAAAACAAACACATTTTTAGAAATGTATAAGCTGGGTTTTTATGATGCAGGCAGGGGCGTCTCGTGATCAGGTTGCAAAGTTGCACAACCACCAGTTTTATTGACGGTTTTTATTAATGTATTAACAGTGTTAACAAGTATTTCCATTAGTGTGCATACACATATACCAGTTATACACCCAATACATTATCAGTCAATACACTGCTCGAAAACGAAACATTTACACTTAAAAACCAACGCGAGCTTTGTCGGCTGAGCGTGGTGGTACACTGGGCCTCTGCAACATAATAGTTATATGGCAGCAGCGTACAAGTGCTCAAATGCGAAACGCAGGCTATATGTGTATAATGGAATATCTCGGCTATACAAGGAAGGTGGTTGCACGCTGGGTTGCAACGTGAGGTGCGTGCGCAGCCAGTCCAACATTACTCTCTCATTCTCCACACTCCCCAACAAACTGTTCTCGCCAGTGTGGCCTGGCATGTGTGCATTATGACACTGTTTTTTCGATTATCGTTAACAAATTGGCGGTTTATTAAAGTTCACGTTTTTTTTGTTATTGTGAATGTCAGTGTTTGGTGCCCGTTGTAATAGGATTAATTAGGAATAAAATTATAAACATGAGTACTGTTGTGAACCTAATAGATAAACCGTTTTCCCATCGCAGCCTTGAAGAAAAACTTGAAATTAAAAGGTTAGGATGCCCTTTACCAGATTTAACAATAAAGCAAACTATTAAGTCAGGTACTAGGACATTTTGTAGAACATTTAAGTCTGATTATTATTCAAAAACTGACTGGCTGTGTGGTTGTGATACAAAGAATGCACTGTTCTGTTTTCCTTGTTTGTTGTTTTGTGGAGAACAACTCTGGACTAAATCTGGTTTGGCTGATTTTAAACATTTAAGTGTACGTGTGAAAAAATCAGGCTTCAAACGTACATATAAAAAACGCTCTTCAATTAGCACTTGTTGGAACAGTAAATATTGCAGAACAGTTTGACTCACAGTATAGACGCAATATTGCCTTGTATAATGAAAAGGTGAGGCATAATAGATACATGTTAAATATTATTATAAATTGTGTTCGTTTTTGTGGATCTTTCGAGTTAGCTTTAAGGGAACACGACGAATCTGACATGTTGACTAACCCGGGAATTTTTTGCGGTTTGATTGATTTTAGTGCAGAACTCGATGTTGCTTTAAAAATTCATTAAGAAAGTGCCACTGTAGTTAAAGGCACCTCAAAAACGGTGCAGAATGAGCTTTTGAAAATAATGTTAGAAGTCTGTCATGAGAAAATCTCACAGGAAATTAAAGAAACTAACTTTTTAGCAGTAATTGCTGATGAAACCAGTGACATTGCTAACATATTTCAGATGGCTATAGTTTACAGATATGTTGTGAAAGGTAAACCTGTTAAAAGATTCTGGGGATTTTTCACACCTGAGAAATATGATACCAAAACTCTAGCAGCCTGCATTTTTGAACAGCTTGAGTATCATAAAATTAACGAAACACCGGCAAAACTGATTGCCCAGACTTACAATGGTGCATCCGTAATGGCTGGATCATCTGGTGGAGTCCAAGCTATTGTCAAAAAACATTTCCCAAAGGTAGAATATGTACATTGTTACGCCCACCAGCTTAATTTAGTTTTGATGAATGCGGTGTCAATTAATCGGAGCGTTTGCGTTTTCTTTGCAAGCTTACAAGGAATATGCACCTTCTTTTCAAGTAGTCCTCAGTGAACCAAGATGTTAGACGAAATAGTTAGAAAACGATTACCGCGATCTGTACCTATGAGATGGAACTTCCAATCTTGAAGTGTGAATACGGTTTTTCTGTACAGAAAACAAATTATACAGTGTATGAGAGATATTCTAAGTGGAGATGAAATAAGAAATTTTAACACAATAAATCAAGCAAATGGTTTCATAAAAACTCTTACCAGCAATACATTTTGTGTTTTGGCTGTCTTTTTTTCACAAAGTATGTCGAAATTTTATTTGGAAGCTTACAGAAAGCAGATATCAATCCCCTTACTGCTGAAAAATACATCTCTTCTTTTGAGAATAATGTACAAAAAATCCGAGAAGAAATTGATGAAGAAAGCATAGAAACAGAACCTGATCCCCCAACAAAAAAAAGGAAATGTCAAGACAGTGAGTTGAAAGAAAAGCAAAAAAAGTCTGTGATACCATCATCTGTCAATTTAAAGCCAGATTTGGCTTTGTTGGCCATGCGGTTTCTGCATCTCTGTTTTCTGCTCAGAATTTTCAGCAGTACGCGTCAAACTTTCCAGACAAAACATTGAAAACCGTTTGTGAGGTTTATCCATTCCTCAATTTAAAACAGTTGCGTTTGGAGCTTTCAACTATTTACAGCACAGATGTATTTTCTTCTGCATCTGGTATTGTTAGTCTGTATGACTTTATTTGAGAAAATAACCTTGAATTTACATTTAGTGAGTGTGCAAAATTATTAAATGTGTTAGTCACTATTCGAATGACAATGGCTGAAGCCAAAAGGTGTTTCACAACTCTAAAAAAAATAAAAACTTTTTTAAGAAACACTATGTGCCAAGAAAGACTTTCAGCCCTTGTTATCCATTGAACGTGAATTGATAATGGACATTCAGACTTTAACCAAAAAGTAATAGACAAGTTTGCATCAGGTAAGGACAGGAGGATGGATTTTCTTTTCCGATAAGGTAGGACCGATTTTCTGATTATTTTATTCTTTTATTTATTTTATTTTTATTTTCTGATAATTTTTAAATATCTTTTCTCCTATTTAGAATGATTATTATTTTTCACTTCAGTGGTACTAGGAATTACAAAAACATTCAATACACTTTCACTCTAAAATTTGATGTTTTATCCCAACCCCTCTTACACAACTCCAACCACACGTTACTGCAACCACCAAAATTTGGAATCACCAGCCGCCACTGGATGCAGGTGAAAGATATGGTAATAGAAGTGGTAAATACAACTTCAAAAAGTAAACAGCTGGTTAAAACAACCATCTTTGTACATTATGATGACACTCTTAGTAACATTGCTAAGTAACGTTCCTCACACATTTCACGATCAAACTGTTTTAACTGAATCACTTTATTTTTAAACTTTTTTGATGTTCTTTTTTTTACAAATTTAAATAATTTACCTTATATTCAATCCGCTAAGCGATCTTCTGTTATTTATATGTTTTTACAACATGTTTCAGGGATAAATCCCCATCCTCAGGTAAAATGTTTATTCACCCTAATGCATAGGGGTCGTCGAAAATGTTAACGCACATAAAATGTAACACATAAAACTAGATAAAAACACATAAAACACGTACAACACACAAGCACATGATATGTGACTCAGTGCACTGGTCGGCTTCCAATCGTCAACTGGCTTTTACGCGTGTTTCACTTCTTATCTTCAATGCGGTCTCATAGAGTGCGTTGGACTTAAATATCAGCTGGTCATTAAGTAATTGTTCTTTATGTATTTTTAAGGCCCTGTAGATTTCAAATTCTTCTAAGGCATTCAAAAGATGACCTTTATTACAGATGTATATAGGTTCCATGTTTTCTTTAAACCCGGTGTAATTATGGTTTTTATTTATAAGGTGAAGTGCGTAATTTGATGTTGTTTTGTTAGGGTTCTTCTTTGGTAGATGTTCTCTAAATTTATCGATGAATCTTCTGCCCGTCTGTCCGATATAGAAATTATCACATTCACTACATCTAATTTTGTACACACCTGAACAATCATCTGTTAAAGTTGGAACTCGTGGTTTAAGTATATTTTTTAATTTATTAGTGGTCCTGTATGAAACATTGATATTTAACTTTTTTAACTCATTTTTTATTATATTAGGGAGTATATTTGTGTATATTGCTGAAACATATTGAGTTTTACTTTTTGCAACATTTTTACTATTTAATTTTTTCAGGTGTTTATATATTATTTTATCAACTATTTCACTTTTATAACCATTTTTTATGGCTATGTGTTTCATTGTGTTGACTTTGTCATTATACTCCTCAGTGTTCATAGGTATATTCACTAATGTATGTGCAAGTGCATTAAACGCTGCCATTTTTTGTGTATATGGATGATTTGAATTAGCATGTATAACCAAATCTGTTGTGGTGGGTTTCCTGTATATTTTGAAAGTGAGAAGAGTATTTCGTTTTTGTACAGATACGTCAAGGAAATTCAAGCAGTTATTGTTTTCCATTTCCATGGTGAATTTAATGTTGTGATTAATGCCGTTCATAAATTTGAAAAACATCTATTTGTCTGTGAGTGCCGTTAAATACTAAGAATGTGTCGTCCACGTAACGTGTATACGAAATTATTTTATCATAAAAACGGTTATGATCAGATAATAAATATTTATTTTCATAATAGTTAAGATAAATTTCAGCTAAAAGTCTACTGAGAGGTGAGCCCATTGCTAATCCGTCTTCTTGGTTAAAAAACTCATTATCAAAAGTAAAATAATTCTGTTGTAATATGATCTGTAATAGAAATAGGAGTTCATCTATCTGCATCTGATTTAGAATGCCTGTCTTAATTAAATTGTTCTTAAGAATGTGTAATGTTTCTAAAACAGGAATATCTGTATATAAATTAACTATGTCCATGGAAACCAATTTATAGTTAGGTAAAATCTCTATAGTTTTAATTTTTTCTATGAACTCTGAGGTATTTTTTACACTATGAACATTTTCCATTTTTATACTGTTTTTGATAATATGTTGTAATTTTTTAGCTATTTTATAAGTTTGGACGGACGTGTAGTTAATCAAGGGATGTACAGGTAAATTTTCTTTATGTAATTTAGGCAATCCTGTAAACTCGGGCGCTTTAGGTTTGATGTGTTTGACGTTACGTCTGGCTTGTGTGTCAAGCAAACTGACGCATTTATTGATTGCTGAATTTATGTTTTTTGTATATTTATCCGTGGGGTCATTATTTAACATCATTATATTGTTATCATTAATGAAATCGTAACATTTTTGTATGTAATCTGTTTTGTTTATAATGACTACTGTGTTCCCTTTATCTGCTTTTGTTATCATGGTGTTATTCTTTTCTATTTTCTGTTTAATGTTTCTTGCTATTTTTAACTCTTTCCTATGTTTTGTGTTGTTTGTACTATCTAATTTTAAAATACGATTCAATTTATTGTTAATTAAAGACCGCATTTCACACTGAATGTCCTGGTCTTTAATGCATTTAATAACCGCATCAGCATTTGTAATTTCATGTATTAAAACGATTTTTCTAAAGTCGGGTAGATTGTATTGTAACCCCTTGGATAATAACTCTTGTTCCTCTGTAGATAACATGATATTAGTATAATTAGCTACGCGTTTATAGAATTTATGTTTACATTCAACGTTATCTTGTTTGCACTGTTTATAGTATAATTTATCAAACTTCTTATTGTGTTTGGAGATAATGACTTTGGCGATGTTTCTAATTTGTGTTTGTATTAAGCCTAATACTTCGTGGGTTATAGCTGGATGTAACGTGTTTAAAACCATCAAATGTGCTTTGTATAATAATTTATTTAATCGATTTTTCTTTATATATAATTTTTAGTTTCTTCTTTAATCCAAATTTTCTGTGCTATTAGTTTAGTGTTAAATGCTGCCACTGAATTATTTATAATGTTCACAATTGCGAACTTTGGCGTTATGTTATAGCGTAAACATTTTTTATTAAATTTAATATTGAGGTTGGTTTTCAATATTTTTGTCTTGATATTCTTATATTTATAGACTATATTTGCTTGACTGGCTTCGAGATTGATTTTAAAATTTCTTTTTTTTGTGTTCTTTAATGCATACTTTCACTACTATCAGCTAAAAATTTGTCTCAAATATTATTTAATTTCTGTTATAAACTTTCCACTTTCCTTTTTTGTTTATACCGAAAAGCCAGCACCAACAACAAATTTTTTTTTAGTTTTAAGAATATAAAAACATCCTACATATTACATATCCTAAAAAATAGTACATATCACATCTCAAAATGACACTACCGCAATGACAAAAGCAACACTGCACTTAGAAATGTGTAAGGTGAACTAACACATTTCAGTTACTGATTGTTACTTACAAACTGCTGTTATTTTGAATATACATTGACAGTACTAAAGGTGCTTGTTTGCCACAACAAACCGTAAATAATAGTTTCTTTAGGCTACACAATTTGTAAAGTTTAAGTGACAGTAGCAATAATTCAGATAAATGTGCAACAACAGTACCTCTACTCTTTCTTCGAACTCAAAGCAGAGGCTGATGATGACAAATTAAGAATTAACAGCAACTCAATAGACTTTAGTTTGCAGTTCTGTGCTGACATAAACTTGCTGTCTACGTGAATGAGTAGTCTGTGGCCACTCCTTCAATATGGTCTGTTGTATGTAGTCAACATTTTGCTCAAATGTAACAGTGATTTTATCCATTACTAATGAACAGAGACAATAACAATAACAAAATCAAGAGTAATAACAAGTTATAATTTTATTAGATGTTTAACCTTTTTAACAAAACACTATCAACTATTAAACTATCCACATGATTTGAGTGTCAGAAAAAATTGTTCAAGGGTGTGTCATATACAGTTAGTACAAAAAAATTATAAATATGTGTGTTGTGTGTGTATGCTTGCGTGCGCGCGTGTGTGTGTGTTCTAGGGAAACATCAAAATACAGGTCTTCCATATAGTAATGTAAATCATCTCTTTCTGCATACTATTGTACATACTTTAAGAATAAGATCTGTCTGTTTTCCCTATTTTATTTACTCTTAGGGAGAAGGAGAGACCAAGGGAAAAAGAAAGAGAGACGAGAGAGAGAGAGAGAGAGAGAGAGAGAGAGAGAGAGAGAGAGAGAGAGAGAGAGAGAGAGAGAGAGAGAGAGGGGAGAGAGTGAGAAAGGGGGGAGAGAGAGAGAGAGAGACAGACAGAGTGAGTTGGAAGGGGGGATGGAGTGAGGTGTGTGTGTGTCTGTGTGAGAACATGTGCTTATTGGATGCAGACACATTCATATTATAAAGCAAAATATTCTCACTTTCACATTCTTTCATCCATTTTAAGTGATTTTGTTTGGGTAATAGAGTTACTGAATTTCATAACATCTATATCTTCGTTATTCATGTGTGTTAACATTTCACTATTAAATGCGAAGCTCATGTTGCTGTTGTCTTGAATAGAGATGAGATAAACGTTGCTGTCTAGCCTCCAATTGCATCTTTTAAGTTTCTCTGCTTCTTTTCTTCTTCTGTACTGAATATAACAGCATCCTGCTGCACTGCTAAGTAAAAATACTTGAATAATTATCAGTATAATTAAAGCTCGTGTACTGAAACAAAAGAAAATGCTATATATTATATATATTAAAGCAATTATGACATGAAATGTATTTATACACACTTGACAACAGAAATATCTTTAAAGCATGTGAAAAAATAAACCACCTAAACACATTTATAACACACTATCTAAGTTAAGTTTAACTTGTAATCCTTGGTTTGAAGTGATATGTGTATCAGTAAGAGATGATGTAAAATTATTATCAACTAATTCTTTGTAGTTTTACTGTGTCAGCACAAGTGTACACACACACACACACACACACACACACATTTTTCTTATATTAGATACAACTTAAATTAAAAAAACAATTTATTCTGGTAATGTATAACACTAACATAACAACTGAATAACATATCTTTGTAAAATTATATTTCTCAAGTTTTTCTTAACTTTCTGTTTATACATAATGTGATAACTTGGGATAGCTATGTCACTCAACATTTTACTTTGACATGAAAAATGATTTTAAAAAAACACAAAAATATGGCAGCATTTAAAATTAAAAGTTCGTTGAAAAATGTTTATAGAGTTATGTACCAAAATAGACAATCAGCAAGCGTAATAAACTGAAATATCGTATATATAAAACAAAGAAAGTTTAACACTATACAGAAATATTTTTCATCATGGCAGCAGGAAATATTGGCAACACACACACACACACACTATCACACACATGTGATTTATCAAGGTAAAGAAAAGTTAGTCAATTGATTAACTAATTATAACACTACTGACTCAGAACACAAAATTTTATTCAGAATCTGAATACAGTATTGTGTTTTGGAAATTCGAAAATTTAGGATACTAGAGACCCAAAAGTGAATCAGAATAAATGATAAAATTGCAAAACTCTACTATGTAGGACATTAAATTAAATACAATTTCAACTAAAATCTGAATACAGTGTTCAGTTTTGTGTTAGTACTATGTGCACATGTGTGAGAGATGTATAATGTACTTGATAAATAAAATTACATTATGAATTTTAGGGCAATTCATAAACAGAAAGCAATTCTACATAACTAGAACTTACAAGGAAATTACCTCATTGGTGTGAGATGTATGAGATAATATTGCATAGTGACTGAGGAAATGACACAGGTCAGGATGACAGTTGCTTAACTTGTCTATCAAGTCCTTAATTTCCCAAAGTCTGTCACTTTCAATTTGTCACAGGGAGTGTGTGGTGGTGGTGTTGGTTGGTGGGGGGGGGGGGGGGGTATAATCAACTTCTTCAGAGACAACACCTTTTCAATTTAACACACATATTTTATTTATCTTTAAACCAAATGCTTTGCCATACCATGTTGAGGCATCCTCAGGGGCCCATACTATGATGAGGCATGGGACCTATACTACTATGATAAGGGTCTCAGTCAAGCCACTTAGGGTGCCTCATCTTAGCATGAAACAAATGATTAGTTTAAGGAAAAAATAAAACACTTGTGTTAAACCAAAAGAGTGTTGTAATTAATAATGAAAACCACAAAAGGAGAAAGACCACATTGTCTCAAAAGTTTACACAAACATATGCATCCATAGGAATGTCAAGTTACTTACAATTACAAATATATTATGTATAAAATTTATTTATTTGTTTTGTTTGTCATGTAAATAACTGTAATAACACAGTACTGTAAATACTGCATTCACGTTCCCCATCTGGAACCGTTAGGTACCAATAGGCTTCTTTCCATCTCCTAAGTGCTAATTCAACTTACGACGGCGTATTTTCTAGGCAAGGTATGTATGGCAAGAAATCTGGAGCCTAAGATACCAGAAGAATGTTTGGTGACGAAGTTATCGTACCATTATGAAGAAGGGATTGCACGAGCCAGACTTTGTGGTCAAATTAAAACAATCCAAGCGATGGCAGCCTTGTTAGAGAATTACGAACATGAGAGTTACTACCGTCAAAGCCGTCAAAGGAACAACAACTAAGTGATAAATAGTGATGCTAATAATAATAACAATAACGCCAGTGGCAACTAAAATAATAACCGTAATAATAATAATAATAATAATAATAATATTCGTGTGAGCAATAACAATAATAATAATAATAATAACCATCGACAGAACCAAGGTGATCAGAATAAAAGTAATAGAAATTATCGACCTCGTGTAAACCATATAAGAACCAATGATCGAGATCCATGATGAACTTACTACCAACGGCGTAGAAGCTTCAATAATTACTATGATTGAGACCACAACAATGACACCAATCAGTATCAGAGAAGCGATACGAGAAGAAGTAGGAGTACCGAGGATAATAGAAGGAGGAATGGTTATGAAATTTTCAACAACAATCCTGGAGCAAGACAGGAATCACCTCTTAATCACCAACCGAATCAACAGGAAAACCGAACTAACGAAGAAAGCCAACATTTAAACGAGATGAGGCAGTGAGAACACAGCATGGCCCATCACTGAACCAATATTTTGGGTATTTACTAAGACAAGACAATCTGACAAGTGACAAGACCATAACCATTATAAAAAATAACTATTTAAAAAATATTCAAAATGACTTATTGGAGGAAGAGTCTGCCAATATGACCTGTCATAATAATGAAATTACTTATATAACTGCAGAAGTAAATTGTTTAATGAAGAAAGTTGTGTTAGTGGTTGAAATCACAAGCAGAATGATCACTGTTGCACACCACTATATAAAAAATTATCCCGATTAGCGCTTTCAAGCTTCACAGCTCATCATCAGATCGGAATTGAAAGAAATTATGTGAAAACAATCCCTTCACCCAATCTCACCCCACCCTGCTCATACACAACGAGCTATAATTCAAATGTCCCTTCCCCACCCCCGGGGCATGTCGCTCCATCTGGACAGTTACATATTTTTCTAGCAAATTCCGTTTGCTTCAGTGTTGTGTGTGTGTGTGTGTGTGTGTGTGTGTGTGTGTGTGCATTCCTTTTAAACTTACCCGTCTCCCTCTTCACACACGAGGGTCAGTCACACACCCTTATTTTAAAACCTCCAATTAGTACTATGCAATTTAATTCTTAATCTTATTTATCTGTCCTCTATCATTTACTTCTTAATTATGTTATAAAATATTTCTTCATTATCAAATTTAATTTTAGTATTAATTAAATTGTCTAACCCTTTTTCTCTTTCTTTCAATATTTCTAACTCCTCCCTCAGCTTCCTTTCAAGTGTGTTATTTACTACTTTTACAATTTCGTAGTCTTCCAAAGGATTAACAAACTTATGGTTGTCTTCTATGAAATGTCTTGCATATAATGAATTGGTTGTTCTATTACCTTCTCCACGTTTGTAGTCAGACAACCTGCATGCGAATTTTTGTCCTGTCTCACCTAGGTACACTTTGTTGCTGTCTTTACATTTTAATTTATAAATTCCGCTTTTCTGTAATGCTGGAATTTTTCTACATTTTTATTCCTTATCTTATCAAATACCGTTTCACATTTTTTAATAGCTATATCTACTCCGTATTTATTAAAACATTTTATAATTTTTCTAGTATGTGAACCTATGTATGTCAATGACCCTGCATAATTCTTTTTTTCTGGTTCTATTTTAGCTTTTTGTATGTTAACCCTTTTCATAACTTTATCCACTATGTTGGTGTTATAATTATTATTCCTTACAATTCCCTTTATCGTTTATAACTCCCTATCTTTTGATATGGTTTAATAAACAATGTCTGGATAATAATGTCATCCCAAAATACTGTAACGAGTAGTCTCTGTCGTATTGTCGTATTCTGTAAAAGTGTGGTTTTATCGTGTGTTAGCCCCACACGTTGTAGTCGTTACTTTATGTTTACTTACTTTCTGTAACTTTCCACACTGACGATGTCCGTTTCGAACTCACGAATTACCACAACCAATATCTCGCGAGTGTAAACCTTACCTGTCCTTTAATGAGTAAATTTAATTCCCGGGTGGCGCCAAATTGTTTATGAAAACAATTAAAAATGTGAAATTGAGCGGTCGTTCTAGACAGTGTTGACTAATTCAAATTACCCTTGCAATTAGCGGCGTATGAATCTCGCTAGTAGTCCATCGTGCTGCCGATGTCTAACGCTGGCAGACAATTTCGCTCGTCGCTAAAGTACACAAACTTTATAATGCAATTTATAATGAAATAAAGGATGGTTATTACTACTCAGTACTAGTTTATTAACATGAAATAGTTAATAGTTATTCATTTAAATACAAAATTATATACTGTTATTAAATAAAATTGCTCCAGCAATAAATAGACAATTTTCTCAGGTTGGCTAAGATGATTGAAACGATTCTAAATCGACATGGCTGTCGGCAATGTTTATTTTCTATAGTTCATTCAATCGTGGAGTTCTTTAGATTACGAAAAAATATTAATAAGATGATATCTACCTTACATCAAGGGTACTTATATACTATTAGAGTTAATTACAATTCGTTTTTTAAGTGTTAAAAAGTGTGTGTTAAGAATTTGTAATTTGTACACAGGTTATTTTCTGTTTCCATACAAGTTTAAGTTTTATTCTCAATGAATCCTTGAAAGAAATTTAGTTATCAGTTCAGAGTGAGAGTTATTTGTGTTGTGAGAAAAGTTAATTAGAATTTATTCCATAAATTCGGGTATTTCAGATATACAAATCTGTTGAATACGGGTGAAGAGTCACTCAGTTCTTAGTTAGATTGGGTCCATACGATCATCAATCTTCCATCATTTATAATTTGGATTACGTCTGGCTTCTTTTTCAAATAAGGTGGATTAAATAATTAATTCAGAATATGAAAATCTGGTCTATTGTCTCTGTTGATTTGACTAGTTCTTCATCAGACTTCTTGCATCCTCATTTTATTAAATTTTGACTTATTTTTGATTATTTTAATTTAAAATTGAGTCAAATATGGTTCGGCTTCTGTATGTCTTGAGCGTCAATAATGGACTCATTCTTTATAATGGAATTATATTAAATAACGTTCCGTTGTTATGGCAACTGTCTGTACTCTCATTGGCTGATCATATTTATGTCTATTGTTATAATATTTGAATTTTAATTCAAAATGAATAAATATCTTCTGATGGCTATTATTCTTCTGTCTTCTTATCTATGTATTAGATATTATCACAACTGTTTATATTTTCTTTCAAAGATCATTTTGACATCCCACAAAGCTGGGTTTGTTCATGTATTAAAGTTTTGACAATAATGTTAATATTATGTTATTACATTTCTTTTTATTTTATGTTTTTAATCTAACTCTGACATCTTAATATGGTTCACTAATTGTACTTAATTAGTTATTTGCCCTGGATTTTCTAATACAATAGTTAATTTCTTATAATTTGTTTATTTTGGATTTATACAGTTAGGCATTTTATAGGCCTAAGTAGTAATTGGCTATATCTTCTTATTTTACACAAATTAAAGATTATTTTTCATTTACATACGTTTTGCTTGGTGTCACTTATGACTTGTTTACATTTTGAATTAATTTGGGCTGTTTTACAATAATTGTATGTTCTTATTACTTTACCAAAATCATTGCTTGTCTGTTATTCTCTTATTTCCTTTTCTGTCTTTACTCTAAAGATTCTTATTAGGTTTGTAAAATTTTATCTTCTTACTCATATCTATTGCCATTTTTTATAACTTGTTTATCATTTAATATTACTTATAAAACATAACACAAAAATTAGGTTTATGGTCTGTTTACTTTTTTCAGCCATATTCCTTCTTATAAACTTAATTGAACAAATAACTATCTTGGTTAATAACATTATAACACCATTTATTTTATCTTGCTAATCATCCCTTTGAACATTTTTATTAACATAGGATGTTTTATTTATTTTGCATTCATATTATTTAGTTTAGTCTTCCTTTAACATTTACTATATATTTTTTTACTACTTAACCATTGTAACAATAACATTCTTAATCATTATGGGATTTTTACCCTGAATACCACTGTATTCCTAATCTACTATCACTTAATAACAATATTCTGGTTATTCTTATTTTTTGGTATTTTTCACCCTTAACCTATAGTGTTAATCACTGGTTTTGGTGTCTTTACCTATATGTTGTGTTTTCTATTTATTTTGGGTTACACTGGCACTTTGCACTTTTTTACTGTACTTTAGTGTTACTAGTGGTTATTCCCTAATATTGATTTCTTTTACTCACTTAATCACTTTCACTTCCTACCTATCTCTTACTTCTGGGTTTTTTATTGTTTTATTCACATATGTTAGTTAGTATGTTAACAAATTTCATGTTCTGATTTACTTATCATCATAGAGTTATTCATAACATATAATATCTATTTCTCTGGTTAGTGTACTTTAATTGAGATTATTTTATTTGATTTTAATACTTGTCATTTACATTTGTTATTTGTTTGTGTCTTTTTCTTCATTATTTGAGTTTATACCTTCTCATTTTATTTTCTTTATTATTTGTTTGTGTCTTTTTCATGTACCTTCTCATTTTATTTTATTTTATTGGGTCAATCCCTTGGGTTGGGTCATAGTCATTTGTCTCGTCATAGTCATTTTATTTTCATTAGTTTAAGATAGTTAATTCATCATAGTTTTTTCCCTGGTATTGGGGCGGCTTTTTGTGTTGTAATAATATGCGCAAGTTAAAATTAAAAATAAGAACAGTGTAGCCAAAAAAGTAAAAGAACAAAGCGAGAAGTTGTGGATAAAATTAAAAATAAGGTCACTTTACGGCTTAATCAATAGATATAATAGGGAATTATATGACAGACATATAGAATTGTTAAGAATATACTCGTATGTAGAGTTAGAAGAAATATTATATAATTTTGGTTTGGGGTACATAGAAAAGAAATTGGAAAATAAAAATAAAAAAATGGTAGATAAGTTAAATAAATTAGTAAGAAAGAACGAAGTAAAAAAGGAACACCTCTCTAAGAATAACTATGAAAAAAGAGTAATAAACCTTACAGAGATAACAGAACCTTTCATAAAATAGATAACAGAACATAACCTTTCAATACAGAAGAAAAAGAAATGTTAGCAAAAGGCTTAAAATACGCGCCGCCACCAGAATTAAATCAAGAAAAAACGATTATTGAATGCGAAAGCATAATACAAAAACTAGGAAATGAAAATGATAAAAAAAGAATAAGGTGGGAAGTAGGGAATGTAGTAGATAAAATATTTAAGAAAAATTTGTATCATTCAAAAAATGAACAAAAAATCAAATCAACTGTAACTAAACTAAAGAATTAAATAAAAAAAATTATATTATAGTTATGAAGGTGGACAAAGGAAATACAATGGTACTACTGAGAAAAGAAGAATACATAAAGAAAACGGAAGAATTTATAAGTGAAGGACCATATGAGGAAATAAAGTATGATTATACAAGTAAATACCAGTCAAGGATAAAACAAATGATGAAACAGATAACATTTATAGAAGAAAATAAGAAAAAGTATTTATTAGAAAGTAATCCAACAGCACCAACTTTTAAAAGCCAGGTTAAGATACATAAAGAAGGGAAACCAATTAGACCGATTGTTTCTTTTATTAATGCACCTATTTATAAATTATCAAAGGAAGTTAGCAGAGTACTGAAAGAGAAATATGAATTTGGGACAAAATACAACATAGAGAATAATGTAAAATTGATAGAAAAATTAGAAAATATTAGAATTAATGTAAATACAAAATTGATACCACTGGATGTTAAGGACATGTTTACCAATATCACAGTAAATAAAGTAATTAAGTTAATAAACGATAATAATATGGGAGAATACAGGTATAAAAAGCAGGTGATTAAAGTAATTAAAGAATGTGTAAATCAGAACTATTTTAGGTTTAATAACAAGTTTTATATACAGAAAAAAGGTTTACCTATGGCGTCTTCATTATCCCCTATTCTTGCAGAAATATACATGAATGGTTTTGAAAAGCAATTAATAAGTTCCGCTAAGTATAAAGACAATATAAATGTATAAATATATGGACTAGATACATTGATGATGTATTAGTAATTTGGGAAAGAAGCATAGAAGAAGTGCATAAGTTTATAAATGAGGTAAATAATAAGGATAAAAACAATTTAAAGAAGAGATAGGAGGTAAGAAAATAAATTACTTAGATTTAAACATAGAAATTAAAGATAATGAGAAACTACAGTTTGGGATATTTAGGAAAGAGTCGTATTCTGATATAATTATACCAAGAGAGTCTTACCACCCTTATAGATATAAAATGGCGGCAATCAATTCATTTTGTTACAGAGCTCAGAAGTGTTTAAAAGAGAACGAATCAAAAGATAGGGAATTAAAAACGATAAAGGGAATTGTAAGGAATAATAATTATAACACCAACATAGTGGATAAAGTTATGAAAAGGGTTAACATACAAAAAGCTAAAATAGAACCAGAACAAAGGAATTATGCAGGGTCATTGACATACATAGGTTCACATACTAGAAAAATTATAAAATGTTTTAATAAATATGGAGTAGATATAGCTATTAAAAAATGTAAAACGGTATTTGATAAGATAAGGAATAAAAATATAGAAAAAATTCCAGCATTACAGAAAAGCGGAATTTATAAATTAAAATTTAAAGACTGCAACAAAGTGTACCTAGGTGAAACAGGACGAAAATTCGCATGCAAGTTGTCTGACCACAAACGTGGAGAAGGTAATAGAACAACCAATTCATTATATGCAAGACATTTCATAGAAGACAACCATAAGTTTGTTAATCCTTTGGAAGACTACGAAATTGTAAAAGTAGTAAATAACACACTTGAAAGGAAGCTGAGGGAGGAGTTAGAAATATTGAAAGAAAGAGAAAAAGGGTTAGACAATTTAATTAATACTAAAATTAAATTTGATAATGAAGAAATATTTTATAACATAATTAAGAAGTAAATGATAGAGGACAGATAAATAAGATTAAGAATTAAATTGCATAGTACTAATTGGAGGTTTTAAAATAAGGGTGTGTGACTGACCCTCGTGTGTGAAGAGGGAGACGGGTAGGTTTAAAAGGAATGCACACACACACACACACACACACACACACACACACACACACACACACACACACACACACACACACAGCACTGAAACACAAGGAATTTGCTAGAAAAATATGTAACTCCAGATGGAGCGACAGGGCCCAGGGGGTGGGGAAGGGACATTTGAATTATAGCTTGTTGTGTGTGAGCAGGGTGGGGTGAGATGGGGTGAAGGGTTTGTTTTCACATACTTTCTTTCAATTCCGATCTGACGATGAGCTGTGAAGCTTGAAAGCGCTAATCGGGATAATTTTTATATAGTGGTGTGCAACAGTGATCATTCTGTTTGAGAATTAAATGGGATTTCAACAAAAATAATGATTGATACGGGTGCCAATGTGTCACTGATCAATAGCACAGAACCAAATAGAATCCAAAAAGAATGTCAAAAAATTTTACCCACTTCACCTGTAAACAACATCGTATTAATTGGAGCTACAGGACGCCAAAATAAGTCAGTAAGCAAACAAGTGTTATTAGATCTCAGAAGTAATATGTAATCATCCCCATGGTATTCTTAGTAGCAAACGGGCTACCTTTTAATGTTTTAATAGGATGTGATATGTTGAGTGATATGTAAACCTTTTGCATTACAATATTCACATATGCCAGATAGATTGCAGATTCAAACAAAAAACAAGAACATGTGAAAGCATTACGCTTCTATAATTCTTCTGCCTATTAGTTTCCAGTCTGTGATTCTTTTAGTTCTGCTATTATCCATTTGTCTCATGTGATCCTGCCATTCTATTCTTGATGAACCAGACTATGTCAGTACTGTGTACTGATTGACTGAGTTAATCATTTTTGGATCCTACAGGACTTTAGTTTGCTAAGACCAAAAGCTCTTTCCCAACATTTTATGCTCAAATATTCTAAGCTGTTGCTCATAAAGTATTAATTAATGTCCAAGCCTTGCATCCATATGCCAATATTGGTCAAATAAGCCAGCACCAGCCTCATCTCCTGGGTGGGACACAGGTGGTGGATAGTGAATACTCCTCAGACAGTGTTAGTTGCGAGTATAGGGTTGGCCATAAGCAGGCCTGGATCAATGCGATACCAGGGTTCAGTGGGAGGCGGTGACTTGTGGCAAGGTTATACCCACTGTACTATGTTGATGCAGTGGTATGGTGAGTAAGTTCTGCCATTAACTAAGCACTGCTCTGCATGATAGGAATTGGTTCCCCAGAGGCTAAGTGAAGGCCATTCTGAAGAAAAACTAAGGGGCAGACTAAACTTCTGAAGCTGTAATGAAAGTAGCTGGTCTAGGAGATAGGTACTCTGATAAAAAAACCTGGTCCTCCGCATTGGTGGTTAGGCATAGGACTGACTATCCTGTCCTGTAAAAATATATAGTATATAGCTGCAAATAACATCAGGAATGAAACCAGGCTGTCTTTGCAACAACAAAATACTGATGCGAGCTAATGATTGGTAATGAAGATTTAAATGGTCACTTCAGCCTTTTTTTTAGTAGCTGTGTGGTGAAAGAGCTTAATGCAATTAATTATGTTGCAGTATGTTACAGTAATGGTTCAGTGATCAAACTGTCACCATTGTTGGTAAATTTCTACACATAAATAACTAAAAATGAAGTGAGAAACTAATTTAACACATGTTTATTAATTTGTAACTGATACCTTTAGATTATATTTACATGTCTGATGATTTAAGTCTGATCTTTGATGTTTGTATGTGTGTGTTTTCATTAATAAAGATATGATGTTTTCTTTTCTTATATATTCTAGGTTAACAAGAAAAGAAACCACAGTAGTGTGATATACTTCTCATACTACCTGACAAAAAATACAAATGGGAGTGACTTAAACAACTGTGGTAGGTGTTAAACACAAAGGCAACTGTAGAAACCACACAATTTGCTTTATTTCACTTAATTTTTGAGAACAGATACAAAAAATCATTATCTTGTTGATACATCCTCTTCGTTCACTTTTTTAATATTATATATATATATATATATATATATATATATATTAAACTTTTACTATGAACAACTTACTTATTTGGTTTTGTTACCCAGACGTTTCGATGTGGTATTCGTCTTCCTCAGTGGGATTTAAATACTGTTTAAGTGGGATAAATATTTAAATCCCACTGAGGAAGACGAATACCACGTCGAAACGTCTGGGTAACAAAACCAAATAAGTAAGTTGTTCATAGTGAAAGTTTAATATATATATATATATATATATATATATATAATACAAAAAATCAGTTTTATATAAATTAGTGTACAAATAATTCTTTAAATTATTAAGTTATGCTACAAAACTATGCACATCTTTAATATTGAACAAAATAACATGAATACATGTTTCATCAAGACTTGTAATAAAAAGAGACAAACATTACTCTATTTTATATCAAACAAGACACCATAGAGGCCTTTTTAATTTAGGATTCCATCTTCTCTTCTGACTGGCTTTGACTGCTGGCTGATTTCTCTGCATAATGGGAATGGTGCGAACTTTGGGATCTACTGCTGGCAGTATCACACAGAAACAAATTGTAATTAGAAAGCGTTTAATCAGTAATACTGTATTAGAAGATAATAGAAAGAGTTTGAACCTTATACATATATTGGTGTGTATACTTTACTGGAATAATACTAGGCTAATTTCTGTTATGAGGTTCATAATGGCTCTCAATTGAAACTAGAGTCATTGTGAGTCTATGTAGTCCGTTATAGATCCTAATGACAGTAGAATAATCTGTGGTGCTTTGCTGTGCAACACAACATGCCAAAACGGTTCTGTCATGAAACAAAATGTTGCTTTAGTGTGTGGTGGGCCTAATGCTATTGCTTTGGACCTAAAGATTATTTTATTGATTTAAAACTAGCGAGACGCTAATCTATTGCATTTTTGTGTATGCATGTGTGTGTGTGTGTGTGTTTTAGTGACTGTAATGTCTTGACCAACTCCCTTCCAAAAGTGAACAGAATACAGTTATACTAGATTATGTTCTGTACAAACACAATATGTTTTGATACAGTAAAACTTGGGCTGACAAAGCATACACATTTATTTTTGAAGGTATGCAAGAATGAATTTGTTTTATGACACACTGCTTCAAAATGTAAAATTATTAACTATTATTAGTTATACAGTGTACTGACATAACAAATAAAATTGATAATTAGCCAAGAAGTGTTAGAATCACTCCTTAATACAGCAATCAAGCTATTACAATGCAAGGGTCGAAACAATTTTTTCACTTGTACTTCACAAATAATTACTACTTTAGGAGCACAAAATTGTAGTATATCATCAGAGGACAGGCTGGATGTTACTGCCATCTCATCTACATTATCTGGCAGGCAGTATTGCCTAGTGAACTGTTTGGACACAAAGTGTGTTCATCACTTTGCTCTTCATGTTTGCAACTTGTCTATGAGTTGTAGAGTTGTCTAATGTTCGCTCGTCTACAACGAGGAACTTGTCTGCAAGCTTTACTTTCAGTTCTTCTAGCTTAAACTGCTGTACATCCAGGTTGACCTGAAGACACAAAACAAAAAGAAGATTAATAAGCCAAAACATTTTTATAATTTTTTATTGTTAAAAAGGTTCTATTTAATTTCCATTTTCATGCTGCATGAAAATACAGGAAGCATGTTGCACTAGGTATCTATCTAATTTACTAGTACACAAAATAAAATTCTTTTGTAATTTGAAATAATATGTTATTTTTCCTATAAAATTTAATATCATTCTATAACTTTTGTCTATAAATATTTATATCTTAATACTTATTGTTTAGTGGTACTTAATTACTTATTAGCTTACTATTACATCAGTACCGTACTTGTAATTATCTCTCATTATCCTGTTATCAAGATAAAAGTGAACAAGAACAATGTCAAAGCAATTCAGTCTTATTGATAATGATGTGTATATTTGAATGTGAATTGTACAACTAAAGATAATGTACACCCTAAATTCCCCTCAGTAAATTTGTATGGAATTGTAAATAGTGATAGTTAAAAAAATTCCAGGCCTAAACATAATGTAAGGAGTTTTAAAAGAACTTCATTTGGTTTTGTTTAAGTAAACAGACAAAAACCAATTTCTTATTGTAGGTTAAGAGCACTTACTTTAAAGCTATCGTTATCATTGACTACATTGGATAGCCCACTGTTTGGTGCAGAGAGATGAGGTGTCAAGTACCAACCACAATGGTACCCTGAAGTCATGGATGAAATCTGTTAGTGGAAGACCAAGACCAAAATGCTGATCATAAATGGTTAGCCTGGCAAAGTCTTCCAAGACATCACTCAACAAGTACGGAGCAAGGAACATCTGTAAAAACCGAGAAAAACATGGTTTATATAGAAATAGAAACACTTTTAGCACATTTTAAAGCCACCTTATACTATAATACTCTATTATTATTCTTATTCAACAGCTTTAATTCAATATACTTGTTAAAATAACATATGAAAAGAGTAGCTAACCATGATAAATTCAAGATAACAGTGTTTCTTTTTACACTTATTCTATAACATATCAATCTGCAAAAAGTCATGTTCACAATTTTCATTTGTTGAAAGTATAAATGTACATTCATTTTAAAAATTACCTTATAAAATACTTCTTTATAATTTTTACAATTTTGGTTGTGTACCTCAGTAATAGTTGTTTAAATATCTTTGCATATTTATAGTTGTAATTTTTATCAAAATTAAAAAAGGAAATAAATCAATTGAGTTCTGAAATTAATAAATAATTTAGAAAAATTGCCAACTTTTAAAACTACACATATCTCTGACTGACTGTATTATAATTGTAGTTTAATAAAAACACTTATTCTGTAATAAGAAAGAAACTTAAATTGTGAAATAATATAATATTTTACAAAGAAATATATAAACCATATAATATTTTACAGGGATAGAATAAAAAGTATTAAAAGAATGATAATTGCAATAAAATTAAATATAACAATTGTGAAAATTGTTAATATTGTTGTGTTAATAATAATATACTTTATTATTTACCTTACACAAATTTTATCAGCAAAATGTTACAAGATCTTACGCCAGGAATTACTTAGTCAGTATTGTTACGATGGTCTCACTGATCATCATAAGGTACAGTGAAAAACAAAATGCAGAAACCAATGAAATCAGTTATCACTAGCTTCAATTAATCACAAATAACAGATGTAATCAACAAGTTAATAAACAAGCTTATACTTATACTTATTCAAGTAAAATTTGTCCCCATGCAATAATAATTTCAAATAGTAGAGTCCCACACAATAATCTCTTTTCAAATAAACCACTTGAGATGCACTGAGTAAATCGCTTAACATAAACTGACTGACCATCGCTGGATGCATATATTTATACCCCGCTGAGATGCCAGAACAATCTGTCACTATTTGGAAGACGTGTTAAACAAGTTTCTATTACAGGTGCTCTCGAATCCACTAGAAACAGTGTCGATGTCTGGCCTTGAACACAGTACGCTGATCAGTTCGGTCTGGTATAGCCTCGACATGATAAGTGTCATGTAATTGTCTTTCTTCTCAAAGTAGCAATATGTACGCATACAAACATTACAGCCGAGCTCTACTGGGCTAGCCAAGAAACATGGAGAACGACACTCTCCATTGTTCGAGAACGTTCCGTAATAATTGCATAACACAGCCCCCCCCTTAAGCCTGTTCATCCTGAACTGGCAAACTGACTCTGACGTAATACTTGGCCAGGTGATCTAGGTGGATGACCTTGAATTTTCGCTCTCCTTCCTGTTGAATCCAATAGACAACATCATTGATTCTCTTTTTCACATTGTAAGGTCCTTCCCTGTTAGTCTGAAGTTTAGGTAAGCAACCACGGCGGCGCTTTGGGTTGTACAGCCAAACTTGATCTCCTTGGAAACCCACACTATTGATGACAATGTCATACAGAGTTTTCATTTTGTCACTGGCTATCTTCAGCCATCCTCTTATTAAGATTCATTTCTCGAAGTTTGTTTTCTAATTGCGAGGAATAGTTCTGTGGCTGTGGGACTGAGTCTCAGGTGATCCGAACATCCAGTCCATAGGAAAACGAATTTCCTGCCCAAACACCAATTTTGCTGGAGTCATGCCGGTTGTGTCGTGTACTGATGGACCTGTACGCCATTAGATATAGTGGTATACATTGGTCCCAGTCTGTTTTGTTCTCGTCAACAACCTTCAAAAGATGCTGCTAAAGTGTCCTATTGAATCTCTCAACCATCCTGTCCGACTGAGTATGCAGAATTCCGAGTAGACGGCATAATTCCATAGGGGCTCCATAACGGCAACAGAAGTTGTGAACTAACTGCTTTGCCACAGTGGTAACCTCCTGATTTGGAATTGCGTAGGCTTCCACCCACTTAGTAAAGTAGTCACCTACAACCGTGATGTACCGGTTTCCATCGTCAGTAACTGGGAATGGTCCAGCAATGTCTATGGCAATTCTCTCGAAAGGCAGTCCAACGTTATATTGTCTCATTTTTCCCCCCTTCTGGTTTGTGGGCCCTTGCTTGCAGCACATATTTCACACATCCGAACCCATTCCTCTACATCGTGGTGAAGAAGAAGCCAATAGAATCGCTTCCGTATTTTGTCAAGGGTTTTGTTAATGCCAAGATGGCCTCCAGATGCATCTCCTTCAAAACAGACTGCACTTTACTTCGGGGAACTATCAACAGCATGACCACGTCTCGTCCATCTGCACTTTCCCAAGCCCTTTTCAGCAATCCGTTTTCTAAGGTGAGAGATTCCCATTGTACCCAGTAGCCCTTCAGCACTTCGGAACCATGGCAGATATCTTGCCAATCCAGGCGGTGACCTTCCTCTTTTGCTGTCAAGATCGGTCCGATGTCTTCATCAGTCATCTGTTCTTGTCGGACAGTCTTGTCAGGAAATCTACCGTGATGGCTTGAACATGTTCGCTTAAGTTTTGTTCTTCCTTTTTGTGGCAATGTCGGCAGTCTTCCGGGCACGGTCTTCATGATAAGCCATCTGCATTACCATGCAGGTGCCCCCACCGATGTTGTACCTTGAAGGTGTACTCTTGCAGACATTCGAGCCACCTTGCCAACTGTCCTTCCGGACTTTTAAATCTCAAGAGCCATGCAAGCGCGGCATGGTCGGTACGTAGTGAAAACTCTCTCCCATAAAGGTATTTATGGAAGTGCTCCAAAACTCTGACAATTGCCAACAACTCTCTCTTTGTAACACAATAATTTCTCTCTGGTTTAGAAAGTGTCTTGCTGTAATATGCTATTACTCGTTCTTCACCGTTCTGTACTTGAGATAAAACTGCTCCTACAGTAGACCAGTATTGCTTGCGTCTGTGTCTACGATGTACTTCCCTTCGGAAGCTGGAAAAGCAAGAATTGGCTGCGAACATAATGCAATCTTTAAAGTCCTAAAGTCACACTCTCTTGGCCACTGGAAGTTTCGTTTGTTTTCCATTAGCTCATGTAGTGGTTTAGCAATAGTAGTGAAGCCTTTCACAAAACGTCTGTAATATGTGCATAATCCAAGAAAACTCTGAACTTCATGTTTACTCTTCAGAACTGGCCAGTCTATTACGGTGTCTACTTTAGAGGGATCATACTAACTGCTGCTGCTGCTGCTGAAACTAGATGGCCCAAATACTGTACTTCCTTATGGAATAGAGGACACTTCTTTGGGCTCAGCTTCAGTTGTGCTCTGTGAGTTCTAGTTAAACCCTCCTTAAGGTTTTCCAAATGGTCTTTGAAAGTTTTTCCGATGACTATGTAATTGTCTAAATAAACAAGGCAAGTTATCCATGTTAGGCATCGGAGGACCAGATCCATCAATCTTTCAAATGTTGCTGGTGCATTACAGAGTCCAAATGGCATGACGTTCAATTTGAATATGCCACTTGGGATCCAGAAGACTGTCTTTTCCTTGTCTTCTTGGTAAAGACCCTTCTGCCAATATCCACTCTTCAGGTCCAATTTGGAAAACCATGAACTCCAGACAGCATATCGAGTGTATCATCAACACAAGGTAGTGGATACCAATCATTCTTTGTCACGTCGTTCAACCTCTGGTAGTCGAAGAGGCTTGGTTATTCCTTCTGTCAACATGTCCTGTACTAACCGAGACATTTCCTCTTGCTTAGATAATGGAGGTCTTCAAGGAGGTTGGCGTATCAGTGTTGTATCCCCAGTATTGATGCAATGTTGTACAAGGGAGGTTCTTCCCAATGACTGGCCCCGAACTGCAAAGGAATCTTTAAAGTCATGTAAAACCCATCTGAGTTCATTTACCTCATCATTTGAGAGGTTGTTAGATGATCTGTTCAACAATTCCTGAAGTTTCTCTAACAATTTGGATGTGTCCGTAGTACTGGATCTTTGGTGCATCATTCCGGCTACCCAGCCCACAGGAGTCAATTTACCTACGAGTGTATTGCTTTGTAAAGTGACAAAATATTCGTCACACTAATACGTACATTTCCAGTTTTCATCAGGTTTTACTAAACTTCTGGCAATTAGTATGCTTGGTGTGCTGACTACCTGTGATTCGAATATAGAGCACTGGTTGTCTATCCCGGTATCTACCTCAGTTCTGACCATGATGATCTTTTCGGAGTTTGGTGGAGGGGGGAGTTATGGCCACTTGATTTATCATGTCCATCAATTTTTCTTATGTATTTATTGTGGAGAGTATTACACCTCCTTTTTTGATTATAAAGACATTGTTTTTGAAATCAACTATAAAACCATACATGTTCGTAATCTCCACACCAAGAATTACTTCATCCACAATGTCTGCAACAAGTACTTGATGATCAAACTCAAGTCGACTGAGGCGTAGCTGTGTCTCCACTTTTGCAAACACTTTTACATGCCGTCCAGTAGCTGTTTACAAGTTGCAAGAGCACCAGATTGGCTTGAGATTTGTCACCACATGTGAGATTTGGTGCACAATGGAAACTGTTACGTCTGTGTCAACTGTAATCAAGCTTCGCCTTTCTTGAACGAATCCGGTAACCACTAAGGTTTCACTATTTTTCTGAAATGTAGAAATTGTGTATTGTCTAGGGGTTTCATTCCTCCAGATACACAGCACACGCCCCGTTGTACCGACTACTGCTCATTTCTCTGCTGCTGAACTCTTAACTTAACAATCTTTTGTAGATGTCCAGGTTTCCCACATCTATAACCCTTTGGTTTTCCATCCTTTCTTACTTTATACTGTTGCGCCTACCATTGGGTGTCTGTTCCTTTTTCTACCTCCTCATTGACTGTGCCATCGTGATCTTTTAGCATGTGTGCGTGCTCACTTTATGACTTGTCCAACCAGACGCTGTCTTGGTGGACTCAAATTGCAAAGCTTTTACCAGGGCCTCCGCACTATTCTGGTGTCTTGCCATTCATAACACTTGTTGTAGTTCATTATCTTCGATACCAGCAGTAAGTATCTGCATCACAAACCTCGTTTGAAAATCTGCTGGCGCTTGAGGATAGGCCTGTCTAATTAGTCTGTTGATACTTGTTTCAAATTCTTAAAGACTTTCCCAGGAATGGTGTCAACTTGCTCTCAACTGAGTGCAGTACACATCTCTTAAATGTTTATCGCCGTACCATAATTCTAGAGCTTTTATCAATTCGGCATAGGTGCTCTGGCTTTCTGTATTAGCTCGGCGGCTGGTCCTTTTAAACTGAGAATGAGTGAAACTGCCTCCTCTTTATCTGTCCAATTATTTGCGCATGCAGCAGCTTCAAATTGCCGAAGACACATTGCCCTGTGAGCGTTTCCTTCAAAGCTTGGAGCCTTGACATGAACTCCCCAGCTGCAGGCAAAGTGAAATTCTCTGTTGTGTTATTTTCCAAGTCTTTTTCTGTCTTTACGCATTGCCTGTATTTTCATTAACTGCTGAACTTCAATGTTTATTTGTTCTCTTATGTTTGCAAATCAAGTCTTCTACAGCAGGTATTTTATTTTACATGGATTCTTCTACCACAGATATTTTTGTAGACATCGATTCTTCTATGTCAGATATTCTAGTAATTTGGTTATTAAGCTCACCTCATAATAGACCCACCTCTGCAGTGGTTTGTTCTTGCATCTGCTCCTGTATTAACGCTTTGATGTCTTCTGTTTCACGTTTCTGTTCCTCTGCCTCCTGCTTATGTTTTGCATCTTGTTGTTCCTCTGAATCGAGCAGAAATGCTTTCTGGCATTCTTGTGTTTCCAGCAGGAGGGGTTTCTGTCTCTCTTCCGCTTTCTCATCCTGTCGTGTTTCTGCTTCTTGCATCTCCTGTCGGCATTTCTCATCCTATCGTTTCTTTGTCTGCAACAGCAGCACTTGGAAAGCTTCCATCATCTGACTGGTGTCCATGTTTACAATGTACACTGTTCTTCTACAAAGTCTTCTCTCTTTCCACTGTTATGGTTCTGTCACACTTCTGAACCACTGTTACGATGGTCTCACTGATCCATCGTAAGGTACAGTGAAAAACAAAATGCAGACACCAATGAAGTCACTAATAACAAGCTTTAATTAATCACAAATAACAGTTTGTAATCAACAAGTTATTCTACAAAATTATACTCATACAATAATTTCAAGTAAAATTTGTCCACACTCAATAATAATGACTACTAATAGAGACCCGCACAGCAATCACTTTTCACTAATACACCACTTGAGATGCCTGAGTAAATTGCTCGACATAAACTGACTGACCATTGCTGGATGCTTATATTTAATCCCACTGAGAATGAGAATAGTCACTTTTGGATGACGTATTAAACAAATTTCCATTACAGGCGCTGTTAAATCCACTGTCGATGTCTGGCCTTGAACACAGTGCGCTGACCAGTGTGGTCTGGAACAGCCTCGATTGTTGAAGCATGGTAAGTGTCACGTAATTGTCTTTCTTCTCAAAGTAGCAATATGTACGCACACAAACATTACAGCTGGACTCTGCTGGTACAGCCGAGAAACATGGAGAATGACACTCTCCATTGTTCAAGAACGTTCTGTAATTGTGTAACAGTATCAATCAAATTATAATGTTTATAAAAAATTATTATTTTTAACATTTTATAATGTTTATCATTATTCATATTATTACCATCATTATGTAAATAAAGTAATCATAAAAGTGAGAAAACAAGTCTTAACCTTACAAACTGTCATTTTAATAATGATTATACCAAAAGCACAAACTTTGGTATTATAACTGTCTACTAAAACAAACCTAATTAATTAGCTTAATTAAGAAAAAAACTACTGTGCTTACCTTCAAATTCTAATATACAATTGCATACAAAATATGAATGGATATAACGTATGTTGTTTGTTTAACAAAATTTAAAGTTTCGATCTATAATCAAAGTTATTATTTTTTTTTTTAAGACTTGTCCTCCGAAGGACAAGAATCTGGCTGGTCTGGGGCAAGCACCCTTCAACCGAATGGAAGGATGTGAGGAGACGCATTCCAGCGCAAAGCCAGAAGGAGAGAAAATGGAGGCACTCTGGATATAGAGTTGTGTGTGTGTGCGTGTGCACACACGCGTGTGAATGTAGAGTAGAGCGAATTGGGTAACGGAAGTGTCATAGGATTTTAGTCATGTGGGCAGCCAAGACGGGGACATGTAACGCAGTGTGCCAAAGCTGGAGGGAAGCGTCAAGGTAAGGCGGGGAACACCATTAAGAAGGCTATAGACCGTGTAAGTAGATAGGGAGAGCTATAGAGTTATGCAGTCAAGAAGGATGCCTGGTGAACTATGTTTTAGATGGAAATTAACTATTTCTGTTTCTTTGTCTCTGATGGTGAAGATTTCTAGGAGGAATCGGCTATGGTAAGTAGGCGGTTTATGAGGAAGGATGGTCTGTGGGAATTGCAGGTAGTTCTGTTGTTGGAGGTGCTATGGATTGGAAGGAACACGTTGTTTTGCAGTTTGGGAGTATTTCCAGTTGATCTTGTATAGGAAGGAGTCTAGGTTTGGGAAGAGTTTGTTGAGGGGGTACAAAGCATTATTGGAGGTTTTCATTATGACAGATTCTGAGAAATCAAGAAACTTCTAGCAACAATCAACATGTGCTAAACCAGTATTTGAAAGTAGCAGTTACAAAAGTAACCGTTCAAAAAAGTAAACGTTACAAATACTTGTTACCAGTAAGTTACCGATAACAGTAATTGCAGGAACAGTTACAAAGTATGCATTCCAGGTATCTGTTACAGCGTAACTGCTACATTACAAATACTGGTTACATGTAACACTTACTTTTAAACCAGTAAGTCATTCGTCCCCTCTGTTTTCTAATACCGTACTTACTAGCACGATATTAATTGATGACTTGTTGGGCACTTGGTGAAACATATTAATACAAAGGTTTTTAAAAAATATGCAAACACTTGGTAAGTTTCACAGTTTATTATTTACCTATGAGAGCTGTTTCAGCTTATTAAGCTATTCTCAAAGAGATCAAGGAACAACTAAACAAAGAATGTAAGGGGGCGGTGGTGGACATCTGTTTAGGACGTGTATTGGAACATGTGTGAAGTGTGATGATAGACAAGGGGGGTTGCAGGAGCTAAAGGAAGGTCAAATGTCTGTAAAAACTAAATATAATCTGAATGCAAAATATAAAATTAAATAAACTAAATAACTTTTAATAAAGGGGATACACAGAATTCAGTTTGTTCATTTGTTAAATTTTTGTTATTTTTTATTGCTTTTTTTAATTTCTAGAATTTCTAACAAATCCATTTTTTTACCTTTTTGTATGTTGTGGAGTAGTGTTATGTTTTTTGTATATATGAAGTGATTGTGTTGTAAGCAATGATCTGCAAAACCTGTATTGGCTGTATTGGTTAAAATCGCCTTCTTATGTTCAGAAATGTGATCTTTCAGAGCACGGCCACATTGTCCAATATAAAAAGCATTGCATTCTGCACAGTGTATTTCATAAACTCAATTTTTTTCCAGTGTGTCTGATTTATCTTTATTGTTGACTAGTAATGAAACGTTAACAAAAGTAATCTTTTTTCATTACTAGTCAACAATAAAGGTAAATCAAAATGGATTTGTTAGAAATTCTAGAAATTAAAAAAGCAATAAAAGATAACACAAATTTAACAAATGAACAAACTGAATTCTGTGTATCCCCTTTATTGAAAGTTGTTATTTAGTTTAGTTAATTTTATATTTTGCATTCAGATTATATTTAGTTTTTACAGACACTTGACCTTCCCTTAGCTCCTGCAACCCCCCCTCTACTTCTTCACACCTCACCCATATTCCAATACACGCCCTAAACAGATATCCACCACCACCCTTACATCCTCTGTTTAGGTTTTCATTCATCTCTTTGACAATGGCTTAAGAAGTCATTAGAAAAAGCTGTCCAGAGTTAAATAAAATCTGTGTAATGTACCAAGTGTTTATATATTTTTAAAAACCTTTGTACTTACTAGCACTCTGTTAATTCTTGGATTTCGTTGTCCATGACGTGTCCGTTACTTAACTAAATGTCACTATAGTATTGACGACTCGGAACACTAAGTTTTTTATAAGTAAAAACGTAAAGTTTTACCTTACAGCCTAAACCGGCTTTCACCTTTAGAAGGCTTCATCACTCTGTTAGAGGTTATTTGGGACACTTTTTCACACCGAATGAAGTACACCTTTTTTTATAGTTTATAAAGTACATCATAATGCTGCACATACCATTACTGAAAATCGAATGTTGCCTTGCTACATTATAAACAAAATAAATATATTTGTTACTAAATAATTTAATAATTATAATAAAATAAATTATTATATATGACAAATAATATATTTTATAATATTTATTTAATATAATATTATTATTTGTTATAAATAATTAAATAATTTACACATTTTTATATAAATTATTAAATATAATTTATTAAGTCATACTGATTTGTAATTTTTTCTAATTAATAAATTACTGCGGGATGGTTCTTGTTTAATTTGGTACACATAGAATAGTGTTAATGTATGTCAATTAGTAAACAGTGTAACGTGACAGATATAAGCATAATATTGAATGGCATTTGATCATTAGAATAATAAAATTATAACATTTAAATCTGGAAGAAAGCATTAAGTTTAATATAAAAAATTAATTCATAGCAACTGCGGAAAGCAATCATTATTATTTAAAAAAAAAATAAATAAAAGTTCAAATAAAATGAGTTACTAGTGATGAGTCATCCAAAACCAGTCTAATAACCCAAGGTTTTCAAATTATAACCCAGGAAGGTAAAAAGTAAATAACAAAGCAACACAGAATATGACCAAACCTACAACGAGGAAATATAAATGGAATAGAAACCCTGAATAAGCCAAGATCAACCAATACAGGTGATGTATTTCTAAAATGACGAAGAAGATGAAGAAATCCCAAGAAACCCGATGGCATCAAGAGGAAGATGGAGAAGATACCAGTCCCAGAAGACAGAAGAAAAGAAGACAGAAGAAAGAAGAAGAAGGCAGCATCCTGAGGAAGATGTCATGCTCTTATAAAAGACACCCAAATCCCCATACCCCCAAAATAAATAGTAACCAATAAAAGTATAACGAAATAGTAACAACATGTACATAAAATTAAGAGAGAGAAGTGTGTAAAGTAAGAGTTGCCAGTGAACCAAGATGAAACGATAATAACCCAAGGAACAAATCTCCATTGTAAAACACTAACCAATTTATTATGTTAATAAGACTACACGACCATTTAGAAATAACATAAAATAAAAGTGTAAAGTGAACCAGTGATAGTTTTGGGTATTATAGAAAATAAACCTTGTGTTTCATTCTTGGCAATCACAAACATTGAATACAATGAAATATGCAACTTTCAGTGACTTAAAATGTGTACTATGTGAATATGTTACTTACAAGATATAAATCTGTTTAAAGTAACATTTTGTTTTATATAATGAGAAAAAAAAACAGATTTAATTATACTAATGACAGGGTACAATTCCCCAAAGACAATATTTAAAAGACAGTGTAAAAACTGTATAATTCAACTTAATATAGTAGTTATCAAATAAGAATATAGATATAAGGTTTTTGTAAATATAGGATAAGGATGTTAAAAATGTATTAGATATAAGGCCATTTATTTAAATCTACAACAACTAACATCAGAACTGTAAACATAATTATTACTTGTGAATAGTAAGAAGTAATTAAGATGTTAGTTGGTAAAAAACCTTTTCTGTGAACAATATTTCAATGTTCGAAATAAGTATTTAATTGTAAAATGTCTGAATGTTGAAGACAACCATTTATTTGAAAATATTCCTTATTTGTTTAACTGTTCTTTGTATTGTAACCAATACTAATTATTATTGTGTAATTTGAAAAAATGTTTAGTTTATAATACCATATTTAAAAGTCAGAGAGGGTATCACACATCATATATTGTTTGTAAAAATATTTTGTAAGGAAAAATTGTTAAAAAATCTAGGCCAAAGAATGGAAACCAAACTTCATCAAAACAGAGAAATTACTCATTTAAATGCAATTAAACAAAAGGGATTTAGACAAAATAAACTTGAGATGAAGCCATATAATTGCACATACCATTTAGAAAGATTTTATAAAATTATATTCAGAATTATAAATAAAAATGAAAATGACTAAACTCAGAAACTTGAAGAGGGGAGTCATATATTCCAAAATAATATTTTAGAATTTAACCAATTCAATTAATTACAAGAAAATAAGGGAATAAAAACCTTTTAATACAATATAAGATTATTAATATTAAATATAACTGAAAAATGGCTGAATTTACATAATGACAGGAAGTTCATTTTTAATTTTTTATTGAATACAAAATGAAAGTAAAATTACTAATTTTGGACAGAAAACATTATAAAACGGCATTATTCAATCTTAAAATACGCCGAATGAACTGAAGGATTAATTTAAATAACATGTAGTAAATAAAATTGATAAATAACCAAAGTTTAGGCAATTATATAGTGTATTTTCAAATATGCACAGGATGCAAAATTATATTTGAACAATGTTAAGAATAATATTATATTGGCTAAGAGTTTAGTCGAAACTGGAGGAAATAAGATAGTTGATTATTGGTAATTGTACGGTGAACTTGACAAGCGTTTTATAACCAATCTAACCTAACGAAAAACAGTAGTGAACGGTACGTTTTTGTGAAATCGCGAGTGACGTATAAAATCATTCTGAAACGTCCACATAGTGACAAAATCAATCAAGAAAGACTAAATAACACTGGACAGTACATAACTACCCCGAAAAACACTACAAAACACAGGAAAACTGTATATCACATAACCATACATTAACGCCTGAATCATAAAAAGTGAATGAACTTATAAATACACAGATACACAAAATACAACCCGGAAACTTCACACAAGGCACTACACAACATCAAAAAAGAGATTTGCAGACACCAGGACGGGAATACTGCCAGAAAATATCTTATTTGGAACATCGCAGATACGGATGACATTTTGACCAACTTGACGGCAGCCATTTTCCTTCATCGTGTACAACGCCTCCTTGTCCACGTCAGCTGTTGGTGACAACAAATTATATTTTTTCAAATTTATTATTCAATGTGTGTATCTAGTATTAGTAATTAACTTGTTGTAACGTTATACTTTTTAAATATTGGCCCGATTTCTCTGACTTTGATAATAATTAGCTGTTTAAAGAACCTTGTTGAATTTTATATACCATACCTTGTAACTGTTACGATACCCTGAGAGTCGATATTATAATCGAAAAGAGTCTATATTTCAATTATATAATAAAACATTAATACTTTTCACCACAAAATAGTTCTTTCTTTCATTAATATTACAAATTACCATTAATGTAATTTTAAATAATAAACTACCAGGACTTTACCACATACAAGGGAAGATAAACTACAAAACGAAAAGGTAAACAAGTATCGATTGTCCTGGAGACAATCTTATGAGTGGTTGTAATTTATTTGAAAAATACAAGAACATCAATAAAATTTCTTAGAGGAGTGATACACATTTTAAAACTTCACAGCACCCTATTAATTAATTGATTTTAATTAATTAGTTAAGAAAAAGGAATTTTTTTTTAATTATAAATTTTTTTTTTTAAAAACAATTTTTTTTTAATTTTCTTCAACAACCAACAATTTTTGTTTTAAAACATTCTGGTGAAACTACACATATATCATTTCAACAACATAACGCTTTTGACAGTTTTTGCTACATTTGGGACTCGACCAACTGGGAAACTTAAGGAAGTGTTTCAGGCCAGTAAGACTTCGAGAGCCACACACCAATTAAACACCAGTATTCATCTAACGGAGTAACAGAGTTACGTTACAACAGTAATGACTATTTTAATCTATTACAAATTAGTTTTGTCTTTATAGTATCTTTTCACTTTCTAGGTATACTAATTTATAAAAAAATCTTTTTCATCCATCCAGTAACCTACCTTTTAAAGCAGAAAAAACTCATTTTCAAATAAAATCAGACTAAAAATATTCAAAGTTATATTCATTTTTTTTAAATAAATATGTAGAGTATAGATACAAATTAAGTATCCAATCGCCTTACTGTCATATTAAGCTACAATTGAAGTAAAAACCATTCATTTATGTCAATTAACAACAGTAGAATGACTAGTTGTCTTAAAGTTAAATAAATTTTACAAGCAGAATGTTCACTGTTGCACACCACTATATAAAAAATATCCCGCTTAGCGCTTTCAAGCTTCACAGCGGCTCAGGGGGACAGGGCTCAGGGGTAGGGAAGGGACATTTGAATTATAGCTTGTTGTTTGTGAGCAGGGTGGGGTGAGATGGGGTGAAGGGTTTGTTTTCAGGTGATTTGTTTCAATTCCGATCTGGCGATGAGCTGTGAAGCTTAAAAGCGCTAATCGGGATAATTTTTATATAGTGGTGTGCAACAGTGATCATTCTGCTTGCGATTTCAACCACTAACACAACTTTCTTCATTAAATAAATTTTTGTTTTGTTTAAAAAATATATATCCTATCAGCCACTCTATAGGTTATAACACGATATTGTATTTACCAACTTCATGAACATTATAATTTGTTATTATCTTCTGTATTATATATGTGCATAACACAGGAGAATAAATGTAACATTAGTGGGATTTTGTTGTTGCTTATTAACAAATTTTTCATTTAGTTCTTTATATATGGTTTATATCTGACATTAGCTACATTTTGCTAGCTACACACTTTCTGAATACCTCAGTGACAGGTTCCAGGTGCAGGGCCACAGATTCATGCATGCCCCAGTGGTTGCAGCGTCCGGGTGGATCCCAACGACTGCCTGTTGCTTGATGTGTCATGCTTGGTAGTGGGTCTTGATGCTTTTTTACCAGATGGAAACCTCATTTTTTATTTATTTGGCAGAGGGAGAGGATATCTGTTGTGATTGGTTGAATCACAGAGCGATTCGCAACTGCTGGGTTTCTGAGGATTCTTCATGCAGGAAGGCAGGATTTGCATGCCTGCAATGGTTCATTATACTTCCGCCAGCCCAGTAAGAGTCCCACATGACTCCTTTCTGGTAGAGCCGAGGCATGCGAGAGAGTGAAGGAGGAGAAGTCACCCAAAAAGGTAGCACTTGGCTTACCTAAAGCGGGTGCAACCCCCGAGCCATCTCTCTGAGCTGGTGGGAATTATTTTGGCTGAGAAAGGTCAGGGAAATGGGGCAGAAGGGCTCTGAGAGCTTGGGGGGGGCTCATCAAGCAGGGCTCTGGGGTGTCTGAGTTTAACAGGAGGTGGGCCTTCATCTGTACTTAGTTGGAGAAGGTGTGGATAAGATGAGGCTGAGGCTCGGTCGAAGAGGCGGTACACAAGAGATTGCACAAACACGTCAAGCAATGGAACTTTGAGCCCTCGCCTGATAACATCATTTCTGACAAACCCGGGAGAGCTGGAGATTTGTCAGAGGGTAATGGATTGAAAGGGTTCCATATCGGCAACAACGCCGTTACTGAGCAGGGACCTCAATGTGGGCGCTGCGTACATTAGGATGGCTCTGAAGAAGAGCAGGTAAACAGAGAGCTTTGGGCACACTGGCAGTGGCACTTGATCAGAAAGAAAGGGGAAGAGTTTGGCTTTCCACACCGCGGGCTCGCTGTAGTATGTTGGTCACGTGGGCTCTGAAGTTCAGGTGTCAAGTGTGACACTCAAGTACTTCACAGTACATTTCAAACCGATTGGGCTATCTATCCATTTAGGAAAAGAGGGCTGACTACCTCATTCTGCTTCATACTTTTAACTAGTTTCCACACGGGCTGAGCGAGCTTTATGATTAAGCCATAAGTCTGGTGGGGAGCCTAGCTGATTGTGGTAGGAATTCTAACAAAAACATCTGAACAATTTACCGAGCAAATTATAGCCTGTGATAGCCTAATGATAGTATTGTGTTATCAGCAATAACAAAAGAAATATGAGAATATGTTGCTCTTTAGTATAATGTATTAATATAACAAATTTGACATTAAATTTATGTACAAAATAAATGATACTCACTTACTGTTGAAATTATCTTTTACATACTTTACCATGCATAATGGTTTGTAGTGTCCTTATTATAATAAAGATTTCCTTAAGTGTCTTACTAATTTCCTTAACAGTTTACAAGTCTACTTATAAAGTGATTTTTTTAAATAAAAATAAACTGGATTGTTTGGCAAGCGACAAACAATCATACTGTACACGTCGGTTACTTGGGCCCACATTTGCGTACGTTTTAGTGATATGCTTTGTTGAAACATCAGTAAAATAAGTTGGTCCTGATAACCTAAATAGTATTAATCTATAGACTTAATCTTCTTATTTCATATACATTTGATTGGCATTATACGTGTACATGTTAATTTCTTGTATGTTGACCATAGAAGTGGGATAATTGGACCCATGCCATATTCCCATATAATAAAAAGTGCAATCGGATCATGTATGACATGGGTCCATGAAATAGTAATAGATATGTTACAAATAGGTATATTATTTGTATAGTAGTATTAGATATATTTCAAAGAACAAATAAAATGTATTTAAGACAAGCAGAAAATACAAATAGAGAACTGAAAACAACTGATGTTTTAATTATCAAAAATTAAAATATAAGTCCAGTGGTTGTATAAAAACCTTATTGAATTGACAGGACTGGAAATAATTCCCTTTTAATAAGGATTGGAGGAGCAGTCCCTTTTATCATTCTATGTGTAATCGAGTATATCTTTTTCTGTTGGTCATTTTCAGGCCTTTTTCATAAGCTCCTTTCATTCAATGATGACGCCATTATCATCTGTGCTTAATACCATGCCTGGAAATGACTGATAATTCCAAGACACAACAACAAAATTTCCTTCTTGCAAAGATCCTTTTAAGTATTTTCTTCAGCTTCATTTTCTTCTTTTTCCTCTTCATTGTCACAAATAGACTGAAAATTTGCTTCTTTTGTATCACAAATCTTGTGTTTACTATTAAACAAATAAATTCACTTTCTCCTAATGACCAGAAACTGAAATTATTATCTTCAGATGTTGAGTTATCATGAACCTTTTTCTTATATTTCCTTTTCTTGGAAAATTTATGCTCAACTTTTGCCATGTGTAGTGGTAGACAGTTTAGAAGTTCATCTCTATTTTGTGGGAAAATTCCAGCTTTTTGAACCTTACCTTTAGATTTTTGGCAATTTTAGTTTATAGCTACATCAGAACTCTGTTTACCAACATGGGAAACTCATCTTCCAGTAATGATACCATTCTCTTTCCAGCATCGGAGTGTTTCCATCTGGTTAGCACATCTCTCCATTTTGACTTGAGAGGTCTAAAGTAGGTTTGTGTTATTATTGAGGGGTTGTGTTAAATGGCTATAATTAGAATGGTAGGCGCACAAAGTTTATGGTTTTTCCTCACACAGTTTTATTTCATTTATGTTCAAATGACAGGTCAAATTGTTGCCAATGATAAGCTTTTCCTCCTTCCTGTTTCTTGGGAACTGGTACGAGGTCTGAGAAGTAAACCAGTCTTCAAAAATTGGCAAATTGATTCAGCCATGTTTACTTCAGTTGTATCTGGCCCCAATCACTCCATTTTCAGCTCAGATTGTAAAAAGTGTTCTGCCTTGTAAATTATGTAAGGAGGAAGTGAGTTTGGTTGTTTTGTGACTTCCAGAGCTAGTTGGACTTAGTTGAGGTACAACACTCTCATAGAGGACATTTGCATCCTCTATGACAAATAATTTTCTTTCTTCTGGGGTCATCAGACATGCTTGTCTCATCATAGTTGTAGAAGTTCTATGGGGAGAACCTTATTAACCAAAACACTTAATTATAAATATAGGCTATTCATTGATAACCTTTTTATTACTAACTGCTCGAATTAATTTTATTTTATTAGCAAACTTTATTGACAACTGGGGCTGTCTGTTCATCAATTATTTTATCCAGTATCGCCCAGAAAAATTGTTTTGAAAAACATTTACAGTCCTACCATGCATTGTTGAATAAATACAACTTGATGATAAATGTAAACTCAATTTCATCAATGGGAAAGGAAAAATCACAAATTTTCTCGGATTTTGTTGTCCATGATCTGTCCATTGATTAACTAAATATAAGTACAGTGAAACCTGCCTAAGCCGGATGCCCTATATACCAGAAACCTGGACAAATGGAAAATAAATTTCGGAATGGAGTTATTTCCTATATAAAATAATACTCTAAACCGGAAAACTGCTTAACGTGGAAACAGAATAATTGTCGGGAAAAGTTTGCGTAAATAACCTGACTAAGACTGATTATTTTATACGTAATACATAGCTATGTACTAAATTTTTTTGATCATTTTAAATTTTGAAAAAGTGATAGGCATTAATTTTGACCGCGACTGTACTTGCACCGAAGTTCTAGGAACCATTAACTCTAATCTTTCTTCAAGGATGCAGCAGGTACGCTACATGGGGCAACATCTGTAAGTGAAAGCAATGTACCGTTACTTCTTCCAACCCTCTTGTAATACACACGGTAGGGTACAAGTGTTTGGTACTGTATAATGTATTCATTGTCAGTTTCATTCTGACAAGTGATTAAGTACGAGTGGAAGAAAACTAAGAAACTTGAGTGATTTTTAAATTTACTTTTTACTGTATTTGTGTACGTAATTCAGTAACAATGACTTAAGACACTTACACAGGAGGAGAAAATTAAAGTTATTGAAGAACATGAAAAAAACAAATGTCCAGCTAAAGAATTAACTGTGTTGTTTAAAGTGGGAAAACTCAAATTTATGACATTTTGAAAAACAAAATAAAAATTAAAAGACGAGTGGGTAAAGGGAACAGCAGGACATGTGAAACGCATCACAAAATCTACGGACTATGATGAAATAAATCATCCTATGTTCGAGTGGTTCGTTAGTGCGTGCTAAAGGAATTCCTATTTCTGGACCATTGATACAGACTGAAGCTTTAGAGACAGCAAAAAAATTAGGCAAGCACAATTTCAAAGCATCCAATGGGTGGCTCGAGAGTTTCAAACATCGCCATAACATTGTTTTTAATGCTGTGTGTGGTAAAGCAAATGATGTTGATATACAGACGTAGCAGACTGGAAAGGGAAAATTGGAGATCTAGTTGCGGGATATGAACCTAGAAATGTGTATAATGGTGATGAAACAGGTTTGTTTTTTTAGAGTGTTGCCTTCAAAGACACTAACTGAATATGGTGATAAATGCACAGGTGGTAAGCTGTCTAAAGAAAGACTTACGTTATTTATTTGTGCTAACATGACTGGTGAAATTGAAAAACCTATAGTGATTGGAAAATCAGCATGTCGCAGGCCCTTCCGACACCTGGATCGTAATTCCCTCCAGTCAATTGGCGATCTAATAAAAAAACCTGGATGACCAGTGCTATGATGGAAGAGTGACTTCTTTCTTTTAATGGAAGAATGAAAAGTCAAGGTCGTAAGGTTATTTTGTTCTTGGACAATGCAACCTGTCATCCAAGGATTGATTTGTGTAATGTGAAGCTAGCCTATTTCCCCCCCCCAACCCAAATTCAATTACACAACCTATGGATCAGAGTGTAATTTATACACTTAAATCCTTTTATAGGAAGTTTGTACTGCAGTCACTTGTTGCTAAAATCAACACCTGTACCAATGTTTCTCAGCTTGTTAAACAGATTAATGTCCTTGATGCTGTTAACTGGATCCATCAGGCCAAGAGGAAAATTCTCCCTGAAACAGTGAAGAAGTGTTGCCTTAAAGCTGGTTTTCCTGCACAAGAATCGGCGGATACACAAGATGTTACAGTGGAAAATTTACAGGAAATTTCCATTCTCTGTAAGCAAGGAAATCTGCCAGATGAAGCTGAAGATGTAGTAAATTTTGATAATTAACTTGCCATGACTGAAACATTCAAAGTGCAGCTTATATTGCTGCCGAAAACAGCAGGTGTGAAGTCATGGAAGAAATGGACGACGACGACGATGAAGGGAGCTAAAAATACGCACTTTTGGAGAAGCACTATCTGTTGTGAGTGACCTTCAGGAATTTTCAGCTTCCAAGAATGTTCCAGAACTCCTGGAGTTGATGCAGGATGCAAAGGAGATCATACAAAGTTCTCTTGTGAAGAAGTCGCGAAATGCACTTTGAAAGACATGTGGGGACAGAGAAACTAGGAGAGAAACTGCAATTATTGTACGTAAGTTGAAAATACAGTAATATAGTACATATGAACCTATTTTTTATTTACAGACTTTTATTTTAAATTATTACTTCATTGTAATCCTATGCGATCATATTTTTTGTACTTTGTTTTATTAAAACACAACCCTTTGTAAGAGGGAAACCTGTGAAAACGGAAAAAATACCAGAACGATCGCGTTCCGTTTTAGGCAGGTTTTACTGTATATCACTACCGACTCGGAACACAAATTTTTTTATTTGTAAAAACATAAAACTATAAGGTAAAACTTTTTCATTTTTATCAATAAGAAACTTTGTATTCTGAGTCGGTAGTGATATACTTATATTTACAAATTTTATCTAAGTGATTTACAAAAGCTAACTGTTCCTACTGTGTAAATACTTTCAGGTGACCTGGACTGTTGAGCCAATATTTTTCAACCTTCATTCTATTGTCAATCTACTGATTTTAGGCCTACAAAATGCTTCAGCTTCTCTTTATGGCATCTCTCCAGACATGATGGCATTTAAAGACTGGTTTAGTTGTTTATCAGAAAAATCAGTACCAGGCAGTCTTTTATATTTTGGTACCTCTGTTGTGCTCAAATCTGTAAAAAACAACTGTAAATAGTAACTGACCTACTTCTTCAAATCTAAAAAATAAATAATTAAACATTATAGCTTTAGGAGCAATATTGCAAAAACTTCTAAGGGAACATATTTGTTAAGGATTAATGTGAGTCTAACCCACTTTTTAGGTCATCAGCACACCAATCTACAACTTTGATTTTTACTGTATCAAGCACTGTCATAACAAACTGTTGATATTGTAATAATAATAATAATAATGGCTTCCATGTATACCACCGAAGTAGCTTAGGAGTAAGGCAAGGTAGGCTGCCTTAAGTAAGCCGTACGACATACAAGGAAGGCAGTGTGGCCAGCACTACGCTTCAGCCGCCCATTATTATCCCCAGGGGATATTGTAATTATAGTAAATTAGGTTTAGGTAGTTAAATACTGTATATGCTTACCTCTCTTGTAGCAGTGCTTAATTAACTGTGTGAGTAAAAGATTCCGGACTACAAAACAGTCAACTTTTGCAAACAACCAACATAACCTCTACTGAACACCAGTGGATAGCTATGGAACTAATGTTAATGCTTCAGGTATGTTTAATTTAAATTAGTTTAAAAGTTTAATAGTGTAAATTTTAAATTTAATAGTTTAAAAGAGTGCTTGAACTAATGGGAAACTATGAACTAAATTAATATCTTACTAAATACTCCTCAGGGAATGATTTTACACACTTTTTTCTTCTAGGTTCAAGTAACCCCCAAGATACAAGTAAACCAAGTTTACAGTAAATACGTTTGTTCCTGAATGCTCTTAAATTCTGTTTTTCTTAAAACAACATGTTTTATATTGTATGTTCTTGGCATGTTTCATGATGTACATACAAGCGCGTGCGCATTTGTGTGTTTTAATGAAGATACCTGTATGACTATTTCAATGTCATCATACCTTCTGATTTTTTTTTAGTGCTGGTAGTTTAAAATTAATATATTTTATTTTAGTGTACGAGGGGGTACCCAAAAATAACCGGAATACCGCTGCGATTGGCGGAGCTTACGTAGTACGCATTTCTCGCATTTCTAGGTGAGCATAGCACAACTCGTTCCGAGTTCAGTGCCGTCATTGCTGTCTCCTGGGAAGGTTGTGTCCGGTCACAGTAATTCATTTTGTAAAAGCAGTTTCGCTTGCTCCTCTTTTTTTGTCATGGCGGATTTAAGTGAACAGCGCAGCGCGCTGCTGTGAAATTTTGCTTCCTGCTTGGGAAGAACGCCGCAGAAACTATTATAATGTTGAAAACAGCTTACAAGGATAGTGCTATGGGAAAAACTCAAGTGTACCAATGGTTTTCTCGTTTCAAAGAAGCTGAAATGTCAATTGATGACAAACCTCGTTCTGGACGTCCGTCAACTTCCAGAATTGACGAAAATGTTGAAAATGTTCATGCAATCGTGCTTGAAGACCGACGACGGACCATTGAAGAGATTAGTAAGTTATCTGGAATAACTTGGAGCTCAGTTCAGCGAATTTTGTCAGAAGATTTGGGGATGAGAAGGGTCAAATTTGTGCCTCGGGTCCATTTCAGTGCGCCAGTTTTTAGCAAAAAACAACATGACTTCCTTGCCCCACACCCCTTACTCACCTGACCTCGCTCTGTGTGATTTCTTCTTGTTTCCACGAATGAAGAGGGACATGAAAGGACAACGTTTTGACGACGTGCAAGCGGTAAAGAAAAAAACGAGGCAGGAGCTGTCGGCCATCACAACAGACGAGTTTGAAAAATGTTTTCAGGAATGGGATCGCAGATTGGACAAATGTATTAAGTGTAAAGCAGAGTACTTTGAAGGTGATAAGGTTGTTTTGTAAAAAAAATTAAATACATAGCTATAAAAAAAAATTCCTGTTATTTTTGGGTACCCCCTTGTATACCTACCTATAATCAGGTGTGAATTGAAAAGATCTCTTGATGTTTGTGATCAAGTAATGAACACTGACTTTCTTTCACTGACAAAATTATGTATTTTTAAAATGCTTCCTATACTTTGCATGAACAGTAAAATTGACGGCTAATCTGAAAAACAATTATTTAATGATTTTATTGTTTTTATCTTATACTAAAACTTACTTTCATATCATGTAGTGCATTGTTTTGTTGTTTGTTCACGAATTTGTTTACTTATTTGGCCACAGAATTCTAAAGATTTCCTTATTATTTTTATCGTCAATAATTCATGTTTTTATGTATTTTTCTTTACAGTTCTGCATCCAGTCTTATTAGCAGTGTATATATTGTAACGTTACATAACCCGGTCCCAATAAATTAAATCATGTAAGAACATAAAGGTCAGAAATGGGTAACCTATAACTAGCTCTAAATTAAAGTATATCACTAAACATGATAAACAATTCGAGTGATATACGGTGCAAAGTGAGTTATAGTGTACCCATTGAGGTAAAAGGTGAAAGTGAAGGTAACTTATTACAGAATTGTGCTGTAGGTTTGGGAATTATAAAACTATGAGAATAGACTATAATACTACTAACTGATTCTGTATTTTATTTATTTATTGTAATATTTATATTGTATGGACAACCAATTGTTATACATAAGTTAATGTTATATTTTTTTAAATATTTGTATTATAATATAGGATAACCCAGGGTTAGTTTTAAAAAACATAAAAACTTTTAAATATAAAAGGATAATAAAAAATTAAAATAATACTATGAGGGAAATGGCAGCAGGAAGTAGTGCAGTGTAGGAATACTATGAGAGACTAATAAATAATATATATAAATTTATTTAAAGATAATAAAATTATCAAATACTTATATACAAGGTAATAAGAAAATGAACAAAAACTTATTATGTAAACCAAATGGATAAAGAAACCGGAATGGAAAAGAATTATTTTTCGGTAAATAAAATATAAATTTATAATAATTACAAACTGCCTGTATAATAAAAATACTATGGGTTACTAAGAGTGACGAGAATAACAAGTATTGTTAATAATAAAAATTGGGAATGAAACCATAGAGTTGACAAAATGATGCTACTACAATTATAATAAAATAACCTTTTCTGGAACTTTGGAGGAGTGAAAATTAATACAAAATTAACAAGCAACATGACCACTATATAATCATCCATGATTTATCAAAATTAAATGGTTATATTCCTTAATAAACAGTGAAAGAAAACCTTCTGATGATTCAACCTGGTTTCACCATAGTTCTAGTTGACGATAGAATATGCGCCAGACGGTAAAGAAATTATAACTCAAGACAGACCTCACCAGAGAAGAAGCTTCATTCCAGTAAGAACCATACAAAGAGAGGTAATATAAACATTTCGTTTAATAGTTCAAGAAGAAAACGCATTCCGAACGTTGATATAGAACACGAAACTAGTCATTTAATCACATGTTTTTTAAAGTAAACAAAAGCACGCTGCTCTCTTACGGCCATTCCGGGAACTACATACTAAACGAAAAATAAACAAATTTATTTAATTTTTTTTCGGTATTTGTAAAGCTTAGTAATTATCCATTTCTGACCATCCCATAACAAAAAGAACTTACCCTGAACCCTGGGGAATTATTAAGAATTATATATTAATTGATGTTTTTGAAAATAGTGTAAAATTTGGTAAACAAAACCATATATGTTTTTTTTTCTTTAGACAATTCCATGTTTACTCTATGAAGTCGAGATTATGTTTTATTTAAGGAAAGATCAATTGTGATACTTGTATTTTGGTGGCAGGAAACAAAAAACCAATAATATAAATAAATAATATTATTGAAAAATGATATTGAATAATAAAGTGTGTTATAATTTTTGTAGTGGGTAGTTGTAATAGATTTCAGCACAAAAACAGAAGAGATCAAAACATTGGATCAGATTTTGCTATAGTGTAGGCTGGTGGTTAAACTAGGCGTGGAAACTTGTCTTACAATCAGCTGATTTAAATCACAGCGAACAATTTGAAAAAATCAGAAATCATCTAAACCGAGTGTAAATCATTGGTACTTACTCTCTCTTCCTCATAAGGCTGAACAACTTCCCTCCTTGACCCCAAATCACACACTCTCGATTTCTGTTTAGATTGAGTAACATTAAATAAAATACTTTATTTATTTTTTTAAAAACTTCAGTTATTATAATTCATAAGTGGCGACTGCGGAGAGGCGGAAACTTTAACATCTCAAACCGCTACGTTACAGAATTGGCGCATAACAACATTGGGAGCTTAATTAAATAAGACGAACACCCAATAAGACACATACAAAGTTTTCGCTATTAACTCTCCTATATTAACAAAAAAGCAGAACGTTACAGAATTGGCGCCCAACGTGGGGCGGTAATTAGAAAAGAATTTTGATATTTAATAAAAATATATACCAAAAAATCTAATTATCGTTGGCAGTTATGAGAAAACAAGAAATGCATAATACCCGAGGCAAATCGAAGAAGAGGGCAGAAGAAAAGGAGATTGAAGAAGGTGGACAGGAACAAGAAATAGAATTAGTCACGGACAGTGAAATGGACCAACAGACAGGTGATACAGAAGAAACCGAAGTAGTTATGGATACGGAAATGGAAATAATTGAAGAGGATGCCCAAGGGGACCAACCAGATAAACCCAACCAAAAAGAAGATATAAGCATACAGGAGATGTTAAGAATTATAATGGAAGGGAATAATAAGATCCAGGAAGATAATAAGCGAACCAATGACAAAATAGATGAAAATTTTAGAAAACAGGAGGAAGCCTTGAAACAAACCAATGAGGAAAATAAGGAGAATTTTAAGAAACAGGAGGAAAACTTAAAACAAACCAATGAGGAAAATAAGGAGAATTTTAAGAAACAGGAGGAAAACTTAAAACAAACCAATGAGGAAAATAAGGAGAATTTTAAGAAACAGGAGGAACAAAATAGACAGACCAATGAGAAAATAGATAGCATTCAGGAAAGTTTAGTGAAACAACTAAATGAAAAAATAGAAACCATCCATGGAAATATCAAACAAACCATGAATGAACAATACCATGAACTGAAGGAAACGGTTGAAGGGCAAAGAGAAGAGATGAATGCAAAATTTGAAGAGAATAATGAGAATTTAAAACAATTTGAGGGTAAGATGGAGAAGTTCAATAAGGAGATATGGGAAACTTTCGGGGAGAAGTTTGAAAATGTTAATACACTTAGCCAAAAAGCAGATACATACAAGGAGGAGACAAATAAACAAATGGACCATAGTGTCAAGAATTTGGATGAAACATCAGACAGCACTTCAGAAGGTATTAAAGTAAGTCCGAATACAGAAGAGAGCAGGAAGGAAATAGAAATTACAGAATACCAAGGTGTAATGCCATCTGAAAATAAAAATAGCCACATCAAAAAGGATGTTCAAACCGTGGAAAAGAAGACCAAGAAAATAATAAAAACATGTAGAAAGAGAATAATAAGTACCAAGGAAGAATGGGAGATGATTACAGGTGGATTAATTAATGTATTCAACCTTCCAATTAATGAACAGAGGGAATTAATTAAGTTTAGATCTCAATTAAATATGTCAACGATTGAAGTGTATCAGACAATATCAGTAATGTCTTCAAGACGGAATATAACATTCAAATATTTGGTAAATAATCCAGAGGTAAAAGGGAATGAAATGAGATTAAATATGAGCAACTATGTTATGTTAGAGGAGGTACAATACATGTTAGTTAAAAAAGAACGAACAATGACGGAAGACCGGTACTTAAGTGAAAGTTTCATAGCAGCAAAGTGGGAGAGCCGGATGGTAAGAAGATTATCAAGGAGAGAATTAATTCTGAATACTCCAGTAATCCGAGAACATGTAGTACCTGAATTAATGGACCATGGTTAAACCTAAATGATCACAAACCAGAAAAGGGGACTGAAATTCTGAAAACCGACCCAGCAACCCATTGAATAGCGGAAGAAAACCCCAAAATTCTAAAAGCATGTAAGGACATCTTACTCAAGTTATTTTGGAACCATATAATTTAAAATGAAGAGACTAAAACCCCAAAATTCTAAAAGCATGTAAGGACATCTTACTCAAGTTATTTTGAAACATATAATTTACAATAAAGAGAACAAACCCCCAAAATTCTAAAAGCATGTAAGGACATCTTACTCAAGTTATTTTGAAACCATATAATTTAATAAAAATAATAACAGATTAATAAATAAGAGTTATAAAGAATTGATTTAAAATGAGATAATAGGAAAAAGTAATATTTCTAATGGTAACAAACAGAAGAAAAATTAAATGAACAATAACAATTGATGGTAATGTGCTCAGATAAGAAGAATAAAGAATAATTTAATGACTCCAATGAAACTGAAGGAGGATGATAATTAATACAAAAAAAAAAAATTAGAATTTCTCGGAATTGAAGATTAGATAAGAAGAAATGATACGGAGAAATATGTCACAAGAAGTAAAGTCAAAAGAATTTTAACATAAGGTCTATCAATAATGTTATATGCTATTAGTTAATGGAAAAGAAGAAGGAATCAAGGAGAAGAAGAAATATATAAATAAATGCAAACAGCTACAGTATGAAGAATCCCAAAAGTGTTTAGTACTAGTCGCTAATTGACTACTACTTATAAGTTTTTTATTTTAATGTATTGACCGTAGAAATGTTCCGGCAATAATTTTTATGAGCAGGGATGATGTTCCCCTGGTCTCAGAAGGTGTAAGGATGGACAGCGGAGTTATGGACCCAGAGTGGCCACCCGACTGATACCACCGCACAAGATAGGGAAAAATGTTAGGGAAATTGAATATTTAAGGGATAATAATTATAAAATAGCTGAAAAGAGTGATATTAGATTCCAGAAGTATAAATGAAGAAAATAGAAGGAAGATAGCAGACCGAAGCTTAATTGATAAAGATAATTTATAGAAGTAAATAGAAATGAGTGTTAAAACCAGTTTAATATAATTAGTGTGACCAGTCCTTATCAAATAAAATGTGGAAGTACCACTACCCAGAGAAATAAATAATTGATGAATTTGCCTCCAAGAGAGAGAGAGAGTAGAGTAAGAAAACAGCAATTACCACCAGTGTGAATTACCAGTCAGTTTATAACCAGTTTGAAATGAAACACTATTATGAAGATAAAACCAAGACTATTAAGAGAATGGAAATAATCAACAATTTATTTTAATAAATGAGTAAACCAAAATAAATTTGTTCTAGTGGGGGGGGCTTTATGTAACGTTACATAACCCAGTCCCAATAAATTAAATCATGTAAGAACATAAAGGTCAGAAATGGGTAACCTATAACTAGCTCTAAATTAAAGTATATCACTAAACATGATAAACAATTCGAGTGATATACGGTGCAAAGTGAGTTATAGTGTACCCATTGAGGTAAAAGGTGAAAGTGAAGGTAACTTATTACAGAATTGTGCTGTAGGTTTGGGAATTATAAAACTATGAGAATAGACTATAATACTACTAACTGATTCTGTATTTTATTTATTTATTGTAATATTTATATTGTATGGACAACCAATTGTTATACATAAGTTAATGTTATATTTTTTTAAATATTTGTATTATAATATAGGATAACCCAGGGTTAGTTTTAAAAAACATAAAAACTTTTAAATATAAAAGGATAATAAAAAATTAAAATAATACTATGAGGGAAATGGCAGCAGGAAGTAGTGCAGTGTAGGAATACTATGAGAGACTAATAAATAATATATATAAATTTATTTAAAGATAATAAAATTATCAAATACTTATATACAAGGTAATAAGAAAATGAACAAAAACTTATTATGTAAACCAAATGGATAAAGAAACCGGAATGGAAAAGAATTATTTTTCGGTAAATAAAATATAAATTTATAATAATTACAAACTGCCTGTATAATAAAAATACTATGGGTTACTAACAGTGACGAGAATAACAAGTATTGTTAATAATAAAAATTGGGAATGAAACCATAGAGTTGACAAAATGATGCTACTACAATTATAATAAAATAACCTTTTCTGGAACTTTGGAGGAGTGAAAATTAATACAAAATTAACAAGCAACATGACCACTATATAATCATCCATGATTTATCAAAATTAAATTGTTATATTCCTTAATAAACAGTGAAAGAAAACCTTCTGATGATTCAACCTGGTTTCACCATAGTTCTAGTTGACGATAGAATATGCGCCAGACGGTAAAGAAATTATAACTCAAGACGGACCTCACCAGAGAAGAAGCTTCATTCCAGTAAGAACCATACAAAGAGAGGTAATATAAACATTTCGTTTAATAGTTCAAGAAGAAAACGCATTCCGAACGTTGATATAGAACACGAAACTAGTCATTTAATCACATGTTTTTTAAAGTAAACAAAAGCACGCTGCTCTCTTACGGCCATTCCGGGAACTACATACTAAACGAAAAATAAACAAATTTATTTAATTTTTTTTCGGTATTTGTAAAGCTTAGTAATTATCCATTTCTGACCATCCCATAACAAAAAGAACTTACCCTGAACCCTGGGGAATTATTAAGAATTATATATTAATTGATGTTTTTGAAAATAGTGTAAAATTTGGTAAACAAAACCATATATGTTTTTTTTCTTTAGACAATTCCATGTTTACTCTATGAAGTCGAGATTATGTTTTATTTAAGGAAAGATCAATTGTGATACTTGTATTTTGGTGGCAGGAAACAAAAAACCAATAATATAAATAAATAATATTATTGAAAAATGATATTGAATAATAAAGTGTGTTATAATTTTTGTAGTGGGTAGTTGTAATAGATTTCAGCACAAAAACAGAAGAGATCAAAACATTGGATCAGATTTTGCTATAGTGTAGGCTGGTGGTTAAACTAGGCGTGGAAACTTGTCTTACAATCAGCTGATTTAAATCACAGCGAACAATTTGAAAAAATCAGAAATCATCTAAACCGAGTGTAAATCATTGGTACTTACTCTCTCTTCCTCATAAGGCTGAACAACTTCCCTCCTTGACCCCAAATCACACACTCTCGATTTCTGTTTAGATTGAGTAACATTAAATAAAATACTTTATTTATTTTTTTAAAAACTTCAGTTATTATAATTCATAAGTGGCGACTGCGGAGAGGCGGAAACTTTAACATCTCAAACCGCTACGTTACAGAATTGGCGCATAACAACATTGGGAGCTTAATTAAATAAGACGAACACCCAATAAGACACATACAAAGTTTTCGCTATTAACTCTCCTATATTAACAAAAAAGCAGAACGTTACAGAATTGGCGCCCAACGTGGGGCGGTAATTAGAAAAGAATTTTGATATTTAATAAAAATATATACCAAAAAATCTAATTATCGTTGGCAGTTATGATAAAACAAGAAATGCATAATACCCGAGGCAAATCGAAGAAGAGGGCAGAAGAAAAGGAGATTGAAGAAGGTGGACAGGAACAAGAAATAGAATTAGTCACGGACAGTGAAATGGACCAACAGACAGGTGATACAGAAGAAACCGAAGTAGTTATGGATACGGAAATGGAAATAATTGAAGAGGATGCCCAAGGGGACCAACCAGATAAACCCAACCAAAAAGAAGATATAAGCATACAGGAGATGTTAAGAATTATAATGGAAGGGAATAATAAGATCCAGGAAGATAATAAGCGAACCAATGACAAAATAGATGAAAATTTTAGAAAACAGGAGGAAGCCTTGAAACAAACCAATGAGGAAAATAAGGAGAATTTTAAGAAACAGGAGGAAAACTTAAAACAAACCAATGAGGAAAATAAGGAGAATTTTAAGAAACAGGAGGAAAACTTAAAACAAACCAATGAGGAAAATAAGGAGAATTTTAAGAAACAGGAGGAACAAAATAGACAGACCAATGAGAAAATAGATAGCATTCAGGAAAGTTTAGTGAAACAACTAAATGAAAAAATAGAAACCATCCATGGAAATATCAAACAAACCATGAATGAACAATACCATGAACTGAAGGAAACGGTTGAAGGGCAAAGAGAAGAGATGAATGCAAAATTTGAAGAGAATAATGAGAATTTAAAACAATTTGAGGGTAAGATGGAGAAGTTCAATAAGGAGATATGGGAAACTTTCGGGGAGAAGTTTGAAAATGTTAATACACTTAGCCAAAAAGCAGATACATACAAGGAGGAGACAAATAAACAAATGGACCATAGTGTCAAGAATTTGGATGAAACATCAGACAGCACTTCAGAAGGTATTAAAGTAAGTCCGAATACAGAAGAGAGCAGGAAGGAAATAGAAATTACAGAATACCAAGGTGTAATGCCATCTGAAAATAAAAATAGCCACATCAAAAAGGATGTTCAAACCGTGGAAAAGAAGACCAAGAAAATAATAAAAACATGTAGAAAGAGAATAATAAGTACCAAGGAAGAATGGGAGATGATTACAGGTGGATTAATTAATGTATTCAACCTTCCAATTAATGAACAGAGGGAATTAATTAAGTTTAGATCTCAATTAAATATGTCAACGATTGAAGTGTATCAGACAATATCAGTAATGTCTTCAAGACGGAATATAACATTCAAATATTTGGTAAATAATCCAGAGGTAAAAGGGAATGAAATGAGATTAAATATGAGCAACTATGTTATGTTAGAGGAGGTACAATACATGTTAGTTAAAAAAGAACGAACAATGACGGAAGACCGGTACTTAAGTGAAAGTTTCATAGCAGCAAAGTGGGAGAGCCGGATGGTAAGAAGATTATCAAGGAGAGAATTAATTCTGAATACTCCAGTAATCCGAGAACATGTAGTACCTGAATTAATGGACCATGGTTAAACCTAAATGATCACAAACCAGAAAAGGGGACTGAAATTCTGAAAACCGACCCAGCAACCCATTGAATAGCGGAAGAAAACCCCAAAATTCTAAAAGCATGTAAGGACATCTTACTCAAGTTATTTTGGAACCATATAATTTAAAATGAAGAGACTAAAACCCCAAAATTCTAAAAGCATGTAAGGACATCTTACTCAAGTTATTTTGAAACATATAATTTACAATAAAGAGAACAAACCCCCAAAATTCTAAAAGCATGTAAGGACATCTTACTCAAGTTATTTTGAAACCATATAATTTAATAAAAATAATAACAGATTAATAAATAAGAGTTATAAAGAATTGATTTAAAATGAGATAATAGGAAAAAGTAATATTTCTAATGGTAACAAACAGAAGAAAATTAAATGAACAATAACAATTGATGGTAATGTGCTCAGATAAGAAGAATAAAGAATAATTTAATGACTCCAATGAAACTGAAGGAGGATGATAATTAATACAAAAAAAAAAATTAGAATTTCTCGGAATTGAAGATTAGATAAGAAGAAATGATACGGAGAAATATGTCACAAGAAGTAAAGTCAAAAGAATTTTAACATAAGGTCTATCAATAATGTTATATGCTATTAGTTAATGGAAAAGAAGAAGGAATCAAGGAGAAGAAGAAATATATAAATAAATGCAAACAGCTACAGTATGAAGAATCCCAAAAGTGTTTAGTACTAGTCGCTAATTGACTACTACTTATAAGTTTTTTATTTTAATGTATTGACCGTAGAAATGTTCCGGCAATAATTTTTATGAGCAGGGATGATGTTCCCCTGGTCTCAGAAGGTGTAAGGATGGACAGCGGAGTTATGGACCCAGAGTGGCCACCCGACTGATACCACCGCACAAGATAGGGAAAAATGTTAGGGAAATTGAATATTTAAGGGATAATAATTATAAAATAGCTGAAAAGAGTGATATTAGATTCCAGAAGTATAAATGAAGAAAATAGAAGGAAGATAGCAGACCGAAGCTTAATTGATAAAGATAATTTATAGAAGTAAATAGAAATGAGTGTTAAAACCAGTTTAATATAATTAGTGTGACCAGTCCTTATCAAATAAAATGTGGAAGTACCACTACCCAGAGAAATAAATAATTGATGAATTTGCCTCCAAGAGAGAGAGAGAGTAGAGTAAGAAAACAGCAATTACCACCAGTGTGAATTACCAGTCAGTTTATAACCAGTTTGAAATGAAACACTATTATGAAGATAAAACCAAGACTATTAAGAGAATGGAAATAATCAACAATTTATTTTAATAAATGAGTAAACCAAAATAAATTTGTTCTAGTGGGGGGGCTTTATGTAACGTTACATAACCCGGTCCCAATAAATTAAATCATGTAAGAACATAAAGGTCAGAAATGGGTAACCTATAACTAGCTCTAAATTAAAGTATATCACTAAACATGATAAACAATTCGAGTGATATACGGTGCAAAGTGAGTTATAGTGTACCCATTGAGGTAAAAGGTGAAAGTGAAGGTAACTTATTACAGAATTGTGCTGTAGGTTTGGGAATTATAAAACTATGAGAATAGACTATAATACTACTAACTGATTCTGTATTTTATTTATTTATTGTAATATTTATATTGTATGGACAACCAATTGTTATACATAAGTTAATGTTATATTTTTTTAAATATTTGTATTATAATATAGGATAACCCAGGGTTAGTTTTAAAAAACATAAAAACTTTTAAATATAAAAGGATAATAAAAAATTAAAATAATACTATGAGGGAAATGGCAGCAGGAAGTAGTGCAGTGTAGGAATACTATGAGGACTAATAAATAATATATATAAATTTATTTAAAGATAATAAAATTATCAAATACTTATATACAAGGTAATAAGAAAATGAACAAAAACTTATTATGTAAACCAAATGGATAAAGAAACCGGAATGGAAAAGAATTATTTTTCGGTAAATAAAATATAAATTTATAATAATTACAAACTGCCTGTATAATAAAAATACTATGGGTTACTAAGAGTGACGAGAATAACAAGTATTGTTAATAATAAAAATTGGGAATGAAACCATAGAGTTGACAAAATGATGCTACTACAATTATAATAAAATAACCTTTTCTGGAACTTTGGAGGAGTGAAAATTAATACAAAATTAACAAGCAACATGACCACTATATAATCATCCATGATTTATCAAAATTAAATTGTTATATTCCTTAATAAACAGTGAAAGAAAACCTTCTGATGATTCAACCTGGTTTCACCATAGTTCTAGTTGACGATAGAATATGCGCCAGACGGTAAAGAAATTATAACTCAAGACGGACCTCACCAGAGAAGAAGCTTCATTCCAGTAAGAACCATACAAAGAGAGGTAATATAAACATTTCGTTTAATAGTTCAAGAAGAAAACGCATTCCGAACGTTGATATAGAACACGAAACTAGTCATTTAATCACATGTTTTTTAAAGTAAACAAAAGCACGCTGCTCTCTTACGGCCATTCCGGGAACTACATACTAAACGAAAAATAAACAAATTTATTTAATTTTTTTTTCGGTATTTGTAAAGCTTAGTAATTATCCATTTCTGACCATCCCATAACAAAAAGAACTTACCCTGAACCCTGGGGAATTATTAAGAATTATATATTAATTGATGTTTTTGAAAATAGTGTAAAATTTGGTAAACAAAACCATATATGTTTTTTTTCTTTAGACAATTCCATGTTTACTCTATGAAGTCGAGATTATGTTTTATTTAAGGAAAGATCAATTGTGATACTTGTATTTTGGTGGCAGGAAACAAAAAACCAATAATATAAATAAATAATATTATTGAAAAATGATATTGAATAATAAAGTGTGTTATAATTTTTGTAGTGGGTAGTTGTAATAGATTTCAGCACAAAAACAGAAGAGATCAAAACATTGGATCAGATTTTGCTATAGTGTAGGCTGGTGGTTAAACTAGGCGTGGAAACTTGTCTTACAATCAGCTGATTTAAATCACAGCGAACAATTTGAAAAAATCAGAAATCATCTAAACCGAGTGTAAATCATTGGTACTTACTCTCTCTTCCTCATAAGGCTGAACAACTTCCCTCCTTGACCCCAAATCACACACTCTCGATTTCTGTTTAGATTGAGTAACATTAAATAAAATACTTTATTTATTTTTTTAAAAACTTCAGTTATTATAATTCATAAGTGGCGACTGCGGAGAGGCGGAAACTTTAACATCTCAAACCGCTACGTTACAGAATTGGCGCATAACAACATTGGGAGCTTAATTAAATAAGACGAACACCCAATAAGACACATACAAAGTTTTCGCTATTAACTCTCCTATATTAACAAAAAAGCAGAACGTTACAATATGTTGTAGCATGACAGATAATGCCCATAGTTCTGAATGGAAAGAAAAATCATAAAGTAAAATAAAAACAAATTTAAATCCAAGAAAGCAACATTAAAGATTAATTAAGAACCACCATAAAGCACAATCATAGATTGAAGTAAGAGTTTCATTAAACCAATTATACAATGAATGATGAGTAATCAAAATAAACCAAAAAGCTAAAAATAAAAAGGAGATACCCTGGTAGGATAGGAGTAAGTAAGGAAGAAACCAGAACAAGATAACATCCACAATAAGAAAGGGAATACTTTTATAAGAAACAAGTAGGATAGGAGCAATTAAGGAAGAAACCAGAACAAGACAATATCCACGATAAGAAGGAACGCTCTTGAAAGAAATAAAAACGAAACCCCAAAAGAAAATAAAAATAACAAATGAAAGTATAACAAAAACCCAAATTTAGAAAACCATGTACAATAAATATAAACAAAAGTGTATAAAGTAGAATTAAAAGTGAACCAATGTGAATTAGTAATATAATAGAAAAAACAAACCTTCATTATCCTCTATAAACAAACTTCTGGCTGACTCAGAAAAGGATATGACCCGAATGTTAGGTACGTTTAACAAAATTCTTCACGCTTGGAGATTGAGGATAAATGTTAAGAAAACTAAAATAATGGTTGTAAGTAAAAAAAGAGAAGGCATTAAATCAACCATTATGTTGAACAACACAATATTGGAGCACGTTACTGAATTTTGTTACCTGGGTAGCATAGTTACAAGTGAGAATAAGTGTCTGGCAGAGATTAAGAGGAGAGTAGCTCTGGCAAAACAAGCATTCCAGAGCAAAAGGAACTTATTAACAAGCAACCATATTAGTATTGAAACAAGGAAAAAGTTTGTTAAGGTATTTGTATGGAGTGTTTTAACTTACGGGTGTGAATTGTGGACCTTAGGGAAGGTGGAGAGTGACAGACTTCAGGCAATGGAGATGTGGATTTGGCGGAGAATGGCAAAAACTAGTTGGACAGATAGGAAGACGAATGAACAGATCTTAGAGGAAATAAATGAGAATAGAACACTGCTTAGGAGTATAGAGGTGAGGAAGATTAAGTAGATAGGGCATGTGATCAGACATAGTGCTTTTTTAACTAACATCTTTGAGGGCAAAGTAGTGGGGAAGAAGCCCAAAAGAAGACCAAGAACTGCATACTTCCGCAGCACAATGAGTGTTGTGAATGGTGGGTCCTATAAAGGAATGAAGAGTATCGCAAGGGATAGAGTGACGTGGCTACAGCGACAAGGCATTGCCTTTAGGAGTTAAAAAAAAAAAAATACTTCTTGATTTTAAAAAGACTATAAAACTAATTAGAAATAAAATCAAAGAATAAAAGGGGATCAGTGCAAGTTTTAATATTAAATAAGCCTAATGTGTCAATATTGGAGTTCATAAACTGAGTAAATTGTGAAATTATACAACTTTAAAGTTTTAATATTGTGTCAAGGAATAATATTTAATTGAGTATTATAATGACAAATAATACAAGTGTTTCTAAATAATAACTGCCACTCTTTTAATACACAACATTCATTAGAATGACAGTAATAAAACAAGAGCAGGCCAATACAAAAGTGAAGTGACCAATTAAATACATAAAAACCAAACAAAAACAGCTAAGACTGAAAATAAAATTAGTTATAAGAAATAGTGTAAACGATGGAAGGACAGATATGTTTTGTTTAGAATAAGTTCAGATAAATCAATACTGAAATGTCAGAATTAAATACCATTCTTTATTATTAAAATATTTACTATGTGTTAATAGTAATAATCAAGATTAAAATGTCTGAGTTTAAAAGACCATTGTTAATTTCAAATATTTGTTATGGATAAATAGTATGAATTGTATACTAAATGTTCTTTTGTTAAAGTAAGGAAATGTTAATTAATATTATATTAGGATAGAAAGTCAGAAGGGGTATAAACAAGATGTATTATTCAAAAAACTTTATATGTAAAAACAGATAAAATCTAGGCCAAATGGTAAATCTAAACAGCATTATAATTGATGAATTAAGTACAGAAAAATAGTTAAACTGATGAAATTTATATAAGGTAAATCAGTCACAGAGTCATATAACTGGAACTATAATTAAAAAGGATATTGTAAAAAGATAGTAAGAATTATTGTTAAAAATGCAAATGTAAAACTGAAAATTCAAAGAGGGGAGTCACAAATTAATGAATAATATTTAAAAAGATAACCTATTAATTAAATTACAAGAAATTAAGGGAAGATAAACCTTTTATGTCAATCTGAGATTTAGTGCAATCATAAATATAACATATAAAATGGCAAACATTTTGAGAAGGACAGGAAGTAAATTTTAAGACTTACAATTTCAAAATGAAGTAAATATAGCATTTTAGATAAAAAACTTCGTAAAACTATCTTATTTGGTATCAAATCAAGCAGAATGAACTAAAGAAACAGTTTATGTATTTAGTATTTCATAAAATTAAATAATAGCAAAAATATATTCAGTAGTATAATGTAAAATTTATACATGTAATGGAAGCAAAATAGATTTGAAACAATGTATTGCTAATATGAAATTGGCGAAGACGTTTGTAGATGACGAAGGAAGTTAGAACAGTTGATTATTAGACTTTGTTGAGCACACTTAAGACGAGCTCTTGCTAAAATATTAACTTAATAGCGAAGACATAAATGGCATTCATTCGACAAGCCTAGTCTACTGTGAAAATTGTGAGTGTCGAATAAATTCATTTAAACCTTAAATTCAGTGAAACTAACACCTACAAACATTAAACTAACTTAAAACAGAACAGAAAATAAGCAAATTCACAATTTAAACAGTTAAAACAATAATTCCGAATAATAAAACGAACAGTGCAATTGTCGACCTTATTAACTAAAGTGAAATATAACTTAATCCAACACATTTTATCGAAGTGAACCACAAAAACTTAACTAGGACCACTCCACTAACACCGGAAGGAATAATCCCAGCTGCAGGAACGAGAAATCATTGGAAAAGCAGCATTTATTAGAAGCAAATTCGTCGAGGTGCATTTTGTCAACTACATCTGAATACGAAGCGGCCATCTTTGACTTCCCACAATTCCAAGCGCCACGGCCAGTATATATTCACGGTTCGAAAAATTTCTTTACTTACTATTATATATTGAATGATATGTTTGTATTTTAATTGATAAGCTTATATTCTGTAATGTTATACTTTCTATACTTTGTCCTTTTCTCTGACTATATGTAAAATAACTTGTTGATTCATCCTCTTTGTTCACTTTTACTAATATTATTATATATAAAAAACTTTCACAAATGAACTTACTTTTGTTCTCACTTTCACAAACGTTTCAAGGTGTTGTGCCTCTTCCTCAGTGTGAGTAAATACTGAATGTCATTGTTGCAGAATAACGATTATGGACTATAGGTGTGTGTGTGTGTGGTGGGAATTGATGATGGGAGGGAATTGGCCCTGAGGTTCAAATTTTGTGTTTGGATCAATGTATCAAATAGTGTATGTGATCTGTAATGTACTTGTTCATTTAATATGTTGTTTGGTTGTAATGTGTGATATCTGTATATTTCAAATTGTTCAGCTGTGTTTAATTTTCTACTTTTTGATAAGTAGTGTAATATTTCCATGTTGTGTTCTATGTTTGTGTAACTATGGTTTTCATTTTGTAAATGTGTGGCAAATGTGGAATGTATGTAATTTGTGGTGAGGGCTTTTATATGTTCTGAAAATCTGGAATAAAAAGATCTTCCCGTCTGGCCGATGTAGAATTGGTTACAATCATTACAATTTAATTTATAAACTCCTGTTTTACTGTATGTGTTTGTGTCTTTGTTAATATTTATATGTTTCTTAATGGTGTTGTTGGTTCTGTAGGCTATTTTATAATTGTGTTTTCTAAATGTGTTAGCAATTTTGTGTGTATTGGAGTTGTAGTATGTAAGTGTTATGTACTTACTGGGTTGTGTGTTGTTGGTCTGATGTGTTTTATTTTTATTTTTTGTGTTTAGGATGCGTTTGTGTATTTTATTTACCAAATCAGGGTTGTATCCATTTTTAACTGCTATATATTTGATTGTGTTAAGTTCTTCTTGGTAATCATGTGTGTTTAGGGGTATTGAAGTGAGTCTATGGAGCATGTAGTTGAATGCTGCATGTTTGTGTTGAGTTGGGTGGTTGGATGAGTTATGTATGACCATGTCTGATGTGGTGGGTTTCCTGTATATTTTGTATGTGTGTGTGTTGTTTGTTTTGGTGATTGTGAGGTCTAAGAAGTTTAAACTATTATTTAGTTCTATTTCAAGTGTGAATTTTAATTTATGGTGTATAGTGTTAATATATTTGTGGAAATTTTCTATTTGTCTTTTGTTGCCGTTGTATAGGAGTATAATGTCATCAACATACCTGTGCGAATATATTATTTTATCAGTATATTTGTTATTGTGTAATATGTGTTCTTGTTCTATGGTGTGTACAAATATTTCGGCTAGTATACCTGATATAGGTGAGCCCATGGGTAGTCCATCTGTTTGTGTGTAAAACATGTTATTGTGTGTGAAATAATTTTGATCTGTTATAATTTTAGTTAGATGTATGATCTCATTTATGTGTGTTTCAGTTATGTTGTTTAATTTTAGTAATTGTTCTAATGTAATTAAAGTTTCTTTTATGGGAACATTGGTGTATAGGTTTGTTATGTCAAATGAAGCTAGTGTGGAATTATGAGGTATATGGATATGTTGAGTTTTATTCACTAGATCTAAATTATTTATGACAGTGGTGTTGTTAGTTAAATTTATGCTATTTCTGATTAATTTATCTAAGTGTCTAGCTATTTTGTGTGTTAGCTACCTGCTTGTGTGTTGTTTATAAGTGGTCTGATTGGAATATTTGGTTTATGTAATTTTGGTAGTGCATTAAGTGTAGGGTAATTAAGTGCATTAAGTGTACTATACCTATACCTCATAATTCCACACTAGCTTCATTTGACATAACAAACCTATACACCAATGTTCCCATAAAAGAAACTTTAATTACATTAGAACAATTACTAAAATTAAACAACATACCTGAAACACACATAAATGAGATCATACATCTAACTAAAATTATAACAGATCAAAATTATTTCACACACAATAACATGTTTTACACACAAACAGATGGACTACACATGGGCTCACCTATATCAGGTATACTAGCCGAAATATTTGTACACACCATAGAACAAGAACACATATTACACAATAACAAATATACTGATAAAATAATATATTCGCACAGGTATGTTGATGACATTATACTCCTATACAACGGCAACAAAAGACAAATAGAAAATTTCCACAAATATATTAACACTATACACCATAAATTAAAATTCACACTTGAAATAGAACTAAATAATAGTTTAAACTTCTTAGACCTCACAATCACAAAAACAAACAACACACACACATACAAAATATACAGGAAACCCACCACATCAGACATGGTCATACATAACTCATCCAACCACCCAACTCAACACAAACATGCAGCATTCAACTAAATGCTCCATAGACTCACTTCAATACCCCGAAACACACATGATTACCAAGAAGAACTTAACACAATCAAATATATAGCAGTTAAAAATGGATACAACCCCGATTTGGTACATAAAATATACAAACGCATCCTAAACACAAAAAATAAAAATAAAACACATCAGACCAACAACACACAACCCAGTAAGTACATAACACTTACATACTACAACTCCAATACACACAAAATTGCTAACACATTTAGAAAACACAATTATAAAATAGCCTACAGAACCAACAACACCATTAAGAAACATACAAATATTAACAAAGACACAGACACATACAGTAAAACAGGAGTTTATAAATTAAATTGTAATGATTGTAACCAATTCTACATCGGCCAGACGGGAAGATCTTTTTATTCCAGATTTTTCAGAACATATAAAAGCCCTCACCACAAATTACATACATTCCACATTTGCCACACATTTACAAAATGAAAACCATAGTTACACAAACATAGAACACAACATGGAAATATTACACTACTTATCAAAAAGTAGAAAATTAAACACAGCTGAACAATTTGAAATATACAGGTATCACACATTAAAACCAAACAACATATTAAATGAACAAGTACATCACAGATCACATACACTATTTGATACATTGATCCAAACACAAAATTTGAACCTCAGCGCCAATTCCTTCCCATCATCAATTCCCACCACACACACCTATAGTCCATAATCATTATTCTGCAACAATGACATTCAGTATTTACTCACACTGAGGAAGAGGCACAACACCTTGAAACGTTTGTGAAAGTGAGAACAAAAGTAAGTTCATTTGTGAAAGTTTTTTATATATAATAATAAAATAACTGTTCAAAGAACCCGATAATAAATAATTTGTACAATCTATTGATTAACCCTGAGAGAGTCGATTCATCAATCGATATAAAATCGATTACTTTATTATTTGTTAATAAAATTCCTTGAATATTATAAAATTGAATCCTATTTATTCCTAAATTATAAATAGAATAATATATCATTTTAGTTAAGACATAACTACCAGAATTTAACAACTTTAAAGGAAGATAACCTGCAAATAAGGAAAGATCACCAATCGATTGTTCCTGGAGACAATCCTATTAACTAATAAAAGAATTCTAAATACACCAAAGGATATAATTCGACAAAAACAACTAATAAGAAGTTCGAAACACCACGAAACACTTTAAAATAATTAATATTAAATTAATTTAAAACAAAAAATAAATAAAATAAATAAATAATAATAAAATTTTTTTTTACAAACTACAAGAAATTTATAATTTGTTACAATGTCAGAAGTTGTCCAAAATCTTAACACCATATTTCTTTACCAGTAAGTTATTCATTCTTATTCATTTGAAGCATCAAGGTGTTGCATTTTTAGCAACTACTTATTTGTTTGAATATAAAACATAATAATATTTTTTGTCCAAAAGTGCTAATAATGTGCAAACAACAGGATCCATTCAGTAGTATAGTAAAATATAAAGATGCTTGAGCATCAGCATTGTACATGTCACCTGCACAAAAAGTCAGAAGTAAAATGGGTTGTTTTATAGATTGGCAATCTGTTGCAATTTTATCAGTTCCATTATTTTTCACCACATTATTTTTTGAATATTTGTTACCAACATTTATAATGTGACAACTAACCATCTGTTTACTTAATATTCTCATGATTTTATCTCCTCTGCTTACCTTTTCAAGACTAGACTACTGATGCAAACTTATTGTTCACTTCAGCTATGATTTTGAATCTCGCTGCCACCACCAAAGTGAACGATCACTACTGTTCCAATGCATTTTAATAGGAATACATTTCAAACTTTGCCATCACCACCGCATGAGTAGCACTGCTAGTCCACCACCACCTTTGCAGCAATGCTGCCAGGCAGTGTCAGGAGTAGTCTGGCAGCTTGGTGGCGTGTGGCATGTTCATCCAAATTCTGTTTTACCTTCCAATTATGAGAAACTTGTGGAATAAGCTCTTAAAAAAGAGAGAGGATCAATGACAAAAGGATATGCAGAATCTGACCAAATTTAATTCAACAATAGAAACTTTTGAGGAATACGTTAAAACAGTGATGAGTAGTCTACATCTTCAATGATGCAAACAAAATCCAAAATTTTCAATATTTCAACTAACTATGAATTTTGAAATGCCAGAATCAATTCTCCATCTACTCCAGGGACTGAGGAATCGATGCCAATCTACTCAACAGCAAGTACCATACCATCACATCGTAGCACCAGACATGACTTTTCTGGTACAGATCAGGAATCATTGGCTCTAAATCTCAAGAATCTACAAAATATAAATTACTTGAACTATACACATTATGAAATGTTATAATGATGTGAATTTCTTGTATAATTTGTTTAATAATAAAAATTGATATTAAATGTGAATTTTAACTGTGGATTGTGATTAGAAAGTCAAAAACGTGTGTTGTGTATAAAGTTCATACAAAACTCAAGTCTCTATTGTCCAATACCTTACAACCATACAGTAGATCTCCTATCTCTGTTGTGTTTACTAAATTAAGGAACCACTTTACAAATTTCAGTGCAGTATTCATACAGGTAATTTCAGCCAAGTCCACCATCACCAAGTCTAGTTGTGTGTGTAAAACAATGTTGACAACAACATTGCAGTAAAAAACAACACAGACCTAGTAACAAAAATAAAAGATACACATCCCCCATAATGCCACATTAGCCTCCTTTGACATTAAAAACCTGTACACAAACATCCCCATCTCCGAAACAATCACCATCCTACAAAACAAACTCAAACAGAACAACACACCAGACGAACTTATCAACGAAATAACAGAAACTCTGAACATTATCACAAAACAAAACTACTTTATTTATAACAATAAATATTACACACAGAATGATGGTCTACCCATGGGCTCCCTCATATCCAGCATACTAGCAGAAGTCTTCCTCCAACACTTAGAAAACACAAAAATACTCACAAACAATGACAGACAGTCACATAAAAGACTATATTGGCACAGATACGTTGATGACATTCTAATACTATACAGGGGAAACAAAAGACAATGTGAACAGTTACTAACGCACATAAACAAAATACATAAAAACATAACCTTTACTGCTGAATACGAACACAACAATACAATAAACTTCTTAGACCTCTCCATCACAAAACTTGAACACAGGCACAAATTCAGTATATACAGAAAACCGACTACAACTGCTACACTAATACACAACTCCTCCAATCACCCAATACAACACAAACTAGCTGCCTTCAGAACCATGATACATAGACATAACAACATCCCCCTAGATGAAAAAGACTACAAAGACGAACTAAACACGATAAAATATCTAGCAGAATCTAACGGATATGACAGAACAATAGTCAGTAAACTCCTACACAAAACACAAAACAAACAACAGACAAAGACAGAAAACAACAAATTCATAACACTAACATACATCAACAAACAAACTGAAAAAATAGCCCACAAATTCAAAAAAGCAGGATACAGAATCACTTACAAAACTACTAACAAAACAGAACACACACTATCAAAATACACACACAAAGCACAAAACAAATTCGATCTACCCAGTGTTTACAAACTAAATTGCTCAAATTGCAACAAATTCTACACAGGCCAGACAGGACGTAGCTTCAAACAGAGATACATTGAACACACAAAGGCACTCCACTCCACTACAGAATCCACCTTTGCAAACAACCTCATTGAAGCAAACCACACATACAAAAACATCGACTGAACATTCTACACGTACACAAAAAAGGCCGAAAACTAGACACTCTAGAACAATTGGAAATATACAAACACACGAAAACAAATAAAAACGACATCCTAAACGAACAAACACAATTCAAATCGCACGCATTATTCGAACATATCTCACCCCACACACACAACATCGATCTTTCAAAATTCGATTCCGTCGCCCACAACAGGACGGACAGCGCTACCAGCGGCAACCTCTGAAGAAGCCTTTTAATGGTGAAAACCGGTTCAGGTTGTAAGGTAAAACTTTATGTTTTTACTTATAAAAAACTTTGTGTTCCGAGTCGTTAATGTAATAGTTGTATTTAGTTAAGTAACGGACACATCATGGACAACGAAATCCAAGAATAAAAAGATTGTTGTATACTACTTTCATTAGGATTTGGTTTGATTTTTTGGCATTCGCCTACACTTAATATTAACACATTTACTTATCTTCATAAGATAAATGTTTCAAAATATCACTCTCTGGCTCATAAGAGATAAAAAGTTCAGCCTATCTTCTGACATGGTTGTCCGGAACCTATTTTTAATAAGTTTCAACTTCGAAAATGATCTTTCACCAATACTGTTGGTAACCATCATTGACAAATATATTCAAAGTGCCACTTCTGCGTTAAGAAAACATTACTTGATGTTCTTTTCTAGAAGCAGATTGTACATCCATCGCTTGTGGTTGATGACAGTTTTTTCCTTTTCACCTTCTTCGATGTATTCATTGCAAAAAGACTTGAATTAATTCATTTTCCAGGCTATTGTCCAAATCATTGTCATTTAAATTTTTAACTGCTTTCATGATCTCTTCATTGACAGTAATGAAGTCTAATTTACTAAGAAACCCAAAACACGTATCAACCAATTTGTATGCCTCTAGCCTCTACCTGAATGCCAGCATAAATTTGTCTATAACGGGAAGGAAACTTCAAAATGTTTCTGAGGATCTCACTTCAGGTTCTGGCACCTGGCTAGTATCAAGAGCTGTCAAACGCACGTTTAATTTGAGCTTGCGCTGTGTCTTTCTTGTATCAGATAATTCTGCCCCTTTCACCTCATACTCTTCAAATATATCCCATTTATTCTTGGATTTCGTTTGTCCATGACGTGTCCGTTACTTAACTAAATATAACTATTACATTAATGACATTGTCGTTTTTATTTGTTTTCATGTGGGCCGGAAACTAGACACTCTAGAACAATTGGAAATATACAATCACACGAAAACAAATAAAAATGACATCCTAAACGAACAAACACAATTCAAATCGCACGCATTATTCGAACATATCTCACCCCACACACACAACATCGATCTTTCAAAATTCGATTCCGTCGCCCACAACAGGATGGACAGCGCTACCAGCGGCAACCTCTGAAGAAGCCTTTTAAAGGTGAAAACCGGTTCAGGTTGTAAGGTAAAACTATGTTTTTATTTATAAAAAACTTTGTGTTCCGAGTCGTTAATGTAATAGTTATATTTATATCCCATTTAGTTTCTATAAAGATTTTCAATGATTTGAGTACTGAGATGGCTGTGTTTACTTCTAATCTGGGGTTCTGCAGAGTTACATTAGTTTTGTTAACTTGTTCCAAGGTATCATCCCAAAATGATGCATAGAACCCATTTTCCAAATTAGACAATTTTTAATGCAAATTTAGAGCAACGGGATTTTACTGAATCTTCATCATCCTCTGAGTCTGAGATTTCAAATAGTGCATCCTTTTTCTCCTTATACTCTCGTATTAAGGTTTTAGTGGCATCAGCACGACATGACCAGGGTGTTATGGTGGTCCTCTTTGCTACTAGAATGGGTTTACCATGATCAGGCTTTTTCAAACTTCCGGTTTGTATAAGTAGTCGGTTTGTAGATAGAAGTGAGTTAGTACTTGGTATCTGTGTTGAACCAGTGAAATAGACATAAAGCTCTTCCAAAAAAAATCAAAAAATCTTACAGAATTCACAACACAACACTGAGCAGCAGCCTGTCCTACTAGATTAAGTGAATGTCCGGCGCAAGCTACCCATATCTAGTGTACCCTGAGCCTCTAGTGTCTCATTTTCATCCCAAAGTGCCAATCCTCTTTCATTGATGAAAATTATGACACTTATCAATCTTTTCAGCACTTCCCGCCAGTGCCCCACTACATCATTGGCTTGCTGCATAAGTTCTTTATCAATACGTCCTAATTCTTTTGAGCATCTGGCAAAAACAAATACAGCATTCAAGTGGTTTTTAGAAGTTTCATGCTCTACTAGACGGCTTGTAGCATTCTTACAATCATATTATCCTCCATGTGTAAATTGTGTTATTTATTTATTTACGTAAATCCATAAATATATTTATTAACATGTGTTGCAGTAGTTGAAATTATAAGAATGGGTCTTAATCAAACTCTATGGGATTCGTGATATTTCTGTCAAAAAATAATGAGTATCAGTGCAATGAGTGCAGTTTGAGATGAATTTAAAATTTAAGTGCGCACTCTTACCCCACTCTACCCTATACATGGCTCATAATACCACCTTTTCTTTAACAACTTCTCCTGTTCTATGAAACACGAACCAAATAATTTTTTATGCAAATTGACTGTTCTTTTTTTTTCTTTTTGTTTGTGGTACGGGCCCCTAGGCTGCAGCCTATGTAGACTATGCTTAAACCCACCACTGATACTACACACATAGTCGAATGAAAAACTGCGTACATATATATACTACCTGCACATGTACATACTTGTATTACTTGTCGAATAACGCTTCTTTTTATTGATGATGTTTATTTACCATAGAGTTAGGACAAGTTTCTGTTGGGCACTAATACGCTGTGGTGTTATGTGTGTTCAGCAACCAAACTCAGCACCACACTGACTGATTATAATTGAGTCTGCAGTATTGTTTAAATAGATCTTCATCCCGCTGTAAAGTGCCGTTCTACCAATATTTTAAAACATCCTTATTTTTCACGACTTTTGAAGACATCTTTGGTGTCTCTCCCTTTCTGTTTGTGGATAAATAAAGCTAGTATTAGCAAATCATCATCATCTTCTTCTTGTGCAGTAATTTAATTAATTTTAGTTTCTCAAAAGCAATGAACGACATACTGGTCAGTATGAACTACATGATAAATGAAATATGAATAGTATCACCTTCCCTCAGACAGAACTACCGCCACTCTGTCAGTGAGAAATGAAATCATCAAACCCGCTGTGGCTCATGCCAATGCTTCTCTGTCCTGGCAGTGGCAGCAAGCTGAGTTGGCGGCGAGTTTCAAAATCGTACCTTTACAGTGTAACACGATTGATTCGTGGCATTATCAACAACAATATCTTAAATTGGTGTTTAAGTTTTAGTGACTAGGCTCTCTGTTTTCCACTGCTTGTCATTTTTTCTAACTTTCTCCTAAAGGTGTAAAAGATGTGCAATTTTAGACTGTAGTTATCTTCAACAAATTAACAAATGACAGTGTCTGAAATGGTAGTAACTTCCTTTTTTCCTTTTTTTTTCAATTGGTGAGAGGTTACAAAATTTGAGACTAAAAAAATCAAATCTTATAACACTGTAAAAGTGATTCTCCATTTATTTGCTGATTCAACATTGGGTCAGAAAGAGAGATGATACAATTTACACACAACTGATAAAAGATGATTTCATTCTGAAATCAGATAAGTCATTACATATAAAGCAACTAGAAAATTAGAGATAGGAAGAGAAGGAGAGGAAAAGAAAGCAAAACCCACTATTTCAGTTACAAACTCAATAGTGGAGAGGAAAACGAGCAATCTACAACACATATCCCCCCAAAAATCATGTTGTCCTTTATAAACTAAGAAAACTAGAGCTCTTCTTTCAAGTAAGTTCTGTTCTTTGAGCTTTGTCACAATTAAATGACTGTCCAAATAAATGGTGTTCAAAACATAAGGGCACGCATACGCACATGCGCGCGCGCACACACACACACACACACAGATTGAAACCCTGTTTTGTTACACAAAAGATGTAGAAAATTAATTTTTAGTATTTTAGTACACAAAGCAGCACGGATGAAGTCTATGAGTATTAATGAGGTTTTACTTCTTCATTGTGTTGTTTATTTTTTAACTAATAATAAACAACATACACACGTTAAAACTAAGATTTCATAATACTCTGCCTCAATGAATATTTTGAACATATTGTTACGACGGTCTCCTTATCGTCGTATGGTACAGTGGAAAGCAAAATACAAGACACCAATAAAGTCACTAAAAACCAGCTTTAATTATCACAAATAACAGTTTATAATCAACTCGTATAATAATTTCAGTTAGATTTGTCCACATGCAGTGTCAACTATAAAGAATTCCACACTGTAATCACGTTTCACTAATACACCACTTGCAATGCGCTGTATAAATCGCCTGATATAACACTGAACTCTAAGCGGCAGGTATGGACTATTTATAGTCTGCAGGGTTCCATAATATGCGTCTTTAACAAACACATGAAAATTCTAGAGAATACTTCTGTGCGGCCATGGCAGAAACAAACACCATTGGGCTAGTCAAGAAGCTTCTAGAATGACACCATCGAATGCACGAGATGTTCCGTATTACATAATACTGCCTTGCATGTCAAGTGTCACATACACATTACAGCTGCGGGAATAGCCAAGAAAAGAGCAGAACAACGGTCTCCCATGTACCAGAACATAATGTTTATGTCATGGCATAACACTTTTTCTGCATTACATAACACTGCCCCCTCCTTAAACCTGTTCGTCCCGAACTGGCAAACCGTTTCTGAAGTAATACTTGGCTAGGCGATCTAGGTGGATGACCTTGCAAAGGATAATCCTCCAGTTCTTCGAATTCAGTCTTGTATGATCTGAACATCAAATTCCCAGGAATACGAGTCTTCCGCTCAACCGCTAGTTTTGCTGGAATCACTCCCATTGCATCATGTACTGATGACCTATACGCCATTAGCTGGCCCAAGACTGTTTGGTTCTCGTCAACAACCTCTTATGTAACTTCTTCTTCAGGAACTTTTCCCCCGGGCGCTTCTAATAACTCAGGAACAAACAAGGGGTTTTCTTTGACACCCATACTTGGCTTTCCAATCACTTCTTTTGTCATTACACTTATTTGTACTTCCTCTGCTAGTTCTTCTTCCACTTCCGCCTGAAAGAGGAAAGGTTCCTCTTGACCAGGCCCATTGACTTCTTCTTCGGCCAATGCCACTTGCTTTACACTGTCATTTTAGCCATGCAAAGCTTTATCTTTTCTTGGCCAATGCTCAGGACATTCTCTTTCAAGTCCACAATAAATCTGTAGGCATTCATAATGTCCGTGCCAAGAATCGCTTCATCGACAATGTCTGCGACAAGCATTTGGTGGCTAAACTCGAGGAGACCCAGGCGTACTCGTACATCTACCTTTCCTAACATTTTGACGGGGCTTCCAGTCACAATCTGTATTGTACAAGAGCTAATTTGAGGCTGGCAGTTGCTGACAAAGTCAGGGTGCATAATGGACACTACACCCATGTCAAATGTAAATGATGTTGGCTTACCTTCCGCAAAGCCACGAACGATCAAGTTTCCACTGGTCCTATGTAGCGTGGAAACTGTGTGCTGTTCTGGAGCTTTATTTCTCCAATTGGTGCAAACAGTCCCTTCTCTTTGGTATTTTATTCTTCCAACAGTCTACCTGTAGATAACCACATTTCCCACAATTGTAACACTTCGGTCTTCTGTCTTTATACTTTGGTTCGAAAGATCGTTGTGGCGATGCTGACTTTTTAAACTGTTGTTCTTGAATCATCTCTTTATGCTAGCTGCTATGACGATACTGTGATATTGTATCCGTTTGGCTACAACGTGATGGCATACTTTGATTAATGTAGGTCGCTGACTTGGCACCTTCAAAACGGAGAGCATGAACAAGAGCATCTGATTTATTATCATGCCATGCCATTTTTAACACTTGTTTTGCAATTGACTATCTCTGATACCATCAATAAATGTAATAAGAGAAATTCACATCCGAAAGTCCTCTGATTATTTGGGATAAGCCAATCTCATCAGTTGGCTGACATTCGCTTCAAACTCTTAAAGTCTCTCCCGTGAATGCTAATGCCTATCTTTAAGTTGAACACGGTACACTTCGCACAAAGCTGGTCACCATACCATAATTCCAGGGCTTTTTTTAATTTGGCATAGATGTTCTGGCATAAGTTGCCCAATGACTGCTTCCGTCAAACATTGGGGCCTTTGCATAAACTGGCCCCAGTAAAGATAATGGCACTCTTTTGTTACTCTTAGTTTTTTGATCTTCTTCAGCGTTTATTAACGGTCTTTTTTTAGCAACTATTTCTTTCACTAAATGTTCAACTTCCATTTTAATTTGTTTTATTTCATTTGTAATAGAATCTTCTAATCTTTACATATTTGCTTTTTCATTTTTATGCTTAAATTTTGCGTCTTGTCATTTTTCTGCTTCTTCTGCTTCCCGTGTTTGCCATAGCATTGCTCAGAATGCATCTATCATCTGGCTGGTATCCATGTTACAGGTCAATTACAATGTACACTATTCTTCTACAAAGTCTGCTCTGTTAAAGATTCTGACCCACTGTTACGATGGTCTAACCGATCATCGTATGGTACAGTGCAAAACTAATTACAAGACACCAATAAAGTCATTAAGACCAGCTTTAATTATCACAATTAAACAGTTTGTAATCAACAAGATAGTCTCTTACAACAAATCAAATACAAATTGTTCACAAGCAATAATAATGTCAACGAGTCTCGCACAATTATAAAACATGTAACACTTCGCCATAATACTTCGAACTGCACTGGAATAAATCACAACTCAAACTGAACTAAGTGTCACTGAAGTCTTGTATTTATACCCCATTGAGATTCCAGAATATTTTGTAATAGGCGTCTACTAGAAAACACTAGAGTGTAATTTGACTGTGGCCTTGAACACAGCGGGTGCGGACAGGTATGGTCTGAAAAAGTCTCATTGCAGATGCATGACAAGTGTCACATAATTGTCCTTCCTCTCAAAGTAGCAGCAATATGTACACACACACACACACACACACACACACACACACACACACACACACACACACACACACACACACACACACACACACACACACACACACACACACACACACACACACATTACACCAGGCTCCACTGGAATAGCCAAGAAACACGTAGCATGTTCTGTAATGTCATAACACTTTTTCCGCATGATGTAACAATATTTTTTAAATGAATGTGAAATAGGATTTGATTAATTTATTTTATTACTTTCATCAACAGACATATGATCATTTTTATCAGTGTTTAGTTGAATAAATGTTTAATACTTACAGAATTGTAGTTTTATAATTATAAAACATGTAAACATCTTTATAACTTTATCCTTTAGTAATTAATATTGTATATTATGGTAATTAGGCATATATATAAATTTTGCATGTTTTTAAGCAGATTAAAAACATTCACAGAAGCCTAAAACGTAAAGGGAAAACATGTCTTTCCAATTTAAATTAAGTTACTGTTTCTAAGGTATGTTGGTAATTAAGAATATATAATTTTTTTAACATCACGGATAAGACAATTGACATATTAATATATAAATATCACTATAGTATTGACGACTCGGAACACTAAGTTTTTTATAAGTAAAAACGTAAAGTTTTACCTTACAGCCTAAACCGGCTTTCACCTTTAGAAGGCTTCATCAGAGGCTGCCATAGGTAGCGTTGTCCGTCTTGTTGTTGGCGACGGGATAGTTTTTCGAAAGATCGAAGCTGTGTGTGTGTGGTGAGATGTGTTCGAATAATGCGTGCGATTTGAATTGTGTCTGTTCGTTTAGGATGTCGTTTTTATTTGTTTTTGTGTGTTTGTATATTTCTAATTGTTCTAGAGTGTCTAGTTTTCGGCCTTTTGTGTGTACGTGTAGAATGTTCATGTTATTGTCGATGTTTTTATATGTGTGGTTTGCTTCAATGAGGTGGTTTGCAAAGGTAGATTCTGTAGTGGTGTGGAGTGCTTTTGTGTGTTCAAGAATCCAAGAATTAATATATAATTGCAGAATGAACAAAATGATAAAACTTTAGTGAATCAGTATATTTGATTGCCAGATAAAGTGCACCAGATTTAGGTACAAGGAACATTGCTTTAAATATATATTTAAATTTGTGATGTTATTCAATTTGTTTCTTCTGCAAGTAGTATAATTCGTATATTCTTTTTAACACCTGACGCACGTTTCACTGAAAAATATCAGTATCATCAGAGGTTTCTAAGTAAATTAATAATTGTCTAAATAATAACCATCAATTTCCAAACATTGAAAATATAAAATTAATTAAAAACATACGAAAAGGTCAAAAAATGAATATTTGGGAAAATCTTAACATTTACAAACACAATAACAATAATTTATTAATTAAAGAACAAACCCAAATAAAAACAAAACAAGACGATCTATTTAAAATTATAAATTTACTAAAAAAAAAAAAATGAATAAACTATATAAACAACAAATTTCAAATATAACCGGGAAAACAGCTGCTGAAGAAAATAAACATTAAAACGATCATTAACTAATCAACCTAAATCGATTATCAGTTATTTTACATTAAAAATCGCTACAAATTCGGTTATTCGTTAATTTTATATTAATAGAATTATTTCGATTGTTATTAATTTACTTAGAAACCTCTGATGATACTGATATTTTTCAGTGAAACGTGCATCAGGTGTTAAAAAGAGTATACGAATTATACAACTTTCAGAAGAAACAAATTGAATAACATCACAAATTTATATAATTACTGCAAGAAACGTCGAGTTACTTATATAGAAAATATATATTTGTATATTCAAATAAATGATCTGATGAATTTTAAAATGTCTGAAAATTGTACAGTTGTGTCCTGCCCATCAAACAATGGAAGACATAAAAGTGACTGAAAAAGTGGTGTGCATTGACTTATGTCTTTTGCTCATTATTGATAATGATCAATAATAGATTTGGTTAGGAAAATCCCTATGAAATATCATAAAAAATAATTTTTTAAATGTAATGTTTTTGCATTTTTGTTAAAGAAAATGCAAAAAATTTAATTGTGAATAAATTATGTAAAAACGCAGAAAATTCTGTAAATCAACAGAAAATATACCACATGAGTAAAGTTGAATTTAAGAAAAATTGGACTTGATTCTTGTTTGGCTAGGATACTGATTTTATTAATGATTTAGTAATACGTTAGTTTATTGCTGAAGGCGCTGTAAGGCTATGTAGTATTAATAGTATATATTATACATCACAATAGGCAAAAATAATTGGTTCTATGATTTCCAGCAATGACAGTCTTTCTGTTGGTTCTCATATTTTTAATGGTAGATTTATATTTGACGGTTACCTATATCATCTTCAAAATAATGTAGCTTCACAGTTTTAGAGGATATTTCCCTTCTGACACAAATACAAATGTATTTCTAGTATGAGGGGGGACCAAAATATTTTTACTGCCCTATTACTTCTCATCTGAAACGACCAGTGGATTGGCCAAAGTGGACCACATATACACAGTGGTCAGCCAGCAGGATTACCTGATTTTTATTATGCAACATGTGAAAGCATTAGTGTATTCCCAAAGACCAGGTAATGTGAAAGGATCAAACAATAAACTCTTATAAAGAATCACGTTTTCTGGAATAAACCCCAGAACCAAGAACAGTCTAAGAATGTCAGTAAAAGAGATCTCATCTGTAACTTGCTGAGCTGAAATGTGCATTCAAACTACAATCTGAATAGTTGCTATTTAATTTTGTGAAATAAAGTTTTAAACTGAAGTAATAATGCTCTTTTTCATGAAATTATTTTAGTATAAGTACTAAAATAAGTATTAAATATTTATAATTGGTTTCGGCACAATACATTCAACTAAACTTTTCGGTATTATCGTTGCTTTTTGTTATTGGAATTACAACTTATTTACCCTTGTGACATGCTTACTTGTGAGCACTGTTTTACACAAATTTGTTCAAAATTAAATTCTCTATAAGCTTGTGGCACAATTTTTTTATTTTTTCAGTATATTCATCATTTGTTTATAAAATTAAGAAAAGAAATGTTTACATATATTTCATAGGGATTTATGAAAAGGCGCTTCATACATAACATAAGGATCAAATTTTAAAGTTTTAAATAAATTTATATCTAAAATAACAAATTCACTGTATAAGTAATGTTCACTGTATTACTTACATATTACAGCCTTGAAAATTGAGAAGTATCCGTGGAACAGAATTTGACAATACCAGGCAATAAGACACCATACAAGAGAATAAAAACATTTAAGGTGTTATGTATTTATAATTCAAAATTTCCCAGTAAATTTTAATGAAATAAAATTTATTTTTGTTATATGTTATAGTTACTCATTTGTGGCTTATCACCAATTTGATTTTGTAAACGAGATTTAAAATAGCAGGCAGAAAATGAAAATATAAAGCATCCCACATATGAATACATAAGAGTGCCAAAATTAGTATGTGTCAAAATTTAAAGAAGGGGTTACTCAAAGGAGTACACAAAACATTAAAATTATTGCCACAGAAATACAACAATCTATATATATATATATATATATATATATATATATATATATATATATTTAGCTAGCAGGCAAGAGAACATGTTGTTTTTGTTATAAATAATTTCAGGATTCCATGCTGTTTTACCTTAAATGCAGTTCTTCAGTTACCTTACCATTTACCACAAATACTGTTAATATTCACACAACCCATGATGATGGAATGATCGTAATCCTAAACTAGAGCATTCAAAAATGTATTGTGTATATTATCTGACTCTTGAAACAATAAAAGGTACCCATATCAACAAAACTGAACTACCACAGAACAAGATACATTTCCTATTTAGTTGAATTGCTACAATGTATTATGTTTGTTTACAATTACTGGAATCTAAAAAAAAAAAAAGTATTCATTTCTGATAAAAGTATAATGTAACAGCAGGAAGTTTTTACTTTCATCCAATATTATATATTTTGCAAAACAAATTAAAAACTACACACATTTAATATTAAAAATCTTCATCTTTGACACAATCAGACAAAACCCACTATACACAAAATCAATCTTTTTTTTTGAAATAAAATTAAAACATTTAAATTTAAACAGTTTTATTTATTCTTACAATGCACATGTCTTTAATCAGCCAGATTTTTGACATTTGTTTTTAATTTCTTAGACAATGAAAGAACTGGAAAACTCAAACTTTTAATATAAAAAAGAACAAGAGTCACTTCATGAATAAATTTCAGGTAACAAATATTGAAAATTACAATGATTATGGTGATATGGCAATAATGATAATGATGTTGAAAAAGTATTTTTTTTTTTTTTTTTTTTTTTTTTAATAGATGCAGATACAACTATCTTTACATAAAAATACCATTTTTAATTTTAGGCCTTAGTTTATACAAAATCCAATTGATTTTTTTTCTTAGAGATATATTGCACATATATAAAGGAAATATTTGCATATACCTGTCAAAGAAAACCTTACATGCTATCAAGCACATAAACATTGTTTTCACAGTTAAATGAATTAGCTTCTTCTTTATCCAAAATTGTATTTGTTTAACTGATATTCTTTATACAAAAAATTATTTTCTATATTAAATTGATACATTCATCAAAAATAAATTGTCACATTATATTATTTTAAGTGTTACTATTATTCACAATGTATCAAACTTGTATTGAAAACTACATCACAGTGGCACACTGGTTATCCTGACACTTCCTACTTCTGCTTACTATAAAAAAAATGATATTCTTATAAATCTGATTGCTACCTGTTCAGAAGATGGTATGACAGTCAAGAGCACTCTTCAGATATATTTACGGTTATTATGGTTGGTAAAAATCAGGTTTGTAAGAATATTTGAAGCCAGTAATACTTTGTGACATATTAATATACAAAAAATTATTTATGTTCTCCACTATTCTGCTAGATATTGTATGTCATTTAATAATGACTGTGTCAGTACAAATGCTTGTACAAGGTGAATCGCTGTGAACCTAATTATGAACCAGTATGCTAATTATGATAAGCATCCATATAAGAAGCAAACTTGTGGGATGGTTAATTATATTCCAAAATATTTAAAGGAATATCAAACTGTAAAACAATAAGAAGGTTTTATTTACTTCTTTAGTTTGAAATCAAATTATACTTCCAGTCTGCCACTGCAGTATACTTTGGTAGTTATTTCTTTGTGACATCTATGGTTTGTGTAGTGTATACATAATTTCTTATTTGTATCAACTGTAAATTATAAAGTTTGTTAGTTTTACAATGTGTATCCTTAATTTGTCAATTATCTGATAAACATATTTTTGTGTGATAAATTCAGCATTCAATAATGCTATAATATTTTTAGAGAATAGTGCATGAATACATTACTAGATTTAATAAATCACTAATATGCTCTCAGATTTTGGAAATTATTTATTTTTTTATAACTGTTTATAAACCATATTCCAAAACCATATGATTTACATATAAAAATTTCATACTATGTTTTTATATATATCTATGGTAAATTTAAGCACTGACAAATACATTAAATAAATATTCTTTTGTAATACATACATTTATGAAAACGGCACATACATACCTAAGTCTATCAGTCATAAAAAATTTTGTGATATGAATAAGTAACATAATTTATTAAACGACATTTTCATTAACACAAGGTTTAACTTTTAAAAATGATTTTACATATATTTATATAAAACCATTTTATAAATTCTTAATTAGCAAACAGTTCTCTTTCTCTCTCACTCCCCCCCCCTCTCTCTCTCTCTCTCTCTCTCTCTCTCTCTCTCTCTCTCTCTCTCTCTCTCTCTCTCTCTCTCTTTTCCTCCTATATATATATATACATATATTTATGTGTGTGTGTGTGTGTACATATGATAGTCAATTGAATTAATTTTATTATATGACAAGTATAATCTGTATTTATACATGCATTACACAAGTATTTCTTCATATTTATGTTAAATTCCTTTTTGAACAGAACACGCATATTTATACATTTGACACTCTAAACCAGTTTCGGTCACTTTGCAATGAAAGTAATAAATTAAGTAAATTCAGTTTGATTATTTTTTCAAATGTCTGTTTTAAATAAATTTTTTGTGACACTTTTTATAAAAGTAGGAAGTATTCTAATCTTAATTTATTTACTAAAAGATAGTTTAAATCATTATGGCCAAATAGATTTAAAAGGAAACAATATAGCACCCACATAGGTTGTATGTTAAGGTTAAACAAATTTTTATTTGGTACCATATAAAGGAAAACAATAAATTTTCAGAATTTAAGTGAATATTTGTACATTTGTTTTTATTTTATGAACAAGTGATGTATACAGTACTATAGCAAATAATGGTAATAGTTTTATTCCTTCTACAGTAATAAAATGAAATGTTTTATCATTTTCAAGAGAAACTATATTCAATTTTGTTTCTACAAATAAGGGAATTTTAGTATCTCAAAAACACATTAACTATTAAACCTTTGGATCTGTTAACTAAAACTTTAAAGGTCAGTTGGAAACGTCATATAATACATACATCTAACTAAACCTAGTTATTATGAGTAAAGAATATAAACTTACATAGTGTCAGAGAAAGGCAACTGGTACTTGAACAGTGTACTGATATTAACATGCCATCAGATACTAAATAGTTACCTAAGGAGAATATCAGTTTCTGACATTGAAAACTATATTTTATTTATCATTTTCCAAAATATAAAGTATATATGCATATTACTTGAACTATGCATACGCCCTTATAATTGGGATTGCATGTTTGAGGTTAAATTTTTTGTCATACCATAAGGAAAAAGGATTAATGAAATATCACAAACAATCTTCATTAATTTTTTTTTTTACATAAAATTATCTTACATGAAATATCATGAAAGGACAGAAGTCTTATATAATTTAATTTAATTTTAAGTTACTATCATATGAAACGTTCAAAACAGAAAAGCATCACCAAAATGAAACGAGGATGTGCAATCAAAACTAGTAAAAATTCAGTTATTGTATTTATACATACATTATACTATTCAAACTTTTAAAAACACGATATACTGTACTTACTTACCTCTTTTTATTCATGACTCATTGATTATTTACTCAATTATCTATCTTCGATCAATAAATACCAACAACATTTAATTATTTATTTCTTAAGTAGTTTTTATATTCGCTTAAAATTAAAATATAGATTAGATCTGCTACCGTGCTTTCTTTTTTATAGGAATAAAATATCTTCATACCTAATAATTAACACAGACAACATTTTGTAAAATCTGCTGAGAAAAACCAATGTAACAGTAATAAGTTTTATATTTAACAAATTAGAATGTTTTTTTTTATATATGCAACACTTGCTTATAGGAACATAGCAAGCCAATTGTATCAGTTCAAATAATGAACACAGGTAGGTCTAAATTATGCCATTCATATACATTTAATACTGTAAAAAGTAGATATATAGACAGTAGACATAATTCTTTCACACAGTCTATTTTATGATTTACATCACGCACTTCTTTCATAAACAAACAAAAAATTTAATAACAGTAGATATCCTCATTCAAAAAAATTCTAAGGGTAACAATGCTCAAAGTTTTAAATTTTATCTGATTAACAAGCCGAAAAGGGGAAATATATATTATATATATACTCATACATACAGTATATTTATTAGTAATAATATTATTACATGAAATTTATTTGCTTGGCAGTACTTTTGTTTGTTGCAACGCTCTATAACCTTTATATCTACAGTTAACAACATACATCTATAAATTGTTTTATTTATTTTGTACAATCAAGTGTACAACGGTAAAACTTTTAACAATTAATTATACATTATATATTAATCATAACGTTCACAGCTACAGAGCCCACAATATGCGTATGAACAACATTATGTTTATGGTTAACCTATGAAATGAAGGAAGTACCGGTACCTATTTTACATAGTTACTGAATTTCATGAGTTGCAAATCAATTTATTACTGATGTAGAATTTATTATTTTTTGAAATTATTCTGTTCTCAAAACATATTTTTCAATATTAAATAATATTTGTTGTAAACCATTTTTATTTATTGTAGACTTTTAAACAATATTATTAAAGTATAAAAATTTTTACTTAAGACTTAGGGCTGTAATTGTCTACAAATTTTTGATAGAAAAAGAGTCATATGTAGTGACTGAAGTGGTATTAAGAAAACAAGTTAATATTGCCAACTTTCTACATTTGGCCCCAGATGCATTATATCATAACAGCTTTGACAGATCTATAAACATAATACATGAGAAGTATACAACTGTCACTTTAACAAGAAAGTAAAATTAAAGATACCATCTTAAAGAAAAATATTTATACAAGATTGTGTCAGTGGACATAAGTGCAAGTCCTATAATGTGCTCTTATTTGTTAATGACATCACCATTTGTGATCTGCAAGACATTATTGTCAGAGTTTCATAATTGTATTTCACACAGTATATAATTACAACACAGACCTTATAGTTACTGTATCAACTTTAGAATACTATTTGGTATTTTGTTGCTTGCAGTTGTTTATTGCTTTTCTTAAGCTGTCCTTTTTTTAAGCAACTATGAACACCACAAAAACGTAATTGCACTATTGTTAAGTGTCTTCACTATAAACCTTTGTATCACTTAAAAAAAGGAATGGAATTAAACACACAAATGTATTACACTTTTTACAGAAATATTCTCCATTTTTTAAAGACATTATATAACAATTATTATGGAGAAGTTCCAATAGCAACAGATATTAAAACTGCACACACGATTATTTAAACTATACTAAATGTCAACTCACAGACCGTGTAGAAGGCAGTGGCACTTGCAAGTAAAATTCAGGAACAGAAGAAGTTGTCACGGAACAACTATTCATATACAAATTAAAGAAAGCTTTGTGCGTATTATATGAGAACACAATTTGTAACCCACAGTGATGTAACTTACAGTAATAAAAATAAATATAAAGCACAGTAAACCTTCCTCTTGTGGCAAATTTGATGACATGAAGATTATACACTAGAGTCAGAACCTGTCTTTTCATCAAAGTTGTCATTGTCAATCTGAAACACATTCAGAAAGGTTACTGTATTGTCTATATAATGAAATGTAATTATTGTAGGCCTACTATATTAAATATTTCTTACATGAATTGAGGGGGCAGGGGTGTATTTACAGGGGAGATGAACAGGACCAGACTCCCCAACAGAGGGCCAAAGGTTGACAAGAAATTTTGTTAATCTCTTTATTTTTAAGCTGTTTTATGAATTTCTCAACTGTTTACGCTAATACAGTAGTAACGCTTTTTTAAATAATAGGTTTTGCAAACAAGTTTATTACACAGCATTTGATTGTATGTTTGAAATATGAAATATAGGAAAATCAATTAAGTCAATTAGTATGTTATAAACAATGTTTCAATAGCGCTTATTTTTATTGTGTTATTACTAAACATCAAATTCTAGATATAGTACTGTGAGAGGTAGCCTATTAATTCAAGGAATTGTTTCTAATAATATAGAACACTAAGCTTTCTGTAACCTAACTATATAAATCTTAGGTTGTTTTTGTTTCCACTTTAATCCTGAAGTCAAGCATAATTGAATGGTAATAATAGGCATTCAAATAATAATATTAATTATGATAATAATAACAATAACAACATACAAAACAACAAAAATAATAATAATAATAATAATAATATGGTTAGTACCAAAAATATTCAAAATTTAATTGATTCTACTCCAGAAGAATTGCAATGAAGAAGTAGAATTAAATGCAGCTGTGCATCTAAAGTACTCAAACTGATAAAAGTGGTTACTTGAAACATTTGAAAGCCAACAAAAGATGATCACAAAACAAATGTCAGTCAAAGTTTACAAGTCCATAAGGTAATAGAAAAATTATGTTCAGTGTTATAGACTGATTTATGAAGAAAAAAACAGGAAACATAATAACCATTCTTACATAAATTTCTGAAGAAATCTAAGAAATTCAAATCAGTATAAAAAATGACACAATGTTTAAAATACTGAACATTGGGAACATTCATAAAACAAAAATATTCCCATAAAACCATCACAACATAGCAACCAACCAAATGCAAAAGCCAACCTGTGCACAATTACTTACCAGACAATGAATTAAATACCAGACAATAGGTAGGCTACTCTGTTGATCATGTTTCAAGTAAGTAAATATATTTCCACTTATACATCTTAAAAAACATTAGTTGAGAGTAATTTAATTTTATAAAATTAATGAGTTTATAATGAATGATTTTTATGAGGAATTTTTGTAAACTACTAATACAGAAAGAATTCTACACTTTAGTTAGATGATAGTCTTAAATTATGAAATGCTATTCAAATTAATTAACAAAATAACTAAAAATAAACTGTACATTCTAAAGAAACCACTAATAATAATATAAATACATTGAAACCTCAACTACTCGAACCAGTGTAATTTGAAATTTTGTTAATTTGAAGAAAATACCTAAACAAATACATGTTGAATCAGATTTTGTAAGTTGAAAATTAAGAATAAAAATGTTTATTAATTTGTACTTTTAATTTTCCTTAAAATGCTGTAATGCTTGAATTGATAAAGTGCGCCAGTCAATTATTGGTTCCCAAAAGCTTAGATAATGCAGAGGATGTACCATATACAATACATAAAGCAGCATGGGGGAATAGGGTGTTTTCCGTAACACCAGGCCTAATATACAACATACCATCTTGTGTACAATTCTGTAAAACATGGCTGCATTTCTGTGACTTCTCAGGTTCATGATGTACTAAATCAACTAGTGTAATGTGGTACAGTAATTTTATATATGTGGCGCAGTTTTGTGTACGTGGTGAACAGTATAATATAAACATTCTAAATGTGGTTGATTTTTCTGTCAGTGTAGTGTACAGTAATTTCAATTAATTTTAAAATGTCAGGAGTTAAATGGTACAAATTTGAAACAAAAAGTTTAAATTATGAAAACTGTAGAAATGGGGGGGATATATTGTATAATATTCCTCTGTCAATAATTTCATCGTATTAAAAAACACACAACACACACACACACACACACACACACACACACATTTAAAAAAGAATAATGTCAACAAAGATGGAAAGAAAAGATGCATTAAAGGACCAGAATTTCAGGATGTTCGAAGAGTTCATGTTAACATGGTTTAGAAAACCACATAGCTGTGACATTCCAATAAGTGATCAGTTAATTAGGGAAAAGGCTGAGGAGTTTGGAAAAATGTTGAGAAAATTAATCATTTAAGGCAAGTGCAGGGTGGCTGGAAATATTAGTGGATTGGAATGAACGTTCTTTAAACGTGTGTTGGGAGAGGATATCTATTATCAAAGTAGACATCCGTTTGCTTTGCCAATGCCAAGACACTTGTGTGTGTGTGTGTGTGTGTGTGTGTGTGTGTGTCTTTATTACTTATCTGGCCCAGGCATGCCAGAACACTATATTATTTGTCCCCAGTGAAAGGGTGGGCAGGCAGAATAAGTTGAGACTGACTCAGCCACATAACTGCAGCATAGCACGTCACACTCACAAAAAACGAACAAACACTCCTTGATAAAGGCCTAAAACATAACATTAATTACAAACATAACAACCAAACACTAACAAAGCTCATAATTGACACAGAAACAAATATACAAAACACAGCACCAGAACATCAAGACACATTAAGACATAATATAAACAACACAATAGGAGTACATAAGACACCAGACAACAACAACCACAACTCAGAAATACACACAGCCATCAAACTGAGGGAAAAGGCACACAAACACAACATCACATTTGTAAAAGCTGACAAAGGCAACACGACTGTAATTATCCCCACAGACAACCTACACAAAAAAGTACAAGACTTCATAGAACAGAACAACATCACAGAACTAAAACACGACCCCACCGACAGATACCAAAACTCAGTAAAACAAATTGTCAACAAAGCCAAACACATTATGACACATAAACAAAAGCCCTACATGAAACAAATCCGACCATCAGCACCTACACTCCAAGCGCTTCCCAAAATCCATAAAGAAGACATTCCGATCCGCCCCATTATCAACTACCGTAATGCCCCTGCACACAAACTGGCAAAATATCTAGACAAAATTATTAGACAACACACACAAATAGACAACAACATTGCAGTAAAAAACAACACTGACCTAGTAACAAAAATAAAAGACATACACATCCCCCATAACGCCACATTAGCCTCCTTTGACATTAAAAACCTGTACACAAACATCCCCATCTCTGAAACAATCACCATCCTACAAAACAAACTCAAACAGAACAACACACCAGACGAACTTATCAATGAAATAACAGAAACTCTGAACATTATCACAAAACAAAACTACTTTACTTATAACAATAAATACTACACACAGAACGATGGCCTACCCATGGGCTCCCCCATATCCAGCATTCTAGCAGAAGTCTTCCTCCAACACTTAGAAAAAACAAAAATACTCACAAACAATGACAGACACTCACATAAAATACTATATTGGCACAGATATGTTGATGACATTATAATACTATACAGGGGAAACAAAAGACAATGTGAACAGTTACTAACGCACATAAACAAAATACATAAAAACATAACCTTCACTGCCGAATACGAACACAACAATACCATAAACTTCTTAGACCTCTCCATCACAAAACTAGAACACAGGCACAAATTCAGTATATACAGAAAACCAACTACAACTGACACACTAATACACAACACCTCCAATCACCCAATACAACACAAACTAGCTGCTTTTAGAACCATGATACATAGACTTAACAACATCCCCTTAGATGAAATAGACTACAAAGACGAACTAAACACGATAAAATATCTAGCAGAATCTAACGGTTATGACAGAACAATAGTCAGTAAACTCCTACACAAAACACAAAACAAACAACAGACAAAGACAGAAAACAACAAATTCATAACACTAACATACATCAACAAACAAACAGAAAAAATTGCCCACAAATTCAAAAAAGCAGGATACAGAATCGCTTACAAAACTACTAACAAAACAGAACACACACTATCAAAACGCATGCCCAAAGCACAAAACAAATTCGATCTACCCGGTGTATATAAACTAAATTGTTCAAATTGCAGTAAATTCTACATAGGCCAGACAGGACGTAGCTTCAAACAGAGATACATTGAACACACAAAAGCACTCCACACCACTACAGAATCTACCTTCGCAAACCACCTCATTGAAGCAAACCACACATATAAAAACATCGACAATAACATGAACATACTACACGTACACGCAAAAGGCCGAAAACTAGACACTCTAGAACAATTAGAAATATACAAACACACAAAAACAAATAAAAACGACATCCTAAACGAACAGACACAATTCAAATCGCACGCATTATTCGAATACATCTCACCACACACACACAGCTTCAATCTTTCGAAACACTTTCTCGTCGCCAACAACAAGACGAGCAGCGCTACTAATGACAGCCTCTGATGAAGCCTTCTATAGGCTGTAAGGTAAAACTTTACGTTTTTACTTATAAAAAACTTTGTGTTCCGAGTCATCAATATTATAGTGATATTTAGTGCAGCATAGCTGTTGCAATTATGAGTCAACAACATTACTACTATGCAGGGCTGTGCTCTATTGTTGTTTAAATGCCCAACAGTAGAATGAAAAATTAAAAGCCTTATTAAAAGATTATATAGTAGAGGATATTTTCAGTGTTGATGTTATGGGGATTTTTTCAAATATAAATAGGGGCTTTATCTTGTAAATAAATAATTTTTGTTCTTAATCATAAAATAAATTAAATCAAATGATTAGAATGTTTTATATAAAAAGATAACATCATTAAGTTTTAAGAATTTACACATCCACAAGAATCCACACCCCTAAACCATTTGAATGTTACCATACTATACCCTGATTAACGAAAGAAAGTGACTGGCGGAGCGGCCGCGCGGCGACCGAGTTTGTAGTAAAAACATTCCACTTAATAACCTCGTGGAAACGTAAAATACAGGGCTAGAAATGTCCAATGAACTGTATTTTAATCATCAATTAAAGACGTTTTTAACAAACTTTTCTAATTTTTTAAATCTTTTTTCAATTAATTTATATTGAGAGTTAAATAAAAAAATACACGAATTTGAATTAAAAATTTAGGGTTTATCATTTTTATTACGTAAGAACTCAGAGGTTAAGCATCGGAAAAACATTTCTTGTAGACAAATGGTAGTCCACCTTCTTTAGTACAATATATCAAAAATTGAGATTCCTAAGATTAAAATTAACAACGTTATTAATTTTTTTCTAATGTCCTGTTAACTCAGTTGTTAAAAGTTGTACATGAATGAGATTTGCGTGACGCTCTCTTTAGATAACTAAGTGTAGAAGACATATACAACTTACACCTTGTACGTGATAGGAATACTACAATGGATTAATATATAAAGTGAATTTCACAGAGAGCAGTGCGTGGCGCTCTGCGGCGGAAGTACAGTCAGAACCTAGTGGACCCATTTTATTCGCGCGCTACCGTCTTTGTTTGAAGACTACTAACTCACAGCTATAAGTGTTTTAATAAGTGTTTCTTATAGAGTGTTTTAATAGTGTATTTTTATGATTTATACACATATTTTATGAGCGGATTCCATAAAAGCTGAAGAACACTACAATACTTGTAAGTACTTTACTGTCTTTATTATTTATTTGTCAATGCTAATAACAAGTAATTTACTAATTTTTTTTACATTTCAATACATTATAACAGTAAAATACTGTTATAATTATGCAATATCTGGTAGACCAAGCTTTGCTCGGTAGTTTTAAACTGTAAACTGTATTTCATAGTTAAATAATTAGTTGTTGAGAAATTTGAATGGCATTAACAATTTCCCAGTAATTACATTGCACTTCAATTAGTAGTATTAAAGCTGATCACAAAACAAAAATAGTTTATTAACAAGAAAACAATAAATACCGTACCGCAAAAGAGTGATAAACAATCATTCATGACCATCTGTTATAAAAAGCATGTAGTTCAACTAAACCACAAAAGTCTGGTCAGATGTAAGTTTTTGACAGATCTCCAGGTAGATAGATTAGATTAAATAAGTAGACAGATAACTAAAATCTCTGTATATTTATATGAGAGGTTGGTGACTCATAGCAAGTTGGCTGTGTCAATGCGTGAGCCGTGAGCGTATGCACCATTTTCTTTGGGCTGTTACTGTACCTTGACTTGATGGCGCGCCGTTCAGCGATGTTAGTTCTAATTTTCCTATATTAACTGATTGCGGTTATATTTCGTAATATTTGAAGGTTACATACCACTTTTTATTGATGAATACAATTTTGTTATGCTTACTGTGAAAAAACTCAATGAAAAAAATTATTAATAACGGAGTTAACAGTACATTTGGAAAAAATTAATAACTTCGTTAATATTATTCGTAGGAATCTCAATTTTTGATATATTGTACTAAAGAAGGTGGACTACCATTTGTCTACAAGAAATGTTTTTCCAGAGCTTAACCTCTGAGTTCTTACGTAATAAAAACGATAAACCCTAAATTTTTAATTCAAATTCGTGTATTTTTTTATTTAACTCTCAATGTAAATTAATTGAAAAAAGATTTTAAAAATTAGAAAAGTTTGTTAAAAACGTCTTTAATTGATGATTAAAATACAGTTCATTAGACATTTCGTATTTTACATTTCCACGAGGTTATTAAGTGGAATGTTTTTACTACAAACTCGGTCGCCGCGCGGCCGCTCCGCCAGTCACTTTCTTTCGTTAATCAGGGTATAATGTAGTTAGCATTTAGCATTAACTGAATATAATATATGTAAATGTATATATGTGTGTGTGTGTGTGTGTTTTGTATATACTGTATTTATACAACAAATATAGACTCATACAAACACAATTACAATTATACAATTACAATCACCCATTGAAAGAAATGAACTCATTATATCCCAAACTCATGTCACTATGTCTTGGAAGTTCAAGTGAATGTTCTCTCATAAACTCCTATGAAGCCCTGAAGCCTTCTGAATTATATTTATGCCAATTCAGTCCTGCAATATGAATCATGAATACTACTCTGAGCAACCAGTGTGGGTGTTCCTTCTCACTGGGAATCCACCAGACCAAAATCCTGAGAACAGTGAATTTGTTGTATCCGAAACTGACCAGAAAATAAACCCACAAGATCACAAGTCCCTGAGTTTGTAGAGGAAAGTCAACAAGTCCATGCTTCCCAAAAACTGGGATCCTTACGTCCTTGAAAAATGCAAACACAATCCTTTTTTGATCAATTGTTTGTTCAATTTTTCTACTTCTACAGTCACTGAGTAAAGCTTGGAATATTATTGGGTCTATTTTTATCTCCAGTCAGTTCACCTGAAAAGTGTTACCAACTTCATACCAAATAAAGCCAAATGAAGAGTATTTGACTTTAACTATTTTAGTTGTAATTTCAGGTATGTAACTAGCACCATCTTAGTAGGTCTGCAGTCTGCTAACATCTCATGTCCTCATATACTACTCTTCCTCTATGCTAGGGGATCACTCCCCCCATCTACCCTTCCTAATCTTCTGACTTTCCTCAGAAACACTATCACAGATGCTTTTATTATTAATCCATACCTGTTTGATTTAATTTATTACTTTGGTTATTAATTTATGTGTTCTCCCTGCCTGACTTTTCATTTCTGCTCTCATTTATCTTATTTCTCCCATTTGTGTTATCAAATTGGCAAGCGTGGCATTCGCTTAGGTGTTCCCATTGTTTGGTGGTGTTTCATCCTTATCACACGTGAATACATCTGAATCCATGTATTCCATTGCAAATCATCCCTCAGACATAACTTGAAGTAGTTGCTTTCTCTATTGTGCTTTCCCTGTTTAACCAGCAATTTCTTCACCATCTTGATTGGGAGGTGTTGAATTTATTTTGTAACGGTACAGAATTATGGGGTCTTATTTTATTAGTTAGTCAGTGGAAATAATGGGGAATCGCCCGGAAAGAGTTTCAATTTTAAAGCAGTGTGTAACTTTCGAAACACACAATTTAACATTTGTTCTGTAAGCCAGGCCTCATGCGCCAATTCCTGGTGCATTGGAATGTGAAAGAGTGCGCATCTGCCCGCGCGAACAGAGTAATTGTCATGAACTTTTTGGCAAGACGGAGGACGCGAGTTTATGGTAATATACTCACGCTAAATGAGATATCACGTGACGCCTGCTCAGCCTATCAAAACGCAAGTAGCCACGGGCAGGACGACGTTTGGCCATCTTGAAAAACGTCGAATTTGGCGTCAGTCGGCACATAACATCTAAAGCTGTTTTAGATGCGCGGTCCGCCTAAAATACATTAACAATGTAGACCGACCGGCCGAAATAGTGAAAATGTATTACTGATAACTATAAAAGAATCTTAAATCGACCGGAATTACTTAGCGTCAGTCAGCTAAAGCGGTTTAACGTAACAGGCTCTCGAGCCAAAAATTTATTAAAAGTATGTAAAATGTGATTTAAACTATAAACTAAATGGATCTAAAGTTGTGAAGTATCAAACCAAGTTCAGTGAACGAAATTCAAACCGTGTAAACATCTTTCGGCAGACAAAGTGATCATAAAACAAAATTCAGGAGTGTGGCCACCACGAATCGAACACAACAACAGGGACACCACCAGTCAAGTAACAGTGTAACTTAAACTAATAATTATAAAAAATTTTATAAAAAAAGTGCTAAATCTAAATTAAAGGGGGAAAAGGTATGAAAGTGTGTGTGTGTGAGCAATTACTGGGTTGCCTTTATTTAATTTAATTAATCATTTACTTTAATTATAAGGGGTAAGAAATGTGAAAATTTTGTGTGTCTTGTTAAATGGGGTCTATACCTCAATGTTCAAATCTGTCGGATTGAATTCTGAATATAATATAAAACAGAAGTTGCATTATTGTTTTATGCACTAAAGGAATAATATTAACAGAATGTTCAATAAAAGCTGAGTTAATTAACAAGTGAAATGAGAGTAGATTACTTAGTAATATAAACTCTAAATCACTTATAGGTCACGAGTTCACATGAAGACCTTGGGACCAGATGAAGGTAAGAAGTGTGTAATGAGTATTTTTTATTAAGTATTATTTTGTTCATTAATAAGTAAGTTAAAAATGGCGCCCGAACTGGGACAGTTTTTACAAATTTAAATTTTGTACAGACCACGTCTACTCGTGAATATAAGGTGATTTAGAGGTTAAAGCACAGTACGTATAAATTACGTGCAGGTTATGCGATGTTTATACTATATTTAAGTAATATTTGTAATATTAATTAATACTGAGTACATGTAAGGTTAATTTGTTTGTAAGATTAAAATCTCATAAATAATATAAAAAATGAATACTAATGAAAATAGTAACAAGGACGTCAGCTTCACTGACAGCCAGACGGAAAGTCAAATAAATAGTGACATAAGCGAGACTGAGTAAAAAATAATGGAAGGCGTAACGAATCAATCGATGCCTATTCCAGTTAAAAAAGATGATAGCTATGAAATGCTGAAAATGATACAAACAATGCTAGATATGAAATTCAATGAGCAGAATGTAAAGTTGGATGAACAAAAGAGTGAAATTAAGGAGATAAAGAGTAATTTTAATGATAAGTTTGATGAACAAAATAATAAGTTTGATGCTAAATTTAATGAAGTAAACACTAAAATGAACGATAAATTAAATGAACAAAATAATGAGATAAAGTTGATGAGAGAGGAGATAAAAAAGCAAAATTTTAATTTTAACAAGCAAATGAATGAAATTGATACACGTTGTGCTAGTATGAAAGAACAGATAATAAAATCAATAAGTAACAATTTCAAGGAGAAGATTAACGAAATGAATAAAAACTTAGAAATGAAATTAAATCAGATAATGAATAAGAAGGTAAGTGACAGTGTTAGAGATATGACAAATAATAATAATGGTAAAATAGTGGAAGTGGTAGCAGTAGAGAATAAAATATTGAATAGTGATGATAATTATGAGAGTATAGTGGGGGTAGAAAGTGGTGAAGAGACCGATACATTATACGAAAATAAAGAAGATCAGGTAACATAATACGGTAAGTAGGGGTGAGAAAAATTATAATATAATTAAAAATATAGTGTTAGAGAGTAAGGTGGTGAATATTGAGAATGCTGATGAAGTTTTAGTGGGAGTAGAATTTAATAATGGAATGTTAGTGAGTATTGATAAGTTAGAGAGAGAGAGTAGAGAGAGTTTACAGGTAGAGGGGTTGCAGAGGGTAAATTTTTCCTGTGGTGTTGTGGAGGGTGAATAAAGGTCTTCACGAATGTATTTAGTAGATAAATGTTCAAATTTAAACATTATTTTATACGGTCCAAGTCACTTTATATAGTAATGATTTACCTTATTGAAACCGTCCAGTGACTTCAAGTTGTATATTTATGACGCGTTTCGAGTCATATGACCCTTCATCAGGTAGTTATCACTCACAAGGAGATCATCAAATATTAAAATTCACAAAAACACAAAAAACACACATATGTACAACTGTAAAACCTATACAAGCGTCTGACACAGTGCCTGCGTGAGGCCCACTGGACTCTGAGCAAACGCGTGTCACGCCGTGTGTTATCTCATAATTGATTGCAGTGCGGTGTCATACAGCGGGTTTGATTTGAAATTTAATTTATCGTTAAGTATGCCATCATGAGTAACTGGGTTATTATGTCCACTATAGATTTCAAATTCTTCCCATGCATCCATATAATGACCCTTACTACAATAATGTAAGGGTATTAAATTCATATTAAAATTCGTGTACGAATGGTTGCATGTAATTAAATGTCGTGTGAAATTAGATCTTATATTATCTATAGAAACACCTTTATTGATGAAATTATGTGGAGTGTGTTTCCGAAACCTTTTAATAAAAGGTCTCCCTGTTTGACCAATATAGAAACATTCACAAACATATACATGCGGATTCCCACCACCCATATTCGCAAAAATTACCAGCATATAATAGTTTCGTACACAGGCTTTTGAGTGTCCCCCTTGACGCTAACGATTTTAATGATGAATTAAATACAATTAAACATATTGCTGCTGCTAATGGTTATGATTGCCGGATGGTGGATAACATTCTTAGGAAACACAAGGCTAAGAAATCCAAACAATTAAATAATATAAGTTCCTTTTTCGAGATTAATCCGGGATAATCGGTCTGCTATGACATTCTTCTTACCTGGAATATATTCCCAGTCTAAATTATATTCTTGAAGTATTAATACCCATCTAGTAAGTCTGCCGTGGTTAAGTTTGCAATTTTTTAAAAATGAAATTGATCTATGATCAGTTCTGATGGTCACTGGGTATCCCAATATAAATGTTCGAAATTTTATACATGAGAACACAACACTCAGCAGTTCTTTTTCTGTTACTGTATAATTTCTCTCACAACTACTCAGTACTCTGCTTGCAAAACTGATAACCCCATGATTTCCTTCCTCATCTTCCTGATATAGCTCACTTCCAAGGCTAATGTTACTAGCATCACAATTTATGAAAAAACGTTTATTAAAATTTGGGTGATGTAACATGATGCTGTCAAGAAATTTATTTTTTACTATCTGGAAATTATTATCTTCACTTTCTTCCCATTTCCACTTGTTTTTCTTTGAAAGTAAACATTGAAATTTGGCTGTTACTTCTGAATAATTCTGTTGAAATTTCCTATAATAGTTGCATATCCCCAAAAAGGATTGTAATTGTTTCAAGTTTTTTGGTTTAGGAAAATCTTGAATAGCCTTTACTTTTTCAGGAGATGGTTTAATTCCAGTAGCAGATAGAATGAACCCTAAAAATGGTAGTTCATGTGTGATAAATTTAGATTTATCCAGTTTTAAAGTTATATTGTGTTGCAAGAGTTTATTTAACACTGTTTCCACTCGGTTACAATGCTCCTTCCAAGTTCAAGACGTAATTAATATATCATCCACATATATGGTAGTAAAATCCTTACATAAAATTTGGTCCATGCACTGGATGAACACGGCCACAGAATTTACCAATCCAAAAGGCAAACGCTTAAAATGGTAATTTCGTCCTTCGAATATGAAAGCAACATATTGTCTGCTGTTAGGGTGCAACTCTATTTGCCAATATCCACAGACTGCATCCCAAGTACTCATGTACTTGCATCCATAGAATTTTTTCATTATCTCTTCAATCTCACCTGGAGACGTGCGATCATTAATGAGCATTTTATTCAACTCCCGAGCATCAAGACATAGTCTGACTTGACCATCTTTCTTCGGTATAGCTACCAATGGGCTGGTATACGGAGAACTACTTCTTTCAATTATGTCTTCTAATATCATTCTTTGAATTTCTTTCCTTGCTGCCTCTTTCAAAGCTTGAGCAATAGGGTACGATCGTTTATTAAAATTTACATTTTCCTTGAACTTGAGTTCACACAAGAAGTTTTTTGCTTTTCCTGGTGATTCTGAGAATACTGATTTATATTTGTTATAAATTTTTATAAGTTGTTGTTTCTGTTCTACACTAATTATTTCCGGTGCCTGCCTATTCTGAAACTCAATTATTTCTTCTATCTTTTCTTGCCATATCTTTGATTCTGTTACTTCTATGTTGTTACCTAGGGTTAATCTATTATCCTCCCTAACAAAAAATGAGCTCGGACACTGAGGGGCACTTTGACTACCAATTATCTCAGCCGTTAACTCACCATTTTCTGTGCTCAAGGTTACTATACCCCTGGCCAGATTTATAATTGCAGTGTGTCGCCGTAGCATATCACACCCTATTAACACCCTAAACGGTAGCCCTTTTGCTACTAAAAATCCCATAGGTATTCCTATTCCATTAGTGGTAACATTCAAAGACACTTGTTTTTTAATTGTTTTATTTTGTTTCCCGGTAGCACCAACAATTGTTAAATTGTTAATTGGTAAAGTAGGTATTCTCTCAGTAGTTAACTCAGTAATACGATCTAGTTCTAATTGATCAATAATTGAAATATTGGCTCCTGTATCAATCATGGCCTCTGCTGACACTCCATTTAATTTTATTTGTATATAGACTATGTCATTGTTTTGTGATGACTCTTTAATTGCTCTTTCTTCCATTAACTCGGACTGTATATTTTTTAGAAAATTATTTCTGATAATGGTTATTGGTTGATTTAATTTAGTATTATACTTAGGTTTGTGGTAAATTCTGTGCCCTGTTGTTTCTAGCAGTGACGGGCAATCACATCTTCTCACTGCTGGTACCCGTTTCCCCTATTTACATCATTATTATTGATTCAACATTTTCATTATGTTGAATATTGCTTATCGGTCTCCTTTCTTCATCACTATCTCTGAATCTAGGTTGTTCTGCACTCATACTCCTTGGTTGACCTTCCTCTCTATGATAAGAATCATGTCTGTAATTTTGTCGGTTATTATTAGGCCACCTTCCTCGATATCTATTATTGAAATAATTGTTATTAGCATGCACATAATTAACTCTGGGCCGATTCTCTCTTGGTGGTTCATTCCTCCGCTCTTCGGTATTCCCTGACCTCCATCTACTTCTCCTATAATAAGATTCCTGTTCATAATTTTCTAGTAGCGTTTCCATGCCTCCAATAGTTTTTACTTGTCCACTTAATCTGGCACTAATGATCTTCTCTTCAAAATGATACGCCATTTTGGTCACTAGACACTCTTCAGGTATCTTAGGGTCTAAATACTTTGCTATACACACCTTCCCCAAAAAGTAAGCCGTAGGTGTTTGTCCCACTGTACGGTCATACCTACCATGACAGATATCGTCCCTTATAATGTTTTGTACTGACTCTGCCCAGTACTTAAGTTTGAACCTTGTTTTGAAACCCCCATAATCACACACCTCGTTCCTAATTGCTGTCCACCAATTATCATTGATATTTTTGAAAGATTCATCTAATATACCTTTTATCATATTCCATCGATTCTCCTTTGATCTGTTCAAAATTTCGTCTACTCTCCCTAAAAAGTCAAGTGGGTTTCTGCGATAATCCCGAAAGTTTACACTTTCCTTACTATCTTGATAAACCTGATGACTGCTGCATGCAGATCTAGAATTTATTCTATCTACATCACATTGAAAATTGGTTTGTATTTGTTGCAAACTATCTAATTTCTCTGCTTGGCTATCACACTGACTTTTTACATTCTCTACTGTTTTATGAAACTCTGAAAATTTACAGTTCAGACTGCTTTTGATACTATCTAATTGGTAATTGTTTTCTTGTCGTATGGCCATTACCCGAACTTGATTATTTTGTTCCTCCTTTTCCATCTGTGCTTCGATTCCTGTTTTAATTAGTTCCATCTTTTCTTCTGTTTTATCCAATCTTTGACTGGTTTCTATTACTTTCTTCTCTGCCTCTTCCTTGTATTCTTCTACTCTTTGGCTAAGCGTATTACTGACCAGTTCAATTTTACTCTCTAGATTTTCTCTTAATTCCTTGTTGAAGTTCTCCATCTTACCCTCAATTTGTTTTAAATTCTCATTATTCTCTTCAAATTTTGCATTCATCTCTTCTCTTTGTCCTTCAACAGTTTCTTTCAGTTCATTGTATTGTTCATTCATGGTTTGTTTGATATTTCCATGAATGGTCTCTATTTTTTCATTTAATTGTTTGACTAAACTTTCCTGAATGCTATCGATTTTCTCATTGGTCTGTCTATTTTGTTCCTCCTGTTTCTTAAAATTCTCCTTATTTTCCTCATTGGTTTGCTTCAAGTTTTCCTCCTGTTTCTTAAAATTCTCCTTATTTTCCTCATTGGTTTGCTTCAAGTTTTCCTCCTGTTTCTTAAAATTCTCCTTATTTTCCTCATTGGTTTGCTTCAAGTTTTCCTCCTGTTTCTTAAAATTCTCCTTATTTTCCTCATCGGTTTGCTTCAAGTTTTCCTCCTGTTTCTTAAAATTCTCCTTATTTTCCTCATTGGTTTGCTTCAAGTTTTCCTCCTGTTTCTTAAAATTCTCCTTATTTTCCTCATTGGTTTGCTTCGAGTTTTCCTCCTGTTTCTTAAAATTCTCATCTATTTTATCAAACTTCTCGGCTATAAATCTCATCATGTCTTGCCAATTTGGTTCTCTCCTGGCCTCCGCTTTATCTGGTTGGTCCCCTTGGGCATCCTCTTCCACTATTTCCTTTTCCGTATCCATAACTACTTCGGTTTCTTCTGTATCACCTGTCTGTTGGTCCATTTCACTGTCCGTAACTAATTCTATTTCTTGTTCCTGTCCACCTTCTTCAATCTCCTTTTCTTCTGCCCTCTTCTTCGATTTGCCTCGGGTATTATGCATTTCTTGTTTTCTCATAACTGCCGACGATAATTAGATTTTTTGGTATATATTTTTATTAAATATATCAAAATTCTTTTCTAATTACAGCCCTTTTACGTTGAGCGCCAATCTGTAACGTAGCGGTTGTTGTAGAGGTTTTAGCGAAAACTTTGTATGTTGCTTATTGGGTGTTCGTCTTATTTAATTAAGCTCCCAATGTTGTGTATGCCAATCTGTAATGTAGCAGTTTTCTTAGAGGTGTTAGCGTACTACCGTTACAGGTATATTGTTAATTCAGCCCCACTATTGTAAGCGCCAATCTGTAATGTAGCAGTTTTCTTAGAGGTGTTAGCGTACTACCGTTACAGGTATATTGTTAATTCAGCCCCACTATTGTAAGCGCCAATCTGTAACGTACTGCCTTGAGATATTAAAGTTTCCGCCTCTCCGCAGTCGCCACTTATGAATTATAATAACTGAAGTTTAAAAAATAAAGTATTTTGTAATGTTACTAAATCTAAGCAGAAATCTAGAGTGTGTGATTTGGGGTCAAGTAGGGAAGTTGTTCAGCCTTATGAGGAAGAGAGAGTAAGTACCGATTATTTACACTCGGTTTAGGCGATTTTTGGAAATTTTTCTAATTGTTCGCTGTGATTTAAATCAGCTGATGGTGAGACGAGTTTCCACACATAGTTCAACCAGCCTACCCTATGGCGAAATATGACCCAATGTATCAATCTCTTCTATTTTGTGCTGAAATCAATTACAACTACCCACTACAAAAAATATAACACATTTTTATTATTTAATATCATTTTTCAATAATATTTATTAATTATATTATTGTTTTTTGTTTTCCTGCCACCAAAATACAAGTATCACAATCGATCTTTACTTCATTAAAACATAATATCGACTTCCTCGAATAAACATGGAATTGTCAAAAGAAAAAAACATATATGGTTTTGTTTACCAAATTTTATACTATTTTTAAAACATCAATCAATATATAATTCTTTTTATTTCCCCAGGGTTAAGGGTAAGTTCTTTTTGTTATGAGATGGTCAGAAATGGATAATTACTAAGCTTTACAAATACTGAAAAATATTAAATAAATTTGTTTATTTTTTCGTTTAGTATGTAGTTCCAGAAATTTCCGTAAGACAGCAGCGGGCGTTTGTTTACTTTAGAACATGTGATTAATTTTGACTAGTTTTTGTGTTCTATATAACCATTCGGAATGCGTTTTCTTCGTCAACTATTAAACTAAATGTTTATATTACCTCTCTTCTTATAGTTCTTACTGGAAGGAAGCCTTTTCTCTAGTGAGGTCCGTCTTAAGTTGTAATTTCATCACAGTCTGGCCCATATTCTATCGTCAACTGGAAACGTCACGAAACTAGGCCGAATCATCAGAATGGTTTTCTTTCACAGTTTATTATGGAGTATAATCCTTTAATTTTGATAAATAAGGTATGATTATATAGAGTTCATATTGCTTTTTAATTTGGTACTAATTTTACACTTCTCCCAAGTTTCAAAAAAGATATTTTAATAGAATTGTGGTAGCATCATTTTGTCAACTCGCCAGGTTTTTTCCAAATTCGATTATTAACAATACTTGTTATTTTAGTCACTCTTAGTAACCCAAAATATTTTTATTATACAGGCAGTTTGTAATTATTATATATTTATATTTTATTTACCGAAAAATAATTCTTTTTAATTCCGGTTTCTTTACCAATTTGTTGTACATAAGAGGTTTCTGTTCATTTTCTTATGACCTGGTATATAAGTATTTAATATTTTTTATTATCTCTAAATGAATTTATATAGTATTTATTATTCTCTCATAGTATTCCTACACTGCACTACTTCCTGTTGCCATTTCCCTCATATAGCATTATTTAAATTTTTTATTATCCTTTGATATTTAAACTTTTTATGTTTTTTTAAAACGAACCCTGGGTTATATTATATTATAACACAAATATTTGAAAAAATATAACATGAACTTAGGTATTACAATTGGTTGTCTACACCATATAAATATTACAATAAATTAATAAAAATACAGAATCAGTTAGTAGCATTATAGTCTACTATCATAGTTTTATAATTCCCAAACCTACAGCACAATTCTGTAATAAGTTACCTTCACTTTCACTTTTTACCTCAATGGGTACACTATAACTCACTTGTCACTGTATATCACTCGAATTGTTTATAATGTTTAGTGATATACTTTAATTTAGAGCTAGTTATAGGTTACCCATTTCTGACCTTTATGTTCTTACATGATTTAATTTATTGGGACCGAGTTATGTAACGTTACAATATATACATTACATTGTATATATTATAATACGACCCTTGTACCCGTAGTATCTTAATGGTATAATATATTACGTTCCTGAAATAATAACGCATGGATATGATTTAATAACATAATGGTTTAATCTGTGTAACATAAATTCAAATTATTGGAAAATTCCATTCGATACATACGGTTGTCACAATCGATATTTATCTCAGGATTTAATAACTAAATAATTTTAATATATATTTCGTGGGCATCCTTGTGGCTGCTACGAAAAGTTCCTTTACATGTTAATTAATAATAGAGAGTACCTTTACAAACAATATATTACTTATAATCTAAAAAATTTCAAAAATTATATATTAAGTTACATACAAGTTTTGACGATATTCAATACGCTTCGTAAAAGCATGTAGGTTAGAGTAACGTCAACATCATGACTATTTGTCCGTCTCAGAAAATAATGTAGTTTATTAATGTGTACAATAAATGTTTTCCTTGTAATCACTGTTCGCTTAGATATGGAATTTGGTTGCACTTTAAAATGTTTACTAGTGATTAGTGTTAGTGTAAATTGTTATATTGTCTAGTGGTTGTTCCTTGTTGGATAAAAATATTATACTTTACACATCTAGACGATATTCTGAAGGTTTTCTGGTTTATTCTGAAATTTTTCTTGATTGTGTGTATTACTTTTTCATGAAAATTGTAGTGGAAGGATTATTATCTTCGATGATGGTCTTTCAGATCTTCTTTCACAAACGGGTTATCTATTTTTATATTTTTTTAATTACATCTAGACACGCACTATTCAACTGTTTTCCATCACAATTAACAATTAAGTGTTATTTCTTCTTTTTTAGTCACAGAACTCATACAAATTTCTTAAATTTTGATTGGTCATTTATGTACAGGTTAAATGTTATAGGATCAACACCCATTACCTACTTTATATTTTATAAATTACCCTTAATAGATAATTTTATTATTATACTCTAATTATATATGCAATGTTTATACAATTATTAATTAGATAATTATAAACAATTTGATACTAAACATGCCTCAGTTTATAACTGTAAAACCTTATTAATTTGAATTTCTATGATATGTGGTGGAATAATTTGTTATGGTTGATTGTAATTTCTACTTTGACTGCCTGAGATAAATATATTTACATAAATTAACTGGTGACATAAAATCTTATAACATACAACAAAACTCTTAATAATAATAATTGTTTTTGACAGTTTTAGTTTATTTATACTGCTGAACTATTGTCTGTATGATAAACTAAAATTCTGTCTAATAATAACAATAAAACACTTTTCATACAAAAATAATTAACACTGTTTAACAGTAGTCTGTGTCACTATTTATATTATGTCACTCATAGCTGTAAGGTTTGTGTCCCTTTTTCTATCCTTAAAATATGTCGATACAATTTTGTTAATACAATTTTAATTTATGATTAGGTACTCTTTATTGGGTTTGGTTGTTATTCAGGGTAAGTTGATTAGGCCTACTAGGTTTATTTATTTAATTTTTGTCTGTTTACTGCCCTATTCTACTGGGTTATTTCTGGGTTTCTTAATAATATTAAATAAGTCAAACCAACTAGGTTTCCTTTAATTTGCTTTCAATTATTATTTCTTGTTTCTTCTCTGGATCGGATTCCACTATTATTTACTATTCTTTTGTAACATTTTGTTTCGTTACAATATATACCACTTTTATTGTATGGTATGCCAAAATGATTTTGTGGATTTTTTCTATTTTTTTCTGGCATAGTTACTTCAATGGGATGTCCAACACACGGGTTGTCAGTTGTGCTTATCCTATCTATTTTAAATTCAGCAACCCAGCACTTAACTGTTGTATTCGATGGAGAAGGGTCCCGCAACATTGAATCCAGTTCCTTTTTTTATAGTAGTTGCACTCAAGCCTTTCAAAAAAAATAAATAATTAATCACAGCACGAATTTCCAATCTGTATATTGTTAACCATTGTTAAAATTATGCTCAAGGCACTTACAACAGTGGACTGTGAAACTAAAAATAAACAACTCATTGACTTGGAAATATCGAAACTAAGCTTACAAAAGATGAAATCATATGTCATGATCAAAATAATTAACAAAGTGGCACTGTCTCTATGTCAGGCCGGAGCTTTTCACCCACCTACAGTGGCTGTTTTCAGTCAGTTCCTGATATTCAGATAGAGAGGGATCAGATATGTAGCAGACAGACAACGATAACTGCTAAACAATTAGCTATAAAAGGTTTCACCTAGCTGGATATAGTTTCAAATAGAGAAAAGCTTAGTTGTTGCAACCAGAGAAGAAGAAATAACCATAATGTACAACTTGCATATCAAGGAGTTATAATTATGTTTCTAATCCTAGTGTATAATGTGTGCTGGATTCATTACTGAATAATTATAGACTTACCTAATACATTGGTTAATAGTTGTAGACTTACCTTTTATCTAGAATTATAGAAACATATTGGATTGTCATTCTCTGACTTTTGTTTTTCATTTTAAAAAATGAACAATGTACTAAATGTGGAAAAAATTTATTAACAAAGAGTAAACTTTAAATAAGGTAGGTTTTATATATACATTACAGTAAATTGTGTTTTAAAGTAATTGTAATTTTATAGTTGGCACCAGGCCCATATGTGGTATTGCAAAGGGCAGCAAAATTTGAGGGGCAGCAAAACCTTTGGTATAAAAAACATTCAAGTTTGCTATAACTTGAATCACTGAACATAAGTGGTGTGTGACCCCCCCCCCCACACACACACATTGTAACAAAACAGAAAACTGTATGACTAATTATAAATAATAAACTGTGAAAACTCATTCAGGAATAGAACCAAGCATTATGATCACCAGCTAATAAACCGAAAACCCCAAAATTAGAGATAATGAATGGACAAAATTAACTCAACAACACCAAACAGTGACATGACTATGACTAACCAATAATAACCAGACATTACCCAGTTAGATAGGGCAGTAAATCAGTAAAAAAGTAAAGCTGAAAACGAGCATCAAGTAAAGAAACAATAACCAAAATAATAAAGAGTACAGCCACTTCATAACATAAAATGTGTATTACCTATAGAACTAAATAGGCCAATAAAAATTTTTCTTTTAGTAAAATAAGGTGACAAAAGGTCACAAAACCCTATAGTGACAAAAGTGAGAACAAACATATAAAAGGTGGCATAATAATAATCACACAGACTATAGTTAAAAAGTGGGGTGTTATTTAGTATTAAGAAGTTAAGAAGTATTAAGTTATGCTCAATCAAACAGAATTTGATACTAGTGATTTAGAAAATAACACATAGACAATTGTTTAGCAGTGTGTAACCAGTTAAACGTAGGAAATTATAATTATTAAGATAAGGAGTATAGTTACGAGTTTTGCATTATATTAAAAAAAGTTCTTGTTACTAGCAGATCAAGTTAAATTAATATTGTATCAAAGTGTCATAGTCAACTGTCATCCATCATTCTAAATTGTTTAGTAAGATAAATGTAAAATCCACAAGGTACTAGTTTTTACATGACCAAACCAAGCCATGTTTGGTATCAAATGATTTATAATTTTATTTGGAATAACCACATATAAATTGTATTAAATATTATTGTGTTATGATAAAAAGTAATTTTAAGGCAAGATATAAAATGTAATATATTTTAATGATCATGGTAATGTAACACTTGAACTTTGCATAATGGGCCAATAAGAATCCAAGAAATTTTGGTCAGCTTCTGTGAAAAAAAGAAGAAATTGGGACACTTGATTGTTAACCATGAGAGAATACAGTTGAGGAGTGCTGATAAAAAAATTATGTAAAAAATTTTCAAGTAAGGAACTAAACTCAGAAGGATGAATTACCAAAAAAAAAAAAAAAGAAAAATCATGAAGTCATTACAATAAGTCATCTAACCCAACATGAACATAATATAAGGAGATGAACAAGAAGGAAGCCTGAATTAAAATTAACTGAAGAACTGTATGTATTCTACAAAATTTAACCAACCAATTCTTATAATCCAAATACGAATAATCACCAGCAACACCAACAACTCACACCACATTAGTAAATGATAAAACATTTCATAAAAGAAAAAAAGAACAGAATATAAGGAATAGTGAACACGAAGTGACAATATTTTATTAATATACATTGGTAACTAATTTACCCTAACTACAGCTGGTCACTCATCGGCCATGATAATGACGTCACTAACCAACCAGCATGCCTTGCGCACATAACAAAATGAAATATTACAGGCCATACTGTTCAAACATTAATAGATATTTATAATATTATGTTAGATAATAAGTATTAATCTATTTCCATTGTAATGTACTCTTTATTTGTTTTTTATTAATTAATTGAACCTTGCGTAGCAGCCAAAAGAACTTCACTTTTATATACTTAATTCATTTGACAAATGACCCTGAGATAAGAATCAATCATTGCTAATGTTAATATCGAAATAACAATTTTTTACTAAAACTGAATAAAAATTTTGTTAACTAATACTCTTTCTTTATTTTTTATTTAACTTACCTTTTAAAATCTGGTTAACACTTATACTTTGTTTACATGTTGATTCACCATGTGGCGCTGTTGCCAACATAACATTTTTTAGTTCGGGTCCAGGTTCTTTAAGCGAGCTAGAGACTGAATGGTTTTTAGAAATAACATACTCTTATATCACTATTGAATACTGGTGTTTTAATTGTCGAAATTTTAAATATTTGAAATTCAAAACAAAATCAAGATGGAGTCTTGTTCCTTTACCAAACACAAAAAAAAAACAAAATGACTGCGAAGTATTTTTGCTGTATCAGCCTTACGTGTGACACAATTACATAATATATATTTTATCTTCAAGTTACCCTGATTTACTATAACATGAATTTAGAACATACTGAAGTTTACTCTTTCAAATTGTTACGTTATCTAAATCACGTAACGTCAACCAATGCTTGTGATTTTTATTCTATGTACCGGTACACGCACACACATACTCCCACACAAATTAATTAACGGTACATTTTTAACAAATTTTACTTGAGCTCAAAATTTAAAGGGTATGTGATTGAAATCTTGAAAGTGTCTACTTTCCTGAATTTGGATGATTGACGATCGAGTCAGACGTCCCTCATTGCTCAGCTGGTGTTCTGCCGAATTATTAACACTCTGTTTAAACTGCTCCCACTGACTCTAAGTTACATTTTTTATACTGTTAGTTGCAAATAGTTTTAGTTTCACACTTTGATTAGGTACATTTTTAATACTTTTTATATATATATGCTGGCCAGCAATTTGTAGCACGTGCAGCTCGCACAAGGAGTACGAGGTAACTGAGAAAGACAATATGGCGTATAATTCCCAAGTGGAAGGGCTGACGCGTCATCGATTCTATTGTTTTCTGGTGATGACGTCTTTGTTTTACGGTGCAGCGGTTGCGTCTGGCATACTTTTGATGACGTATTTTAGGAGTGGTCAGTCGTTGTTAGCAAACTCGCTGTCGATCGTCACGTACGCCAGTGACCTTGATGCCAACTCGTCCAGGCTTACTGCGTTGTATCATATTTGGAAAATTCCACCCTCACATATTGAATTACATTGGATTTACAATAAAATTATATTTGTTATGTACCCAAAAATGCCTATACGGACCTATTGTACCGTTACAAAACCCTCTCAATGAGAGGTTTTATGACAAAGCTTAAAAACTCTCATTGACACATTCATACTTCCTAAAGGGATCAGTCAGGTTATGTCGCCACAACCCCTGTAGTGTTTACATAAAAAGATATAGATAACTTACCCCTTGGTCCAGTGATTGTGACAGCACCTGCATGACCTTACTGGACTTCTCTTTCGAGATCCCAACACCGCAAGGCCAGTCAGGCACTTGACATTCCTGCTCTGACTTGCTGGCCAGCTCAGGACCACCGCCACAGCATCACGAAACTCTGAAACATCCAAATAAAAAATCAAAGAGTGGCCTTGTATAATACCATATCCCCAACTGATCTGTTTCCCCTTAGCTACATTGGTTTACGTTAATAAGCATTGGTTTTTTCCTTAACTCCTATTATCTCTAATACAGAGATGAAAACAATATTTACAATAGATGTCCCCTTCTCTTATTTCATTCCTACAGATTTATCAAAATTTCGACTCCAGTCAATAATATTTAACTCTTTTCCAATACACAAGAAGAAATTTAACTCTTTACTCTAAGGCAATAATATTTAACACAATTAATCAAATTCACAAGAATCGACAAAACAATTTATTTCTATACTTCTTATATAGAACCCAAAACATAAGTTCACTGTTTCAAAACAATCTATCTATTTAAAATTTATTGATCATCTTTCATGATCATCACCCTGTAATACAAAATCATAATTATTTTTATGCTCAACACCATTATCAACATTATATACTTAATATTTAATATTCATTTAACGTTACTACCCCCTATAGTAACCACCTTCCACACACACTATGACCCTACAACATAATATAACATAATAAAACATTACCCTTGAACATTAACATTAATTACCTTTACATTAAATAAACAATTCACCTTTAAACAGTTTGTATATCAAATTACAAATATTACAATTTGAACATTCTATTGACTCTGTTTATATCAACCTTTAATTTATTTAACATATATTGTACCATTATATTCTCCAAAAAAAAACATCCATTATATTTATTATTAACATCCATGTTACATCACATTTCATTTATCACTACCTTTCTACTATGAATTTTCTATTTAACCCTTTCACCATTAGTTAGTTTGGGTGATTCTCAGTCATTCACCATGATTTGATTTATATGGGCATTAAATATATAACCTTACTCACCTTCTTCCTACTAACAACCTTTAACAGATTTGTATAGGGTGACACCAATCTCTCAATAATACTCCCCTTCAACAATAATTCTACTTACCTCAATTTATTCTCCTCTTATAATAAAATATCTAATACCCGCTTTGTACCTAGGATGTGTGTTTCCGACCTTGGCAATTCCATTCGTCTCCTTTTGCCCTTCCCAATAATCTCGGCAAACACTCTTCGACCCTTTGTACTGTACCTGCCCAACGACGCACGTTGATCACTCCTTACCACCTACCCTCACTACAAAATATCACCATCATCTATTTACTCTCTAATTACATACCCTCTCTTTCTACCTATATGCACTATCGCTACTGTGTCCCTATTACTACCCTGTTTCTGTAATACTTACTTTGATTCCAAAATTCTTATTTTATCTAGCTCCCACTAAAGTTAACTTTGACTGACTCAAATGCCTTATTTAAATAATTATCACCCAAACTCTATCTTTTTCCACCTTTTACCTTACTATGATCATTGACAATTACACTAGAAAATTCATCACTTACCTCATAATAACAATGTAACTCAATTTCCACACATATTATGTTTAATCATTTACTAATCATTAGATAATCTCTTCTGTACAACAATAATTAATTAATTTAATAATATATATATACTTTCACTTATGAACTTACTTTTGTCACTTCCCAAACGTTTCGAGATGTTGTTTCTCTTCTTCAGTGGGTTTAATACTAACTGTCGATTACAGAATAACCGTTACGGAATGGAGTGTGTGGTGGGGGTTGATGGTGGGAAGGGATTGGCGCTGAAGTTCGAATTATGTGTGTGGATCAGTGTGTCAAATAGTGTACGTGATTTGTAATGTATCTGTTCATTTAATATGTTGTTTGGTTGTAGTGTGTGATATCTGTATATTTCAAATTGTTCAGCTGTGTTTATTTTTCTACTTTTAGGTAAGTAGTGTAATATTTCCATGTTGTGTTCTATGTTTGTGTAACTGTGGTTTTCGTTATGTAAATGTGTGGCAAATGTGGAATGTATGTAGTTTGTGGTGAGGGCTTTTAAATGTTCAGAAAACCTGGAAGAAAAAGATCTTCCCGTCTGGCCGATGTAGAATTGTGGGCAATCATTACAATTTAATTTATAAACCCCTGTTTTGTTGTATGTGTCAATGTCTTTGTTAGTATTGTTTATGTGTTTTCTAATGGTGTTGTTGGTTCTGTAGGCTACTTTATAATTTTGTTTCCTAAATGTGTTTGCAATTTTATGTGTATTGGAATTGTAGTATGTAAGTGTTATGTATTTACTGGGTTGTGTTTCCTATTTAACACATTTAGGAAACAAAATTATAAAGTAGCCTACAGAACCAACAACACCATTAGAAAACACATAAACAATACTAACAAAGACATTGACACATACAACAAAACAGGGGTTTATAAATTAAATTGTAATGATTGCCCACAATTCTACATCGGCCAGACGGGAAGATCTTTTTCTTCCAGGTTTTCTGAACATTTAAAAGCCCTCACCACAAACTACATACATTCCACATTTGCCACACATTTACATAACGAAAACCACAGTTACACAAACATAGAACACAACATGGAAATATTACACTACTTACCTAAAAGTAGAAAACTAAACACAGCTGAACAATTTGAAATATACAGATATCACACACTACAACCAAACAACATATTAAATGAACAGATACATTACAAATCACATACACTATTTGACACACTGATCCACACACATAATTCGAACCTCAGCGCCAATCCCTTCCCACCATCAACCCCCACCACACACTCCATTCCGTAACGGTTATTCTGTAATCGACAGTTAGTATTAAACCCACTGAAGAAGAGAAACAACATCTCGAAACGTTTGGGAAGTGACAAAAGTAAGTTCATAAGTGAAAGTATATATATATATATATATTATTAAATTAATAAAGTGAACAAAGAGGATGCAACAACAAGATAATTAATTAATCTTCAATTATTTGAAACACTCAATTTAAAATCTCACAATTCTTCCAAAACAATTACAATTCATTTATTACAGACTCTCATTACTTATTTAGTCTGCTAAAATATTATTATTATTATAATCAATTTCTGCTAAATGCACACCTTGTTTACATAAAATACATTTCACAACACAAACACAATTAATTTCACTATAAATTTATTTACAATTCTTAGTCTTTAATTTTCTGTTTACCACACCTCATTTCATAAGTTAGCAAGGTCATCACCATAAACTAAAATAATTAAAATGTCCATTCACTTATTATGTATTTAACCACCATCATCATATAATAGTCTGATCTTATTACTACACTATTCGTTTACAATTACAGACACATTTTTATTATTATAACTATAAAAATCATCATCATAGCTTTTTCCCATTTTATCAATATTATTGAGAATACAAATATTATCGCATACCATTCTTTCAAAATTCCTGTCGACATTGTGTATAATAATTTCTCCTTCAGTATTTTCTGTCACAGTCAGGTAAGTTACTAATTCGTCAACTACAGCTGCTGCATCCGTTTCAACATAGGGTAAGTACTCACTATAATTATCAACTCTCTTTCTATTCACTCTCTCTCTTAATTCTGTATAATTCCTCCCAACTTCAAACAACTCTATCTTCCTATCACCATACCTCCCTCTGTCTGTCTGTCTCTCTCTCTCTCTCTCTCTCTCTCAAAATATCCCTCATCATAACACCAAGTCACACACTCTCTCTCAATATATGCAGGGGGCACTACAACTTTATTACTGCACCACCTATCAGATGCACAAAAAATCAAGGGACAACTATTTGCAGACCATATGTCTCCCAAATACACTCGTGAAGACTTTTCTTCACCCCCAACTACAACATCACGGGAAAAATTTACCCCCTGCAACCCCTCTACCTGTATACTCTCTCTCCACTTTCTCTCTGACTCATCAACATACACTAACATTCCCTTATTACATTCTATCTCCTCTAAAATTTCATCAGTATTCTCAATATTCACACCATTATTCTCTAACACCATATTTTTACTTATATTGTCATAATTCTCACCTCTACTTACCTCACTATATGTCATCTGACCGCTTTATTTACGTTTAATTTATCTGTTTCTCCACTATTCTCTACCCCCATTTTAATCTCATAATTGTCCTTTACTTTACTCATTTTCAATTTATTAATTATATCATCTACTGTGGCATTTTGTTTATCAAACTTCTGACTGACTGATGCTACTATTTTTTCTTTCATACTATCAAAACGTTCATGGATTTCATTCATTTGTTTATTAAAGTTAAAATTTTGTTTCTTAATTTCATCTTTTACTTCTTCGAATTTGGTATTGAAATTACTATTGATTTCTTTAATTTCGCTTTTTTGTTCATCAAATTTCTCATCAAATTTCTTTAACAGTAGCTGTATCATGGCAGCTGTCTCATCTGTTTTCTTTTCAGACCGAGTTGAGATGGGTGTTACTGTTATTCTATCTAACTCTACAGATTCGGTGGTACTAGACTTGCCGAGTTGATTTATTTGTGTTGAATAACCTCCCATCTCACTCGTAAACGTTCTGTCAGTTACGCTGACATCTATACTTTTATCTGCCATTTTGAAAAGAAATTTGTTTAAATATATTTCTTTCAAACTATTGCTCTATATATCTAACATATATTCCCATCATAACATAACCTCCTTACTTACGTACTAAGTACATTCCCCTTTTCCAATAACCATTCCGTCTATATAGCAGGCTTATTTATATAAAAAATTTATTTATATAAAGTCACTGTTCGGGCAGCCATTTGTTAACTAATTACTCTGAGTTTATTTATTTTTTATTTGACTTACCTTTTATTATCTGGTTAACACTTATACTTTGTTTACATGTTGATTCACCATGTGGCGCTGTTGCCAACATAACATTTTTTAGTTCGGGTCCAGGTTCTTTAAGCGAGCTAGAGACTGAATGGTTTTTAGAAATAACATACTCTGATATCACTATTGAAAACTGGTGTTTTAATTGTCGAAATTTTAAACATTTGAAATACAAAACAAAATCAAGATGGAGTCTTGTTCCTTTACCAAACACAAAAAAAAAAACAAAATGACTGCGAAGTATTTTTGCTGTAACAGCCTTACGTGTGACACAATTACATAGTATAGATTTTGTCTTCAAGTTACCCTGATTTACTATAACATGAATTTAGAACATACTGAAGTTTACTCTTTCAAATTGTTACGTTATCTAAATCACGTAACGTCAACCAATGCTTGTGATTTTTATTCTATGTACCGGTACACGCACACACATACTCCCACACAAATTAATTAACGGTACATTTTTAACAAATTTTACTTGAGCTCAAAATTTAAAGGGTATGTGATTGAAATCTTGAAAGTGTCTACTTTCCTGAATTTGGATGATTGACGATCGAGTCAGACGTTCCTCATTGCTCAACTGGTGTTCTGCCGAATTATTAACACTCTGTTTAAACTGCTCCCACTGACTCTAAGTTACATTTTTTATACTGTTAGTTGCAAATAGTTTTACTTTCACACTTTGATTACATTTTTAATACTTTTTATATATATATGCTGGCCAGCAATTTGTAGCACGTGCAGCTCGCACAAGGAGTACGAGGTAACTGAGAAAGACAATATGGCGTATAATTCCCAAGTGGAAGGGCTGACGCGTCATCGATTCTATTGTTTTCTGGCGATGATGTCTTCGTTTTACGGTGCAGCAGTTGCGTCTGGCATACTTTTGATGGTCAGTCGTTGTTAGCAAACTCACTGTCGATCGTCATGTACGCCAGTGACCTTGACACAAACTCGTCCCGGCTTACTGCGTTGTATCATATTTGGAAAATTCCACCCTACATATTCGATTACATTGGATTTACAATAAAATTATATTTGTTATGTACCCAAAAATGCCTATACGGACCTATTGTACCGTTACAATTTTAAGGATTAAACATATTATTACCAATATCATTTCCTGTGTTTTATTTCTCGAAGGTAAAGTATAAATAGGATTCGCTCTATATGCACGAAGATCACGAAGACATCCGTGTGTTGTAAAAATAACAAAAATTATGAAACCGAAATTAACCTCAACGAATACGTTTGAGATGGAAATCGGACGAATTCATTAAGAAATTGTTTTGGGACGATACAACCGCTATATTCAAACATTTTAAGCAGACGAACTGAAGAATTCTCTTCAGTTAATTCTAGAATTAACCGATAAAGAAGATTCATCCATAAAATAAAATTATAATTAAATAGAATTAACATATATACAAGGAATAAACACGCAACCATTAGTATCAATTGACAAAAACAGATACACATAGAGCAAAAGTATTTATTAAACAACCCAGTTTTTATTACATATATATATATATATATATAGGAATGTTAATTATCGACCGTATTATTATACTGTTAATGATTTTGAGGTTCGGTCATTAATTAGATGATCCCTTACTAAAGACAGGGATGAAATAGAACTAAGATCCAACATAATATATGAAATACCGTGTGAAGAAAATTGTGGAAAAAAATATTACGGTTGTTCTGAACAGTATTTTAAAAGACGTATTTATCAACATAAATATAGCTGCCACAAAGTAAATACTAACAGACCTGATCCCACGTCCCTAACACAACACGCCCGTACACACGGTCACTCGTTTCAGTTTCACAAAGCTAAAGTAATTCATGCAGAAAGTAATCACTTTAAACGGCAATTCTTAGAAATGCTAACAATAGAGAAGAATAAACACCTTTCAGTTAACAAGAAAACAGACGTACAAAATCTTAGCAAGTGTTATTCTAATCTTATTCACTCTTTTTAAAATAGACAATAGTTTACAGGTATAGGAATACTGAACAACTTTCTAGTTAGGTACTATTAAAATTTTATATCGCTGGCAGTCTGTCAGATAACTACATAACGCTAACACTATACAAATGTAATGTGTTATATGTGTATAAGTATGGAACATGATAAGTGTTTAGTGTAATGTGGTTGCTGTAGCTCATCTCACAGTTAATGTAAGTAAATAGTTATAGTAATGTATGACTTTACACACACCTATACACACTTACAAATAATATAATTGTAGTAAGACTATATTTTAATGTTGTAGGCATGATTATGAGAAGAATAAATCTCGAAACGTCGCAAAACTGAGTTTTCATAATTTATATATATATATATATATATGTTTGTGTATACTTTTTCATAGTTTGGTTGGATGCTATGAATATAAAAATAATTATTCTGAAGAATGTTATGTCTTAGTAACTGTTTTTTGTTAACTTTCACAACTACGTATGTTCTAATTAATTCTATGAGAAATGATGTTAGTGTTTGGGGTAGGCACAGAGAAATATAAATTGAGCTGTGCAGGAGCTGAATACAAGGCTGGTTGTTAAAAGTCACAAATTTACACTCTCTGCAAACTTTAGACCTCTGCAGACCACAGACTCGTTTAGACATGAAACCACAAACTTATACATTGAAGGCAAGAGTGTTAGCTACTAGACCACAAAGTAATTAACACAAGTCTACATCCAGAGTTCAAAGTACATACTTCTGAAAACTGGCAAATGCTATATTCTCAGCATATTGCAAATGCAGTAGTATATATTTGAATGACATATAATGAGTTACTTTAAATAATTCTCAATATACACTCTTTAAACATTTTATTAATTAAAAATATATTATTAATGTGTTAGTTAATTATATATAATATAGATTAAATAATCACTTGTGACATTCCAGTTAAGGATGATGGTGAAAGACTGATGTCATCTCCTGAAGTATTCAGTGGAGGTGGAGGCAAGTATTCCTGAAGCAATCTTACACTGTGCTCGCTCTGATTATAAAAGAAAAAAAATTATGAAACCATCAGTTTAATATCAATGTGTTCACATAATCTTAATCGAACTTTAGTTTCTTTTTTTAAGAAAAAACTTCAAATCACAGGAAAAAATTGTAATTTCACTTTATAATTAAGAAATTGTAGTTTGTGTCCTGTTGTTATATCTTACCACAGAAAACGTTTAAAATTCATGTTTAAAAATAAAACCAAATAAGTATTCAAAATTATGTGAAACACGCATTTTTTCTTTACCTAATTTTTGAGGTACACTATAATGTATCATAATTACTTCTATATTAACTCCCTCTCTTACTCTCTTTATGGAAACACTCACAGGCATCATGGTCGGGGGGACAGGGAGACCTTTCCCGCCCAACATATTTTCAAAGGTAAAGTCCCAAATAATTTTTATTCACATTAATTTTTCATTTTTCTACACAAATTATCAGTAGAAGAAAAATATTAACTTAAATTCAGTGCCATTGATGGTCCAATTTGAGGCCTAATGATTTATTTTCTTTGTATTATTGCATAGAGATGATAAGTTCCTGCAAGTAATGTTGATGGCTACAACGAGGGCTTGACAGTTTGTTGACACTGCCATAAAAATGTAAACACATGCACAAGAAATGTTCTTTCACCACCTCTTTAGATCACAGCACGTGGATGTTTTAGCCCCTACCATATCTGTTGGAGCTAATTTATTCTTGTTTTGCCTCAGTGCTTTTTTCTTATTTATGTTGTTTGTGTGCTCAGATATTGATGGAATGACAGCCAATTATACTGGTGGATTCTGAAAACAATTACCACTGAGGATGGCTCCTATAGGTGGAGTTGAAACACTACAGATTTCATAACATGGAGCATGGCTCTACAGCCTGGCAGTTTTATCTCATAGCAATCAAAATTTAAATGCATGCTGATATTAACTAGTAGTCATATATTTATATGACTACTAGTTAATATCAGCAAACATGTTGCTACCAACATGTCGCAAACTATGAAGTGATATCTGAGCAGGAATAAATTAGCTCCAACAGATACGGTAGGGGTTAAAACATCCACGTGCTGTAATCTAAAGATGTGGTGAAAGAACATATTTTCAAAAAATATAGTTCTGGTAACCACAGCACTGAAATATAACAGAACAAAATTGCCTTAGACTGTAATTTAAGCAATGCCTCAGAGACCTTTCTTGGAGAGTCAGAAAAATTTGGATGCTGGAATGTGAGGAATTCTAAAATTTTTATTCATTAATGTAATGAAGAGATTATTTGACAACAGCATGGGCTACAGTCTATAAAGTATAAGCAAATACTGGATGTAAAACTGCATTGAATATTTATATTTATTCACATAAACAATTATTTAAAAAGTATTTTTTTAAGAACCATATTTACCAGTATTTTATAAGTATAGTGTTTATAAGTTACCTCTTGTTTAAGTCTCTCCATAAGTCTTGCACGATCAGCTCGTAGCTGTTCTGCTTCATTAGCTTGTCTAGCTGTACGTAACCCAGACACTTCTAACAGAGCCAAGTGAGCATCTTTTTCACTTATTGCTGCTTCAAGTGCTTCTTGTCTGAGGAAATACATTTTTATTTATTAAATGCAAAAAACAAAGGTCACTATACAATGTGTGTGTGTATGTTCATTTTACACTCTTTCTCTTTTTATATATATATATATATATATATATATATTGTTACGACACCAAAAGCCGCCCCATACCAGAGAAGAACTTTAAGGAATTAACTATATGAAATCAAGAAAAATAAAATGACTATGACGGGACAAATGACCTTGACCCAACCCAAGTGATTGACCCAATAAAGAAAATAAAATGAGAAGGCATAAACTCAAATAATGATAAAAAAGCACAAATAAATAATAAGTATCCAGTGACGAGTATTAAATAAAATAATCAAAGTTAAAGTACACTAACCATAATAAGTAAGTGAAACCAGTCTTAATAGATATTGTATATTGTTAATAACCCTATGATGATAAGAAAATCAAAACATAAAAATGTTGACAGACTAACTAGAAATTAGTGTATAAAATAGTAAAAACCCAAGAGCGAGAGATAGATAGGAAGTGACAGTGATAAACAGTGTGTTAGAAGTGAGAAAATAACCAATTCATAATTATAAGAAAGAGGAAACAAAGGTAATGAAACAGATGTTAAAAGATGAATAGGCAACTAATGTCATAGTGTTAAATAATAATAAACTAAGTACTATGAGTGCAATGAAAATAAAACATCCTATGTTAACAAAAATGTTCAAAGGGATGATTATCAAAATAGAATAAATGGTGTTACAATGATATTCACCAAGATTGTTATTTGTTTAATTAAAAGAGTTGAATTTGTAAGAAGGAATATGGCTGAAAAATGAACAGACCATAAACTTATTTTTGTGTTATGTTGTATAAGTAATATTAAGTGATAAACAAATTGTAAGACTTGGCAATAGATATGAGTAAGGAAATAAATCCTACAAACATAATAATTAATCATTAGAGTAAAGACAGAAAAAGAAAATAAGAGAATAAGAGACAAACAATAATTTTGTAAATTAATAAGAACATACAATTATTATAGAACAGCCCAAATTAATTCAAAAGGTAAATAAGTCATAAGTGACACCAAGCAAAACATAAATGAAAAATAATCTCTAACTTGTATAAAAGAAGTTATAGCCAAGTACTGCTTAAGCCTATAAAATGCCTAACTGTATAAATTCAAGATAAACAAATTGTAAGAAATTAACTATTGTATTAGAAAATTCAGGGCAAGTAACTCATTAAGTACAATTAGTGAACCATATTAAGATGTCAGAATTAGATTAAAAACATAAAATAAGAAAGATATGTAATAATATAATATTAGCATTTTTGTCAAAACTTTAATACATGAACAAACCCAGCTTTGTGGGATGTCAAAATAATCTTTGAAAGAAAATAGAAACAGTTATGTTAATATCTAATACATTGATAAGAAGACCGAAGAATAATAGCCATTATAAAATATTTATTAATTTTGAACTAAAATTCAAATATTATAACAATATACATAAATGCATTCAACCAATGAGAGTATAGGCAGTTGCCATGACAACGGAACGTTATTATATTTAATTCCGTTATAAAACATTAGTCCATTATTGACGATCAAGCGAGACGGAAGCCAAACCATATTCGACTCAATTGTTAATTAAAATAGTAATAAATACTGCTAAATTTACTGAGACGTGGATTCAAGAAGACGAATAAAGGAACTATTTAAACCAAGAGAACTAATAAACCAAATTTTAATAGTAAAAAATAATTAAAAAATCCAGATTAATTGAAAAAGAAGACAGATGAAATCAAAATACAAAAGATGGAAGAAAAATGATCGTGTCAACCCAACCCAAATAACCATAGCGAATCATCACCAGCAATCGACCAGATTTCGTTAAGTATATCTGAATTACCGGAATTTACGAACTAAATTAATAAACTTGTCTCACAACACAAAAAACTCTCACTCCGAACTTGATAAATAAATTTCTTTCAAGGATTGATTGATAATAAAAACTAAACTTGTATGTAAACATAAAATAACCTATGTAAGAAGTATGAATTATTAACACATGCTTTTTAACACTCAGAAAACGAATTGTATTTAAATATTAATAGTATATAAGTCCCATTGATGTAAGGTGGTGTACTTTATTAACATCTTGTTGTTTAACTTTTTGTCGCAATCAAATGAACTCCGTGACAGAATAAATTGTTTAAATAAACAATATTAGTAGCCATCATGGCTTCGAACCACTGATGTCACTTTAGCCAACCTTGAGATATTGTCTGTTTATTGCCGGAGCAACATTATTTTATAACATTATATTTTTGTATCTAAAAGATTAATTATTAACTATTTCAAACATTAATAAACTAGTACTGATTAGTAATAACCGTCTTTTATTTCTTTTAAATTGTATTAGAAAGTTTGTGCATTTTAGCGATGAGTGAAATTGTCTGCCAGATTTAGACGTTGGCAACACGACGAACTACAAGCGAGATTTGAATGCCCGCCAGTTTGCAAGGGTAATTCGAATTGGTTATCACCGCACAGAACGACAATTCAGTTTGAACTTCTAATTGTTTTCATAAACAATTTGGTGCCTATCGGGAAATCAATAATAACATCAAAGGACAGGTAAGGCTTACACCCGGGAGATTTCGGTACTGGTAATTCGTGCGAGCGAAACGGACATCGTCAGTGTAACAAAATCGTAAAAAGCACGACTTTTAGATAAACACAAAGTAACGACTACAACGTGTGGGGCTAACACACATACAACACACTTTAACAGGATTATAAGAGTTTAGTCATTACGAATTGACGCTCCATCGTGGGGCTTAAATGTATATACAGGTCGAGTCGTTACAAATTGGCGACCAACTAGTGTGGCTAGAATTAAAGGCTAGCGGCGGTTACGAAAAAAGATAACAAGATGATCACCAGGGGAAGACCAAAGAAGAGGATTGAGGACACCGACAAGGAAGATAAGGAGACAACACCGGTTGAGGAAATGGAAATGATCGAGGAGAAAATCGAAGAGGATGCCCAAGAGGACCAACCAGAGAAACCAATCCAAGATAGTGAAAGGGAACAACAGGCGGGCGATCATGAAAAAGCAAGAGGAGGACCTGATGAATTTCATAGCTGAAAAATTCGATAGAAACGAGGAAAAAATAATTGAAAAATTCGATGAAAAAATAGACAAAATGGAGGAGAAAATAAATGAAAAATTCGACGGAAATAAGGAAGAAACTAACAAACTAAGAAAAGAAGACAGGGAATTCTTAAGACAAAATAGTGAAGAATTAAAGAAACACCTCAAGGAGGACATAGAAACTCTGAATCATAAGATGGAAAGCAACCATGAAACCTTGAAGAGAAACCAAGAAATATTAGAAGGGAAGAGTGAGGAATTAAAGAGACAGATCAAGGAGGATCTGGAAACGCTGAACAACAAGATAGATAACAATAATGAAACACTCCAACGAAAATTCAAGGAAGACAGTGAGAAGAATAGAGAAGAATTAAGCTACATACTAATAGGGTATCGTGAAGAAGTCAAGCAGACAAAAACGGGGATGAATAAGAAATGGGAAGAAACAAATTACCAAGCAGATCAACTTAATGAAACAGCAGATAGTGGTTTCACACGTTTGAATGCAACACTAGACAGCACTTCTGAAGGTATTAAAGAAACGTTGAATAAGAACAAGGAACCAGTAAATCAGAAAATAGAAGATAGTAGGAAGGAAATAGAAATTAAAGAAGACCCAAGTGCATTGTTATCTGAAAATAAACATAACAAAAACAAAGAGAATATTAAGCACATAGAAACCAACCATAGAGGAGTAAAGAAGAACCAAATAATTAAGAAGATTAAGAATACAAAAGATATAGGAAAAATATGTAAAAGGAAACTAATAAAAACACGGGAAGAATGGGAGACGATGAAGAATGGACTAATTAATGTTTTTAATTTACCAATTACTGAGCATAGTGAATTAATGGATTATAAAGATTGTAGGAGAACTCTAAAAGAAGTTCTAGAAAGTGTTAACAACCAACCAGTAAGAAGAAACTTAAGAAAAGCTATACCTAAATGGAAAATACCAAAAATAGAAAGGACTCGCAACAAAACAGTGTGTAACAAATTAAGAAAGTCTATAAGAAAATTGAATACACCAGAAATAGACATGTATAACCAAATATCAGTGAGAGCATCAATGATGGATATACCATTGACCTATTTGTAGTATAAACAACATAATAAAGTGATTGAGGTTGGCATAGATACTAATGAACATGTGGTATTAGAAGAATTGCTGTACGAGATAGCAGGAACCTATATCACAAGGACGGAAACAGTTGTATACACCAGAGCGATCTGAACGACAAGTGCAGAGGAAATGATGGACCATGGGTAAACTAAATACCACACACCGAGAAATGGGACTGATTTTAGGAAGACTGACCAAGCGAACCAATGGAAAAGAAAGGAATATAAACTACAAAATTCAAAATATATGTAAGATCACCTTACACTATTATTTAGAAAATATATGAGATGAAATAAGATAAACAAACAAAGTAAAAACAAGAATTAATAACACAAGATAATTAGAAAGGAGATCAATTAAAATAAACAAATACAAAACCAAGCAAGACCTGCTAAGATAAATAAATAAAATTGTAAAGAATATAGCATATTCAGAGAAAAGAAAAGAAATGGTATAATGAAAAATATAAAGCAAATACAGTAAGTGGCTAAAGCAAAATAAGGGTAATCAACAAATGAAAGGAAAAAATGTTTAAAATAATTAAAAATGATCACAAGAAGAAAAGACAAACAAACTAATTAAGAGTTAGAAATAATGAAATTAACAAATAAATAAATAAAAACAATCAACTCTGTGAGTATATAATAAAAAAGAGCAAAGGAATAGCGGAAGGAAGAAAGAGTAGAAAAAAGTTAAAATGATCTAAAGAACCATAAAGTGGACAATCCTCAAAATATTATTATTATTATTATTAATGAAAGTCATGAGATGACAAAAAGGTATTTAACATTGACTGAGAATAGGTCCAGCAATCAATTAACTGAGCAGAGATGATGTTCCTCTGATCGCAGAATAAAAGGTAGTAATGGATGAAAGCAGCTACTAAATGTTAGGGAAATTATGTATAAAAGGGAGAACGCACTAATGGGAATAAGTAAATACAGATCTAAAAAATAACTAAATAAGAAGGAGTGGAACAAGTAATAAGAGGAACCAGAAAGGAGAAATAAACAAGAAGAAAAAGGAAAAAATTATATATAACTGATAATTTCATAAAAAACTATTCTAGTGTTTTGCCAAAATGATCAATTTTGATGGAGAGGCATTATGTTATGACACCAAAAGCCGCCCCATACCAGAGAAGAACTTTAAGGAATTAACTATATGAAATCAAGAAAAATAAAATGACTATGACGGGACAAATGACCTTGACCCAATAAAGAAAATAAAATGAGAAGGTATAATCTCAAATAATGATAAAAAAGCACAAATAAATAATAAGTATCCAGTGACAAGTATTAAATAAAATAATCAAAGTTAAAGTACACTAACCATAATAAGTAAGTGAAACCAGTCTTAATAGATATTGTATATTGTTAATAACCCTATGATGATAAGAAAATCAAAACATAAAAATGTTGACAGACTAACTAGAAATTAGTGTATAAAATAGTAAAAACCCAAGAGTGAGAGATAGATAGGAAGTGACAGTGATAAACAGTGTGTTAGAAGTGAGAGAATAACCAATTCATAATTATAAGAAAGAGGAAACAAAGGTAATGAAACAGATGTTAAAAGATGAATAGACAACTAATGTCATAGTGTAAAATAATAATAAACTAAGTACTATGAGTGCAATTGTAACGGGACATTTTGGGCCTATTTTGGGGTAATAAAGAAATTTGTATTTTTTTAATAAAACAAATAACATTTTTTTTCGATAATTGGGACAAAACGTAAACAAAGGTATATTCAGTGGTAGCGGCAGTGGTAGCACTGCTTGGGACATTATGTATGTGAATTTCTGAAGCGACAAAATCAACAAGCTGGAATTGTGCCAAGGTCAACCAATGACCTGCAAAACTGCAAACAAATTATGTAACTGAGCATCGGACGATCTTACGTCAGAGCCTAGCCTAACGGTGGAATGCAGTTATGAAACAAAAACAGTCTGCTGGCGTAGTAATACAAACTTAAAAACAATAAGAATTGGTCATACAACCACGGCGACTTTATAAAATAGTGCCGTTGGCCTAGTCCCAGTCTAACTTCACCACTCGCGCGAGTGACATACGTAAAAGTTCCGGAACGTAAATCGCGGGCGCCCGCACCTTATAAAATGTGACTAATATATGAAAATTTTGTTTTAACAATAGCTATACCTATAAAAAATGTGATTAACAGTATTAAAGTAAATACAGTTCGGAAATTATGCTTTAAATGAAAGTGCGCACGAAAGCAATGTGACGTCTTCTGGACTAGAGTTCGGACTCAATGCCAGATAAGTTCTTACAAGGATATACACAAAACTATCAAAATTTATTATTTTCAGAAACCAAAATCGATGGGGCAAATTAAATAACATATGAGTTTAAAGGGAATATCTAAAATGGGTTGCATGTGAGAGTGTGTGAGGGGTCTTGCTTAATTATATATATTAAACTATGAAGTGCTGGTTTACGTTTTAAAATTGATCTTATGTTTATAAAATGTATTTATTTCTATTCTAAAGAGAAAATCATGCATAATAAATGTTATTATTGTCTTGCTATAAGATCGTAACAAAGTAGGAGAAAGTAAGGGGAGTATTTGTCTATATAAAATTTGAAATTATGTTAAGGGCTATATTTTCATGTTTTCTTTTGTAGTGTGAAAATGAATTAAAATAGGTGGGATGGTAATTCAGTTGTACTTTCTTAAATAACCAGTTCTGCACTTCCCGTTCGCTGATTCGAACCTTGGTGAGTAAAACCTTAGGTTGGTAATAGACAACATGGCAGCTGGAAGAGTCTCAAACGAGTAAATAAATAAGATCAAAATCTATTTATGAATTTTATAACAGTAAGTAATAGCACAAATGGCTTCTGAACAGGGACAATTTATATAAATATAATTATATAAATACGGCCTACTGGGAGAGCAGAATGGTTGTTTGAGGTAAAAATAAATTACGTGAAGACAGACGTTCAAAGATAAGGTTATGTTATGATTATGTGTAGTATGGGTGAGTAGAATATTTTTTTTAATAAGTATGTGTTACATATAGTAATATTTTACAAAGAAATATATCTAAAAGATTTTTTTTGGAAAAAATGGCAGATAATAATGAGAATGTCAGTTTAACTGACATTGAATCAGAGAGCCAAATGAATATAGAATTAACTGGAACTGAGTCCAAAATTATGGATGAAGTAATTCATTCAACACCAGTCCCGATTAAAAAATGTGAGGATCAAGATATGATGAAGATGATCCAATTTCTTTGTACCAGTTTCAATAAATTTGATGTAAAGTTAGATGAACAAAAGAATAGTTTTTACAGTAAATTAGATGGACAAAATATTAAATTCGATGAGTTAAAAAACCAAATTAACGAAATTAATGAGCGTTTTGAGAATACCAATGAAAAATTTGCCAGTAAATGTAACGATTTAGATACCAAATTAGATAATGCAGTTAAGAGTATAGACGTTAAATTTAATGAAAGAGATGAGAAAATTGACAGACAAATCTGTGAAATCACACTAAGTATTGAAAGTAAAATCAGTAACGTAAATGAGCAGATGGCAGACCAAATTAGAACTCAAATTGAAGAGCAGTGTGTGGAAGTAGAAAATAAATGTGTAACTAAAATTAATGAAAGTAATAATGATATGGAATTTAAAATAATGGAAGTTGAAAGTGCATGTAAACAATCTATACAAGAGAGTGTGGGGGTTATTAATAAACATAACCTTCAATATGCGAATAAATGTGATAAGAAATTTAGCATGATAGAGCAGAATATCATAGAAATTAAAGATGAATTACATGTAGCCGTAAGCCAAAATTTAAGTAATGTTGCAGAGCGAGTGGTATATACTCGCGAAGCAAAAGATGAGATAGAATTAGAACAGTTTAATTGTGACAATCGTAGAGTACACCCAATGCAATTTTTAAATAGGGTAAGGGAGTTTAATCGATTTAATAGTAGTAGTTGGGAGGTTAAATTGCTGAAGATTATAAAGTGTTTTAAAGGTAGTGCTGAGATATGGGCGGAAGTACACAATACCGAATGGGGTAGTTACGAGGATTTTGAGGTAGCTTTTCGAAACAAATATTGGTCAGAAGAGGACCAAGAAATCTTAAGAAGCAAAATAATGGGTAATGGGAATTTTGGTAGAATTAATAACCACCTAACCATATACGTGATGACTATATATAACGAAGCTAAGTATCTAGAACCGCCGTTACCCTTCCGGTCATTTGTAAGACATATTAGCAAACACCTGCCCAGAGAGGTGCAAATCACGTTAATGACTAGAGAGATTACAAATATAAACGAGTTAGAGAACATGTTAGACGTGCTACAGAATATAGGGGAACGCGACATAGGGCGACGTCCAAACACACCAGTAGTACCACACCATAATAATAATAACTACCATCAGAATAGGGGTACACAGAATTTTCATAGAGGAGCGCGGGGAGGAAGTTTTGATAATAGGGGCGAGCGTTGGAGGTGTAGAGAATGTGACACAGATAATTATGCTAACCGAACTAATTGTTTTAGATGTCATCAAAACAGGGAGTGCGCAAGGAACGAGAGAATGCATCCACCACCAAATCAGCAGGCGAGAGGAGGAGAATTTCATAGAGGAGTGCCAAGAGGAGGAGTACATTACAACAGAGGGAGAGGAGGAAATAATCCAGCCGTAGCAGGTCCATCCACGGTAAACTAGGGAGGACAATGGAGAAGCGGGCCCAACCATTGTCTACGGAAAACAGGAGGGTCCAAATAACCGACACATACCATAATAATGTTATACAAATGGACATGACGAAGGAGTTGTTGGAGGAAGATGACACAAAAGTTATGGAAAACAAAACTGGATTGACGGAGGTAATCGTCACCATAGAAGGTAAGAACTTTAAATCATTGATTGACACAGGGAGCGAAATATCAGTGGTTTCTGAAAACGTAATGGTAGAATTGAAAGAAATAAATAAAAATATACCATCATTACCAGTTGTGGGTGTAACAGTAGTGGGGGTAACTGGAGTACGTAGTAAACGAGTTACTAAACAAGTGCAGTTAAATATATTCCTTAATGAAACTGAATTTGAGAACACTTTTCTAGTAGTTAAGGGACTGAGTTTAGATGTAATTTTGGGAAATGATTTTTGGAGAGAAATGGGGCAGTAATAGATTTTAATAAACGGATAGTGGAATTTAATAATGGTAGTGAACCAGTCAGGGTTAATTTTAAGAGGGTATTAGATGAAGTTAGAGTTACAGGGGTAAAAATGATACAAAAGCAAGTAGGTGATGGGGACATAGAAACTAAAATAAATATATGTCGAGAGAGTGAGATTGTAGAAAATGAGGAGAGAGAGATGCATGTGAGTGATGAGAGAGTGTGGGAAAATAGGGCTGATAAATTTTTTAATGAAGGTGTAGTTGTAGGAGACACTCAGCGAGAGGAGTTGTGGGCAGTTGTGGAGCATTATAGAGATGTGTTTGCGGAGTTGCCTGGAAAAGCCAGGAACTATGTATGTGAGCTGAAGGTTCGAGAGCACTCACCCTATATGCAGAGGAGTTATCCAGTACCATTTTCAAAACGGAGAGCAGTGCAGGAGGAGTTGGATCGAATGATGGAGGGAGATATAATTGAGAGATCGATATCACCTTACTCTAACCCATTGGTGGTGGTAATAAAGAAGGACGGAAAGGTAAGATTATGTTTAGATGCCAGGAGAATAAATCAGATTATAATACCTGACCGGGAGTCACCGGAAGCTATTAATGAGATTTTCCAGAAATTTAGCGGGGTCAAGTACATGACATCTTTGGATCTAACCGCAGGATATTGGCAGGTGCCGTTAGCAGCAGAGAGTCGGAGATATACTGCCTTTCTCTTCAATGGTAAGAATTATCAGTTTAAGCGTTTGCCATTTGGACTTAACACTAGTGTAGCGAGTTTTATTAAGTGTTTAGACATGATATTACAACCAAAAGACTTAGATTTCCTGACTGTATATGTGGATGATATATTAATAGCATCCAGAACGTTTATGGAACATTTAGAACATATTGAGTATGTATTAGAGAAATTACAAAACGGGGGTTTGACAGTTAATTGGGAGAAGTCAAAGTTTTTACAAACCGAAATACATTTTTTGGGTTTTATTATAACTCCCGAAGGAATTTTAGCTAACCCTGATAAAGTAGAAGCTATAATGCAATTTCCAGAACCTAAGAATATTAAACAATTACAAAGTTTTTTGGGTTTGTGCAATTTCTATAGAAAATTTCAGAAAAATTAAGCTCAGACAACAGCAAGGTTAAGTGCTGTATTACAGAAAAATAAACAATGGAAATGGGGAGAAAAGGAGAGGGATGCATTCGAGGAGATAAAGAGAAAATTTTCAAATATGATAATGATGAACCATCCTGATTTCTTAAAAACTTTTTACTTACAGACTGACGCCAGTAACGTCACCCTGGGAGCGGAGTTGTACCAGGAGGATAGTGACAGAGAACACCACACAATAGCTTTCGCCAGCAGATCTCTTTTGGCAGCAGAAAGAAAATATACAACTACGGAAAAGGAGTTATTGAGCATCGTGTTTGCTGTAGGAAAGTTCCGCACCTACATCTTGGGAAATAAGACCGTTATCAGGACGGACCACAAGGAGCTGTAATTTTTGAACTCGTGCAGGTTAACACATAGTCGTCTAACCAGGTGGGTGTTAGCTTTACAAGAATACAACTTTTCCTGGGAATACATAAAGGGGTCAGATAATAAAGTACCAGACACACTTTCCAGAGTAGATATTATAGAAAATAAGACAGGGAGGGACCTTAAAGAGATAGAAATTTTTAGATTAACTAGAGAAGATAGAATTTTTGGTGAGGAGTTAAGGGATATTAAAAATATGCAAAGATCTGAAAATAAATTGGGTAAAATAATTGTTAGTTTAGAAGCGGATATAGATGGGTCTGAATATAGTACCCGTTTTCAAGTATATCAAGGGATTCTGTTTAAAAAAGTAGAAGGGGGTGAGCGTGATTGGAGACTAGTTATACCAGATAGATAAAATTATTTGGGATTGCCATATAAGGTATGGGCATTTTGGGGCAAGAAAGTGTGCTAATGTTTTAAAGGAATCATGTATATTTAAGAATATGGAGAGGCGAGTACGGATGTTATTACGAGTTTGTGATTTGTGTCAGAAATCAAAAGTAGTGAATTATAGAGTAGAGGGGGAAATGAACTATATAAAAGTGGAAAGACCGTTTGATTTAGTTGCAGTTGATTTGTATGTGCCATTACCCAAAGGTAGGGGTGGAGTAATGTATGTTTTTGTTGTATTAGACACATTTTCTAAATATGTTAGATTATATAGTATCAAGAGAGCGACGAGCAGAGTCCTCAGCGAAAAAATAGTACGAGATTACATGGTGAATATAGGTAAGCCGAAAATAATTTTATCCGACCATGGACCACAGTTTATCAGCGGCAAGTGGCGACAAACTCTTGGATGGGAAGGCATCATACCCAAACATACGGCGGTTTAGCATCCACAGTCCAACCAGGCAGAACGGGTGATGAGAGAGATCGGTAGGATATTTTGGGCGTATTGTCACGCCAAGCACACAGAATGGCCATCCTACGTTAAGAGAGTAGAGGAGTGGCTGAATTGTACCACCCATGAATCCACCGGGTTTACGCCGTATGAATTGATAAAGGGAACAAGGCCGCCTAGGATATTGGAACAACTTTTTAGATATCCACCGGAAACTCGAACTATAGACGTGAATATGAAGATCCGACTAGCGAATGAAAATTTACTCACAAAAGGAGAAAAGAGAAAGCAGAGGCATGATGCTAAGGGTAAGTGGACTAAATATGAGGTAGGGCAATTAGTATTGGTAAGGAGACATGATTTGTCTAGCACACAGGATAAAGAGATAAAGAAGTTTTTTCTATTATATGAAGGACCATATGAAATTGTAGAAGTAAAAATGAGTAATGCGTATGTGTTACGCAACCCAGCAACACAGGAGTTAGTAAGTACACAAAATGCGACAAATTTAAAATTGTATCAGTCACCATAAGTGTTTGAGTTTTTATGTATTATTTTAAGTTGTTTCAGAAGGGACTATCCCCCATTTTCGGGCGGTCACGGCTTCACCATCCCTGACCGTGGATTTTAGCAGTTTGGAGGCGGACCATGGTTGGCGGAACTTCTAAGGGAGTGAAAGCAACGATGGTCCTACTCCACAAATTGGTGTAACTAAAAATTTAATCTTATTGTTGAACGGGGAGGGGGACCCATAAAGTTCGTGGATGGTATATATATATTTAAAAAAAAAAAACCTATAAAAAAAAAACTTACAATTGGCAATTATCCACGAACATATAATAGTTTATTTCATAAAAAACGATCCAAAATTCATGTAACTTAACAAGTGCGACTCATGAGGAGTCATTTCATTTCCTAGAAGTATAGTTCAGTGAGAAGTAACTATACTTTTCGGTAATGAAATAAAAACATAAAATAATTTTAAATTGCGGTCGAATTTGTTTTAGGAGAAAAGGAACTAGTTGTAGTTTAGATTTAGAACGTAGAAATTTTAAGGTGACCAAATTGTTGGCAGTTTCAGTACATTAGTATAGTTGTTGCACTTGTTAAACTATTAAAGTAAGTTAAATTATGTGTACTTAGTTTAGCTCCATAGGAGATAGTAACGTAAGTGTCGGAGTTAGAAAAGTTGGACTGGCAGAACTGTCTGGATACATAAAAAAAAAAAAAAAAAAAGAGACTTGTGACTATACAAGATGTGTGGGTAATTTTGGGGGGTAGAGTGGTGTCTAAAGATGTGATATAACAATGGAATGTAGAGACAGCAATTGTAGATATGGTTTAGTTTAGCTATTAAGTTGCTGTTGCTGGGGTGGCATGTGCCCCAGTAGATAGCGGAAAGTGTTGGGGGTAACAGAGAGTGTTACCTCCATCGGAGGCCAACATGGCGAAAACGCACGGCACACCCTTTTGTACAATTTTATATTGTAACTTGATAAATTGCCGTGCCGTGCAAATTAATGATGATGAATACATGCCTGAAGGAAGAGATGATTTCCCCGACTTTTCGGGCGATTACTGCCTTACCAGCACTAATCGTGGCTTTGGCTAGCGGTTAGCTATGGTCATACCAAGTCCCTTGACCATAGCTGGCTTGAAATTGGTTTATATTAGAAATTAATGGGGGGGATGAAACTAGGGGAAATCCCGGAACTATGGAACAGCAGCTGCCACTCTGTTCGAGGAGGAACAGCAAAGCCAGGTGGTAGACCCGCATTAAGGGCACATAACTGTAGAACAAAGATATGTTGATATCTAAACTTTTCAAATGTAACGCAGAAGCAAGGACACGGAGATGTCAAATTCCTCCAAAACTTCAGTCCTTGTGGACACAACTGGACGCCACAGTCCAGGGGGGGTCATAGTGTGTGTGGCAGGGAGGTTATCCAGGGGGGTAACGAATAAAAAGAAAATTTGTTGTATTTTAATAATGATGACTCGCTACTAAATAATTTTGTTTTGATTTGAAAAATAGATGCACTACATACTTCCTATATTGTGTTTATTATGTCTTATTGTGTTAATTGCATGTAGTATGTTAGGAATAAGGATTATAAAATATAATAATATGTTTTCAATGTGTTTATAGATTTTAAATAAGAATGAAATAAATTTGTGATAGGTGAAATTTTTAATGGGTTGCAAAAGATAGAAGTTGGGTGATAGTAATTGTTTGAGTAAAACGTTTGAGTCAGTCCAAGTTGAAAATATTGGGGTATTAAAGAGAATAAGGGACGAAATACAAGTAATGTAGAATTTGAGTATAAGTAGAGACACAGTAGAAATGGAGAATATATGTAGATTTTGATTGATATATTGATGTTTATAATTAATGATGTTATTATTTTGTTGTAGTTGTAGTAAGGTAATGAGATTGAGATTTTGGGGATGGCAATTTTGTAGTAGGGGGTAGTGTAATGTGGGAGTCCGCAACATAATGATAAGTTGGGACGGGATGGGATCGATTTAGTGGGGACGGGGCTGCCTTAGGTAGAATCCAGGGGCCAGATAAGGGAAATGAGTTTTTGGGGGGGGGGAAAACACTTATCCTAAGTACAAAGGGTTAGAGAGTATTTTTTTTATATATTGAGAGAAGGTGGCGAATTGGGTTAAAGTAGTAAGTAGTTAGAGGTAGAGAAGGGTTAGTAGATTTTTTGGTAGAGAGGGGTGTCATACTAGTTAAAGATTTTGTAAGGGAGTGTTAGAGTAATAAAAGGGGTAAGATTATGGGTAAATGCCAAGTTGATAAAGTGAATTATGATGAATAACTGAGAATCACCCAAATGAATGAAATGGAATAATAATTGCAATGTTATAAAAAAAAATATATATATATATAATAATTTTTTTTGAAAGAGAATGAATAAAAGTCAATTGAGATTAAAAGGTAATTTTATGATTTTATATGCAAATTTAATGATGTAAAGTGTGTAAATTTTTAAATTAAAATTGTTTATTTTAATGTAATAATAACAATGCGAATTATGAATATACTATGTTTCTTATGTTATATTGTGTTTGTTAGTATAAGAGAATTTTATGAATTTAAATATTTTAAATGTCAACTGGGGATAAGAAAAATGTGTAATATGGTAATGGGAAATGTTTATTTAAATTTTGATGGGAATCAGGGCAATAATTTTGAATTTTGGGATTTTAAAGTTAATAAGAGAAAGTAGATAGAATGAGATTATGGAATTTTAAAATGGGTATCATGTTGTTGTTAGGTATTCTGATATATGTTAGAAGTAAGTAAAAAAAACAAAACCAGTGCTTCTTAGCGCAAACCAGCATTGCTAGGGGGAAACAGATCAGTTGGGGATATGGTGTTGTATAAGGCCACAAGTTGATATTTGATTTGTTGTTTCAGTGTTTGGTGATGCTGTGGCGGCGGACCTGAGCTGGCCAGCGCGTCAGAGCAGGGGCGTTAAGTATCTGTCTGACTCTATGGTGTTGGGATCTCGATAGAGAAGTCCAGTATTGTCATTCAGGTGCGGTCATAGTCACCGGACCAAGGGTGAGTTGATTATATTTTTTGTAAACCATACAGGGGGTTGTGGCGACATATCCTGGCTGATCCCTTTAGCAAGTATGAATGTGTCAATGAGATTTTTTATGCTTCGGCATAAAATATCTCATTGAGGGGGTATTGTAACGGGACATTTTGGGCCTATTTTGGGGTAATAAAGAAATTTGTATTTTTTTAATAAAACAAATAACATTTTTTTTCGATAATTGGGACAAAACGTAAACAAAGGTACATTCAGTGGTAGCGGCAGTGGTAGCACTGCTTGGGACATTATGTATGTGAATTTCTGAAGCGACAAAATCAACAAGCTGGAATTGTGCCAAGGTCAACCAATGACCTGCAAAACTGCAAACAAATTATGTAACTGAGCATCGGACGATCTTACGTCAGAGCCTAGCCTAACGGTGGAATGCAGTTATGAAACAAAAACAGTCTGCTGGTGTAGTAATACAAACTTAAAAACAATAAGAATTGGTCATACAACCACGGCGACTTTATAAAATAGTGCCGTTGGCCTAGTCCCAGTCTAACTTCACCACTCGCGCGAGTGACATACGTAAAAGTTCCGGAACGTAAATCGCGGGCACCCGCACCTTATAAAATGTGACTAATACATCAAAATTTTGTTTTAACAATAGCTATACCTATAAAAAATGTGATTAACAGTATTAAAGTAAATACAGTTCGGAAATTATGCTTTAAATGAAAGTGCGCACGAAAGCAATGTGACGTCTTCTGGACTAGAATTCGGACTCAATGCCAGATAAGTTCTTACAAGGATATACACAAAACTATCAAAATTTATTATTTTCAGAAACCAAAATCGATGGGGCAAATTAAATAACATATGAGTTTAAAGGGAATATCTAAAATGGGTTGCATGTGAGAGTGTGTGAGGGGTCTTGCTTAATTATATATATTAAACTATGAAGTGCTGGTTTACGTTTTAAAATTGATCTTATGTTTATAAAATGTATTTATTTCTATTCTAAAGAGAAAATCATGCATAATAAATGTTATTATTGTCTTGCTATAAGATCGTAACAAAGTAGGAGAAAGTAAGGGGAGTATTTGTCTATATAAAATTTGAAATTATGTTAAGGGCTATATTTTCATGTTTTCTTTTGTAGTGTGAAAATGAATTAAAATAGGTGGGATGGTAATTCAGTTGTACTTTCTTAAATAACCAGTTCTGCACTTCCCGTTCGCTGATTCGAACGTTGGTGAGTAAAATATTAGGTTGGTAATAGACAACATGGCAGCTGGAAGAGTCGCAAACGAGTAAATAAATAAGATCAAAATCTATTTATGAATTTTATAGATAAGAGTATAGGCAGTTGCCATGACAACGGAATGTTATTATACTTAATTCCGTTATAAAACATTAGTCCATTATTGACGATCAAGCGAGACAGAAGCCAAACCATATTCGACTCAATTGTTAATTAAAATAGTAATAAATACTGCTAAATTTACTGAGACGTGGATTCAAGAAGACGAATAAAGAAACTATTTAAACCAAGAGAACTAATAAACCAAATTTTAATAGTAAAAAATAATTAAAAAATCCAGATTAATTGAAAAAGAAGACAGATGAAATCAAAATACAAAAGATGGAAGAAAAATGATCGTGTCAACCCAACCCAAATAACCATAGCGAATCATCACCAGCAATCAACCAGATTTCGTTAAGTGTATCTGAATTACCGGAATTTACGAACTAAATTAATAAACTTGTCTCACAACACAAAAAACTCTCACTCCAAACTTGATAAATAAATTTCTTTCAAGGATTGATTGATAATAAAAACTAAACTTGTATGTAAACATAAAATAACCTATGTAAGAAGTATGAATTATTAACACATGCTTTTTAACACTCAGAAAACGAATTGTATTTAAATATTAATAGTATATAAGTCCCATTGATGTAAGGTGGTGTACTTTATTAACATCTTGTTGTTTAACTTTTTGTCGCAATCAAATGAACTCCGTGACAGAATAAATTGTTTAAATAAACAATATTAGTAGCCATCATGGCTTCGAACCACTGATGTCACTTTAGCCAACCTTGAGATATTGTCTGTTTATTGCCGGAGCAACATTATTTTATAACATTATATTTTTGTATCTAAAAGATTAATTATTAACTATTTCAAACATTAATAAACTAGTACTGATTAGTAATAACCGTCTTTTATTTCTTTTAAATTGTATTAGAAAGTTTGTGCATTTTAGCGATGAGTGAAATTGTCTGCCAGATTTAGACGTTGGCAACACGACGAACTACAAGCGAGATTTGAATGCCCACCAGTTTGCGAGGGTAATTCGAATTGGTTATCACCGCACAGAACGACAACTCAGTTTGAACTTCTAATTGTTTTCATAAACAATTTGGCGCCTATCGGGAAATCAATAATAACATCAAAGGACAGGTAAGGCTTACACCCGGGAGATTTCGGTACTGGTAATTCGTGCAAGCGAGACGGACATCGTCAGCGTAACAAAATCATAAAAAGCACGACTTTTAGATAAACACAAAGTAACGACTACAACGTGTGGGGCTAACACACATTAAACACACTTTAACAGGATTATAAGAGTTTAGTCATTACGAATTGACGCTCCATCGTGGGGCTTAAACGTATATACAGGTCGAGTCGTTACAAATTGGCGACCAACTAGTGTGGCTAGAATTAAAGGCTAGCGGCGGTTACGAAAAAAGATAACAAGATGATCACCAGGGGAAGACCAAAGAAGAGGATTGAGGACGCCAACAAGGAAGATAAGGAGACAACACCGGTTGAAGAAATGGAAATGATCGAGGAGAAAATCGAAGAGGATGCCCAAGAGGACCAACCAGAGAAACCAATCCAAGATAGTGAAAGGGAACAACAGGCGGGCGATCATGAAAAAGCAAGAGGAGGTCCGAGCATGCAAGACCTGGTGAAATTCATAGCTGAAAAATTCTATAGAAACGAGAAAAAAATAATTGAAAAATTCGATGAAAAAATAGACAAAATGGAGGAGAAAATAAATGAAAAATTCGACAGAAATAAGGAAGAAACTAACAAACTAAGAAAAGAAGACAGGGAATTCTTAAGACAAAATAGTGAAGAATTAAAGAAACACCTCAAGGAGGACATAGAAACTCTGAATCATAAGATGGAAAGCAACCATGAAACCTTGAAGAGAAACCAAGAAATATTAGAAGGGAAGAGTGAGGAATTAAAGAGACAGATCAAGGAGGATCTGGAAACGCTGAACAACAAGATAGATAACAATGATGAAACACTCCAACGAAAATTCAAGGAAGACAGTGAGAAGAATAGAGAAGAATTAAAATACATACTAATAGGGTATCGTGAAGAAGTCAAGCAGACAAAAACGGGGATGAATAAGAAATGGGAAGAAACAAATTACCAAGCATATCGCAGATAAATAACGATGATATAGGCAGATAAACAAATAAACAGCAGATAGTGGTTTCACACGTTTGAATGCAACACTAGACAGCACTTCTGAAGATATTAAAGAAACGTTGAATAAGAACAAGGAACCAGTAAATCAGAAAATAGATGATAGTATGAAGGAAATAGAAATTAAAGAAGACCCAAGTGCATTGTTATCTGAAAATAAACATAACAAAAACAAAGAGAATATTAAACACATAGAAACCAACCGTAGAGGAGTAAAGAAGAACCAAATAATTAAGAAGATTAAGAATACAAAAGATATAGGAAAAATATGTAAAAGGAAACTAATAAAAACACGGGAAGAATGGGAGATGATGAAGAATGGACTAATTAATGTGTTTAATTTACCAATTACCGACCATAGTGAATTAATGGATTATAAAGATTGTAGGAGTACTCTAAAAGAAGTTCTAGAAGGTGTTAACAACCAACCAGTAAGAAGAAACTTAAGAAAAGCTATACCAAAATGGAAAATACCAAAAATAGGAAGGACTCACAAGAAAACAGTGTGTAACAAATTAAGAAAGTCTATAAGAAAATTGAATACACCAGAAATAGACATGTATAATCAAATATCAGTGAGAGCATCAATGATGGATATACCATTGACCTATTTGTAGTGTAAACAACATAATAAAGTGATTGAGGTTGGCATAGATACTAATGAACATGTGGTATTAGAAGAATTGCTGTACGAGATAGCAGGGACCTATATCACAAGGACGGAAACATTTGTATACACCAGAGTGATCTGAACGACAAGTGCAGAGGAAATGATGGACCATGGGTAAATTAAATACCACACACCGAGAAATGGGACTGGTTTTAGGAAGACCGACCAAGCGAACCAATGGAAAAGAAAGGAATATAAACTACAAAATTCAAAATATATGTAAGATCACCTTACACCAAGGGTGCACTGGTACCGGAACGCCGTTCCGGTACTGCTATTTGAGAAAAAGAATTATTTTCTTTCACATGAAATGTGTTTTTACTCAAAAATCTGGTCCACGTATTATTTTAAGATTTAGTACTAACTGTTATTATACTTCTTATTGCAAGATAATGAAGAAATATTAACATATTCGACAAAAAATTCCTTTTAGTTTTACTGTTAATTTTGTTTATACACATTATTCATCTCAATGACCATCGCCGAGATCGAAAATTAAAACTGACGAAAGAAAATAAAAAATAACATAATGATTTGGTAACTATGCACTAGGCTCACCGAACGGCGCCGAACACAACGCACATGAAATCTATTTTGGATGCGGGATGACCTTGAAGTGTAGACCAGCGGGCAGTGCAGTGGAGGGGGTACCTTCCACCGATCGGCTCACTACTCAACTCAGTATTTACTGATGAGTCATTAGTGGTTCCCGCATCTTGCTTGTCGGTTGTAAATCGCTGTTGTGAACCGTTACGTGTGTTTATTCAGTGCTACAACAGTCATGGAATCTGCCAATAAGAAACAAAAAACTCTAACGTCGTTCTTCAGTAGAGGGACTATACAGTCTTCGTGCGAGTCTTCAACCTTTGCTTCTCGCAATGCAAATACTCTCCTTAAACCTGGCGAAAGCTCGTTTGCGCAGCATACAGAAACCGAAGGTATTTGTGTTATTGATAATTCTCTGTCTGTACCGAGTACATCAACTGAGGACTCAACTATTTCTCGTTGGCCTTCTGGACAGAAGAAATGTGGGAACGTAAACAGAATGCTTTTCCTTGGCTTGATTGTATCAACGGCAAACTTGGCTGTAATGTTTGTAAAGAAGTTGCTCAACTTGGCACATTTAAAAAAGAGCACATGAGCATATATCAAAAGAATGGCGTTTGTTCCTAATTACGTTTAATGGATCAAGTAAAACCTCTCAACTTACATCGTTGAGAAAAAAAATATTTGAACATAAAAACTCTTTTGGCCACACAACAGCTGAAAGAATTGCTGCTGAAGCCAAAAAAGAGTCAATAGACAAGGTTTTTGATGAAATGAATGCAGCCCACTTAGTGACAACAAAAATTGTCTTTAGAACTGCGTACTTCATTGCGAAAAACAATAGGCTTTGCACTGACCATTTTGATCTGTTGCAGATGTAAAAATTGAATGGCTTGGATATAGGTGTGGGGCTACACTCTAAAAGAATTGCAATGGAAATAATTTGTCACGTTTCTGACGAAATGAAGAAAAGAGTCGTGAAACAAATTTTAGGTGTATCAGGCAAAATTTCAGTCCTGATAGATGAATCGACCACTCTCGGCAGCAAGTCTACTCTGATAGTATATTTGAAGTGTGAAGTTTCCAAAGAGGACTCTCCACATTTCTTATTCTTAGATCTCCTAGAACTATCCGACCAAACGTCTAAGACCGTAGCAGAAAATCTCCTTGATTGCTTAAGCAAATACGGTTTTGAAGATATCTACTTAAAAGAAAACTTTGTTGCATTTGCAAGTGACGGTGCAAGTGTTATGTTGGGGAAAAAATCAGGAGTCGCAGAAAGATTGCTTGAAAAATATCCAAGCCTTATTATTTGGCACTGCATGAACCACAGACTTGAGTTAGCTCTGAGTGATGAAATAAACGAAGTGGGAGCTGTAAACCATTTCCAAATTTTTATGGACAAAGTGTACTCCGTTTATAGCAGGTCTCCAAAGAATCAAAGGGAGTTAGCAGAATGTGCTAGTGGCCTAGATCAAGAAATAAATAAAATCGGGAAAATTTTAGGGACACGTTGGGTAGCAAGTTCATTTAGAGCCGTGTCAGCTACTTGGTATGGGTACAGTGCCTTAAACAGACACTTTGACTTTGCTAAAGCCGATAAGAGCAGAAATTTGACATAGCGAGCCATGTACAGTGGACTATCAAAACGATGCTCATCGCCTCAGTTTTTGCTAGATTTGGCTATAATGTATGATATTTTGGCTGAGCTGTCGATGCTGTCAGAATCCTTACAAAACCAACAAACAACAGTAATCTATGCTGATAAACTTATACGACGAAGTGTCCGGTTTTTTGAGGCTATGAAGGAAAATCCCGGTACTAAGACTTTGGAAGCAAAAATTTGCATCAGGGAAGGAACATTTAATGGCATTCCACTCATAGAAAATCACACAATTCCAACCATCAATCATCAGCAGTTAATAACAAGTGTCATAAATAACTTAAAAAGAAGAATGTTTACTACAGTTTCTAGCCACGAACCCCATCGGTCAAGTGCGCCATCACATCATCATGAAGCTTACGAATCACTTTTAGATGAATTAAAAGTGCTGGAACCAGATACGTGGCCTACTGAAAAACCTGCAGGCTTTGGCGAACCAGAGATTGAGAAGTTGTGCAGAAGGTTTAAGTTAAACATACCCAAAATCAAAAACAGCTACAGGGATTTTGTCGAAAACCATACAACAATACCAAAACATTTAACACCTTTGCTTAACTGTACAAAACTGACCCCTTGCAGTTCAGCTGATTGCGAAAGAGGATTCAGTTTAATGAATCTCATCATTACACCCACCCATACGAGACTGACAGTGCCACATGTGTCAAGTTTAATGTTTGTTAAACTACACGGCCCAAACTTGAGTGACTGGGATCCAGAGCCATATGTAAAAACATGGCTCCGAAAACACCGGACTGCAGACGACACCCGAGTGAAACAAGCAAAACCAACCACTCTGGAAGAATCCAATCCATTTGTTAAATATTTGTGATTAAGGTAAGTTAAATTATGTTGTTCAAATGTTCAAGTAATAAATATTTTTTGTGAATATTACAAGTGTTTAGTTAGATTCCAACCATCACTTTACTTTCAGTGATATGTTATCCTCCGTTATGGAGTGACTATGGACCATAGTCTTGCCCCGTCTGCTAAAAAAAAAAATAAAAAAAAAGCGTTCCGGTACTGGAAAATTTACGAGTGCACCCCTGCCTTGCACTATTATTTAGAAAATATATGAGATGAAATAAGATAAACAAACAAAGTAAAAACAAGAATTAATAACACAAGATAATTAGAAAGGAGATCAATTAAAATAAACAAATACAAAACCAAGCAAGACCTGCTAAGATAAGTAAATAAAATTGTAAAGAATATAGCATATTCAGAGAAAAGAAAAGAAATGGTATAATGAAAAATATAAAGCAAATACAGTAAGTGGCTAAAGCAAAATAAGGGTAATCAACAAATGAAAGGAAAAAATGTTTAAAATAATTAAAAATGATCACAAGAAGAAAAGACAAACAAACTAATTAAGAGTTAGAAATAATGAAATTAACAAATAAATAAATAAAAACAATCAACTCTGTGAGTATATAATAAAAAAGAGCAAAGGAATAGCGGAAGCAAGAAAGAGTAGAAAAAAGTTAAAATGATCTAAAGAACCATAAAGTGGACAATCCTCAAAATATTATTATTATTATTAATGAAAGTCACGAGATGACAAAAGGTATTTAACATTGACTGAGAATAGGTCCAGCAATCAATTAACTGAGCAGAGATGATGTTCCTCTGATCGCAGAATAAAAGGTAGTAATGGATGAAACCAGCTACTAAATGTTAGGGAAATTATATGTAAAAGGGAGAACGCACTAATGGGAATAAGTAAATACAGATCTAAAAAATAACTAAATAAAAAGGAGTGGAACAAGTAATAAGAGGCACCAGAAAGGAGAAATAAACAAGAAGAAAAAGGAAAAAATTATATATAACTGATAATTTTATAAAAAACTATTCTAGTGTTTTACCAAAATGATCAATTTTGATGGAGAGCCATTATGTTACGACACCAAAAGCCGCCCCATACCAGAGAAGAACTTTAAGGAATTAACTATATGAAATCAAGAAAAATAAAATGACTATGACGGGACAAATGACCTTGACCCAATAAAGAAAATAAAATGAGAAGGTATAATCTCAAATAATGATAAAAAAGCACAAATAAATAACAAGTATCCAGTGACAAGTATTAAATAAAATAATCAAAGTTAAAGTACACTAACCATAATAAGTAAGTGAAACCAGTCTTAATAGATATTGTATATTGTTAATAACCCTATGATGATAAGAAAATCAAAACATAAAAATGTTGACAGACTAACTAGAAATTAGTGTATAAAATAGTAAAAACCCCAAGAGTGAGAGATAGATAGGAAGTGACAGTGATAAACAGTGTGTTAGAAGTGAGAAAATAACCAATTCATAATTATAAGAAAGAGGAAACAAAGGTAATGAAACAGATGTTAAAAGATGAATAGACAACTAATGTCATAGTGTTAAATAATAATAAACTAAGTATGTAACGGTACGAAATTGTAGGGCCAAGATAACATTTTAAAATTATATTCTCCATGCAGTCGTTGTTCACCCTTGTAGAACCCCAAGTTAGTCAACCAGATAGGCTGTGTTTATTACAGAACAAAACGTCTATGTTTTGTCTCCGCACTCAAGCAACGTAGACCGATTGTGAAATAACACCTAACTTAGCATCAGCCGTGAATCACGAAAGAAAGTAATGTAACTGCATATTGCGCCAGGCGGCAAAATATTGCTAAACCCTGTGCCTAAGTTATAGCGCTCTTTTAACAACACCAATGGGAGAGCAGACTCAAGATAACGTGACCAGCTCTGTATGCTCAGCTTTAGTGAACTAACGCCAGTTCCATTGCAACTCACGGCTGAGCGGCCAGACAATCAGCAGACAGTTACCAGAACAAAAACGGTAGCCTCGGACGAGTTCTTGGTAGGCCGAAAAATACAAAAGTAGGCCTACCAAGTAATATAAAATGTACAAACAGTAAAGTGACGAGTAAATGGCGTAAGGTAATAATAAACTGTGTTTGGAGTGGAGAGTGATTAGTGACAACAGTTCCGGACAATATCGGGTACAACGTTTGGATATTACGCAAATAGGTAACAAGTGTAAAGACAGTTTCATTTGGCCAAAACATTATAATTAATAAAGAGCTCATTAATTAAATAGGAAGTTTTAAAAAGAAATGTAAATTGAGTGAGTGTGTGTATGGGTTATCAAAAGTACTGGCTCAACTAGAAAGATGTAGTAGTAGTCTATACAAAATTATTGGACTAAAATTAGTAAAACATTTTAAATATAAAGAAAACATAATAATCAATGATAGAGTAACTGGTAAAAATTAAAAGGTTCATTCTTCTACAAACATGTGTTAGTGTAGTTATTTCGCCGTAAACCATTTCCTAGTTTTCTGTGTTGACAACTCGTCTAACGAAATTTGGGATTTTCTGAGTTTAAGGGTGGTCAGATAGCGGGATTATGTTACGATTTTTATAAGGGCAAGAGTGTTCAAAGGTTACATGTAAAACTAAAAAACATGTTGGCGACCTGGGTAATTTAATAAGGTAAGTTTTACGGGGACCATGACGGTAAGTAAAATTCTGGCAGCGGTAAGTATTGTTTTATGATGAATATATTATTAATTAACTAGACCTGTTTTAAAGCACAGAAAATAGGAATTGGTAACGGCGTATTTGTAGAAATAATCGTATATATATATTTACGCTATAAAAGGTTTATGTTTTGATAGGGTTATTGTGTTTACTTGTCCTGTTGACAATGATTGTGTTAGGTGTTTTGATTTTATAAGATAATAGTGGTTTTTTATATCTAAAGGGTATATTAGAAATAACATTTTTGAACATGGCCGAGGCACGTGAAAATAAAGTAAGTGGATTAGGGGAGGCATGGAATAGATGCAATACGGAATTCATGCAAGAGTTTGAAAGGGTTTTGAACAGAATGACTGAGGAGGATTGGTGTAAATTAAATAATGAACTAAGACAAATGAGAGAACAAAAAACGGGACTATACGCTTTTTTGAACGAAAATAGTGATGATACTAGGAAACAAAGTAACGAGGTAAGGGAAGGGGTAGCGTTAGATAATAAATATTGAATAATGATAATTATGAGATTAAAATGGGGATAAATGGTGAAGAGACAGACCAATTAAGCGAAAAAGATAATCAAATAACAGAGAATGAGGTAAGTAAAAATAGTGTAAATGAAAATAAAATAACAGACGAAAATGGTGTCAATACATATGAGAGTGTAGGGGTGACAGAAAACTGCGATTATGGTGGTAAGTTATAAGCCGATGAGAATATAAATAACAAAGAAATAGGAGACAAGGTTAGTGGGAGTAATACAAGTAATTATAATGATGAAATAACATTAAATAAGAATAATGATTATATAGCTGAAAATGGGGTATCTAAGGATGATACGGTAAGTAACAGTGATGAAATTAAAAACGTGGTGTTAGAGTGTAAGGTTGTGAGCAAAGAAAGTGTTGATGAGGTTATAAGTGTGTGTGTAGAGAGGTTAAATGGGCAAAGGGTAGATGTTCCCCAAGTTTATGGTGAAACAGAGTTTTCACAGGTGTTTAATGAGGACAGAGTTTCCTCCTGTATTTGTATGGAAGACAAGGTGTCTTCAGTTGGTCCCCGTATTTTTTGTGATTTAACTGGTAAAGCCAGTAGAGGTAATAAATATTTAATGGTGCCCTTTGCATGGAATGGGAGAGTTCAGTATGGTTATGAGAGGGGTTGTAATGAAAGAGAGAGAGAAAAAAAAAATTTTTGAGATTAATAGAGGTTATGAGATGTTGGTGCAGGTGTTAGATATTGAGAGAGATGAAGAAGGTGAATTGCATTATGAAACAGAGAGAGAGGAATATTTGAATAAGACTGTTATAAATGATGATAAAATAATTGACTGGGTATTGAGACAATTTACTAACGGAGACTGGACAAAATTAATTGATCGTGACAGGTTGTATGAAATAATAAATGGTATGATGAAGAACTTAGAAATAATGGTTTATGAAAATAATAATAATAAACTCAAGGTAAACAAAAGTAATTCAGTCTACAAATATGTTAGATATCTATTTGACGATGGAGGTTAGATTAAGAAATCGGAGAAGGAACAGTTTAAGTATGTGAATACGTGGTAATAACTTAGCTGATTTTGACATTGAAACATGATATAACTGAATCAATAATGAGGAAGGTTTGTAAATATATTATAGTGGAATTATAGTGAAATTAATTGTGTGTGTACTGTAAAATGTTTCATGTAACCATAGGTGTATTGATTGATTTTACTAATAATATTATTTTATATTGTCAATTAATAATAATAATGAACAGGAGGTAATAATGAAGCCAATTTTGTATTGTGCAGTTATATTCCAAGTGTTTTAAATAATATAACTAAAGTTAAAATGTTTTTAGTAAAATGCTATTAAAGTAATTGAAAGGTGAATTAAAATTATATTTGGTTGGAACTGTAATAAATAGACTTTGTTAAATATGTGAACTATAAGATTTATAAAAATTGAAAAGTGCAGTACAGCTGTTAGAGGTGAGGTAAGCAGAATGTTGAGTGTTTATAACTGTGTTTATGAAAACAAGCCGGCACACAAGTGTTTATGTAAACAGGTATGCTGTATGTTGTGACTAATGTCTACAGACATACTTGGTGACAATAACAAAACTGTTGTAGTCTGCTGAATCATTGCCAGTAGGAAAATCCTATTATGAAATAAAAAGAAATACCATATGTGAAGAAAGGAATGTAAATTTTTTGAATAATGTAGGTAATATTTTATGTCGGATCATTTTGAAAAATGTAATTAATTTTGAAATTGGTAATTAAAACAATATGAATTAAATTTAATGAAAGGTAATTAAATTAATTGAAAAGATGACTTTTAATAATAAAGTTAAATTTATTTTGATCTGAATTTTGATTGTAATGGTAAAATAAATAATTGATAAAAAACATAATGATTAAAATATTCATTTAAATTTGAAAACTGAAGGAAATTTTGTGTGAATGCAATTCTGTATAATTAATGTGTCATTTTGACTGGAACTTATATGTACTCCTGTATTGCATATATCCTATATTGTTTTGTTAATACTATGTTCTATGGTTAAGAGATATTCTATAATATAAAATGAGCCAGTATGTTGTCAATGAACCAGTACGGCTAAGAGGAAACAAATCAGTTGTGGGATATGGAGTGATGGAAAGCCATTTGTCGATTTTTTAATTGAATGTTTCAAAGTCAGGCGATACTGGGGTGGGTATCTGTCCGAGCTTATGGTGGTGGGAACTCGAGTAGAGAAGTCCCGTAAGGTCGGATGGGTGCTGCCACAGTCGCCAGACTAGGGGGGTAAGAACCCATGATTTTAGTAGTGTTCAGGGGGGTTGCGGCGCCATATCCTCACTGATCCTCTTAGGTATTAGGCAATAAGAGCTTGAACGCTTCGACCTTCAATCTCTTATTGGGGGGGTATTGTAACGGTACGAAATTGTAGGGCCAAGATAACATTTTAAAATTATATTCTCCATGCAGTCGTTGTTCACCCTTGTATAACCCCAAGTTAGTCAACCAGATAGGCTGTGTTTATTACAGAACAAAACGTCTATGTTTTGTCTCCGCACTCAAGCAACGTAGACCGATTGTGAAATAACACCTAACTTCGCATCAGCCGTGAATCACGAAAGAAAGTAATGTAACTGCATATTGCGCCAGGCGGCAAAATATTGCTAAACCCTGTGCCTAAGTTATAGCGCTCTTTTAACAACACCAATGGGAGAGCAGACTCAAGATCACGTGACCAGCTCTGTATGCTCAGCTTTAGTGAACTAACGCCAGTTCCATTGCAACTCACGGCTGAGTGGCCTGACAATCAGCAGACAGTTACCAGAACAAAAACGGTAGCCTCGGACGAGTTCTTGGTAGGCCGAAAAATACAAAAGTAGGCCTACCAAGTAATATAAAATGTACAAACAGTAAAGTGACGAGTAAATGGCGTAAGGTAATAATAAACTGTGTTTGGAGTGGAGTGATTAGTGACAACAGTTCCGGACAATATCGGGTACAACGTTTGGATATTACGCAAATAGGTAACAAGTGTAAAGACAGTTTCATTTGGCCAAAACATTATAATTAATAAAGAGCTCATTAATTAAATAGGAATTTTTAAAAAGAAATGTAAATTGAGTGAGTGTGTGTATGGGTTATCAAAAGTACTGGCTCAACTAGAAAGATGTAGTAGTAGTCTATACAAAATTATTGGACTAAAATTAGTAAAACATTTTAAATATAAAGAAAACATATAATCAATGATAGAGTAACTGGTAAAAATTAAAAGGTTCATTCTTCTATAAACATGTGTTAGTGTGTAATGGTACAATTATGGTACAATTTTTAATTAACGTAAATATGGTATAAAAAACAATAAATATTGTATTCCTTCATTTGTAGTAATTTGGTCAAAATTAAATAAACCTTGAATAATCCTTGTCAATCTACAGTGAGTGAACTATATAAATGTTTGCCAAGATTCGGACTATTTCATAGCAAAAAACATGAAAACCAGCAGAAAACCGTATGTTGTTTATTGAGATAAAGTGCCAATCCTTGATGACGCCAGCGGCCAGGAATTTGTTTCCGTAAACAAGGCGATGCTGTAAACAACCAAACAATAGCCGGGTGATGTAGTTTCACCCCACCTAAGAAATTTGTGACAAAGGATCTGTGTCATTTCATCAGGGAACGTGATCGCAGCCGGCCGGCAACCCGTTCACGAAGAGTGAATTTTAACTTTTTAAACCACTAAAAGTGGTTAATTAACTATCTAAATACAGTGCTGTAAATTTGCTTCAAAATGTGACCGGGAAGCGAAATCGGTAAACTCGCGGTGCGCGAAGTTTTACCGTACAGACAGAGAACAAACAACCGCTAAAAATTTGGTGAGAACGTTCCAAACATTATTGTAAAATCAAAATTCATAATGACCACTTAGAACAAGATCTTTTACTTAAAAAACAATGAGCTCATTAAAATAATAAATTGTACCAGCGTGAGACATAGAGAGTGAGAGAGAGAGAGTGACATAACTTATGCTGGGTTGTGCATACATATATATATTAAATTTGTTTTGGTTTTACTATATGTTTATTATATGTTTTATTATATTTACAATGTTCATTTCTCATGATGTTTATTTAAATATACATAGGACTACGCCCCGAGGCCTAGTAACGTGCGTGTTTGGCACACGGTAGAGTCACATATATATGTAAAATCTTTCTGCTAATAATAAGTTTTTTTTTGTAACCATTTCAGAGTATTTATTTCATATAACACTTCCCGCTATCATATCATTCGCTTAACACGAAACCTGGCCCGTAAAATAAATGTAATATCATCTGTTGGTAGTTTACAACATGGCGCCCGTAATTGTACAATATTTATGTTAAAGACAGTTATTGTGTATTTGTAATATACAGTTATATAGGTATGAAATTTGAAAGATAACAAGTGTAGTTATTTCGCCGTAAACCATTTCCTAGTTTTCTGTGTTGACAACTCGTCTAACGAAATTTGGGATTTTCTGAGTTTTAAGGGTGGTCAGATAGCGGGATTATGTTACAATTTTTATAAGGGCAAGAGTGTTCAAAGGTTACATGTAAAACTAAAAAACATGTTGGTGACCTGGGTAATTTAATAAGGTAAGTTTTACGGGGACGATGACGGTAAGTAAAATTCTGGCAGCGGTAAGTATTGTTTTATGATGAGTGTAGTATTTTAAAAAGGGTAGAAGGTGAGGTACCTTCACAAGTACTATGAGTGCAATGAAAATAAAACATCCTATGTTAACAAAAATGTTCAAAGGGATGATTATCAAAATAGAATAAATGGTGTTATAATGATATTCACCAAGATTGTTATTTGTTTAATTAAAAGAGTTGAATTTGTAAGAAGGAATATGGCTGAAAAATGAACAGACCATAAACTTATTTTTGTGTTATGTTGTATAAGTAATATTAAGTGATAAACAAATTGTAAGAAATGGCAATAGATATGAGTAAGGAAATAAATTCTACAAACATAATAATTAATCATTAGAGTAAAGACAGAAAAAGAAAATAAGAGAATAACAGACAAGCAATAATTTTGTAAATTAATAAGAACATACAATTATTATAGAACAGCCCAAATTAATTCAAAAGGTAAATAAGTCATAAGTGACACCAAGCAAAACATAAATGAAAAATAATCTCTAACTTGTATAAAAGAAGTTATAGCCAAGTACTGCTTAGGCCTATAAAATGCCTAACTGTATAAATTCAAGATAAACAAATTGTAAGAAATTAACTATTGTATTAGAAAATTCAGGGCAAGTAACTCATTAAGTACAATTAGTGAACCATATTAAGATGTCAGAATTAGATTAAAAACATAAAATAAGAAAGATATGTAATAATATAATATTAGCATTTTTGTCAAAACTTTAATATATGAACAAACCCAGCTTTGTGGGATGTCAAAATAATCTTTGAAAGAAAATAGAAACAGTTATGTTAATATCTAATACATTGATAAGAAGACCGAAGAATAATAGCCATTATAAAATATTTATTAATTTTGAACTAAAATTCAAATATTATAACAATATACATAAATGCATTCAACCAATGAGAGTATAGGCAGTTGCCATGACAACGGAACGTTATTATATTTAATTCCGTTATAAAACATTAGTCCATTATTGACGATCAAGCAAGACGGAAGCCAAACCATATTCGACTCAATTGTTAATTAAAATAGTAATAAATACTGCTAAATTTACTGAGACGTGGATTCAAGAAGACGAATAAAGGAACTATTTAAACCAAGAGAACTAATAAACCAAATTTTAATAGTAAAAAATAATTAAAAAATCCAGATTAATTGAAAAAGAAGACAGATGAAATCAAAATACAAAAGATGGAAGATTAATGATTTTATTTGCTGAAACAAACGGTACAGCCTAATAATGGAAAAGATTGAGAAACAAAAAGCCAAATACGCTAAAAACCTGCCCAAGATAATCAAATATAAAGAGGGAGAAAAAATATTAATCAAAAATCGTGAACTGCCAAGCACACTGGAAGGTATAGCAAAGAAATTGTTATTGCTTTATACCGGCCCATATGTCATCACAAAACATAATGGTAACAATACTTACCAAATCAGTAATATAAACACAAGAAAAATAAAAGGAGTTTACAACCAAGCTTCAATAAAAAAGTTTTATGAAGAAGAATAAATAACTAGAAATGAAATAAACAAATTTTAAAATTCAAAAAGTTTGTAAGAGCAACTTACTACCTTATTTAGATGATATATGCGGAATGGAAAAAATTAAAATAAATGAATAAAAATATAAAAAACAAATGAATAAGTTACACAAATTCCTACCCAGTAAAATCAACTTACAGTCTATTAAAGTTGATCTATGAAGTATAAAATAAAAAAGTACAATAAGGAAATAAGTTACACAATTTCCTATAAAAAAGTAAGAATCACAAACTTACGATAATATTTAAATAAAAAATACCAAGAAAGGAATAAGTTACAAAAATTCCTATAAAGTAAGAAAAAATGACTTACAAAATATTATCAAAAGTAATATGATTAAAACAAAATAAAGTAAACAAAAATAAAATCAAGAAAAAACTGCTAAGATAAATACCTGAAATTATAATGAATTCAATGTATTCAAAGAAAACAAAAAAAATCTGAACTGGTACAAGGAAAGAAAAGAAGTTATGTATAAAACAAATATACAAACTATGGCTAAAGCAGAATATTGCTTAATAACCAAGGAAAGAATAAAAATGTCTAAGATAATTAAAATGATCATAAGAAGAATAGAAAACAAAATAATGAAAAGTTAGATATGATGAAATTAACATATGAATAAATAAAAAACAATCAACTGTATGAGCAAATAACAAAGGTACAGCGGAAGGAAGAATGAGTAAAAGGCCAAAGTGATCTAAAAACAAACCACAAGGTGGACAATCCCAAAAAATATTATTATTATTAAGTTAAGTCACAAGTTGACAAAAAAGGTATTTAAGATTGACTGTTGAAAAGTCCAGCAATCCAAATAAACTGAGCAGAGATAATGTTCCTCTGGTCTCAGAAAAAATGAGTAGTAATGGGAGAAACCAGCTACTAAAAAGTTAGGGAAAAAAGTGTATAAGGGAGAATACACCAATGGAAATAAATAAACAGATCCAAATAAAATGGAATGAATCAAGTAAGAAGAGAAATAAAGAATGGAGAAACAAACAAGAGAGAAAAGGAAAATATTATATATATATAACTGATAATTTCATAAAAAACTATGTTAGTGTTTTATTAAAATGATCAATTCTGAAGGAGATGCATTATGTTACAACACAAATAAGCCACCCCAGTACCAGGGATAAAAAAGATAATTCTAAATGTAAATGTACTTCATATCAAATAAAATAATTAAATATAAATAAAATATAAAAACTATGACACGACAAACGACGACATTACCCAACCCAAGTGATTGACCCAACAACAACAAACAAAAAAAGAAGGGAACCACGAAAAAAAAAAAAAAAAAAAAGTGATTGACCAAACAAACAGGAACTAACAAAAGAAGGGAAGAAACCAAGACGAAAGAAGAATAAAGACAATTGAAGGAAGTGAACGAATTCCTATAACTAAATAAAATCAAACCAGACGAGAAGAGGAGAACCGAATTAAAATGAAGACAATTGAAAATGAAGAAGATGAAGGAGAAGAAGAAGAAGAAGAGGAAGAATGAAGAGGAAACGAAGTGAAACCAAGAAATAAGAAACACCACATATAAAAGGGAGAAATGGTACGCTCAAATATAGAATATTGTAAATAAAACCAATAATTAGCCAATAATGGAAATAAATATTATTGTAAATGAGATAATTTATATACCTGTTTTGAACAAAAACAGTAAAAAGTAACCTAGTAAAGAAAAGTACACTAACCCAAATATTAGAGTTAGATATAGAAATATATAGCAAAATATCATTAATACTATGTATAATTTTATAATGAAAGAAATAGCGAGAAGGTGAGAAAGAGAAAGAGAAATAATTATAGGGATTACCCACTAAAAAACACTTAATATAAACAGTGAAAAAGTGCAATAGTGTAGGTGTAAATACCCCAAAATAGTGAGTGTATCAGTGATAAACACCAATTAATTAAAGGTGAAAGTGATATGTGGAAAAAGATATTATAAATAATAAAAAGGTAGTAATAGATAAGAAAACACTTAGTAAACTTAGTAAATCATTGATGAACCAATAAATGATTTAAGAGTGAGCTTGTAGAAAACTATATAGTTAAGGATAATTAGAAATAGTATTTAAAGTAGAGATAAGTAAAGGATATAATGTTATTTAGGGAGAAAGCCCATGTAAAAACAGTTTGTGTTAACGTGGAATGGAGAAAAGAAGTAGTAATGAAATAAGAATTTAAGTATATAATTATTAAACACCCTATGTTAGAAGGGAAAATAAGGTTAATAAGTTTGAAGGAAGTGATGATATTTCTCACTTAAAAGAATTAAATGAATGCTAAACCAACAGTAACTAATAACTTGAAAAGAATTGTTCGTTTTAATTTTATGAATAGGATATGGCTGAAGGAAGCTTACAGTCCATAGGCCTAATTGTTATGTTTTAAATATTAAGATATAGAAAATAATATTGACATGTAATCAGATCACAAACAGACTCAAAACAAAACTCAACCAATTATAATAACAAAATAAAGCCCATCAGGCCGAAATGAAATGTAATTTAAATGAAATAAGTAAAATACCATAATGGCTACTTAGGCCTATGAACATGCTTAACTGTCAGAAAAACACAAATACAAATTATAACAAATTAACAAGGAAATGTACAAATCTAAGGCAAGTAACTAGCCAGTAATTATGTATAAATCATTTTAAAAAGAAAATATTGCTATAAGAGTTTAAATTAAAAGAATTAAGTAATTATCAAATGTCAGCATAATTAGAAAAAAAATTAATATATAATAGAACATGACCTTATGAGGTATTGTTTTAATCTTTGAAAGGAAATAAATACAATAGTGATAATATTTATTACCCAGAAGGGAAGACAGAAGAATAAAATCAATCAGAAAAAATATAATAAATTTGAATAAAAATTCAAATATAATAACAATGCTTTTAATCTCGGCCTTAACCAGTGAAAGGATTTCTGTTACCAAAGTTGGTTACTAATTTTCCGTTAAATTTACTTACTTGGAAAAATGACGCTTGGGTAAGAGGTACGCAAGATTGAGATGACCGAAATTTTATTTTAAAAAGTTTGAAAAACGTTTAGAAGTCAACAGCAAAAACCAGAGACGAGGAGATGAAGAGTTTCAACTATTAACAGATGTCCAGGAACCAAATAAACAAAATTAAATAGCAGAAATTCCCAAGACAAAATAGAAGAAGATGCCAGCAGCCTAAGTCACCCCAAAATTGATGAATTTCCATTACCCCAGAACAACGACACATCGTAACCTTCTGAACTGATAAGTATCAATTAAATACAATAATCCCCGGAATAAAAGCACTTTAAATATTTCTCATATCAATCAAAAAATTCTCACTATCAAGTAAAATTAATTTTCTTTCAATGATTGAATAATACCAACTTACGTAAAACAATTGTTAATTAAGGAATAACCTCGCATTAATGTACGAAATTTGTAACAAATATTACTACACTACCGAACAATTTGTAAACACACTTTATACCATTTAAGTACGGATAAGATACGGTAGTGTACTTTTTTTAATGTAACCATCTTTTATGTTTTCTTTATAATCCAAAGAACTCCAGATTTTGAACAAGTTAATATATTGTGTACAAACAGACGCCATGTCGGCTTCAGTATAACTCTTTTCAAAATCAATTTCGTCAGCCTAGAGATTTATGTTTCATGTTCTAAGCCGGAGCAAATTTTATTGAAAACTAATTTATAATATTTTTGTCTCATTGATTAATGACCAAACCATAATTTAAATTACAGTACAGAGTATTACCATTGTTTTATTTCATAGGAAGTTGTATAATATATGCGTGTGTTAGCAATTTCACTGAGCAGACAACTAGCGCTCTTGCCAAGTGGGCAATACAATAAGCTGTACAGAGGCGGGAATCATTTGAACGCTCCAGCTGTCAACGCTGATAACAACAATCTAACTTGTTAATTCACAAATTTAATTGTTTTAAAATAAACAATTTGGCGCCACCCGGGACTCGCAACCCCTATGAAATTACAGGTAGGTTGTACTGATAATTGTGACCACGCTACGGACTTCGGTAGCAACAACCATTAATGTAACGACAGGTGCGAGACGAACACACCACACTAACACTTTCTACACATAAAAAACAGGTGTCCACATTTTACAGATACGACCAGAACTCTTCGTTACAGATTGGTGACCAACGTAGTGAGGCTAGAAAAGGATGGTTAGCAGCGATTATGAAAAGACACCATATGGTTACAAGACTCAAAAGTAAGAAAGGATCAAACCAAGAAGAAATGGAAGAAATTGAGGAAATGATTGGAGGACTGTTTGAAGAACATCCACAGGAGAACCAACTGGAAAATCCAAATCTACCGGAACCAGAAATGGAAGGAGAAGTAATAGTAAACAACCAACCGGAGAAACCAATCCAAAATAGTGAGAGGGAACAACAATCGGGAGATCAGGAACCAGCAAAAAGAGGTCCGAGCCTGCAAGATATCATGAATTTTATAGCAGAAACTTCAAAGAAAACTGATGAAAATTTTAAGAAACAGGAGCAAAAAATTAATAACAAAATGGACCAAAACAAGGAAGAATTGAATAAAAAATTAGAATCTTGCAAGAGGGTATGAAGGAAGAGATCAGAGAACAAAGAAAGGAAGACAGGGAATTTTTCAAGGAGAACATTCATAATAAAATGGAGAGCAACCATGAAGCCCTGAAGAGAAGTCAAGAGACGTTGGAAAAGAAGAGTGAAGAGCTGAAGAAACAGATCAAGAAGGATCTGGAAATAGTGAATAAGAAAATAGAAAATAGTAATGATACGCTCCAACGGAAATTGAAGGAAGACAGCGAAAAAACCAAAGAGGAATTGAAACAACAACTGATAGAATATCGAGAGGAGATAAACAAACGGTAACCGAGACGAATGAGACTGTGATACAAGTCTGGGAAGAGTTAACCAATAAAATCAGCAATGTTGAGGAGGAAAGCAGAATGAGAGCGACAGAATTTTATCAAGTCACCACTGAAGAATGCCTGAGAAATAAACAAGAGGTGATTAAGAAACTGGAGGAGAGGCATCAAGAAATACAAATAGATGTCAATGATCGTGTGGAAAAGGTATACACTGCCATCAACAAAATAGACGGACAGACCAAAGAAAACCAGGAGAAGATCCTGGGAATCAGCCAAAGAGAGAGACAAATGCAGGAAGAGTTGGACGCACTGAGGGAGAAACCTTGTCATAATACACACATCGTAACCAGCGAGAATAGAGAGGTAATCAACTTCCGCAGTTACCGGCAGAATCCAATGGAATTCCTCAAAAGAGTAGAGGAGTTAATAGAAAAGAATAGGGAAACCAGGTGGACAATTGTGAGGAGCCTCATAGATGAAATGTTCCGAGACACCCACAACAACTGGTGGACAGCAACTCGACCAGAAATAAACGATACTCAGGAATTTAAAAAACAATTCCGAGAAAAATATTGGTCGGAGTCCACCCAAAATGTAGTCCGTAATGACATTAGCAAAGGGAGGTACGAACCACAAGCAGGACACACTCTAACGTCCTACTTTTTAGGAAAGGTGTGTTTGGCCCGAAACCTAGAACCCAAGATACCTGAGGAATCTCTGGTGATACAGCTTGGGTACCACTATGAGGAAGCTGTACAAAAAGCCAGGAGACAAGGGCAAATAAAGACGATCCAAGGAATGGCAAGCTTGTTGGAGGACCATGAGAACGATGGACAATATAAGAAAAATTGGCTAGTGAACCAATGGTATAACAAATGGAATGATAATAATAATGCACACAATGTCAACCTGCCCTACAATCACACACAAAATGGCAACCGGAACAATGTGAACCGGAACATTAACAACTATAATAATGAACAGCCATTTAACAGGAATACACAGAATCATTCTCCGAATAACCAGCCATTTAACAGAGGCCCACCAAACAATCATCCGGGAAACCAGAATAACAACAGAAACATCCCAAACAATAATCCACCAAACAATAGCTACAGGGGAGCTGAACCGGACCAACGCACAAATGGTCACCCCAACAACAATAACTACTGTGGCAACTGGTACAACCCTAATTATCAGTACAACCGGGAACCCGGGGGAAACCAAAATAGAGGCGACGGCAGACGCCAAGTAAATTTCATTCATGGGCGTAGACAAATCAACCACAGGAGATATAGTCCGAACTGGCATACAAACCCATGGTACCACGAATTGAATAATAACAGCAATCAGTTCTCAGAGAGTAGGACTAACGAACTACCAAGGGATGAAAATAACCATCAACAAGGACCGAGCAACGAGGCGGGTGACCAGTCGAATAGTCTGGCCACAAATCAACAACCACCTTTAAACTAAACAGGTCAGTGGAAAAACCTAGATACCCTTCACATGACCGATCACTTGGGTTAATACGTCGTGTAATGTCAAAAGATAAATATAAGGTAATTACAATAATATATAACAACTATCTAAAGAATATCTGAGAGGAACTTCTCGAAGAAGAGGTCAACCAGTTACAACAAACTAACAGCGAAATTGTCCATATAAAGGCTACCATAAACGGCACTATAACCATAATCATGGTCGACACGGGATCTAACATCTCTCTAATAAACCAGCCTGAATTAGAGCAGATTCAAGCCAACTCTCGAACCCCAATCCCTACACTGCCAATAAACAATATAATTATCATTGGCGCCACTGGCAAACAAAATAAGACGGTAAGAAAGCAAGTTTCATTAGAATTAGACAATCAAAAATCAACGATCCCTATTGTATTCCTTGTGGCCAATGGGCTACCATTCAGCATGCTCATAGGATGTGATGTATTAAGAAGATATTCGGCAGTTATCAACCTGCAAAAGGGAGTTTTATTGCTAACTTCAGAACAGGAAACCTGGTCTGCAAATATCATAAATTGTAATCCAACTCCAACCACTCTGAGTCAAGATCCAGAATTGAAGAGTTACTACTGTCAAACGCATGAACCGTCCATCATAATGGCCGATGAAGAGGAAGATAGAGGATTGTGGGAACAGAAAACCGAAGAAATAAGAAATTTCCAAAGAGAACGGCCTCAACAAGAAATCAGTAAACAACAGTGTGAAAACCTCATTGCAATTTATAACAAATATCAACATGTCTTCTCGAATACTCCTGGAAAAGTTAAGGGATACCAGTGTAAAATTAACTTCAGGGAACCTGTAGACTTCCACAGGAAATCATATCCCATAGCGTACTCCCTGAAAAATGAAGTCAGGACGGAGATAAACAGAATGATTGCAGAGGATATTATTGAGTATAGCCAATCTCAATACACAAGCCCAATAGTAGCTATACCCAAGAAGAATGGCAAAGTACGGATTTGCTTGGACGGCCGAGAAATCAATAAAATGATTGTCAATGACTGGACCTCACCGGGAGAAATTGAGGAAATTTTAAAAAGATTTCATGGAATAAAATACATTAGTACCTGGGATACTGTATGTGGGTACTGGCAGGTGGAGCTGCACCCACACAGTAGACAATACATGGCCTTTATATTTGATGGTAGAAATTACCAATTTAAAAGATTACCATTTGGACTCATCAATTCCGTAGCAGTGTTCGTCAAGTGCATGGACCAAGTCTTAGGTCAAGAGGCACTGGAATTTACCACTGTGTAGGTTGACGACCTGCTCATAACGTCTTCAGACTGGGACGAACACTGTGAAAGAGTCGAACATGTATTAAAAAAGTTGTCCAATAACAATATTACATTTAAATTGGATAAGTCAAAATTTATTGCCAATGAAGTGAAGTTCCTAGGGTTCAACTTGACCGAAAAGGGAATCTCTCCATCCCAAGAGAAAGTTGAAGCAATCCAAAAATTCCCCTCACCAAAAAACAAGAAGCAATTGCAGTCATTCTTGGGGATATGCAATTACTATAGGAAGTTTCAAACGAACTACTCCCATCTCACAGTGAAATTTTCTAAGCAACTTTCACCAAAAGAAAAATGGACTTGGGGAACTGAACAAGAGGAAGTACTCACTTTAATTAAACAAAAATTGTTCGAAACTGTCATGTTACACCACCCCAATTTCGAACAACCATTCTACCTAAATTGCGACGCTAGTGATGTAAGCCTAGGCGCAGAATTGTACCAGGAAGACAATAAAGGAAACCACCTGGTCATTAGCTTCGCCAGCCGAATACTAAATAGTTGCGAGCGTAACTACAATGTTACAGAGAAAGAGTTGCTCAGCATAGTATTCGTGTGTGGCAAGTTTCGAACCTACATACTAGGATATCCTATCACAGTCAGAAGGGATCATAAGTCAATATCATTTCTCAAACAATGTAAATTGAGTCATGGTCGACTTACTCGATGGATACTTGCTCTGCAAGAATACCACATTACATGGGAATATATTCCAGGCCGAAAGAACATAGTGGCCGATGTATTATCCAGAATAAATGTAGAAGATCAGACATTTGAAGGAGAAAAGGGGAAGATAGCAGAAGTATATTATATATTGAAAGATAGGAAAGACCTGGAAAATATTGTAAACGAAATAGTATTACAACAAGAGCAAGATACCAAAATATTAAACATACGAAAAAGACTGATGGAATCTGAAGCAGTTATAAATAAATTTTACTGTATATACAAAGACATATTATTCATAACAACAAAAAAGAACCAAGACACATGGAAACTAGTAATTCCTCATTCATTATAAAATCAGATCATCAAAGATTACCATGTAAGATACGGACACATGGGAACACTCAAAATAGTAAAAGCTTTAGAGGAAGATTTGTTTATTAAAAATATCACAAGAAAGGTAAATAAAAATATAAAAACCTGCACGTTATGTCAAATGGTCAAAACCAATAATGAAAGGAAGAATGGAACGATGATACCCATCACGTCAAATGCCAAACTAGACAAGGTATTCCTCGACATATGTGGACCATTCCCACGTAGCGGAGGAAGACATGGATACAAGTTCATCGTAATTATACTCAGGGGCGGCTCGTTCTTAGGGCGCTAAGGCGCGCGCCCTCCAGTGTAAATCATATTAAACAATCCATTATCACCGCTCGTGGAAAGTCATTATATCTTTAATACTTCGGACGAGAAAATGTTTTCGTGTTAGGTAATAGCAGAAATGTTTTCGGAACAGCATCACGGCGCTCTTCCAATCGCGCCCATTTCTCCATCCTGCACTCTGTCCAACGTTGAATTTTTTTTTTCAAAAAAAAAAAAAATTTCTTCATCCCGCACTCTGTCCAACGTTGAATGAACCTGTAAGCTTATAGGCGGTATTTCCACTGGCAATTGGCGCATCTCCTATCGCGCCTCGTTGAGCAGAAAGTGTCGTGATTCACTACGTATATACAACTAATCGCAGACTATTGATAATGTGAGATTTGCTCTTTTAGGTGTTTAAACTTTCTCCGCTATGATTAATTCGGTGCAAGCATTTGTTTAATGTTTAGGTTTTGAGTGTATTTATTTAATAGCTTCACGAATAATTTAGGCAAATATTGTAGTGTCGAATTATTTGTTTTTGTTTTATCATTTTACCCAAGTGTCTGCAGGGAAGAAATAGAAAAGGAGATACAAGCTTCTGAATTTGTGGCAATCGAATGTGACTAGACAACCGATGTGACAAGCCACTGCATATGGTATTAGTTTTTAGATACGTGTTTAAGGGATCGGTATATGAAAGGTTTTGCGGATTTCTCAGTCCTGAAGGGAAATATGCAGAAACCTTAGCAAAGTGCATAATGGACAACATAAGTCCTCTTCTGCACACATCACAGGAAACGTTAATAGCTGAGAGTTATATGGTGTTAATGTTATGTGTGGTTCTGTTGGAGATGTACAGGCAAAAATTAGAGAAGTGTTTCCGCTCGCATAATTTGTACACTGTTACGCTCATCAAATAATTTGTTATTAGAAAAAGCAACAAATGTAAACAACAAAGTTAGAGTTCTTTCTCAAATCTGTCTGCCATTCCAGCACTTTTGTCACACTCATTTCTACGAACGAACGTTTTGGGGGAAGTAATGTAAGTCAGGTTACTCAGAGTTTCTATAACAATTTGGAATTACTACATTCGTACTATCAACGTTGTGCACGAAAACCGATATAAGTTGGAAGAATGTTTTGAAATTTTGAAGAAAAGTTTACAAACAAACTCCTGGTTAATGAAGGAATGGTCACAGAAGGACTCTTCTGAACCAAAATTTCATGTTCTAGCCAACATTTTTCCATAGAATTCTATGTCACATGAACATAATGTACATGAGTGTAATGTGGCAAAGTGACATCAGAATTTTTGAGATGCAGAAAGGGAGGGAGAAAATAAATAAAATGTAAACACAAATAAACGAGGATTCCTTGAGCAACCAAGAAAAAGGAACAATAATGTTGGATGCAGCATTAGAATAGGGGATGCAAAAGAAGTATGTGACATCATTATAACTCAAGTAAAAGGTAGATTTACTTACTCGGGTCACCTGTGCCAGCTTCGTTGATGTCCAATGACAACTTATTTCCACTTTTTTCTACAAACTTTCAGGAAGAAAAAATTCAAGCGAGTGATTCAGTATTACCCTTTCTTACAAGAAAACAAAGTTCGGAGTGAATTGAAACAATTATATTATATTAAAGGCACAATAAGACTTCTTAACTTTATGAAAGAAAACAATCTTACGTCAGTTTTCAAAGATGTATTGAAACTTATAAAAATTATCATAACTACCCCCCTGATAACTGCCAAACCTGACCGCTACTTTTTGACTCTGAAAAGACTAAAAACTTTCTTGAGAATTACAATGGAAAACGAGAGACTGAATGCTCTTGCCATGCTATTTATCAACAAGAAACTTGTTAAAGAAATGAAGGACTTTGATGATAGAATGCTAGAAAAATTCTTTCATTTATAGGAAAGGCGAATGGACTTTGTCTACAAATAAATGATCTGTTTAGAGTGTAAATATCATAAAAATAATATAGTGTACTACTTTTGTTGTGGGAACAGTATAGACATTTTTGTGGACACTTTCCACACTAAAGAGACAGTGAAGAGACTAAGAATGTGTCTAGTTATGTTTATTAATAAAATTGCGGACTATCTACAGCAGCTCACAATGTTTGAGGTGAGTTAAAATTTTTATAAAGCCTAATGGCCGCGCCCTCCAGCCTCTTAAGTCACGAGCCGCCACTGATTATACTTGACCATTACACCAAGTACACCAAACTATACGCTATAAACAAAGCCACAACAAATAAAATATTAGATATTATTAAAAATAAATACATGTCAGAAATTGGAAAACCGTACATGATAATAACCGATCACGGGACATATTTAAAGGAAAAAGGTGGAGAGAAGAGTTAATGAAACTGAACATCAAAACATATAAAACTTCCGTATACCACCCTAGTAGTAATCCAGCAGAAAGAATGTTGAGAGAGGTGGGACGCATTTTGAGAACTTATTGTCATAATAACCAGAGGGAATGGTACAAATATTTAACTTCAACCGAAGTATTTTTAAATATCAGCTATCACCAATTTACTGAAAATACACCATACTTAATGATGTCCAAGAGGAAGCCAAATAGAGAGATACAAGAGATAATAGAATTCCCAAAAAACCGAGAAGACCCGTATGATAAAAACAAATGGTACAGCTTAATAATGGAAAAGATTGAGAAACAAAAAGCCAAATATGCTAAAAACCTGCCCAAGATAATCAAATATAAAGAGGGAGAAAAAATATTAATCAAAAATCGTGAACTGCCAAGCACACTGGAAGGTATAGCAAAGAAATTGTTATTGCTTTATACCGGCCCATATGTCATCACAAAAGATAATGGTAACAATACTTACCAAATCAGTAATATAAACACAAGAAAAATAAAAGGAGTTTACAACCAAGCTTCAATAAAAAGTTTTATGAAGAAGAATAAATAACTAGAAATGAAATAAACAAATTTTAAAATTCAAAAAGTTTGTAAGAGCAACTTACTACCTTATTTAGATGATATATGCGGAATGGAAAAAATTAAAATAAATGAGTAAAAATATAAAAAACAAATGAATAAGTTACACAAATTCCTACCCAGTAAAATCAACTTAGTCTATTAAAGTTGATATATGAAGTATAAAATAAAAAAGTACAATAAGGAAATAAGTTACACAATTTCCTATAAAAAAGTAAGAATCACAAACTTACGATAATATTTAAATAAAAAATACCAAGAAAGGAATAAGTTACAAAAATTCCTATAAAGTAAGAAAAAAATAATTTACAAAAAATTATCAAAAGTAATATGATTAAAACAAAATAAAATAAACAAAAATAAAATCAAGAAAAACTGCTAAGATAAATTCCTGAAATTATAATGAATTCAATGTATTCAAAGAAAACAAAAAAAATCTGAACTGGTACAAGGAAAGAAAAGAAGTTATGTATAAAACAAATATACAAACTATGGCTAAAGCAGAATATTGCTAAATAACCAAGAAAAGAATAAAAATGTCTAAGATAATTAAAATGATCATAAGAAGAATAGAAACAAAATAATGAAAAGTTGGATATGATGAAATTAACATATGAATAAATAAAAAACAATCAACTGTATGAGCAAATAACAAAGGTACAGCGGAAGGAAGAATGAGTAAAAGGCCAAAGTGATCTAAAAACAAACCACAAGGTGGACAATCCCAAAAAATATTATTATTATTAAGTTAAGTCACAAGTTGACAAAAAAGGTATTTAAGATTGACTGTTGAAAAGTCCAGCAATCCAAATAAACTGAGCAGAGATGATGTTCCTCTGGTCTCAGAAAAAATGAGTAGTAATGGGAGAAACCAGCTACTAAAAAGTTAGGGAAAAAAGTGTATAAGGGAGAATACACCAATGGAAATAAATAAACAGATCCAAATAAAATGGAATGAATCAAGTAAGAAGAGAAATAAAGAATGGAGAAACAAACAAGAGAGAAAAGGAAAATATTATATATATATAACTGATAATTTCATAAAAAACTATGTTAGTGTTTTATTAAAATGATCAATTCTGAAGGAGATGCATTATGTTACAACACAAATAAGCCACCCCAGTACCAGGGATAAAAAAGATAATTCTAAATGTAAATGTACCTCATATCAAATAAAATAATTAAATATAAATAAAATATAAAAACTATGACACGACAAACGACGACATTACCCAACCCAAGTGATTGACCCAACAACAACAAACAAAAGAAGAAGGGAACCACGAAAAAAAAAAAAAAAGTGATTGACCAAACAAACAGGAACTAACAAAAGAAGGGAAGAAACCAAGACCAAAGAAGAATAAAGACAATTGAAGGAAGTGAACGAATTCCTATAACTAAATAAAATCAAACCAGACGAGAAGAGTAGAACCGAATTAAAATGAAGACAATTGAAAATGAAGAAGAAGAAGAGGAAGAATGAAGAGGAAACGAAGTGAAACCAAGAAATAAGAAACACCACATATAAAAGGGAGAAATGGTACGCTCAAATATAGAATATTGTAAATAAAACCAATAATTAGCCAATAATGGAAATAAATATTATTGTAAATGAGATAATTTATATACCTGTTTTAAACAAAAACAGTAAAAAGTAACCTAGTAAAGAAAAGTACACTAACCCAAATATTAGAGTTAGATATAGAAATATATAGCAAAATATCATTAATACTATGTATAATTTTATAATGAAAGAAATAGTGAGAAGGTGAGAAAGAGAAATAATTATAGGGATTACCCACTAAAAAACACTTAATATAAACAGTGAGAAAGTGCAATAGTGTAGGTGTAAATACCCCAAAATAGTGAGTGTATCAGTGATAAACACCAATTAATTAAAGGTGAAAGTGATATGTGGAAAAAGATATTATAAATAATAAAAAGGTAGTAATAGATAAGAAAACACTTAGTAAACTTAGTAAATCATTGATGAACCAATAAATGATTTAAGAGTGAGCTTGTAGAAAACTATATAGTTAAGGATAATTAGAAATAGTATTTAAAGTAGAGATAAGTAAAGGATATAATGTTATTTAGGGAGAAAGCCCATGTAAAAACAGTTTGTGTTAACGTGGAATGGAGAAAAGAAGTAGTAATGAAATAAGAATTTAAGTATATAATTATTAAACACCCTATGTTAGAAGGGAAAATAAGGTTAATAAGTTTGAAGGAAGTGATGATATTTCTCACTTAAAAGAATTAAATGAATGCTAAACCAACAGTAACTAATAACTTGAAAAGAATTGTTCGTTTTAATTTTATGAATAGGATATGGCTGAAGGAAGCTTACAGTCCATAGGCCTAATTGTTATGTTTTAAATATTAAGATATAGAAAATAATATTGACATGTAATCAGATCACAAACAGACTCAAAACAAAACTCAACCAATTATAATAACAAAATAAAGCCCATCAGGCCGAAATGAAATGTAATTTAAATGAAATAAGTAAAATACCATAATGGCTACTTAGGCCTATGAACATGCTTAACTGTCAGAAAAACACAAATACAAATTATAACAAATTAACAAGGAAATGTACAAATCTAAGGCAAGTAACTAGCCAGTAATTATGTATAAATCATTTTAAAAAGAAAATATTGCTATAAGAGTTTAAATTAAAAGAATTAAGTAATTATCAAATGTCAGCATAATTAGAAAAAAAATTAATATATAATAGAACATGACCTTATGAGGTATTGTTTTAATCTTTGAAAGGAAATAAATACAATAGTGATAATATTTATTACCCAGAAGGGAAGACAGAAGAATAAAATCAATCAGAAAAAATATAATAAATTTGAATAAAAATTCAAATATAATAACAATGCTTTTAATCTCGGCCTTAACCAGTGAAAGGATTTCTGTTACCAAAGTTGGTTACTAATTTTCCGTTAAATTTACTTACTTGGAAAAATGACGCTTGGGTAAGAGGTACGCAAGATTGAGATGACCGAAATTTTATTTTAAAAAGTTTGAAAAACGTTTAGAAGTCAACAGCAAAAACCAGAGACGAGGAGATGAAGAGTTTCAACTATTAACAGATGTCCAGGAACCAAATAAACAAAATTAAATAGCAGAAATTCCCAAGACAAAATAGAAGAAGATGCCAGCAGCCTAAGTCACCCCAAAATTGATGAATTTCCATTACCCCAGAACAACGACACATCGTAACCTTCTGAACTGATAAGTATCAATTAAATACAATAATCCCCGGAATAAAAGCACTTTAAATATTTCTCATATCAATCAAAAAATTCTCACTATCAAGTAAAATTAATTTTCTTTCAATGATTGAATAATACCAACTTACGTAAAACAATTGTTAATTAAGGAATAACCTCGCATTAATGTACGAAATTTGTAACAAATATTACTACACTACCGAACAATTTGTAAACACACTTTATACCATTTAAGTACGGATAAGATACGGTAGTGTACTTTTTTTAATGTAACCATCTTTTATGTTTTCTTTATAATCCAAAGAACTCCAGATTTTGAACAAGTTAATATATTGTGTACAAACAGACGCCATGTCGGCTTCAGTATAACTCTTTTCAAAATCAATTTCGTCAGCCTAGAGATTTATGTTTCATGTTCTAAGCCGGAGCAAATTTTATTGAAAACTAATTTATAATATTTTTGTCTCATTGATTAATGACCAAACCATAATTTAAATTACAGTACAGAGTATTACCATTGTTTTATTTCATAGGAAGTTGTATAATATATGCGTGTGTTAGCAATTTCACTGAGCAGACAACTAGCGCTCTTGCCAAGTGGGCAATACAATAAGCTGTACAGAGGCGGGAATCATTTGAACGCTCCAGCTGTCAACGCTGATAACAACAATCTAACTTGTTAATTCACAAATTTAATTGTTTTAAAATAAACAATTTGGCGCCACCCGGGACTCGCAACCCCTATGAAATTACAGGTAGGTTGTACTGATAATTGTGACCACGCTACGGACTTCGGTAGCAACAACCATTAATGTAACGACAGGTGCGAGACGAACACACCACACTAACACTTTCTACACATAAAAAACAGGTGTCCACATTTTACAGATACGACCAGAACTCTTCGTTACAGATTGGTGACCAACGTAGTGAGGCTAGAAAAGGATGGTTAGCAGCGATTATGAAAAGACACCATATGGTTACAAGACTCAAAAGTAAGAAAGGATCAAACCAAGAAGAAATGGAAGAAATTGAGGAAATGATTGGAGGACTGTTTGAAGAACATCCACAGGAGAACCAACTGGAAAATCCAAATCTACCGGAACCAGAAATGGAAGGAGAAGTAATAGTAAACAACCAACCGGAGAAACCAATCCAAAATAGTGAGAGGGAACAACAATCGGGAGATCAGGAACCAGCAAAAAGAGGTCCGAGCCTGCAAGATATCATGAATTTTATAGCAGAAACTTCAAAGAAAACTGATGAAAATTTTAAGAAACAGGAGCAAAAAATTAATAACAAAATGGACCAAAACAAGGAAGAATTGAATAAAAAATTAGAATCTTGCAAGAGGGTATGAAGGAAGAGATCAGAGAACAAAGAAAGGAAGACAGGGAATTTTTCAAGGAGAACATTCATAATAAAATGGAGAGCAACCATGAAGCCCTGAAGAGAAGTCAAGAGACGTTGGAAAAGAAGAGTGAAGAGCTGAAGAAACAGATCAAGAAGGATCTGGAAATAGTGAATAAGAAAATAGAAAATAGTAATGATACGCTCCAACGGAAATTGAAGGAAGACAGCGAAAAAACCAAAGAGGAATTGAAACAACAACTGATAGAATATCGAGAGGAGATAAACAAACGGTAACCGAGACGAATGAGACTGTGATACAAGTCTGGGAAGAGTTAACCAATAAAATCAGCAATGTTGAGGAGGAAAGCAGAATGAGAGCGACAGAATTTTATCAAGTCACCACTGAAGAATGCCTGAGAAATAAACAAGAGGTGATTAAGAAACTGGAGGAGAGGCATCAAGAAATACAAATAGATGTCAATGATCGTGTGGAAAAGGTATACACTGCCATCAACAAAATAGACGGACAGACCAAAGAAAACCAGGAGAAGATCCTGGGAATCAGCCAAAGAGAGAGACAAATGCAGGAAGAGTTGGACGCACTGAGGGAGAAACCTTGTCATAATACACACATCGTAACCAGCGAGAATAGAGAGGTAATCAACTTCCGCAGTTACCGGCAGAATCCAATGGAATTCCTCAAAAGAGTAGAGGAGTTAATAGAAAAGAATAGGGAAACCAGGTGGACAATTGTGAGGAGCCTCATAGATGAAATGTTCCGAGACACCCACAACAACTGGTGGACAGCAACTCGACCAGAAATAAACGATACTCAGGAATTTAAAAAACAATTCCTAGAAAAATATTGGTCGGAGTCCACCCAAAATGTAGTCCGTAATGACATTAGCAAAGGGAGGTACGAACCACAAGCAGGACACACTCTAACGTCCTACTTTTTAGGAAAGGTGTGTTTGGCCCGAAACCTAGAACCCAAGATACCTGAGGAATCTCTGGTGATACAGCTTGGGTACCACTATGAGGAAGCTGTACAAAAAGCCAGGAGACAAGGGCAAATAAAGACGATCCAAGGAATGGCAAGCTTGTTGGAGGACCATGAGAACGATGGACAATATAAGAAAAATTGGCTAGTGAACCAATGGTATAACAAATGGAATGATAATAATAATGCACACAATGTCAACCTGCCCTACAATCACACACAAAATGGCAACCGGAACAATGTGAACCGGAACATTAACAACTATAATAATGAACAGCCATTTAACAGGAATACACAGAATCATTCTCCGAATAACCAGCCATTTAACAGAGGCCCACCAAACAATCATCCGGGAAACCAGAATAACAACAGAAACATCCCAAACAATAATCCACCAAACAATAGCTACAGGGGAGCTGAACCGGACCAACGCACAAATGGTCACCCCAACAACAATAACTACTGTGGCAACTGGTACAACCCTAATTATCAGTACAACCGGGAACCCGGGGGAAACCAAAATAGAGGCGACGGCAGACGCCAAGTAAATTTCATTCATGGGCGTAGACAAATCAACCACAGGAGATATAGTCCGAACTGGCATACAAACCCATGGTACCACGAATTGAATAATAACAGCAATCAGTTCTCAGAGAGTAGGACTAACGAACTACCAAGGGATGAAAATAACCATCAACAAGGACCGAGCAACGAGGCGGGTGACCAGTCGAATAGTCTGGCCACAAATCAACAACCACCTTTAAACTAAACAGGTCAGTGGAAAAACCTAGATACCCTTCACATGACCGATCACTTGGGTTAATACGTCGTGTAATGTCAAAAGATAAATATAAGGTAATTACAATAATATATAACAACTATCTAAAGAATATCTGAGAGGAACTTCTCGAAGAAGAGGTCAACCAGTTACAACAAACTAACAGCGAAATTGTCCATATAAAGGCTACCATAAACGGCACTATAACCATAATCATGGTCGACACGGGATCTAACATCTCTCTAATAAACCAGCCTGAATTAGAGCAGATTCAAGCCAACTCTCGAACCCCAATCCCTACACTGCCAATAAACAATATAATTATCATTGGCGCCACTGGCAAACAAAATAAGACGGTAAGAAAGCAAGTTTCATTAGAATTAGACAATCAAAAATCAACGATCCCTATTGTATTCCTTGTGGCCAATGGGCTACCATTCAGCATGCTCATAGGATGTGATGTATTAAGAAGATATTCGGCAGTTATCAACCTGCAAAAGGGAGTTTTATTGCTAACTTCAGAACAGGAAACCTGGTCTGCAAATATCATAAATTGTAATCCAACTCCAACCACTCTGAGTCAAGATCCAGAATTGAAGAGTTACTACTGTCAAACGCATGAACCGTCCATCATAATGGCCGATGAAGAGGAAGATAGAGGATTGTGGGAACAGAAAATCGAAGAAATAAGAAATTTCCAAAGAGAACGGCCTCAACAAGAAATCAGTAAACAACAGTGTGAAAACCTCATTGCAATTTATAACAAATACCAACATGTCTTCTCGAATACTCCTGGAAAAGTTAAGGGATACCAGTGTAAAATTAACTTCAGGGAACCTGTAGACTTCCACAGGAAATCATATCCCATAGCGTACTCCCTGAAAAATGAAGTCAGGACGGAGATAAACAGAATGATTGCAGAGGATATTATTGAGTATAGCCAATCTCAATACACAAGCCCAATAGTAGCTATACCCAAGAAGAATGGCAAAGTACGGATTTGCTTGGACGGCCGAGAAATCAATAAAATGATTGTCAATGACTGGACCTCACCGGGAGAAATTGAGGAAATTTTAAAAAGATTTCATGGAATAAAATACATTAGTACCTGGGATACTGTATGTGGGTACTGGCAGGTGGAGCTGCACCCACACAGTAGACAATACATGGCCTTTATATTTGATGGTAGAAATTACCAATTTAAAAGATTACCATTTGGACTCATCAATTCCGTAGCAGTGTTCGTCAAGTGCATGGACCAAGTCTTAGGTCAAGAGGCACTGGAATTTACCACTGTGTAGGTTGACGACCTGCTCATAACGTCTTCAGACTGGGACGAACACTGTGAAAGAGTCGAACATGTATTAAAAAAGTTGTCCAATAACAATATTACATTTAAATTGGATAAGTCAAAATTTATTGCCAATGAAGTGAAGTTCCTAGGGTTCAACTTGACCGAAAAGGGAATCTCTCCATCCCAAGAGAAAGTTGAAGCAATCCAAAAATTCCCCTCACCAAAAAACAAGAAGCAATTGCAGTCATTCTTGGGGATATGCAATTACTATAGGAAGTTTCAAACGAACTACTCCCATCTCACAGTGAAATTTTCTAAGCAACTTTCATCAAAAGAAAAATGGACTTGGGGAACTGAACAAGAGGAAGTACTCACTTTAATTAAACAAAAATTGTTCGAAACTGTCATGTTACACCACCCCAATTTCGAACAACCATTCTACCTAAATTGCGACGCTAGTGATGTAAGCCTAGGCGCAGAATTGTACCAGGAAGACAATAAAGGAAACCACCTGGTCATTAGCTTCGCCAGCCGAATACTAAATAGTTGCGAGCGTAACTACAATGTTACAGAGAAAGAGTTGCTCAGCATAGTATTCGTGTGTGGCAAGTTTCGAACCTACATACTAGGATATCCTATCACAGTCAGAAGGGATCATAAGTCAATATCATTTCTCAAACAATGTAAATTGAGTCATGGTCGACTTACTCGATGGATACTTGCTCTGCAAGAATACCACATTACATGGGAATATATTCCAGGCCGAAAGAACATAGTGGCCGATGTATTATCCAGAATAAATGTAGAAGATCAGACATTTGAAGGAGAAAAGGGGAAGATAGCAAAAGTATATTATATAATGAAAGATAGGAAAGACCTGGAAAATATTGTAAACGAAATAGTATTACAACAAGAGCAAGATACCAAAATATTAAACATACGAAAAAGACTGATGGAATCTGAAGCAGTTATAAATAAATTTTACTGTATATACAAAGACATATTATTCATAACAACAAAAAAGAACCAAGACACATGGAAACTAGTAATTCCTCATTCATTATAAAATCAGATCATCAAAGATTACCATGTAAGATACGGACACATGGGAACACTCAAAATAGTAAAAGCTTTAGAGGAAGATTTGTTTATTAAAAATATCACAAGAAAGGTAAATAAAAATATAAAAACCTGCACGTTATGTCAAATGGTCAAAACCAATAATGAAAGGAAGAATGGAACGATGATACCCATCACGTCAAATGCCAAACTAGAGAAGGTATTCCTCGACATATGTGGACCATTCCCACGTAGCGGAGGAAGACATGGATACAAGTTCATCGTAATTATACTCAGGGGCGGCTCGTTCTTAGGGCGCTAAGGCGCGCGCCCTCCAGTGTAAATCATATTAAACAATCCATTATCACCGCTCGTGGAAAGTCATTATATCTTTAATACTTCGGACGAGAAAATGTTTTCGTGTTAGGTAATAGCAGAAATGTTTTCGGAACAGCATCACGGCGCTCTTCCAATCGCGCCCATTTCTCCATCCTGCACTCTGTCCAACGTTGAATTTTTTTTTTCAAAAAAAAAAAAAAATTTCTTCATCCCGCACTCTGTCCAACGTTGAATGAACCTGTAAGCTTATAGGCGGTATTTCCACTGGCAATTGGCGCATCTCCTATCGCGCCTCGTTGAGCAGAAAGTGTCGTGATTCACTACGTATATACAACTAATCGCAGACTATTGATAATGTGAGATTTGCTCTTTTAGGTGTTTAAACTTTCTCCGCTATGATTAATTCGGTGCAAGCATTTGTTTAATGTTTAGGTTTTGAGTGTATTTATTTAATAGCTTCACGAATAATTTAGGCAAATATTGTAGTGTCGAATTATTTGTTTTTGTTTTATCATTTTACCCAAGTGTCTGCAGGGAAGAAATAGAAAAGGAGATACAAGCTTCTGAATTTGTGGCAATCGAATGTGACTAGACAACCGATGTGACAAGCCACTGCATATGGTATTAGTTTTTAGATACGTGTTTAAGGGATCGGTATACGAAAGGTTTTGCGGATTTCTCAGTCCTGAAGGGAAATATGCAGAAACCTTAGCAAAGTGCATAATGGACAACATAAGTCCTCTTCTGCACACATCACAGGAAACGTTAATAGCTGAGAGTTATATGGTGTTAATGTTATGTGTGGTTCTGTTGGAGATGTACAGGCAAAAATTAGAGAAGTGTTTCCGCTCGCATAATTTGTACACTGTTACGCTCATCAAATAATTTGTTATTAGAAAAAGCAACAAGTGTAAACAACAAAGTTAGAGTTCTTTCTCAAATCTGTCTGCCATTCCAGCACTTTTGTCGCACTCATTTCTACGAACGAACGTTTTGGGGGAAGTAATGTAAGTCACGTTACCCAGAGTTTCTATAACAATTTGGAATTACTACATTCGTACTATCAACGTTGTGCACGAAAACCGATATAAGTTGGAAGAATGTTTTGAAATTTTGAAGAAAAGTTTACAAACAAACTCCTGGTTAATGAAGGAATGGTCACAGAAGGACCCTTCTGAACCAAAATTTCATGTTCTAGCCAACATTTTTCCATAGAATTCTATGTCACATGAACATAATGTACATGAGTGTAATGTGGCAAAGTGACATCAGAATTTTTGAGATGCAGAAAGGGAGGGAGAAAATAAATAAAATGTAAACACAAATAAACGAGGATTCCTTGAGCAACCAAGAAAAAGGAACAATAATGTTGGATGCAGCATTAGAATAGGGGATGCAAAAGAAGTATGTGACATCATTATAACTCAAGTAAAAGGTAGATTTACTTACTCGGGTCACCTGTGCCAGCTTCGTTGATGTCCAATGACAACTTATTTCCACTTTTTTCTACAAACTTTCAGGAAGAAAAAATTCAAGCGAGTGATTCAGTATTACCCTTTCTTACAAGAAAACAAAGTTCGGAGTGAATTGAAACAATTATATTATATTAAAGGCACAATAAGACTTCTTAACTTTATGAAAGAAAACAATCTTACGTCAGTTTTCAAAGATGTATTGAAACTTATAAAAATTATCATAACTACCCCCCTGATAACTGCCAAACCTGACCGCTACTTTTTGACTCTGAAAAGACTAAAAACTTTCTTGAGAATTACAATGGAAAACGAGAGACTGAATGCTCTTGCCATGCTATTTATCAACAAGAAACTTGTTAAAGAAATGAAGGACTTTGATGATAGAATGCTAGAAAAATTCTTTCATTTATAGGAAAGGCGAATGGACTTTGTCTACAAATAAATGATCTGTTTAGAGTGTAAATATCATAAAAATAATATAGTGTACTACTTTTGTTGTGGGAACAGTATAGACATTTTTGTGGACACTTTCCACACTAAAGAGACAGTGAAGAGACTAAGAATGTGTCTAGTTATGTTTATTAATAAAATTGCGGACTATCTACAGCAGCTCACAATGTTTGAGGTGAGTTAAAATTTTTATAAAGCCTAATGGCCGCGCCCTCCAGCCTCTTAAGTCACGAGCCGCCACTGATTATACTTGACCATTACACCAAGTACACCAAACTATACGCTATAAACAAAGCCACAACAAATAAAATATTAGATATTATTAAAAATAAATACATGTCAGAAATTGGAAAACCGTACATGATAATAACCGATCACGGGACATATTTAAAGGAAAAAGGTGGAGAGAAGAGTTAATGAAACTGAACATCAAAACATATAAAACTTCCGTATACCACCCTAGTAGTAATCCAGCAGAAAGAATGTTGAGAGAGGTGGGACGCATTTTGAGAACTTATTGTCATAATAACCAGAGGGAATGGTACAAATATTTAACTTCAACCGAAGTATTTTTAAATATCAGCTATCACCAATTTACTGAAAATACACCATACTTAATGATGTCCAAGAGGAAGCCAAATAGAGAGATACAAGAGATAATAGAATTCCCAAAAAACCGAGAAGACCCGTATGATAAAAACAAATGGTACAGCTTAATAATGGAAAAGATTGAGAAACAAAAAGCCAAATATGCTAAAAACCTGCCCAAGATAATCAAATATAAAGAGGGAGAAAAAATATTAATCAAAAATCGTGAACTGCCAAGCGCACTGGAAGGTATAGCAAAGAAATTGTTATTGCTTTATACCGGCCCATATGTCATCACAAAAGATAATGGTAACAATACTTACCAAATCAGTAATATAAACACAAGAAAAATAAAAGGAGTTTACAACCAAGCTTCAATAAAAAGTTTTATGAAGAAGAATAAATAACTAGAAATGAAATAAACAAATTTTAAAATTCAAAAAGTTTGTAAGAGCAACTTACTACCTTATTTAGATGATATATGCGGAATGGAAAAAATTAAAATAAATGAGTAAAAATATAAAAAACAAATGAATAAGTTACACAAATTCCTACCCAGTAAAATCAACTTAGTCTATTAAAGTTGATATATGAAGTATAAAATAAAAAAGTACAATAAGGAAATAAGTTACACAATTTCCTATAAAAAAGTAAGAATCACAAACTTACGATAATATTTAAATAAAAAATACCAAGAAAGGAATAAGTTACAAAAATTCCTATAAAGTAAGAAAAAAATAATTTACAAAAAATTATCAAAAGTAATATGATTAAAACAAAATAAAATAAACAAAAATAAAATCAAGAAAAACTGCTAAGATAAATTCCTGAAATTATAATGAATTCAATGTATTCAAAGAAAACAAAAAAAATCTGAACTGGTACAAGGAAAGAAAAGAAGTTATGTATAAAACAAATATACAAACTATGGCTAAAGCAGAATATTGCTAAATAACCAAGAAAAGAATAAAAATGTCTAAGATAATTAAAATGATCATAAGAAGAATAGAAAACAAAATAATGAAAAGTTGGATATGATGAAATTAACATATGAATAAATAAAAAACAATCAACTGTATGAGCAAATAACAAAGGTACAGCGGAAGGAAGAATGAGTAAAAGGCCAAAGTGATCTAAAAACAAACCACAAGGTGGACAATCCCAAAAAATATTATTATTATTAAGTTAAGTCACAAGTTGACAAAAAAGGTATTTAAGATTGACTGTTGAAAAGTCCAGCAATCCAAATAAACTGAGCAGAGATGATGTTCCTCTGGTCTCAGAAAAAATGAGTAGTAATGGGAGAAACCAGCTACTAAAAAGTTAGGGAAAAAAGTGTATAAGGGAGAATACACCAATGGAAATAAATAAACAGATCCAAATAAAATGGAATGAATCAAGTAAGAAGAGAAATAAAGAATGGAGAAACAAACAAGAGAGAAAAGGAAAATATTATATATATATAACTGATAATTTCATAAAAAACTATGTTAGTGTTTTATTAAAATGATCAATTCTGAAGGAGATGCATTATGTTACAACACAAATAAGCCACCCCAGTACCAGGGATAAAAAAGATAATTCTAAATGTAAATGTACCTCATATCAAATAAAATAATTAAATATAAATAAAATATAAAAACTATGACACGACAAACGACGACATTACCCAACCCAAGTGATTGACCCAACAACAACAAACAAAAGAAGAAGGGAACCACGAAAAAAAAAAAAAGTGATTGACCAAACAAACAGGAACTAACAAAAGAAGGGAAGAAACCAAGACCAAAGAAGAATAAAGACAATTGAAGGAAGTGAACGAATTCCTATAACTAAATAAAATCAAACCAGACGAGAAGAGTAGAACCGAATTAAAATGAAGACAATTGAAAATGAAGAAGAAGAAGAGGAAGAATGAAGAGGAAACGAAGTGAAACCAAGAAATAAGAAACACCACATATAAAAGGGAGAAATGGTACGCTCAAATATAGAATATTGTAAATAAAACCAATAATTAGCCAATAATGGAAATAAATATTATTGTAAATGAGATAATTTATATACCTGTTTTAAACAAAAACAGTAAAAAGTAACCTAGTAAAGAAAAGTACACTAACCCAAATATTAGAGTTAGATATAGAAATATATAGCAAAATATCATTAATACTATGTATAATTTTATAATGAAAGAAATAGTGAGAAGGTGAGAAAGAGAAATAATTATAGGGATTACCCACTAAAAAACACTTAATATAAACAGTGAAAAAGTGCAATAGTGTAGGTGTAAATACCCCAAAATAGTGAGTGTATCAGTGATAAACACCAATTAATTAAAGGTGAAAGTGATATGTGGAAAAAGATATTATAAATAATAAAAAGGTAGTAATAGATAAGAAAACACTTAGTAAACTTAGTAAATCATTGATGAACCAATAAATGATTTAAGAGTGAGCTTGTAGAAAACTATATAGTTAAGGATAATTAGAAATAGTATTTAAAGTAGAGATAAGTAAAGGATATAATGTTATTTAGGGAGAAAGCCCATGTAAAAACAGTTTGTGTTAACGTGGAATGGAGAAAAGAAGTAGTAATGAAATAAGAATTTAAGTATATAATTATTAAACACCCTATGTTAGAAGGGAAAATAAGGTTAATAAGTTTGAAGGAAGTGATGATATTTCTCACTTAAAAGAATTAAATGAATGCTATACCAACAGTAACTAATAACTTGAAAAGAATTGTTCGTTTTAATTTTATGAATAGGATATGGCTGAAGGAAGCTTACAGTCCATAGGCCTAATTGTTATGTTTTAAATATTAAGATATAGAAAATAATATTGACATGTAATCAGAACACAAACAGACTCAAAACAAAACTCAACCAATTATAATAACAAAATAAAGCCCATCAGGCTGAAATGAAATGTAATTTAAATGAAATAAGTAAAATACCATAATGGCTACTTAGGCCTATGAACTTGCTTAACTGTCAGAAAAACACAAATATAAATTATAACAAATTAACAAGGAAATGTACAAATCTAAGGCAAGTAACTAGCCAGTAATTATGTATAAATCATTTTAAAAAGAAAATATTGCTATAAGAGTTTAAATTAAAAGAATTAAGTAATTATCAAATGTCAGCATAATTAGAAAAAAAATTAATATATAATAGAACATGACCTTATGAGGTATTGTTTTAATCTTTGAAAGGAAATAAATACAATAGTGATAATATTTACTACCCAGAAGGGAAGACAGAAGAATAAAATCAATCAGAAAAAATATAATAAATTTGAATAAAAATTCAAATATAATAACAATGCTTTTATTCTCGGCCTTAACCAATCAAAGGATTTCTGTTACCAAAGTTGGTTACTAATTTTCCGTTAAATTTACTTACTTGGAAAAATGACGCTTGGGTAAGAGGTACGCAAGATTGAGATGACCGAAATTTTATTTTAAAAAGTTTGAAAAACATTTAGAAGTCAACAGCAAAAACCAGAGACGAGGAGATGAAGAGTTTCAACTATTAACAGATGTCCAGGAACCAAATAAACAAAATTAAATAGCAGAAATTCCCAAGACAAAATAGAAGAAGATGCCAGCAGCCTAAGTCACCCCAAAATTGATGAATTTCCATTACCCCAGAACAACGACACATTGTAACCTTCTGAACTGATAAGTATCAATTAAATACAATAATCCCCGGAATAAAAGAACTTTAAATATTTCTCATATCAATCAAAAAATTCTCACTATCAAGTAAAATTATTTTTCTTTCAATGATTGAATAATACCAACTTACGTAAAACAATTGTTAATTAAGAAATAACCTCGCATTAATGTACGAAATTTGTAACAAATATTACTACACTACCGAAAAATTTGTAAACACACTTTATACCATTTAAGTACGGATAAGGTACGGTAGTGTACTTTTTTTAATGTAACCATCTTTTATGTTTTCTTTATAATCCAAAGAACTCCAGATTTTGAACAAGTTAATATATTGTGTACAAACAGACGCCATGTCGGCTTCAGTATAACTCTTTTCAAAATCAATTTCGTCAGCCTAGAGATTTATGTTTCATGTTCTAAGCCGGAGCAAATTTTATTGAAAACTAATTTATAATATTTTTGTCTCATTGATTAATGACCAAACCATAATTTAAATTACAGTACAGAGTATTACCATTGTTTTATTTCATAGGAAGTTGTATAATATATGCGTGTGTTAGCAATTTCACTGAGCAGACAACTAGCGCTCTTGCCAAGTGGGCAATACAATAAGCTGTACAGAGGCGGGAATCATTTGAACGCTCCAGCTGTCAATGCTGATAACAACAATCTAACTTGTTAATTCACAAATTTAATTGTTTTAAAATAAACAATTTGGCGCCACCCGGGACTCGCAACCCCTATGAAATTACAGGTAGGTTGTACTGATAATTGTGACCACGCTACGGACTTCGGTAGCAACAACCATTAATGTAACGACAGGTGCGAGACGAACACACCACACTAACACTTTCTACACATAAAAAACAGGTGTCCACATTTTACAGATACGACCAGAACTCTTCGTTACAATATATATATATATATATACATATATAAAACTTAAATATTTTACATTATTTTTTAAAATTAATGTTAATTTATAAGATATTGAACTCCAGGACTAAACAGGGGCCTACTTACCAAGGAATTAAAATAAGGAAAAATTGCATAATATTGCATAATGCATCATAATAACAATGCATAATGTTTTGTTGTTCAACATCATGCATGTTTTATATTTAATAGATTGTTTTAATGATTTTTTTTTTAAATTCATGTACAGTACACTAGTTATTGGTCATGTACATGACTCTTGTAATGAAACAGAATGCTGTAAGAATGATAAATGATATTCGCTGAAACCCTATTCAAGGATGGAACCAAACACTACGATCAACAAACTATTCAACAGAAACCATCAAAATTTGAAGACAATGAATGAACCAATTTTAACTCAACAACACCAACCATTGACCTGACTATGACTAACAAAATATAACCAGACCAGTAAGATAGGGCAGTAAATCAATAAAAATAACATAAAAAATTATAATCAAATATAAATAAATAAACCTAATAAAACGATAAAGAGTACAACCATTTCATGATGTAAAATGTGTGTGAACTATATGTATAATAGGCCAATAAAATCTGTCTTGTTGTAAACTAAAGTGAAAAAAGGGGCACAACCCCTTATAGTGTATAAGTGATAATTAACACATAAAAGGTGGCACAATAATAGTCACATAAACTACAGTTGAAAAGTGTGCTATTAGTTAGATTAAGAAGTGGTCAATCATGATTGGCAGTAGTGATGTAGGAATTATCACACAAACAATTGTTTAACAGTGTGCAATTAGTTAAGGTAGTAGATTATAATCTCTATATATATAAGCGGCTTTGTCCTGACTGACAGAGAATCAACGTAGAACAAAAACTACTGAAGATAATGATCTCAAAATTTGAAGGTATATTCTTATGGGGTCGTAGATGCTCACTAAGAAACGGTTTTAAAAACTTTCACTCCTAAGGGGCAAACCCCCCCCATTTTATGTATGTTCCACATCTCCTCCTAAACCACTGGACCGATTTCAACCAAACTTGGCACAAATATTTTACGCGACGGGAGAACCAACATAGGATAGGTGTTTTTTCAATGGGGTTCTTTGGGGGGTTCTTTGGGGTCTTCCACATCTCCTCCTAAACCACTGGACCGATTTCAACCAAACTTGGCACAAATATTTTACGCGATGGGAGAACCAACATAGGATAGGTGTTTTTTTCGATGGGGTCCTTTGGGGGTTCTTTGGGGTTTTCCACATCTCCTCCTAAACCACTGGACCGATTTCAACCAAACTTGGCACAAATATTTTACGCGACGGGAGAACCAACATAGGATAGGTGTTTTTTTCGATGGGGGATGTTTGGGGGTCCTTTGGGGTCTTCCACATCTCCTCCTAAACCACTGGACCGATTTCAACCAAACTTGGCACAAATATTTTACGCGACGGGAGAACCAACATAGGATAGGTGTTTTTTTCAATGGGGTCCTTTGGGTGGTTCTTTGGGGTCTTCCACATCTCCTCCTAAACCACTGGACCGATTTCAACCAAACTTGGCACAAATATTTTACGCGACGGGAGAACCAACATAGGATAGGTGATTTTTTCAATGGGGTCCTTTGGGTGGTTCTTTGGGGTCTTCCACATCTCCTCCTAAACCACTGGACCGATTTCAACCAAAATTGGCACAAATATTTTATGCAACATTAGAACCAACATAGGATAGGTGTTTTTTTCGATGGGGGACGTTTGGGGGTTCTTTGGGGTCTTCCACATCTCCTCCTAAACCACTGGACCGATTTCAACCAAACTTGGCACAAATATTTTACGCGACGGGAGAACCAACATAGGATAGGTGTTTTTTTCAATGGGGTCCTTTGGGTGGTTCTTTGGGGTCTTCCACATCTCCTCCTAAACCACTGGACCGATTTCAACCAAAATTGGCACAAATATTTTATGCAACATTAGAACCAACATAGGATAGGTGTTTTTTCGATACGATCCTTCAGGGGGTCCTTTGGGTCTTAAAAAACTATTAGATCTGGTTACTATGGCAACCCAATAGAATAGATTCTGGTTACCATGGCATCGGTGGAAGTCTCCGATGGGCCTTCCCCGGAGTTCATCCACGGAACCCAGGGAGTCTTAGGTCGGATCCCGCGAAAGACGTCGGGGCCAGAGTCGACGGTTTTTATAAATAAAGATATAGGTTATGCTATCAAAGGTGGTGTATGCATCTTAAGAAACTTCTTAATAGTGTGTGAATTCAGAGTTGTTTCAGTTTGAATTTAAAAGTGGATAAGTTAAGATCGAAGTAAGTTATAAGCGAGTATAAAAAACAAAGTTTTGATAGCGAATGTATTCAGATCATAGTGTTCAGACAATATAAATGCACTTGCTTCAGTTTGAATTTAAAAATTGATAAGCTGAAATCTATAGAGGTATTGTATTGTTAGAATAAGTTTAGGAGACACTAATTTAACAAATGCCTTATTTCAACATTAACACAATGAATTATAAAATGACAGTTAAATACACAGCGCGTGCAAGTACTGTAGACATTTTATTGAAAATTAATTTAGCTGTTCGCCCTCTCCCAGAGTTAGAAATCGAGCAGGAGCATCATGCGCAACAGAATTCTTCTCCAGATATAAGAATACAGTTTATGACATGGTCTTAAACAGGTGCGCTACAGAGTATTCCTCCAGTGAGAATGCGAACGTAACAATATAAGGAAGATTATACAATATACAAGTAGGCCTTATATAACGTGAGAACAAGAATAGGTGCCTATGAGCCTATGAATAAATTATGAACCCGAGGAACGCTGGGTAAATCGGCTAGATATAGATATCTATATAACCCAAATACCACTGACTGACTCACTGATCACGATATCTCTGAAACCACTGAATGGATATCAATGAAACTTTGAACATAGCTTCATCATAGGTCTTAGGTGCTCACTAAGAAATGGTTTTAAAAACTTTCACTCCTAAGGGGCAAAAAACCAAATACTGAAATTTATCGCAGGAATTGCATACTTTGTAAATGAAGTGGTCGACATCTCAGTTTACTGGAAACCCCGAATACATTTAGTCCTGAGTTTTTAATCATTGTTTTAAATTGAAAAAAACTTCGTTGTTTGCAGGTTCTTATAGTCGAGAAAATTTCGAAGTTCAATTAATTAATAAATGTATGTCCTTTTTATCTCGGAAACGGCTCTAACGATTTTCTCGAAATAAATAATAAATAGCTGTTGCTATGAATGTAAATAAACAAACTAAGAGTTGAGAATTTGTACAATCTATCTAATCCTATACTATTAAGCGAGCAATAATTGTACAATTACGTACAAAGTGAAACTCCGTAGCGAAGCACGGGTATTTTGCTAGTTGTTAATATAAGGAGTATCATTAAGAGTTTTGTTTTATATTATAAAAGTTTCATGTTAACAGCAAATCAATTTAAAATAATGTTATATCAAGGGGTCATAGTTAACTGTCATCCATCATTATAAATTGTTTAATAAGATAAATGGAAAATCCACCAAATACTAAATTTTACAGAACTAAACCAGGACATGTTTAGTATCAAATGATTTGTAATTTTATTCTTATTAACCACATAGACATTGTATTAACTATTATTGTATAATGATAAAATAGTAACTTAAAGGCAAATTATAAAATGTAATGTAATTGAAGGGTCTTGGTCATGTAACATTTGAACTTTGCCTGATAGGCCAATCAGAATCCAAGAAATTTTGGTCAGTTTCTATGACAAAAAGAAGAAATTAGACACTTGATTGTTAACCTAGATTGAATACGGTTGAGGAGTGCTCGCAGAAAAATATTATGTAACAAAATTCCAAAACCAGGAACCAACTTAGAAGAATAAATTATAAACAAAAATCAGAAAAATAATGAAATTATTAACAAAAGTCATCTAACCAAATATGAACGACTACCAGTAAGAAAATAAGAAAATGTCAAGTGATTAACAAGAAGAAGCCTAAACTAAAACTAACTAAAAACTGTAACGTATTCTACAAATATCTTAACCAAACAACTTTAGTAATCCAACATGAACAATCACTAGTAACACCAATAACTCACACCACAATTAATCACTGATGGACAATTTATAAAGAAAAGAAAAAACAGTATATAAGAAGTAGTGAATACAAAGTGAACATATTTTATTAAAATACATTGGGAACAATTTTACACACAATAACTGACCACGAGGCGGCCATGTTTATGACGTCATGCCATAACCAGAATGCATTGCGCGCCTAACGAAACGAAATATTGCAAGCCATTTTATTCAACATTAATAAATATTTATAATATCACCTTAGATCATAAGTATTAAGATTATATTGTAATGTACTCTATACTGTTTGTTATTAATTAATGGAACCTTTCATAGCAGCCAAAAGAATTCCACACTTTATATATTTAATTCATTTTACTGTTGACCCTGAGATAAAGAATCGATTATTGCTAGCGTGTATCTCGAAATGACAAATTTTCCTAAACTGAATTAATATTGCAAAGATTAAATATTAATATTATCAAAATCATAGCCATGTGTTTTATTTCTCAAATGTAAGGTACAATCAGGATTCGTTCTATATTCACAGAGATCCAGAAGACGTCTGTGAGCCGCAAGAATAATAGAAACTACAAAACCAAATTTAACCTCAACGAATAGGATTAAGATGAAGATCGAATGTAACACTGAGAATTTGTTTTGGGACAATCCAACTGCTACATTCAAATTAGAACAGACGGACAGAATAATTCTCTTCAGTCAATTCTCGAATTATTAGAGAAGGAAAAGTCATTCAAAAATTAAAATTATAATTTAATAAATTTAACAAATACGAGGAATAAACATGCAACATAAATATCAACAAACACGATAGATTGAAAGTAGAGCAAACAGTTTTTTTTCTTCATTAAACAACAAGGTTTAATTATACAATTTAACATTAATAATACCAGTACAGACGTTTAAATGTACTGTATAGGAATGTGCTGTAGATGTAAACTGTTTGTCTTTATTATAATCAAATGTAGATGGAATTAATTATTTTTTTCTGATACAAAGATTTTACTGTCTCTCTATCTTTATATACATATTGTAGCGTGACAGAAAATCCACTACATTTTAAGTCATGTGAAATCATAAAGTTTAATTACACCAACAAATGTTATAATAATATTGAATGACATTTAAATAAATCAGAGGAATGAACCACAATAAAATAAAAATCCTCACTACATTATATATAAAAACCACTGTTTTAAAAACCAAAGAAAGTATCGAAGCAACTCATCAACTCATAGTATAATATCAGTAAGTTACCCAGGAAGCTCAGAGCAGTAAACCAGTTATATAAGACCATATCCAGAAAAAAGAGATTAAATTAAAGAGTGGTGAATACCAAAATACCCCAAAAACAAGAAGAGGGAAGAATAAAGTTTGTGAACAGGAAGAAAACAATACCCTGAAACCTGTACAGAAGAATAAAGTCAGTTCAGTGAATAAATTAAATGTCCAAACTAAACCTCAGTCGTGATAACACCAAGTACCTTGGTTTACCCAAGAATGAGGAAGGAAGACCAGAAGAGTGAAGACTAGACGAGGGACAAGAATGAAGACTAGAAGAGGGACAAGAATGAAGACCAGAAGGAAGATACGAAGAAGGACAAGAAAGAAGACAGGAGGAGAGGAAGAAATAGTATGAAAGAAACACCGTAGTAAAACCTATTATTATATAAACTACTATCAACCCCAAACCCACAAACAAAAACTATGCAAAAGAAAGTATAACATACCCAAAATCTTATAAAAATGTAATTATTGAGAAAACTAAAGTGCTGTATAGCGTTATAAGAAGTGCACCGACTAAAGCTATTGTGTAATAAAGAAAATAAACTAGTCTTAACGGTCCATGATTACTAAAGGTCTGGTCTGAGATAATAAGACTCAAAATATCAGAACCAACAGTGAAAGTGAATTTGTGTAAGTGTTTTTTTTTAGAAAAGCAATAAACTTAAAGTTGGTGATACTATAACTTATCAGTATGCTATATCACAACTTTGATATCTAATAATAAGCAGCATAATAAAATAATAAAATGGAAGATTTCCAGTATTTTATTATTTTAAGGTAAATCTTTATTTACAAGACATTTGTAAAAAATGATAATAAATAGAGTATGGGAGTTAATGTTTACTGATGTAGGGGATCACAATAATAATGGTTTAAACCAGAAAAGACTGACATTAATATAATATTGATAAGTGTAAAATGTTTAAATAGACTGTTTATTCACAGTCCTAAAATCAATGTGTTGATAAATGTATTTGTAAGGTTTTTAGAAAATAAGATTTATGTTATGTGTTTTAAAAAGAATTATGTTTGATAAATAATAGCCAACATACCATTAATAATGTTCTAATGGGTATGCTATGTTAGCTCAAAAATAGTTAAAAGATATATGTTCAAACCATATCTGCAATATGTCCAATTGTGCAGATTGCTAAACAATGTTCATAATTATTTATTTTAATAACAGTAGTATTAATTAACTACTACACCACACAATAAGTTATAAACCATGTTATTTTCATATAATTGTAATTATGTAAAGTCAGAGGAGGAATTAAGTTTAAATTATTTGAGAAAGAAAGAAATATAAAATTCTAAAATCTAGGCCATTTGGTGAAATCACAGAACCAATATAAACTAGTATAATTCACTTATAAATCCTGTAAACTACCAAGATTTATATTAGATAACTCAATTAACCACTACTAGGAATGATCCTATGAGTTAAAATGATAATAAGGAAATATACCTTAACATTTTGTAAATTTTCAAAATATATAAATTAATTAATTTTAAAGAGCAATGTCAAATTTACAGATTAACACAAAAAACCAGTTCAAAGGTGTAATTTATATGTATTTAAGGAAAGGAAGAGGAATATGACTAATTAAAATTTATTATAATAGTATTAATAATATTTAAAATGGAGGAATTTTATATAAAGACGGAAATCCAATTTTGAGCCTATATTTCCAAAATGTGAACAAAATTTGTTAATTTCCACAAAATGTCTACAGATATGGACTATAATACATCAATTTAAAGGGAATGAGATGGTTAAACCGATAATAAGGTTCATGATTCATAAAAGAGATGAATAAAATAGATAAATTCTACATATAATGTAATATTTTATCATGTGTACAGGTAATCGAATATGTTAACAATACTTTTTCAAAGATTAACTGGGCCAGATTTATGACCAAGTTAATTAGTCTTTTGTTGAATATCAAGCTGGACAGTTGTGTAAAGAACGTTTCTTTAAATCGAGAAAAATGGTATTAGCGTTTAGCCATTGAAATAAGTGAACGAGAGTTAGACGGTTTAGACACTTTTTAAAGCTAAAGCAGTTAATACATTCACGACAATAGTGAAAACAAACACTTAACTCCATAATCCGAGTGATAGAAACAAGTAAAACACTATATTTCAACTGATTTATTCTGCAATTCCTAACCAATAACTTGAGAACTTAACCGCAGAAGTTGAACACATAGAAAATAAACTAACTAACACAAGTTTACACAGAACACTTCACCAGAATACACCAAATAGATTAACAGACATATTACACCAGTGCGGGGACATTTTAAACCTTAATAAAGGTCATTTTGTTGTGATTTTCTGACACGACGCATATGCTGTAACTTAGTCCAACTCGAGTAGCGGCCATCTTGAAAACGGAGTCTGCTAACCATATCGCAGTGACGTCAGTCTTCATTGGTTTGACAAAACATTTATATTCAAATATTATATACTGAAATTATTTAAATACTATTGAATAGTAATTATTGTATTTATTTTTAATTGTTAATGTTATACTTTCTCGTCACCCTTCTCTGACTATTAATTCTAATCGCTCAAAGAACCTGTCTTTTAATATAATATAACATAAAATTTTGTTCTGTATGACACAATCGATAATTCCCGAGACAGAGTCGATAATTGCTCTCCATCGATAAAATATCGATTCTTTATTTAATTTGTCAATAAATATTTATATTTCCATTATTTCGTATCTGTTACTTATTTCACAGGGTAATTTAAGGGTATTTATAAGGCTGAAGGACTTAAGTAAGAAGAATATATTCTATTTTGAACAAGATATTGGACCAGTCAGAAAAGTCACCAATCGATTATTAACTGGAGTTAATCTATTTAACTCCAGACTTGGTTCAAATCTTCAAGAAGTGCTCGACGGTCAATAAATACCTACCTGTCATTAAAATTTTACAAGAACCTTTTAGAACAGATATATTTCTCATTTAAACACATTTATTAGCATAACAAAATTATTTTATTATTTGAAAATTCTATTTTTATTGAATTTTCCATATACATTTTATTCTTTTGTAACGACCAGCATACAGCGGTCTGGTGACCAAGTGGCTAGCCCAAACAGTGGGATTTGATTGCAGCCATAGGGTAGTTGTTACAAAGTGGCGTCCAACTTAGAGGGCTTAATAATCTAAGCTTGGCAGCGATTAATAAATAGAGACAGAGAAAGATGCAAAGACGAGCTACATCGAAAAAGAGGGCGGCAGAGGCCGAAAAAGAGGTTGACATGGGGGATAAGGAGGCAACACCCGTGGAGGATCTGGAAGTGTTACTAAACCCGGTGGAACCGAAACAACCAGCGCCACCAGAGGAACAACCCGAAGTAACAACGCAAACAGGGGAAGTCAATGGCCGGAAGGAACAATTGGAAATGCCGACACGAACGGAGGATGGGAGTATACAAGAGATGATGAAAATGATGAGGGAAATGAGTAAGAACTTAGAATCCAGAATGGATGGAATGAGTAAAGATTTAAAGGAGGAAATCAAATCCACGAAAGAAGATAATAAGAAATTGAGTGAAGACTTGAATAAAAAAATGGATTCCACCAACAAGGGTATGGAAGAAAATAGTAAAAAATTGAGTGAAGACTTGAATAACAAAATGGATTCCACAAAGGAAGATTTGAGGGAAGACAACCGATCCACTAAGGAAGAATTGGGTCATAAGATAGAAAATACTAATAAGAAGATTGAAGAAACCAGTAAGAATTTAGAAGAGAAGATGGAGGAAAACAACCAATCCTTGAATAAGAAGATGGAGGAAAACAACCAATCCTTGAATAAGAAGATGGAGGAAAACAATCAATCCTTGAATAAGAAGATGGAAGACCTGAAAAAGTACAACCAATCCTTGTGTAGGAAAATGGAAAGGAAAATGGAAGAAAATAATAAGAATTTGGAAGAGAAGATGGAAGAAACAAATAGGAAAATAGAAAGTGACAACCAGCAATTAAAGGAAGAATGGAGAGAGGACAATCAACTGCTGAGAGAAGAACTAAGGGAAGTTAACCAAGAGAACATGAATAAGTTAGACGAGAGGATTGAGTTAGCCAAAGAGGAGATAAATAAAAAGATAACTGAGACGAAGAAGTCCATTGTAAAGAAATTAGAACAGGAAGTTGTGGATGTTAACCAGCAGATCCGAGAAGTAGACGAAAGATGTCGTCAAACAGAAAACGAAGTGCTGGAAGTCCGGGAAGAAATAACAAAGGAGATTACTCAGGTCCAAGAACAACAGAAAACAAGAATGGAGGAGACAAAGAAATTTGCCTTGGAAGAAGTAAATAAAGTGAGAACCCAAGTAACAGAAAGGTGCGACGGCGTGGAAGCCGCTATGGTGAACATAACCGGACAGGTGCGTCAGAGCCAGGAGGAGATAGAGTTAATAAGAAACAGACCATCGGGATATCACAATTTCCCCATGTCAGAGAACAGAGAATGGCTCAATTTCCGGCAATACAAACGGAAGCCTATGGAGTTCTTGGCACGAATAGAGGAGTACCTCGAGAAACACCGAGGGAACCGATGGATCCAGAACAGAGAGATCCTTGACGAGTCGTTTCGGGAGGTGAATGACCATTGGTGGATGGCCAACCGGAGCGACATCGACAATTATGAACAATTCAAGAGCCTATTCAAAGCCAAGTACTGGTCAGAGACAACTCAAAATTTGATAAGAGATAATATATGCCACGGCCGTTACAAACCACAAATCGGCAGCTCAATGACGGCTTATTTCCTCGGCAAAGTGTGTATGGCCAAGCACTTAGAACCAGCCATACCGGAGGAATGCCTAATAAACAAGCTGTCTTACCATTATGATGAGGAGGTGATTCGTGCTAGGAGGGGCAGCCAGATAAAAACCATCCAGGCAATGACAGAACTCCTAGAGAATTATGAAAATGAAGATTACTACCGGCAGAGTCGTAGGAGAAGTGATAGGCCCGAACCAAGGACGTACCAGAACAATAACCAGGGTGCGAACCACGTAAATACTGGGTACCAAGGAGGTCGGGCATACCCGCGAAATAACAATTCGAATAATGGAAATAATGTAAATAATACTGATTACAATGATAATAATAATACGGGTCCCAACCAGCAAAACCCGAATCGACCCTCTAATGGTTATCAGGGTAACCGCAATCCCTACCCTAATAACGTAAATAGTCAGAGAAGCCCCAATTATGGTAATAGTCCTTACCATAATAATACCAATCGTACGGGTCCCAATAATGGTAATTTTATTAATAATAGGTATCCTCGCCCTAGAGTGAACTTTATACGAGCTGAAGACAATCGTCAACGAAGAAACTACTATCAGCGGCGTAACAGTTTCCATGAGGAGGAGGATCGTTGGAGAAGCCTAGAACGGGACCAACCAAGGTACTATCCGGCACGAAGGAATAACAGCTTAGATGAACCTGAACGGAACATGAACCGAACTCAACCATCTAACCCTTATACGGAGCAGACAGCAACCACTCAAGGTTTACCGACCAACACTCCGGTCGGACCTAACCGAGATAACAGTGAGAATGAAAATTGGGTAGTAGTCGGGGAATATCCTAGTCACAAAATACTACATAACGAACCAAAAAACGACGGAGGACCCCGAATAGCTCAAGTCAACCATATCAAAGCAGAACGTAGTCAAAAACCTAAAAAGGAAAGGAAGGAGAATGATTACTCCAAGATTAACATTGATAAGTTTGGATCTGATAAGGATCCATACGGATACATAATGAGGTGGTAAAAGGGATGGATGTCATGATAACCGACAATGGCAAAACCACCACAAAGAAGATGAAAATAATTACCACTGAGGAAAAATGAGAAGAAGAAGGGACAAAGAACCAAAATGGGAATTTAAGAAATAAATTAATTAAGAAACTACACCTTATAAAGGAACTATGAGCAACAATGCACTATAATAAAAAGCATCCACCTGGGTATAAAGAAAAAATAATAAGAAGAAATACGTTTGAATAAAGACAAGAAAAGAGTCATACAATATTTATGAAACTAATATGATATGTTTACCATATAATTATGAAAACTATTACAATCATTTATGAAAAGTCTATGTGGCAGTAATATAAGAAGAAGATAGAATTTAAAAATTATCCAAATTCTAAAAACAATGTAAGCCCATTACATACAAATTATTTGAGAAGAAACATTTTAGAAGAAGATATATAAAACCGAATTTTGAATGAAAATCCCCTAAATTCTAAAAACAATGTAAGCCCATTACATACAAGTTATTTGAGAAGAAATATTTTGGAAGAAGATATATAAGATAGAATTTAAAAATCCTCTAAATTCTAAAAGCAATAGTAAGACCACCTTACATAACAAATATTTGTGAAAAAACTTTATGGCTATAATATAATAATAAAGAAGGAGAGAATTTAGAAATAAACCCATCTAAGGTCAAAAACAAGTAAGGACAGCTTACTAAATATTTATTTGAAGAGAAACATTTTGACAATAATACCAAGAGAATTTAGAAAAATAAAACCAACCTAAACACATGTAAACCCACCTTACATACAAATGATTTGAGAAAACTTTATGGAATAATATAAGAAGAGTGAATTTTGAATTATGTATAAATCAAGTTTCCCAAACCAAGTATAAGTACAACTTACCAAACAATAATAAATAAAACACTTTGGTGAGATAAACAGAAGAGATGTCATACCACATTTATGGTAAGCATAGAAGATAATTACCATGGTAACAAAGGATCATAATGGGATGAAGAAAGGAAACAGATTTAGAATTAAAACAAATAATTCTGGACAATATAATCATGTCTAAGTTCAATATGAAGAGTAAAAACCTTTCCATAAAATGATGCTAAAGGAAATAAAAAAGAAAAATTTCTTTAATACGATTTGAGTGATTGAACGTAATAAAGTACAAAAACTTCTTTGAAATTATGAGAGAATGAAACTTTGAAGTGGTATGAGGAGAAATTATGACTTCATTATGAAATTAATAAAAAACCGTCATTCGAAGGTATAATAACAATGACAGGAACAATGTGAAAATAATGTCAAAGATTTATATAATTAAACAAATTAATATAAAATGATTTATGAATTAAATATCAATTATGATAATGATAGTTATACAAATTCTAGAAAATAGAACAAGTGGAATTTTAAGAACAAAGAAACAGTCTAAAAATGTCATAAAGATATGCTACAATAAATAATGCAGATTATAATAAAAAAACCAGAAGGTAATAAAGAATTATAACCAAAAGATTTATATGATAAGAAAAGTTGAATAATGTAATAATAGAAGAGCTTCCTACCATAATATCAAATGAAAGAAACATCCAGTTAAGGAGTCAGAAGAACAACTGAGATAGGAATATTAAAATCTCTGAGAAGTATAATAAGTAATAAGTGAAGTATCCCAAAGATATTTTTTAAATAGTAACAAATGTGTACTATTCTGAATAATTTTTTAATCTGTCTGAAGATAATTCCAGCAGGATTTGTTTTTTGAGCAGAGATAATTTGCCTCTGTACTCAAATATGTGTGAAGTATTGGACAGCAGAGGAAAGTAGCGTACAGTGCCTCTCTGAACTGAACCAGCTCACAAAGTAGGGAACGATAGGGAGGAAATATCCCAAGGAGAAAATACTAAGAAGAAATATGAAAATGAAATAATAAATATGAAACTCAGATGACTATTACTATCAAGGAAGATCAAGTGAGAATGATATAAACTCAAATATAAATAAGAAAATTTTAAAATGGAAGGAAGTCCAAAATAATAACAAACCTTGAATAATTATCATAAGCAATTGTTTCAGACAAAGCAAGTATAGTCTGAAAAAATTACTTCTGGAGAAGGGCATTCTGTAGCGTGACAGAAAATCCACTACATTTTAAGTCATGTGAAATCATAAAGTTTAATTACACCAACAAATGTTATAATAATATTGAATGACATTTAAATAAATCAGAGGAATGAACCACAATAAAATAAAAATCCTCACTACATTATATATAAAAACCACTGTTTTAAAAACCAAAGAAAGTATCGAAGCAACTCATCAACTCATAGTATAATATCAGTAAGTTACCCAGGAAGCTCAGAGCAGTAAACCAGTTATATAAGACCATATCCAGAAAAAAGAGATTAAATTAAAGAGTGGTGAATACCAAAATACCCCAAAAACAAGAAGAGGGAAGAATAAAGTTTGTGAACAGGAAGAAAACAATACCCTGAAACCTGTACAGAAGAATAAAGTCAGTTCAGTGAATAAATTAAATGTCCAAACTAAACCTCAGTCGTGATAACACCAAGTACCTTGGTTTACCCAAGAATGAGGAAGGAAGACCAGAAGAGTGAAGACTAGACGAGGGACAAGAATGAAGACTAGAAGAGGGACAAGAATGAAGACCAGAAGGAAGATACGAAGAAGGACAAGAAAGAAGACAGGAGGAGAGGAAGAAATAGTATGAAAGAAACACCGTAGTAAAACCTATTATTATATAAACTACTATCAACCCCAAACCCACAAACAAAAACTATGCAAAAGAAAGTATAACATACCCAAAATCTTATAAAAATGTAATTATTGAGAAAACTAAAGTGCTGTATAGCGTTATAAGAAGTGCACCGACTAAAGCTATTGTGTAATAAAGAAAATAAACTAGTCTTAACGGTCCATGATTACTAAAGGTCTGGTCTGAGATAATAAGACTCAAAATATCAGAACCAACAGTGAAAGTGAATTTGTGTAAGTGTTTTTTTTTAGAAAAGCAATAAACTTAAAGTTGGTGATACTATAACTTATCAGTATGCTATATCACAACTTTGATATCTAATAATAAGCAGCATAATAAAATAATAAAATGGAAGATTTCCAGTATTTTATTATTTTAAGGTAAATCTTTATTTACAAGACATTTGTAAAAAATGATAATAAATAGAGTATGGGAGTTAATGTTTACTGATGTAGGGGATCACAATAATAATGGTTTAAACCAGAAAAGACTGACATTAATATAATATTGATAAGTGTAAAATGTTTAAATAGACTGTTTATTCACAGTCCTAAAATCAATGTGTTGATAAATGTATTTGTAAGGTTTTTAGAAAATAAGATTTATGTTATGTGTTTTAAAAAGAATTATGTTTGATAAATAATAGCCAACATACCATTAATAATGTTCTAATGGGTATGCTATGTTAGCTCAAAAATAGTTAAAAGATATATGTTCAAACCATATCTGCAATATGTCCAATTGTGCAGATTGCTAAACAATGTTCATAATTATTTATTTTAATAACAGTAGTATTAATTAACTACTACACCACACAATAAGTTATAAACCATGTTATTTTCATATAATTGTAATTATGTAAAGTCAGAGGAGGAATTAAGTTTAAATTATTTGAGAAAGAAAGAAATATAAAATTCTAAAATCTAGGCCATTTGGTGAAATCACAGAACCAATATAAACTAGTATAATTCACTTATAAATCCTGTAAACTACCAAGATTTATATTAGATAACTCAATTAACCACTACTAGGAATGATCCTATGAGTTAAAATGATAATAAGGAAATATACCTTAACATTTTGTAAATTTTCAAAATATATAAATTAATTAATTTTAAAGAGCAATGTCAAATTTACAGATTAACACAAAAAACCAGTTCAAAGGTGTAATTTATATGTATTTAAGGAAAGGAAGAGGAATATGACTAATTAAAATTTATTATAATAGTATTAATAATATTTAAAATGGAGGAATTTTATATAAAGACGGAAATCCAATTTTGAGCCTATATTTCCAAAATGTGAACAAAATTTGTTAATTTCCACAAAATGTCTACAGATATGGACTATAATACATCAATTTAAAGGGAATGAGATGGTTAAACCAATAATAAGGTTCATGATTCATAAAAGAGATGAATAAAATAGATAAATTCTATATATAATGTAATATTTTATCATGTGTACAGGTAATCGAATATGTTAACAATACTTTTTCAAAGATTAACTGGGCCAGATTTATGACCAAGTTAATTAGTCTTTTGTTGAATATCAAGCTGGACAGTTGTGTAAAGAACGTTTCTTTAAATCGAGAAAAATGGTATTAGCGTTTAGCCATTGAAATAAGTGAACGAGAGTTAGACGGTTTAGACACTTTTTAAAGCTAAAGCAGTTAATACATTCATGACAATAGTGAAAACAAACACTTAACTCCATAATCCGAGTGATAGAAACAAGTAAAACACTATATTTCAACTGATTTATTCTGCAATTCCTAACCAATAACTTGAGAACTTAACCGCAGAAGTTGAACACATAGAAAATAAACTAACTAACACAAGTTTACACAGAACACTTCACCAGAATACACCAAATAGATTAACAGACATATTACACCAGTGCGGGGACATTTTAAACCTTAATAAAGGTCATTTTGTTGTGATTTTCTGACACGACGCATATGCTGTAACTTAGTCCAACTCGAGTAGCGGCCATCTTGAAAACGGAGTCTGCTAACCATATCGCAGTGACGTCAGTCTTCATTGGTTTGACAAAACATTTATATTCAAATATTATATACTGAAATTATTTAAATACTATTGAATAGTAATTATTGTATTTATTTTTAATTGTTAATGTTATACTTTCTCGTCACCCTTCTCTGACTATTAATTCTAATCGCTCAAAGAACCTGTCTTTTAATATAATATAACATAAAATTTTGTTCTGTATGACACAATCGATAATTCCCGAGACAGAGTCGATAATTGCTCTCCATCGATAAAATATCGATTCTTTATTTAATTTGTCAATAAATATTTATATTTCCATTATTTCGTATCTGTTACTTATTTCACAGGGTAATTTAAGGGTATTTATAAGGCTGAAGGACTTAAGTAAGAAGAATATATTCTATTTTGAACAAGATATTGGACCAGTCAGAAAAGTCACCAATCGATTATTAACTGGAGTTAATCTATTTAACTCCAGACTTGGTTCAAATCTTCAAGAAGTGCTCGACGGTCAATAAATACCTACCTGTCATTAAAATTTTACAAGAACCTTTTAGAACAGATATATTTCTCATTTAAACACATTTATTAGCATAACAAAATTATTTTATTATTTGAAAATTCTATTTTTATTGAATTTTCCATATACATTTTATTCTTTTGTAACGACCGGCATACAGCGGTCTGGTGACCAAGTGGCTAGCCCAAACAGTGGGATTTGATTGCAGCCATAGGGTAGTTGTTACAATATATACATTTTTCTAACATTTTGGCGTCTACCCGAAAACGAAGATATATTGAAATTTTATTGTAACATTACGTTCTTGTGATTATGTTATTTGTGTTTTGCATTTTATATTTCAATATACTCTTAAAATAAGCAAATAATTTTTTTTGTACAAAGCGCTGTCATTATGGCATCTTTTCATAATTACGACAATAGGGCGTCTTTTCAATTTCCCAACAATTAAGCGTCTGAAATGTATAATTTTTTCGAATTTTCGCCGTTTTTGCTTCCAGCGACGTTGCCAGATTTCAACCCCGGGTATTCCACAGTTTACGTTGATGCTTATTTGTTTGTACGAAAGAGTGACTAACTCCAGGCTAATGAAAATTATTCTTTTCCTTCGTTCACGCGCCAACTTTACATCATAATTTTAACTAAATATTTATCAACAATTTTTCAACTTACTATCCAATTCTATTAACCGTGTTTTACGAAGCATGCCAACGTAGCGTACTGGCCTTTCGAATTATGTAAAGATTGACCACTTCTCGTCGGATCAAATAACGTAATTAACGGGCATGTTAGTATTTTCTCACATGCATTGACACCGGGCGATAATGTAACTTCGATTTATTTTACTAAAGAAATTTCCTGTGCATATTGGCAGTCAGAAATAATAAATGTAATGCCAATCGTTATGAACTTATACTAGTTATATAAAAAGTATAATCAGTTATATTTCTGGTCAGTGTTCATCATTATACATACAGTATTTTGAAGTAATGCTATAAAACATTTATTTGTATCAGTTTTGCGGTTAACAAAATTGTATAATTTTAGTTTGTAGTTCTGTAGTTCTTAGGGCGCCTTCTCACGAGGCCACCATGGTGGCGCCACCACAGATGCTGATGACGCCACCACTGGTGCCGTGATCTTTTTGTTCCTGCCACCAAGAAAGCGATCAAGAGAGCTTCAGTCTTGAAATGGAGTTGGAAGAAATAGCAGCCTCAATTTTTTGTGTACACTTACATAAAGTCGCGAAAGAATAAGACATTTTTGGATTCACCCACTCTTACAGGACCAATCTTCCAAAGGGATGTTTTGCCTTTTGTTCAGTGATCTTCAAAAGCACGAGGAAAATTTGTTTAACTATACAAGAATATCTATAGCATCTTTTGACGAACTGGTTGTACATTTAAAAGATGGTCTGACTGGTATGGACACAAACATGTCGTCATATCAAATTCGTTTTACGTCAGATCCCACAGCGCTGGTCTCGATTGTATTTCACATATAAATTTTTCAGTATCAAACGTGTAAGACCTTCTCAGAATCGGAACAACGTTCTCGCCTTGTAAAATATTTGAGACTGGTTACAAAAATACAAAATAAAATACAAAATACAAACAAAATAACAATAGAATAATAATAAAATAATAATAATAAAACAAAATACAAACAAAAATAAAATACAAACAACTGGCGAGAGTGACAAAAAATGTTCCTCAAGGACCTGTGAACGGCAATTAACTGTTGACTAGGGATGAGCATCGGTAGCCAATGGTCGAAAAACATCAATGCTTAACATTCGATATATGATGTTTTTACAATCGGTGGTTTCGTTTCTGTATTTTTCCTTTGAACATTTTTAACAAATTTGTAATAAAAAGTTAGATTTATTGTTAAATTTTGTTTATTTTACATCGACAAATTTTTATTTTAGATATTAATGGTAAATCATAGGTAGTTGGCTAGTTGGTAAATAGTAAGTACCATGTACATGTAGCTACGTGGTAAAACTAAAAATAGAACAAAACCGTTTCATAGGAGACCGTTACATATGTTTTAACAGTTTCAAAGTTAGCTTACAACTTACGGAATAACGGTTTACCCTTTACGTTAGTAGTATTTGGTTTTCATTCAGATTTAGTTTTGTCTATTACAGTTATTTTTCATTCTAGTTTCTCTTTTAATTGTGGTAGTGTTACAATATAATTCAAATAGTTTATATTTGCATTTTTAATATCATCGTCATCGTTCATAATTATCCCCCGTTAATTATGCCACCCAAAAGTAAATTATGGAAACATTTTGTCAAAAATAGTGACAATAAAAGTGCAGTTTCCAATATCGGCTTGAAAACATCGATGTAGTCTGCTCGATATTAATATCAATGTTAAACATCGATGGTTTTTTGCCGATGCTCATCCTCTGTTGACTTTGTGGCGACGTCTGGTCGCGCCTCGTGTGAAGGAGCTGGTAAGATAGAAGGGAACGACCTGGTGGCGCCACCAACTTGGTGGCTTGAAAAATCGCAGCATGTCGACTCGCAGTCGGCTGGTGGCGCTGCCAAAACTGGTGGCGCGCCATCGTGTGGAAGAACTCATTTGAACTTACGTGTTCACGTGGTGGCGCGGCCATTGTGGCGCCACCATGGTGGCCTCGTGTGAAGGCACCCTTAATAGTCTATAGTTCTGTTTGGGATTGAGATCGGTAAATAGATAGATAGTGAGAGAGAGAGAGAGAGAGAGAGAGAGAGAGAGAGAGAGAGAGAGACAGACAGACAGACAGACAGACAGACAGACAGACAGACAGAGATTGTAAAATGATAAAAGTGCGTAATTAAGAGAGTAAGAGAGTAGGAGAGAGAGGATGAGTGGGGGAGGAGAGAGAGAGAGAGTGAGATGGAGGGAAATAGTAAAATGATAAAAGTGCGTAATTAAGAGAGTAAAAGAGAGAGGATGGGTAGAGAGAGAGAGAGAGAGAGAGAGAGAGAGAGAGAGAGAGAGAGAGAGAGAGAGAGAGAGAGAGAGAGCGAATGGGAAAGCTAAATGGGAGTAAAGAGTCAGATACACAGACAAACACAGAAACCTACTGTACATATTTTTATATTAATAAGAGTTCTATTTTTATTATTAAGAAATATAAAAAAGGGGGAGAAAAGAGAGAAAGATAGAAGGAAGGAGAGAGACAGAGGGTTGTGAGATAGCATACATTTTTATATAAACATTTTTATAATATTAGTTCTATTTGTGTTAGAGATAATAGCTAGATGATGCGATACACAGGCAGGGAAAGGGAGAGAGATACACGCAATATTAAAATGTTTTGGGCTGAGGGTACTAGAAGTCGTCGGATACCTGCACTTTTTGTAAGACCAGGAAAAGGTTATTTTATTATACTGTTCACTGACATGTCTATTGTTATATAGGCTTGTGGTTTCTCCATGGATTATAAACGTAGTGGCTACATCCAGTGGCTTGAGAGGCATTTTCTTACAGAGAATGCTCACGGCCGCTAATACTTGTATCAGAGAAATGCTGATACTTATTTCAACAACAATTGCTTCACTTACTAAAAGCGGTCAGTGAGGCCTTGTCGTTTTTTACCTTTATGTTTATATCTTTACATGTATGTTTATAATTTAATTTTATGTATTTTTTTAGATTTGTTTTAATTTATTTCTACTTTAGCTAAATTTATTGACTACAAATTACTGTATATTCAATTTAAAAATTGCGTGTAAAAATAATGAATAGCCGCTAAAAAATCATTAAACAATTCTTCTGCAGAAAAACAGTTTTCTCCAAACGTATTCAATAAAATGCGTCTGAAATGTACTAACAGACATTCTGCTGACTCTTCTCCGCATAACACGCTTAATTTTAGACCATTAGTTCTGGATCGTTTGGGTGCGAACAGCAGAATTGCGAGGACATACAAAATTAAGCGAATGGTTCACAGACAAAAGTATATACCCGTACATTTGGGTATGTATGGGTACTCGCGATTTGTACCCGTGCCACATATCTGCAACTATAGTGGTTCCTGGTTCCATGTTATTTAAAATTACACAATTTAGTGGGTCCACCACCTTTAGGAACCACTTATTTATTCTCCTGCAAATTCCCTCAAGTACCCAACGAGTTTTGGTTAATCAACCCCTGTTGTACTTCCTTCAAGCGAAAGCACTTTCATCAATTTCAGTATCTCCCAGGCCGTCAATTTTTGAGCTGTTGTCCATCAGCCAGACAGTAAGGATCTCCCTAAACTCGTTTATTAAATTTTGTGTAGTTTTCCTGTTTATGTCGATCTCTTTCGAAATGACTGAAATTTGATATTTCAAAATACAAGCGACTAACACACATAAAACAGATAATGCAGGAACACGCGCTATTTCAAAAAAAGTGTCATCATATATGTTTTTTGTAGCTCTGCAATTCCGTCTACCACATCTGAAGATGACGTTTCTTTGCCCTTTTACATTTGTTAACATATTACCATCACATTTTACACATTGTTTTGAAAACGGAAGAATATTTCAGTCACAAACACATTTTTTGATACCTTTTTTTTTAATGAAACACCGAAAATTATTAACAATTTTGTATTATGAGGTTTGATTTGCAGGCGTAGATTTCAGTAAGATACGGATGTGAACAACGCTGATGAATGAATGTTAAACAAAATTAAATAGATTTAAAGATATAAACATACATGTAAAAAACCGACAAGGCCTTATGGCCGCTTTTAGTAAGTGAAGCAATTGTTGAAACAAGTAACAACATTTCTCGCTTATCATTTGCGTCATTCTCTGCATAAAAATATCGGGCTGCATGAAAATGTCTCTCAAGACACTGTTGGTAGCCACTTACATTTATAACCTTTGGAGAAACCACAAGCCTATATAACAATAGACATGTCAGAGAACAGTATCATAAAATAACCCTTTCCTGGATTTACAACCAGTACAGGTATGCGGCGACTTCTAATACCTTCAACCCAAATGTTTCTTTATAATACTTGTATAATTACAAGTAGTTACATAAGTGATAAGTAGGTGAATAGATAGATAGAAAGAGAGCAAAAGAGAAAGAGAGAGAGAGGGGTAGAAGCAGATAATAGTATAGATAGTGTATGTCAGTCTCATTTAACTTGTGTTTTTTCGTTTCCCTTTTTTTTTAGTTTAAAGCGAAGGTCTTGTTTCATCGCAACTGTCACACAATCTCAGGGCACTTTATATTGTATAATACTTTATAATTTATAACAAATGTGTTACATCACGTTATAATCGTTTATGTAAGTACTAAGTAGGCCTGTAATGTGAACGCTGATGTTGCTTGATATAAGTCTATGTAGGCCTACTTGTGCTTCGTATTAGGTAACTAATTAATGATGGCTACATGTTCATAATAGTTATGTTACATCTTATAACGTGTATTTTGTCTTTGTTCCTGCACTACTAATGATGGCCGTAGTGGGCACAGTAGAAACATCTGGATATTTCTACATCAGTATTCAATGAATGGCGGCCTAATAGCCTGCATAATAAATTTAACACTACTGATAATGGGAGTATGTACATCTTTTAAGCACTGAACAATTCTTCACTGTTTAGGTCATGTGGATACAGTTTTGCAAGCACTTTGCACTTAATATTGATTTGGGAAAGCTGTTCCTTAAAACGTATATCCCCATCATTTACGTACGCCTCAAATTTATAGAGGAACCCACAGCATTTTTCTAACTCTTTTTAATGTAGAGAAATGGCTTGAAATTTTAACTGAAAGTTTGTCCAAAATTTGTATTAGAGAACGTAGCATTTTTTGCCGAACGGTTAAGGCAGAATTGTCTGGATACTCCCCTGGCATCGTGTGCTTCCTTCTTATTCTTTTTGTGATACTGACATCCCATTCATTACATACCTGCTTGGCCTTAGAAATGACATTGTCACACAGCTCATTCCTCCAAACGTTTAACTTGTCCGTTAGCTTCTCCAGACGTGTTAATGCTTGTTAGTTTGTTTGTTCTCTTGTAACCATAAAACAACTGGACCAGTTTTGATGCACGAGATATGAAGTCACTTGTCTTGATTTTAGAAGAGTCAGCAAAGATATAAAATTTTGGAAAACAAAATGGCGGACGCTACAAACCATTATTATTAAATATTATTATTTAAATTATAAACATACATGTAAAGATATAAACATAAAGGTAAAAAACGACAAGGCCTCACTGACCGCTTTTAGTAAGTGAAGCAATTGTTGTTGAAATAAGTATCAGCATTTCTCTGATACAAGTATTAGCGGCCGTGAGCATTCTCTGTAAGAAAATGCCTCTCAAGCCACTGGATGTAGCCACTACGTTTATAATCCATGGAGAAACCACAAGCCTATATAACAATAGACATGTCAGTGAACAGTATAATAAAATAACCTTTTCCTGGTCTTACAAAAAGTGCAGGTATCCGACGACTTCTAGTACCCCCAGCCCAAAACATTTTAATATTGCGTGTATCTCTCTCCCTTTCCCTGCCTGTGTATCGCATCATCTAGCTATTATCTCTAACACAAATAGAACTAATATTATACAAATGTTTATATAAAAATGTATGCTATCTCACAACCCTCTGTCTCTCTCCTTCCTTCTATCTTTCTCTCTTTTCTCCCCCTTTTTTATATTTCTTAATAATAAAAATAGAACTCTTATTAATATAAAAATATGTACAGTAGGTTTCTGTGTTTGTCTGTGTATCTGACTCTTTACTCCCATTTAGCTTTCCCATTCGCTCTCTCTCTCTCTCTCTCTCTCTCTCTCTCTCTCTCTCTCTCTCTCTCTCTACCCATCCTCTCTCTTTTACTCTCTTAATTACGCACTTTTATCATTTTACTATTTCCCTCCATCACACTCTCTCTCTCTCTCTCCTCCCCCACTCATCCTCTCTCTCCTACTCTCTTACTCTCTTAATTACGCACTTTTATCATTTTACAATCTCTGTCTGTCTGTATGTCTGTCTGTCTGTCTATCTGTCTGTCTCTCTCTCTCTCTCTCTCTCTCTCTCTCTCTCTCTCTCTCTCTCTCTCTCTCTCTCTCTCTCTCACTATCTATCTATTTACCGATCTCAATCCCAAACAGAACTATAGACTATTAAGAACTACAGAACTACAAACTAAAATTATACAATTTTGTTAACCGCAAAACTGATACAAATAAATGTTTTATAGCATTACTTCAAAATACTGTATGTATAATGATGAACACTGACCAGAAATATAACTGATTATACTTTTTATATAACTAGTATAAGTTCATAACGATTGGCATTACATTTATTATTTCTGACTGCCAATATGCACAGGAAATTTCTTTAGTAAAAGAAATCGAAGTTACATTATCGCCCGGTGTCAATGCATGTGAGAAAATACTAACATGCCCGTTAATTACGTTATTTGATCCGACGAGAAGTGGTCAATCTTTACATAATTCGAAAGGCCAGTACGCTACGTTGGCATGCTTCGTAAAACACGGTTAATAGAATTGGATAGTGAAGTTGAAAAATTGTTGATAAATATTTAGTTAAAATTATGATGTAAAGTTGGCGCGTGAACGAAGGAAAAGAATAATTTTCATTAGCCTGGAGTTAGTCACTCTTTCGTACAAACAAATAAGCATCAACGTAAACTGTGGAATACCCGGGGTTGAAATCTGGCAACGTCGCTGGAAGCAAAAACGGCGAAAATTCGAAAAAATTATACATTTCAGACGCTTAATTGTTGGGAAATTGAAAAGACGCCCTATTGTCGTAATTATGAAAAGATGCCATAATGACAGCGCTTTGTACAAAAAAAATTATTTGCTTATTTTAAGAGTATATTGAAATATAAAATGCAAAACACAAATAACATAATCACAAGAACGTAATGTTACAATAAAATTTCAATATATCTTCGTTTTCGGGTAGACGCCAAAATGTTAGAAAAATGTATATATTGTAACAACTACCCTATGGCTGCAATCAAATCCCACTGTTTGGGCTAGCCACTTGGTCACCAGACCGCTGTATGCTGGTCGTTACAAAAGAATAAAATGTATATGGAAAATTCAATAAAAATAGAATTTTCAAATAATAAAATAATTTTGTTATGCTAATAAATGTGTTTAAATGAGAAATATATCTGTTCTAAAAGGTTCTTGTAAAATTTTAATGACAGGTAGGTATTTATTGACCGTCGAGCACTTCTTGAAGATTTGAACCAAGTCTGGAGTTAAATAGATTAACTCCAGTTAATAATCGATTGGTGACTTTTCTGACTGGTCCAATATCTTGTTCAAAATAGAATATATTCTTCTTACTTAAGTCCTTCAGCCTTATAAATACCCTTAAATTACCCTGTGAAATAAGTAACAGATACGAAATAATGGAAATATAAATATTTATTGACAAATTAAATAAAGAATCGATATTTTATCGATGGAGAGCAATTATCGACTCTGTCTCGGGAATTATCGATTGTGTCATACAGAACAAAATTTTATGTTATATTATATTAAAAGACAGGTTCTTTGAGCGATTAGAATTAATAGTCAGAGAAGGGTGACGAGAAAGTATAACATTAACAATTAAAAATAAATACAATAATTACTATTCAATAGTATTTAAATAATTTCAGTATATAATATTTGAATATAAATGTTTTGTCAAACCAATGAAGACTGACGTCACTGCGATATGGTTAGCAGACTCTGTTTTCAAGATGGCCGCTACTCGAGTTGGACTAAGTTACAGCATATGCGTCGTGTCAGAAAATCACAACAAAATGACCTTTATTAAGGTTTAAAATGTCCCCGCACTGGTGTAATATGTCTGTTAATCTATTTGGTGTATTCTGGTGAAGTGTTCTGTGTAAACTTGTGTTAGTTAGTTTATTTTCTATGTGTTCAACTTCTGCGGTTTAGTTCTCAAGTTATTGGTTAGGAATTGCAGAATAAATCAGTTGAAATATAGTGTTTTACTTGTTTCTATCACTCGGATTATGGAGTTAAGTGTTTGTTTTCACTATTGTCATGAATGTATTAACTGCTTTAGCTTTAAAAAGTGTCTAAACCGTCTAACTCTCGTTCACTTATTTCAATGGCTAAACGCTAATACCATTTTTCTCGATTTAAAGAAACGTTCTTTACACAACTGTCCAGCTTGATATTCAACAAAAGACTAATTAACTTGGTCATAAATCTGGCCCAGTTAATCTTTGAAAAAGTATTGTTAACATATTCGATTACCTGTACACATGATAAAATATTACATTATATATAGAATTTATCTATTTTATTCATCTCTTTTATGAATCATGAACCTTATTATCGGTTTAACCATCTCATTCCCTTTAAATTGATGTATTATAGTCCATATCTGTAGACATTTTGTGGAAATTAACAAATTTTGTTCACATCTTGGAAATATAGGCTCAAAATTGGATTTCCGTCTTTATATAAAATTCCTCCATTTTAAATATTATTAATACTATTATAATAAATTTTAATTAGTCATATTCCTCTTCCTTTCCTTAAATACATATAAATTACACCTTTGAACTGGTTTTTTGTGTTAATCTGTAAATTTGACATTGCTCTTTAAAATTAATTAATTTATATATTTTGAAAATTTACAAAATGTTAAGGTATATTTCCTTATTATCATTTTAACTCATAGGATCATTCCTAGTAGTGGTTAATTGAGTTATCTAATATAAATCTTGGTAGTTTACAGGATTTATAAGTGAATTATACTAGTTTATATTGGTTCTGTGATTTCACCAAATGGCCTAGATTTTAGAATTTTATATTTCTTTCTTTCTCAAATAATTTAAACTTAATTCCTCCTCTGACTTTACATAATTACAATTATATGAAAATAACATGGTTTATAACTTATTGTGTGGTGTAGTAGTTAATTAATACTACTGTTATTAAAATAAATAATTATGAACATTGTTTAGCAATCTGCACAATTGGACATATTGCAGATATGGTTTGAACATATATCTTTTAACTATTTTTGAGCTAACATAGCATACCCATTAGAACATTATTAATGGTATGTTGGCTATTATTTATCAAACATAATTCTTTTTAAAACACATAACATAAATCTTATTTTCTAAAAACCTTACAAATACATTTATCAACACATTGATTTTAGGACTGTGAATAAACAGTCTATTTAAACATTTTACACTTATCAATATTATATTAATTCAGTCTTTTCTGGTTTAAACCATTATTATTGTGATCCCCTACATCAGTAAACATTAACTCCCATACTCTATTTATTATCATTTTTTACAAATGTCTTGTAAATAAAGATTTACCTTAAAATAATAAAATACTGGAAATCTTCCAATTTATTATTTTATTATGCTGCTTATTATTAGATATCAAAGTTGTGATATAGCATACTGATAAGTTATAGTATCACCAACTTTAAGTTTATTGCATTTCTAAAAAACACTTACACAAATTCACTTTCACTGTTGGTTCTGATATTTTGAGTCTTATTATCTCAGACCAGACCTTTAGTAATCATGGACCGTTAAGACTAGTTTATTTTCTTTATTACACAATAGCTTTAGTCGGTGCACTTCTTATAACGCTATACAGCACTTTAGTTTTCTCAATAATTACATTTTTATAAGATTTTGGGTATGTTATACTTTCTTTTGCATAGTTTTTGTTTGTGGGTTTGGGGTTGATAGTAGTTTATATAATAATAGGTTTTACTACGGTGTTTCTTTCATACTATTTCTTCCTCTCCTCCTGTCTTCTTTCTTGTCCTTCTTCGTATCTTCCTTCTGGTCTTCATTCTTGTCCCTCTTCTAGTCTTCATTCTTGTCCCTCGTCTAGTCTTCACTCTTCTGGTCTTCCTTCCTCATTCTTGGGTAAACCAAGGTACTTGGTGTTATCACGACTGAGGTTTAGTTTGGAACATTTAATTTATTCACTGAACTGACTTTATTCTTCTGTACAGGTTTCAGGGTATTGTTTTCTTCCTGTTCACAAACTTTATTCTTCCCTCTTCTTGTTTTTGGGGTATTTTGGTATTCACCACTCTTTAATTTAATCTCTTTTTTCTGGATATGGTCTTATATAACTGGTTTACTGCTCTGAGCTTCCTGGGTAACTTACTGATATTATACTATGAGTTGATGAGTTGCTTCGATACTTTCTTTGGTTTTTAAAACAGTGGTTTTTATATATAATGTAGTGAGGATTTTTATTTTATTGTGGTTCATTCCTCTGATTTATTTAAATGTCATTCAATATTATTATAACATTTGTTGGTGTAATTAAACTTTATGATTTCACATGACTTAAAATGTAGTGGATTTTCTGTCACGCTACAGAATGCCCTTCTCCAGAAGTAATTTTTTCAGACTATACTTGCTTTGTCTGAAACAATTGCTTATGATAATTATTCAAGGTTTGTTATTATTTTGGACTTCCTTCCATTTTAAAATTTTCTTATTTATATTTGAGTTTATATCATTCTCACTTGATCTTCCTTGATAGTAATAGTCATCTGAGTTTCATATTTATTATTTCATTTTCATATTTCTTCTTAGTATTTTCTCCTTGGGATATTTCCTCCCTATCGTTCCCTACTTTGTGAGCTGGTTCAGTTCAGAGAGGCACTGTACGCTACTTTCCTCTGCTGTCCAATACTTCACACATATTTGAGTACAGAGGCAAATTATCTCTGCTCAAAAAACAAATCCTGCTGGAATTATCTTCAGACAGATTAAAAAATTATTCAGAATAGTACACATTTGTTACTATTTAAAAAATATCTTTGGGATACTTCACTTATTACTTATTATACTTCTCAGAGATTTTAATATTCCTATCTCAGTTGTTCTTCTGACTCCTTAACTGGATGTTTCTTTCATTTGATATTATGGTAGGAAGCTCTTCTATTATTACATTATTCAACTTTTCTTATCATATAAATCTTTTGGTTATAATTCTTTATTACCTTCTGGTTTTTTTATTATAATCTGCATTATTTATTGTAGCATATCTTTATGACATTTTTAGACTGTTTCTTTGTTCTTAAAATTCCACTTGTTCTATTTTCTAGAATTTGTATAACTATCATTATCATAATTGATATTTAATTCATAAATCATTTTATATTAATTTGTTTAATTATATAAATCTTTGACATTATTTTCACATTGTTCCTGTCATTGTTATTATACCTTCGAATGACGGTTTTTTATTAATTTCATAATGAAGTCATAATTTCTCCTCATACCACTTCAAAGTTTCATTCTCTCATAATTTCAAAGAAGTTTTTGTACTTTATTACGTTCAATCACTCAAATCGTATTAAAGAAATTTTTCTTTTTTATTTCCTTTAGCATCATTTTATGGAAAGGTTTTTACTCTTCATATTGAACTTAGACATGATTATATTGTCCAGAATTATTTGTTTTAATTCTAAATCTGTTTCCTTTCTTCATCCCATTATGATCCTTTGTTACCATGGTAATTATCTTCTATGCTTACCATAAATGTGGTATGACATCTCTTCTGTTTATCTCACCAAAGTGTTTTATTTATTATTGTTTGGTAAGTTGTACTTATACTTGGTTTGGGAAACTTGATTTATACATAATTCAAAATTCACTCTTCTTATATTATTCCATAAAGTTTTCTCAAATCATTTGTATGTAAGGTGGGTTTACATGTGTTTAGGTTGGTTTTATTTTTCTAAATTCTCTTGGTATTATTGTCAAAATGTTTCTCTTCAAATAAATATTTAGTAAGCTGTCCTTACTTGTTTTTGACCTTAGATGGGTTTATTTCTAAATTCTCTCCTTCTTTATTATTATATTATAGCCATAAAGTTTTTTCACAAATATTTGTTATGTAAGGTGGTCTTACTATTGCTTTTAGAATTTAGAGGATTTTTAAATTCTATCTTATATATCTTCTTCCAAAATATTTCTTCTCAAATAACTTGTATGTAATGGGCTTACATTGTTTTTAGAATTTAGGGGATTTTCATTCAAAATTCGGTTTTATATATCTTCTTCTAAAATGTTTCTTCTCAAATAATTTGTATGTAATGGGCTTACATTGTTTTTAGAATTTGGATAATTTTTAAATTCTATCTTCTTCTTATATTACTGCCACATAGACTTTTCATAAATGATTGTAATAGTTTTCATAATTATATGGTAAACATATCATATTAGTTTCATAAATATTGTATGACTCTTTTCTTGTCTTTATTCAAACGTATTTCTTCTTATTATTTTTTCTTTATACCCAGGTGGATGCTTTTTATTATAGTGCATTGTTGCTCATAGTTCCTTTATAAGGTGTAGTTTCTTAATTAATTTATTTCTTAAATTCCCATTTTGGTTCTTTGTCCCTTCTTCTTCTCATTTTTCCTCAGTGGTAATTATTTTCATCTTCTTTGTGGTGGTTTTGCCGTTGTCGGTTATCATGACATCCATCCCTTTTACCACCTCATTATGTATCAGGTCGAAACACCTGTCCATATTTTTGTCTGAGCCAAGCTTGCAATCCCTGACATGCTTACTTCTAATACATTATTAATTATTTTACAATTTATTATGTATATTTAAATTTTTATATTCAATGCTCAGTACAGCACTTATCTGTACTGTCGCAATATATATATATATATATATATATATATATATATATATATATATGTTTTATTAACATTTGTGCGTCCATCTTAACAAATTTTATCATCATTGTGGCGTCTGTTAGATTTTGACGTCCGTATATCGGACGCCAAAATGTAATCCCTTATAGAAAATGTGTTCTGTGGAATAAAAGTTTATAAGTTCCACAAAAATCCTTTATGAGCACATCGTTAAGGAAACATCTTAATTTTTTTAACTTTCAACTCATTATTTTGGCACCACGAATTTTTAAATTTTTACCTGCGGGTGCCAAATTGACAGACTTTTGAAAATTATATTCAATATGTAGTTCATGGTTTGTCCACCACGTAGTACTACCATCGTCTGTATACACTCTGCGCGCCTTTTTTTCATTTAGTTTGCAATCATTATGGAATCCGTAGATTTGGCAACACTGTCATAGCATAAACGCACAGGTCAAATGACAAACGCAATCAAAGCCTGATGCAGACTGTGCTAAGTGGGTCAAAGGTTATGTCCTTTTTTAATGATTCGCTTCGTTTTTCTGATATTCTCATGTTCACTTATCAGTTCATTTTCCCACTTAACCTCATTTTACTTTCTCCTACCTTCCGCACTTTTGATTTTATTCTCTTTATAAACCGTTTGATATGTGCTTTACAATAGTTTAAGTTTTGAATCAACAGAGAAAAAGTGTTCAGGGCAAACACGTTAAAAATTTGGGATCTTTTCAGTTAAGTGGCTGTATGCAGTGAGTAATTACTCTAAGTAGCAATCACCAGTAACAACGCATTTCCCCCTCCAATGCATTTTGCAACTATTCCATGGTGACAGCGTGCCCTGCGACTCTGTATGCCGCAATCGCAAGTGTAGTAGTATTGTTGTGTATCATGAATTTCCTTCAGTTAGCAGCACAGATTCCCGACAAAGATTCAGTGATACAGTTTCTAAGAGACAAAAATATTTTAATGATTTACCTTATTGAAACCGTCCAGTGACTTCAAATTGTAAATTTATGATGCGTTTCGAGTCATATGACCCTTCATCAGATATTATCACTCACAAGGAGATCATCAAATATTAAAATTCACAAAAACACAAAACACACATATGTACAATAATAAAACCTATACAAGCGTCCGACACAGTGCACTGCGTGTAGCCCACTGGACTCTGAGCAAACGCGTGTTCATCTATGAGATAACACACGGCGTGACACGTGTTTGCTCAGAGTCCAGTGGGCTACATGCAGTGCACTGTGTCGGACGCTTGTATAGGTTTTATTATTGTACATATGTGTGTTTTGTGTTTTTGTAAATTTTAATATTTGATGATCTCCTTGTGAGTGATAATATCTGATGAAGGGTCATATGACTCGAAACGCGTCATAAATTTACAATTTGAAGTCACTGGACGGTTTCAATAAGGTAAATCATTACTATATAAAGTGACTTGGACCATATAAAATAATGTTTAAAAAACAATATATTTTACATAACCCAAGAATTTGTACGAACGGCGATCAAATGAAACTGCATACGGCAGGTAACTTAAAGACCGTTGGGTATGTTCTACAAAGGACTGTCGGGAATCCAAACAAGTGCGACAGGATACATTACTAAATAATTATCGATTAGATTTCCGCACAATCGTATACTTCATTTACTGTTGGAGTAAGGAGTACACAACCGGGCAATACTGTCAAGATAAGTTGGAAATGAATCACTTCACATGCGTGAATTGGAATTCATACTTGTGAGAAGTGTGTGAGCACCATTTTATATAAATATAAACATGCAATATAAAAATATAAATATAAAAAAATATGTCAAAATGAAAATAAAAATACAAACTGTGGCTGGTTATCGCTACGTGTGGAGGGGGAAATGCGTTGTTACTGGCGATTGCTACGTAGAGTAATTGCTCACTCCATGCTGCCACTTAACCGAAAAGATCCAAAATTTGATTCTTCACAACAGTTTAATTTTTGTGTGAAGAAAGAATGTTGTGTGTGTGTGTGTGTGTGTGTGTGTGTGTGTGTGTGTGTGTGAGAGAGAGAGAGAGAGAGAGAGAGAATAACACTTATATTAAAAAGTTATATCTTTCTGTCGAAGGGTTAGAGAGAGGTAAAACAAAAGGATACATGATGTGGGAAAAAGTGAGTGTGAGCGAGCAACAGGGAAGGAAAGAGAAAGAGTGAGTGAGAGGGGTTGGTGACAGGGTAAAAATATTAAAAATTTGATTGTCATTTGCAATTTAATTTCTATTAGAGAGAGACGGGGGGGAGAGAGAGAGAGAGAGAGAGAGAGAGAGAGAGAGAGAGAGAGAGAGAGAGAGAGAGAGAGAGAGAGAGAGAGAGAGAGAGAGAGAGCAGGCAGACAGATAGGGAAAATAGAACGTGTAGGCATTAGCGTTTCTACCGAGACGCCTGAGGAGGGGGAGAGGCTAGTGAATGAATATGCGACTATGCTATGTTTACACTGCGAGAAAATTTAGACAGGAAATACGCAAGCAGTGTCCAGTAGGTGTTTGCACTAAGACGCAGTTTCTACCGCGAGAGATAGTTCAAGTGTTCACTACATGCTTGCGCGATCTATTATCATAATTTATTCCGACAGATGTATGAAACTCCGTTTACACTAGACTGTAAGTTTGGGCAAGTAGTCCTGTCGCAACTTTTCCCGCCGAGCACTCTTCAGAGAGGTGTCAGCCATGGCATGACGTTTATTAAAACAGTAAATTAAAAATAAATAACTATCGTCTGTATTTGTTTATTTCCCATTTAAATGATTGTCGAATTAGATTTATTATAGTATTGATTTAGTAAAATACAGTATGGTTTACATGAAAAAATATATGATTTTCTTTTTGAGAGAAGGTTGAATTTTCATAATGTTTTTTATGAATCATCATGTCAAACATGTATAGCTGCTTGGTGACTGTACAAACTAAACAAAAGAAATATCTTGGCTTCATAATAGACAGTAATCTCTCATAAAAAATTTTATTTGTACCTGAAGAAATAGTTGCATACATTCTTATGTAAATTCTATTTGTTACGAGCTTTTGTCCCGAAAGTAACAATTGCTTACTACAATTGTCATGTGTAAAAGTTTTCGTATTGATGACTAACAAAATTGTTTTATGAAGGTATGCAGCAATAAATTGTTGTCAGCTGTGGTACTATCAAGGAGAACTATCTAATAAGAGACATCAGCTGTCTTGTGTATACGCACACGAGGCAGTTGAAGACATAATACGCAATCCTGTTCAAATAAACAAACTCGTATTCATTCAGCGTGCGATCTTGCATAAGTAGTCATAACTAACTGTTACGTGATTATAAACACGTGATTGAGGAACGAAAGAAGCCATGCTTTATATTCTCGTAAAAATGAGTGATATTTTAAAATAATAATGTCAATTTTAGATCATTTATTTACATTTTCTGATAAACCTATACGTAAATTATACGTAACAGTCTAACAAGTATTTACATTACTACTCCTACTTTATTAGATATTTACACAAATACTCTAGAAATATTTCAGTGTTCACATAAGTTTTATAAGAACAAAAGTAATGTTCTCTTAATTTATGTTTATTAGTTTAAAATGCTTTAAGCATAGAAAATAAAACAGTATTGTATTCTTGCTATTAATTTTATGACGTGGCATAAACGCACGAATACAAACACGCGCACCCGCACACATACACACATATTAACTCATGAGATTTCGACAATCTGATGTTGAAAACTCCAATCGTGGATATTTTATAGATACAACCTTTTTTAGACTTTGGTTATTGTGGGAAACATATAGAATAGAATACCGTAACGTTAAATGAACTGTATTTACTGTATTCAGCTGTTAAAATAAGATACTTAAATTTGATTGCGTTTTGTAATGTATTTGTATTTGTATGAAGTATGAACTACAAAGTTCTAATTTAAATTAAGATTGAACGTGCCTTTGATTCACAAGAATTTACTGTCATGCATTCTTCTCTGATATGCTTTAAATAACGACAACTCACATTTTTAAATTTACAATTCAGGTCAAATCAGGTAGTAATCCAGTCCAGTTCTCGATGTGTCACTATTAAAGAAGGAACATAATTCCTATCACAAATAATGAAGCTTTTTAGACCTGGTATTACTAGATGGTAAGTAAATAATCGAAATGTTTTGTACAATTTGTAGGTTCCTTGTTATTCAATTCATACTATTTATAATCAAGTTAAAAACATTCGCTAACATTTTCTATTTAATTCCTTCAAAAAAAGAACACTCGCGAGGAAGTTTTTAAAACGGTTCGAGTAGTTGTCAGTATTGTTCTTTTGAAAATAAGGGCATTACAGTCTGTGTTATGAATGCCAATTTGTTTCTCAAAAATATCGGTATGGAGAACCATACATGACTTCCATGTTCTAAGATTTATATTTAAAATCATTTTCGAAATGAAATATTACCATAGAAACTACTTCTTTCTACTTACTGCTTCAGCCTTAACCACAGTACTGTGGTCACTAACGTATACCACCTCACGTTATCGCACTCGATTTTCACTGATGATGGTAGTCGATGGCACTGCAGAAACGTCTGGTTTGGCAGAAAACTTTGGTCTACGGCCAAACAGGACGGGAAGGAATTTTAACAACAAACTACTTCTTTGTTGCCGATAACGTAGTACATATATAAAAAATTACCCCCACCCCGTTCAACTAGCCTCTTCATTTATAGATATTTCATCTACGTTTCTACAGTGGATTATTAAGATCTTCTTATCAGGATACTTTATTTTTCAAAATTAAGTACTTTACTCTTGTTACAACAAAAAATGTTTCTGGTAAACTACCCTTTACCCCTAACCGATCTTCACCAAAATCAATAGGCCTTGAGTCCTCTACAACTCAGAAACATATGTAAAAAATTATTTGATTCTGTTTGAATTTACGGCAGTTATCGTTCGTTATAAAAAAATTTCTCTTGTTACAACATAAAATGTTGCAGGTAAACTACCCCTTTCCCCTTAACCGATCTTCACAAAAATCAACAGGACTTGAGTTCTCTATAATTTAGGGATGCATGCAAAATATTATTTGATTCTGTTTCAATGTGCGGCAGTTATCGTTCGTCATAGAAACAATTACTCTTGTTAAAACATTAAAAGTGGCAAGTAAACTACCCCTTTCCCTTAACCGATATTCACCAAAATCAATAGGCCATAACTCCTCTACAACTTAGGCACATATGTAAAAAATTATTTGATTCTGAATGAATTTGCGGCAGTTATCGTTCTTCATGGAAAACGTTCTCTTGTTACAACATAAAATGTTGCAGGTAAACTACCCCTTTCCCATAACTGATCTTCAACAAAATCAACAGACATTGAGTTATCTACACTTGAGGAAGGTATGCACAAACTTATTTGATTCTGTTTAAATGTGCGGCAGTTATCGTTCGTCATAGAAACAATTACTCTTGTTAAAACATAAAATTGTGGCAGGTAAACTACCCCTTTTCCTTAACCGATCTTCACCAAAATCAACAGGCCTTCAGTCCTTTACAATTGATGAACATATGCAAAATATCGGTATGGAGAACCATACATGACTTCCATGTTCTAAGATTTATATTTAAAATCATTTTCGAAATGAAATATCACCATAGAAACTACTTCTTTCTACTTACTGCTTCAGCCTTAACCACAGTACTGTGGTCACTAACGTATACCACCTCACATTATCGCACTCGATTTTCACTGATGATGGAAGTCGATGGCATTGCCGAAATGTCTGGTTTTGTAGAAAACATTGGAATATGGCCAAACATCCCGGGAAGGAATTTTAACAAAAACTATTTCTTTGTTGCCGATAACGTAGTACACATATATATATAAAATATTGCATAAAATTAATGGTTTGTATAAGTTAATGATTGATCTCCATTAAGTAGTGCTCAAGTTTCCAAAGTTTTAATATTATGATGTCCGTAATTAAAACATCAGAGCAGGTTTAGTGTATATGAGGGTACACCGTGGACAAAAATTTTCAACATTTCCTATTGAGCGTTGCTTAGAGTAAAGCTGCGAATCTACAGTGTACGTTTCACAGAACAAACACGCGGAAAAGAAGGAGCGCTCCGAAGTCACTCATGGACCCTCAGCATCTTGCAGAGGGTTCATTCCCTAAAGACGAAAAGTCTGTCTATGAATTGTTCCTCTGTAAACACGTGCAGTTACACTGCCCAGCGATCCTCAGGAAGTAAATCGCTATCCACGCTGGACACTTTTTCGGCTTGCACGCGTTATGTTGGTGTGGGTTTCGGCACTTTCCATTTAAAAAGCGTGCAAATGTAAGAAAATAAACAAGAGTGAGGCCAGAAATAACGCGAATTGTGTGTGTGTGTGTGCGCGCGCGCGCGCGCGCGCGTTCCCTGCCTTTTTATTGCAGTAATCATAATAATAAAATGGAAACATAAATATTACATAATTGAGATATGCTTGCCTGCCACGAACGATATATTTTCACTCATACATGATTTACACTAAAATGAAAAAATTATAATTTTATGCCTGGCAACAAAATTATTTTATTTTTAACAATTACCATTGTTTGAAAACGTTTAAATGAATTTTCAAGTACTTTACTGTTCTTAAAACGTAAAACGTTGCAGGTAAACTACCCCTTCCCCTTAACCGATCTTCACCAAAAACAATAGGTCTTGAGATCTCTACAAATCAGGGCTGTATGCAGAAAATTATTTGATTCTGTTTGAATTTGCGGCTGTTATTGTTTGCCATAGAAAATACCCTTGTTAAAACAAAAACGTTAGTGGTAAACTACCCCTTTCCCTTAACCGATCTTAACCAAAAACAATAGGTCGTGAGTACTCTACAAATCAGGGCTGTACGCAAAAAATTATTTGATTCTGTTTGAATTTGCGGCAGTTATCGTTTGCCATAGAAAAAAAATTTATAGACAGATAGACAGACAGACACACACACAGACACTTTTCAAAAAACGACTTTTTTTCATGTTTTGAGTGTAGTACAATCAGAATCTGCAATAATCTCGAACACGATTTTTTTGCCATCACCATACTTCCATTTCCTTAAGGAACATGGAAGTAAAAAATATTTGATTCTGTGCGGCAGTTATCGTTCATCATAGAAAAATTTACCGTTGTTAAAACATAAAATGTTGCTGGTAAACTACTCCTTTGCCTTAACCGATCTTCACCAAAATCAACAGACATTGAGTTATTTATAGGTCAGGAAGGTGTGCAAAACATTATTTGATTCTGATTGAATTTACGGCAGTTATCATTCGTCATAGAAAATACCCTTGTTAAAACATAAAACGTTGCAGGTAAACTACCCTTTTCCCTTAACTGATCTTCACCAAAAACAATAGGTCTTGAGAACTCTACAAATAAGGGGTTTATGCAAAACATTATTTGATTCTGTTTGAATTTGCGGCTGTTATCGTTTGCCATAAAAAATCTACACACACACACACACACACACACACACACACACACACACACACACACACACACACACACACACACACACACACACACACACACACACACTTTTCAAAAAATGACTTTTTTTCATGTTTTGAGTGTAGTACAATCAGAATCTGCAATAATCTCGAACACGATTTTTTCTGCCATCACCATACTTCCATTTCCTTAAGGAACATGGAAGTAAAATCAATACTGTGCATTCACTAGATGTGGCTGTAGTACTCGTTTGAGCAGAAGCATGACAATCAGAAGCCTTTCATGTAATAACTTGTATTTAATTACGCAGCATTTTCCGACACTATATATCAGTATCATAATAAATTGGGATCGAGAGTCATTCGGGTACAAGAATATTTGGATGTCCAAATGGAATGTAATAAACGTAATAAAATATATTAAAAACTGAGGTTGGCTTCATACACTGTTCAGATATATACTTAAAGTTATAATTATCTTCTGTCACGCTTCTTAAAATCCAAATACAGGATTACTCGAGTTTCGACACATGAAGTGTCATCATCAGATCCTCAATGAATATGGGTAAAACTACATTTGTTGATGTTTGCACATCTCGTCAAACAATAAAAACAACACATACATAGTACGAAAATATTTAAATAATTTGGCACACATTAAAATACACGCGGACCTGCGCAGGCACACAGTATACAGTAAAAAAAAAAAAAGTATACTTTGTGCCTGCGCAGGTCCGCAGCGGCCGCGTGTATTGTGTTTCATTCTGTTTTGTTTTGTTTTTAATGTGTGCCAAATTATTTAAATATTTTCATACTATGTATGTGTTGTTTTTATTGTTTGACGAGATGTGCAAACATCAACAAATGTAGTTTTACCCATATTCATTGAGGATCTGATGATGACACTTCATGTGTCGAAACTGGAGTAATCCTGTATTTGGATTTTAAGAAGCGTGACAGAAGGTAATTAACCTGTTTTATAGTCTTAAACGCTTCTGGAGGCATATAAAATTTTTAAATAATTATCTTGTTGATTCATCCTCTTCGTTCACTTTATTAAATTTATTAATATATATAAACTTTCACATATGAACTTACTATTCGTTGTCACTTCCCCAAATGTTTCGAGGTGATGTTCCTCTTCCTCAGTGGGAGTAATACTGAATGTCGATTACAGAATAACCGTTACAGACTATAGGTGTGTGTGTGGTGGGGGTTGATGGTGGGAAGGGACCCAACCCCCACCACACACACCTATATTCTGTAACGGTTATTCTGTAATCGACATTCAGTATTACTCCCACTGAGGAAGAGGAACATCACCTCGAAACGTTTGGGGAAGTGACAACGAATAGTAAGTTCATACGTGTATTTATTTGGTGCTAATTCTGTGCATGCTACATATTTTGTAATAAAACATTTTGGACATATATTATTAGAGGGAACAGCTACGTAATTAGCTCTACACAAAATTACAATCTAATCCCAAACAAAGACATAATTATCAATTGCAGTACTTTCATTGCCAAATCAGTATGTAAAAAGATCGTTGTGTATGTGTAAACAGTTAAAAATGTAATACACCCTCGATCAAAAGGATGGGAGTCGTCATCCGTAGTTATTAATTTATATGTGTATTTCGTTTTTGTCATGTTTCTGTACACTAATAAACAACGACTATACCGACAGCAAAATGACGACGACACGATAGGCCGATTCACTTCAAGCTGCATTTCATGAATACTAATTCTGACTACACAGCGTCAATGTGCACTCAATACGGTAATCTAATCTTACTAAAGGCCTAATCTGATTGGTGCACAGATATAGTGTCGGAAAATGCTGCGTAATTAAATACAAGTTATTACATGAAAGGCTTCTGATTGTCATGCTTCTGCTCAAACGAGTACTACAGCCACATCTAGTGAATGCACAGTATTGATTTTACTTCCATGTTCCTTAAGGAAATGGAAGTATGGTGATGGCAGAAAAAATCGTGTTCGAGATTATTGCAGATTCTGATTGTACTACACTCAAAACATGAAAAAAAGTCATTTTTTGAAATGTGTGTGTGTGTGTGTGTGTGTGTAGATTTTTTTATGGCAAAAGATAACAGCCGCAAATTCAAACAGAATCAAATAATGTTTTGCATACACCCCTTATTTGTAGAGTACTCAAGACCTATTGTTTTTGGTGAAGATCGGTTAAGGGAAAGGGGTAGTTTACTTGCAAAATTTTGTTTTTAAACAAGGATAATTTTATTCTATCGCAAACAATAACAGCCGCAAATTCAAACAGAATCAAATAATGATTTACATACAGCCCTGAATTGTAGAGTTCTCAAGACCTATTGTTTTTGGTGAAGATCGGTTAAGGGAAAAGGGTAGTTTACCTGCAACGTTTTATGTTTTAACAAGGGTATTTTCTATGACGAATGATAACTGCCGTAAATTCAATCAGAATCAAATAATGTTTTGCACACCTTCCTGACCTATAAATAACTCAATGTCTGTTGATTTTGGTGAAGATCGGTTAAGGCAAAGGAGTAGTTTACCAGCAACATTTTATGTTTTAACAACGGTAAATTTTTCTATGATGAACGATAACTGCCGCACAGAATCAAATATTTTTTACTTCCATGTTCCTTAAGGAAATGGAAGTATGGTGATGGCAAAAAAATCGTGTTCGTGATTATTGCAGATTCTGATTGTACTACACTCAAAACATGAAAAAAAGTCGTTTTTTGAAAAGTGTCTGTGTGTGTGTCTGTCTGTCTATCTGTCTATAAATTTTTTTTCTATGGCAAACGATAACTGCCGCAAATTCAAACAGAATCAAATAATTTTTTGCGTACAGCCCTGATTTGTAGAGTACTCACGACCTATTGTTTTTGGTTAAGATCGGTTAAGGGAAAGGGGTAGTTTACCACTAACGTTTTTGTTTTAACAAGGGTATTTTCTATGGCAAACAATAACAGCCGCAAATTCAAACAGAATCAAATAATTTTCTGCATACAGCCCTGATTTGAAGAGATCTCAAGACCTATTGTTTTTGGTGAAGATCGGTTAAGGGGAAGGGGTAGTTTACCAGCAACATTTTACGTTTTAAGAACAGTAAAGTACTTGAAAATTCATTTAAACGTTTTCAAACAATGGTAATTGTTAAAAATAAAATAATTTTGTTGCCAGGCAATAAAATTATAATTTTTTCATTTTAGTGTAAATCATGTATGAGTGAAAATATATTGTTCGTGGCAGGCAAGCATATCTCAATTATGTAATATTTACGTTTCCATTTTATTATTATGATTACTGCAATAAAAAGGCAGGGAACGCACACGCGCACGCACACACACACACACACACACACACACACACACACACAATTCGCGTTATTTCTGGCCTCACTCTTGTTTATTTTCTTACATTTGCACACTTTTTAAATGGAAAGTGCCGAAACCCACACCAACATAACGCGTGCAAGCCGAAAAAGTGTCCAGCGTGGATAGCGATTTACTTCCTGAGGATCGCTGGGCAGTGTAACTGCACGTGTTTACAGAGGAACAATTCATAGACAGACTTTTCGTCTTTAGGGAATGAACCCTCTGCAAGATGCTGAGGGTCCATGAGTGACTTCGGAGCGCTCCATCTTTTCCGAGTGTTTGTTCTGTGAAACGTACACTGTAGATTCGCAGCTTTACTCTAAGCAACGCTCAATAGGAAATGTTGAAAATTTTTGTCCACGGTGTACCCTCATATACACTAAACCTGCTCTGATGTTTTAATTACGGACATCATAATATTAAAACTTTGGAAACTTGAGCACTACTTAATGGAGATCAATCATTAACTTATACAAGCCATTAATTTTATGCAATATTTTTTATATATATGTGTACTACGTTATCGGCAACAAAGAAATAGTTTTTGTTAAAATTCCTTCCCGGGATGTTTGGCCATATTCCAATGTTTTCTACAAAACCAGACATTTCGGCAATGCCATCGACTTCCATCATCAGTGAAAATCGAGTGCGATAATGTGAGGTGGTATACGTTAGTGACCACAGTACTGTGGTTAAGGCTGAAGCAGTAAGTAGAAAGAAGTAGTTTCTATGGTAATATTTCATTTCGAAAATGATTTTAAATATAAATCTTAGAACATGGAAGTCATGTATGGTTCTCCATACCGATATTTTGCATATGTTCATCAATTGTAAAGGACTGAAGGCCTGTTGATTTTGGTGAAGATCGGTTAAGGAAAAGGGGTAGTTTACCTGCCACAATTTTATGTTTTAACAAGAGTAATTGTTTCTATGACGAACGATAACTGCCGCACATTTAAACAGAATCAAATAATTTTGTGCATACCTTCCTCAAGTGTAGATAACTCAATGTCTGTTGATTTTGTTGAAGATCAGTTATGGGAAAGGGGTAGTTTACCTGCAACATTTTATGTTGTAACAAGAGAACGTTTTCCATGAAGAACGATAACTGCCGCAAATTCATTCAGAATCAAATAATTTTTTACATATGTGCCTAAGTTGTAGAGGAGTTATGGCCTATTGATTTTGGTGAATATCGGTTAAGGGAAAGGGGTAGTTTACTTGCCACTTTTAATGTTTTAACAAGAGTAATTGTTTCTATGACGAACGATAACTGCCGCACATTGAAACAGAATCAAATAATATTTTGCATGCATCCCTAAATTATAGAGAACTCAAGTCCTGTTGATTTTTGTGAAGATCGGTTAAGGGGAAAGGGGTAGTTTACCTGCAACATTTTATGTTGTAACAAGAGAAATTTTTTTATAACGAACGATAACTGCCGTAAATTCAAACAGAATCAAATAATTTTTTACATATGTTTCTGAGTTGTAGAGGACTCAAGGCCTATTGATTTTGGTGAAGATCGGTTAGGGGTAAAGGGTAGTTTACCAGAAACATTTTTTGTTGTAACAAGAGTAAAGTACTTAATTTTGAAAAATAAAGTATCCTGATAAGAAGATCTTAATAATCCACTGTAGAAACGTAGATGAAATATCTATAAATGAAGAGGCTAGTTGAACGGGGTGGGGGTAATTTTTTATATATGTACTACGTTATCGGCAACAAAGAAGTAGTTTGTTGTTAAAATTCCTTCCCGTCCTGTTTGGCCGTAGACCAAAGTTTTCTGCCAAACCAGACGTTTCTGCAGTGCCATCGACTACCATCATCAGTGAAAATCAAGTGCGATAACGTGAGGTGGTATACGTTAGTGACCACAGTACTGTGGTTAAGGCTGAAGCAATAAGTGGAAAGAAGTAGTTCCTATGGAAACATTTCATTTCCTAAATGATTTTAAATATAAAACTTAGAACATGGAAGTCATGCATGGTTCTCCATACCGATATTTTTGAGAAACAAATTGGCATTCATAACACAGACTGTAATGCCCTTATTTTCAAAAGAACAATACTGACAACTACTCGAACCGTTTTAAAAACTTCCTCGCGAGTGTTCTTTTTTTGAAGGAATTAAATAGAAAATGTTAGCGAATGTTTTTAACTTGATTATAAATAGTATGAATTGAATAACAAGGAACCTACAAATTGTACAATACATTTCGATTATTTACTTACCATCTAGTAATACCAGGTCTAAAAAGCTTCATTATTTGTGATAGGAATTATGTTCCTTCTTTAATAGTGACACATCGAGAACTGGACTGGATTACTACCTGATTTGACCTGAATTGTAAATTTAAAAATGTGAGTTGTCGTTATTTAAAGCATATCAGAGAAGAATGCATGACAGTAAATTCTTGTGAATCAAAGGCACGTTCAATCTTAATTTAAATTAGAACTTTGTAGTTCATACTTCATACAAATACAAATACATTACAAAACGCAATCAAATTTAAGTATCTTATTTTAACAGCTGAATACAGTAAATACAGTTCATTTAACGTTACGGTATTCTATTCTATATGTTTCCCACAATAACCAAAGTCTAAAAAAGGTTGTATCTATAAAATATCCACGATTGGAGTTTTCAACATCAGATTGTCGAAATCTCATGAGTTAATATGTGTGTATGTGTGCGGGTGCGCGTGTTTGTATTCGTGCGTTTATGCCACGTCATAAAATTAATAGCAAGAATACAATACTGTTTTATTTTCTATGCTTAAAGCATTTTAAACTAATAAACATAAATTAAGAGAACATTACTTTTGTTCTTATAAAACTTATGTGAACACTGAAATATTTCTAGAGTATTTGTGTAAATATCTAATAAAGTAGGAGTAGTAATGTAAATACTTGTTAGACTGTTACGTATAATTTACGTATAGGTTTATCAGAAAATGTAAATAAATGATCTAAAATTGACATTATTATTTTAAAATATCACTCATTTTTACGAGAATATAAAGCATGGCTTCTTTCGTTCCTCAATCACGTGTTTATAATCACGTAACAGTTAGTTATGACTACTTATGCAAGATCGCACGCTGAATGAATACGAGTTTGTTTATTTGAACAGGATTGCGTATTATGTCTTCAACTGCCTCGTGTGCGTATACACAAGACAGCTGATGTCTCTTATTAGATAGTTCTCCTTGATAGTACCACAGCTGACAACAATTTATTGCTGCATACCTTCATAAAACAATTTTGTTAGTCATCAATACGAAAACTTTTACACATGACAATTGTAGTAAGCAATTGTTACTTTCGGGACAAAAGCTCGTAACAAATAGAATTTACATAAGAATGTATGCAACTATTTCTTCAGGTACAAATAAAATTTTTTATGAGAGATTACTGTCTATTATGAAGCCAAGATATTTCATTTGTTTAGTTTGTTCAGTCACCAAGCAGCTATACATGTTTGACATGATGATTCATAAAAAACATTATGAAAATTCAACCTTCTCTCAAAAAGAAAATCATATATTTTTTCATGTAAACCATACTGTATTTTACTAAATCAATACTGTAATAAATCTAATTCGACAATCATTTAAATGGGAAATAAACAAATGCAGACGATAGTTATTTATTTTTAATTTACTGTTTTAATAAACGTCATGCCATGGCTGACACCTCTCTGAAGAGTGCTCGGCGGGAAAAGTTGCGACAGGACTACTTGCCCAAACTTACAGTCTAGTGTAAACGGAGTTTCATACATCTGTTGGAATAAATTATGATAATAGCTCGCGCAAGCATGTAGTGAACACTTGAACTATCTCTCGCGGTAGAAACTGCGTCTTAGTGCAAACACCTACTGGACACTGCTTGCGTATTTCCTGTCTAAATTTTCTCGCAGTGTAAACGTAGCATAGTCGCATATTCATTCACTAGCCTCTCCCCCTCCTCAGGCGTCTCGGTAGAAACGCTAATGCCTACACGTTCTATTTTCCCTATCTCTCTCTCTCTCTCTCTCTCTCTCTCTCTCTCTCTCTCTCTCTCTCTCTCTCTCCCCCCCGTCTCTCTCTAATAGAAATTAAATTGCAAATGACAATCAAATTTTTAATATTTTTACCCTGTCACCAACCCCTCTCACTCACTCTTTCTCTTTCCTTCCCTGTTGCTCGCTCACACTCACTTTTTCCCACATCATGTATCCTTTTGTTTTACCTCTCTCTAACCCTTCGACAGAAAGATATAACTTTTTAATATAAGTGTTATTCTCTCTCTCTCTCTCTCTCTCTCTCTCTCTCTCTCTCTCTCTCTCTCTCTCTCACACACACACACACACACACACACACACACACACACACACAACATTCTTTCTTCACACAAAAATTAAACTGTTGTGAAGAATCAAATTTTGGATCTTTTCGGTTAAGTGGCAGCATGGAGTGAGCAATTACTCTACGTAGCAATCGCCAGTAACAACGCATTTCCCCCTCCACACGTAGCGATAACCAGCCACAGTTTGTATTTTTATTTTCATTTTGACATATTTTTTTATATTTATATTTTTATATTGCATGTTTATATTTATATAAAATGGTGCTCACACACTTCTCACAAGTATGAATTCCAATTCACGCATGTGAAGTGATTCATTTCCAACTTATCTTGACAGTATTGCCCGGTTGTGTACTCCTTACTCCAACAGTAAATGAAGTATACGATTGTGCGGAAATCTAATCGATAATTATTTAGTAATGTATCCTGTCGCACTTGTTTGGATTCCCGACAGTCCTTTGTAGAACATACCCAACGGTCTTTAAGTTACCTGCCGTATGCAGTTTCATTTGATCGCCGTTCGTACAAATTCTTGGGTTATGTAAAATATATATTTTTTTTTAAATTATTTTATATGGTCCAAGTCACTTTATATAGTAATGATTTACCTTATTGAAACCGTCCAGTGACTTCAAATTGTAAATTTATGACGCGTTTCGTGTCATATGACCCTTCATCAGATATTATCACTCACAAGGAGATCATCAAATATTAAAATTTACAAAAACACAAAACACACATATGTACAATAATAAAACCTATACAAGCGTCCGACACAGTGCACTGCATGTAGCCCACTGGACTCTGAGCAAACGCGTGTCACGCCGTGTGTTATCTCATAGATGAACACGCGTTTGCTCAGAGTCCAGTGGGCTACACGCAGTGCACTGTGTCGGACGCTTGTATAGGTTTTATTATTGTACATATGTGTGTTTTGTGTTTTTGTGAATTTTAATATTTGATGATCTCCTTGTGAGTGATAATATCTGATGAAGGGTCATATGACTCGAAACGCATCATAAATTTACAATTTGAAGTCACTGGACGGTTTCAATAAGGTAAATCATTAAAATATTTTTGTCTCTTAGAAACTGTATCACTGAATCTTTGTCGGGAATCTGTGCTGCTAACTGAAGGAAATTCATGATACGCAACAATACTACTACACTTGCGATTGCGGCATACAGAGTCGCAGGGCACGCTGTCACCATGGAATAGTTGCAAAATGCATTGGAGGGGGAAATGCGTTGTTACTGGTGATTGCTACTTAGAGTAATTACTCACTGCATGCAGCCACTTAACTGAAAAGATCCCAAATTTTTAACGTGTTTGCCCTGAACACTTTTTCTCTGTTGATTCAAAACTTAAACTATTGTAAAGCACATATCAAACGGTTTATAAAGAGAATAAAATCAAAAGTGCGGAAGGTAGGAGAAAGTAAAATGAGGTTAAGTGGGAAAATGAACTGATAAGTGAACATGAGAATATCAGAAAAACTAAGCGAATCATTAAAAAAGGACATAACCTTTGACCCACTTAGCACAGTCTGCATCAGGCTTTGATTGCGTTTGTCATTTGACCTGTGCGTTTATGCTATGACAGTGTTGCCAAATCTACGGATTCCATAATGATTGCAAACTAAATGAAAAAAAGGCGCGCAGAGTGTATACAGACGATGGTAGTACTACGTGGTGGACAAACCATGAACTACATATTGAATATAATTTTCAAAAGTCTGTCAATTTGGCACCCGCAGGTAAAAATTTAAAAATTCGTGGTGCCAAAATAATGAGTTGAAAGTTAAAAAAATTAAGATGTTTCCTTAACGATGTGCTCATAAAGGATTTTTGTGGAACTTATAAACTTTTATTCCACAGAACACATTTTCTATAAGGGATTACATTTTGGCGTCCGATATACGGACGTCAAAATCTAACAGACGCCACAATGATGATAAAATTTGTTAAGATGGACGCACAAATGTTAATAAAACATATATATATATATATATATATATATATTGCGACAGTACAGATAAGTGCTGTACTGAGCATTGAATATAAAAATTTAAATATACATAATAAATTGTAAAATAATTAATAATGTATTAGAAGTAAGCATGTCAGGGATTGCAAGCTTGGCTCAGACAAAAATATGGACAGGTGTTTCGACCTGATACATAATGAGGTGGTAAAAGGGATGGATGTCATGATAACCGACAACGGCAAAACCACCACAAAGAAGATGAAAATAATTACCACTGAGGAAAAATGAGAAGAAGAAGGGACAAAGAACCAAAATGGGAATTTAAGAAATAAATTAATTAAGAAACTACACCTTATAAAGGAACTATGAGCAACAATGCACTATAATAAAAAGCATCCACCTGGGTATAAAGAAAAAATAATAAGAAGAAATACGTTTGAATAAAGACAAGAAAAGAGTCATACAATATTTATGAAACTAAACGAGCAGTGAGCATTTGAAGAGGGGAGGGAAGACGTATGTGTACACCCCAATTAAGGGTGAAATGACGAATACTATTCTTTATTATTTGTTACATTTTTTTACAAACAATAATAATAATAAAAAAAATTTAATAAATAAATTTATTAAATTTTTTTATTACCAAGCGGAGGGATAATGCGACAGTACAGATAAGTGCCGTACTGAGCACTGAATATAAAAATTTAAATATACATAATAAATTGTAAAATAATAAATAATGTATTAGAAGTAAGCATGTCAGGGATTGCAAGCTTGGCTCAGACAAAAATATGGACAGGTGTTTCGACCTGAATCGACTTGTACACACACAGATGTAACTGAAAGTGTGTACAACAGTATTTTGCATGTGTGTGTGACGCAGATCTATGCAGGCGAGTTTGCCACCCCAGTATGAATAATTGTGTAATTACTGTTTTTCCGTAATTATTCATAAACTATAAATAAGGAGTAAAATCCAAAGACACAATAAAATGTAATAAAATTAACTACATACTGTGTACGAAAACCACGTGAAAAGGACACACCGTACGAGTGTAGTGGTGAAATAACTGTGTACAGATCGAAAGGGTTAAGTTACAATGTCCAAAAGTACAGTGACATGTGTAGTGAAAATAGTTATAAGATGGGTATAAGAGTATACTTACAGGACTCTGCAATTCGCAGAAATATAAGAAATAGTGAAATTGACGAGGAGTGGGGGAACAAAACCCAGAGACAATTTCAGACATGTCGATTTCGTACAACTGCAGGTGTTAACCAAGACGTGGGTACAAATAGGACACACACGCTACAGTTGTATCTTTTTTGATTACCCACAGTTGCAGCGGCAGCTTCTGCCTGTCCGCACGGAGTATTTATTTTTTTGTAAATAGTCTCATCCTTCCAGTTACATACAACTATGTAACTGAGTTGTAAATACAATCACTTTTAAATAGTAACAGAGTTACACGAGAAGAAAATCCATATAAGATGATCAACTGACGTCCGAAATAGCAAGAAAAGAAGTAACATGAAGTTCCGGAGAGCGAGAGAGCTGACGACTTAGTTCCAGAGAGGAAACGACGCTGGACAAGAGAAGCGATGCTGGACAAGAGGAACATTACTGAAGTCTGGAAATGACACTGGACAAGAGGAACATTACTGAAGTCTAGAAACGACGCTGGACAAGAGGAACGACGCTGGACAAGAGGAATTGATGCTGGAGTTCGAGACAAGGATGATTACAGATGGATCGATTGCGATTGAGTATGATTGACAACAATAAGGTGATAAACAACTTATTTATCTCTTAGTCGAACAATTAACTCAAAGACAATTAAAGACATTATTGTTTTATTTTAAAGTTAAGAGCCAATGTTTCTTGTAAATATAGAGTTAAAATGGTAGATATTATCGAAGTAAGATTAACGTAAACAAGAGCTCAAATTAGTAGTGAAATGAAAAGAATGCAAAGCATTTAAGTAAAAAAAAAATAGAGTTTTATAAATCAGTACTGAAAAAGAAAGATAAATTCAGTAGCTATTAATATGTTGAATTTCGTTACAATATCTAAAAAAAAAAAGATATTTAAGCATTGATATTTAGAAGCACACTAATTGTCTGAGCAGTCAGGAAATGATATTTTTAATAAAATAATTATTAGAATAGAATATTTAGTCAGTAAGGATGTATACAGCATAAGCCTTACAGCATAGTAACAAAGCAATAATGAATGTTTTTAAGTCGAATCAAGTGCCTTGTGCACAATTTCATTATTACTAAATAAATTTGAAATGCCATTACAAGTTACATAGAGTTATTATTACAGATACACCTGAACCCCAAATACATACACGCCATTATAGGAATGTTATATAAAGAGTATGAGTTAAATTAATGTACAGATTAAAATACACAAAGAAGGGTAATTTGTCACATTTTGGCGTCCCCAAAGAACGTGGGACTCCACAAATTTAAAATGCACTTAAATGTTGGTATTTAAAATGTTGCATATTTGTCGCCCATGAACGTGTGGCCCGATCCCCACCATTTAACTATTAAAAATTTTTTGTGCAGCTAAATGGTTGCTCTAAAAATAAGGGTGTGTTAAATGAAAAATATATTATATGTAATAATAATTATTTATATTAAACATTAACTGAATGTCATGTTAATTGTTGTGTATTAAAACACAGCTGGCGCCCACAAATAATATTGTTTGTCTATGTAACAGGTGTAACTGTAATGAGTATTAATAATAACTATTAATAAAAATAAATAAATAAGTAGGGAATGGTTATCAATAATAATTGTTAAAGAATAACTACTGAATAAATATTTTAATAATACTTCAACATGATGACTCCAGGAAATTTGGACATGGAGGCATTTCAAACGATGATGCGTGCTTGGATAGACAAAATAAGCACAAAACAAACGGAAAATATAAATGCTAAAATAGACGAATTAAAAGAATCTAATAAGAAACAATTAGAAGAACTAACTGAAAATTTTAAACAAGACCCATAAAAATTACGGAGAGGTAGAAGAGTTAAAAATTGATAATCTTGAAATAAAACAAAGTATAATTGACAGTAATGCACAGTTAACCGAAAAAATTAGTGACACCAACATACGTATTGATACTTTAGAGAATAATTTTATACAAGCCTTACATGAGCAAGTTATACGGATTGAAAATAAACAAAAAGAATTACGTCTCGAGTGGAGAAAAGATTTAAAGGAATCGCATAAACAAATAAAGGATAATTTGAATGATACTTTAAATACTATAATGCAAGAGTAGGATGATAAAATTCAAACTATTAATAATATGTCGCAGCAAATACCAGTAAACTTAGAGAAATAGAAACACGTATTGTAGTCATTGAGAATAAAATTTAAGAAACTACGAAGGACCGTTCGGGAGACGTATCACATATGAAAGAAGAAATTCAAGAGGAAATGAACCAGCTACGAAGTGAGTTGAGAAGACGACAGAACCAAATGACCATGTTTCCTACACCAATGGAAGAAAGGAGCAGACTTATGTTCTCAGGTGGTAAAGGGGAGAACAGTATGGAATTCCTAGCTAGAGTATAGAAGGAAATAGAGAAGATTGGCAGTGCAATAAATGACGACGAGAAGATAGACTTCGTCACGCGATATCTTAGAGATTCAGCCAGCCAATGGTACTCTATTATTAGAGATAACGTCAGTACACATCAGCAGTTTCGTGAGGCATTCGAGAACTGATACTGGAATTTACATACCCAACGACAAGTACAGGATCAACTCGAATATGGAAAGTTCAATGCACAAGGACAGCAGAGTATTGAACAATATACAATTACGCAAATAGAACGTGTAAAGCATCTTAAACCTAAATTCTCAGAATGCGAAATTGTTTCAAAGTTATCTTACCATTTTCAGCGAGATATCCAGTTAGCAGTTTATACGCAGGGAATTAAAACCATAGAAGAATTTTTAATCCTTGTGACACAGTCGGAGAATATCAATAAAGGTAAGAACACACAATACTGGGAACAAAAACACGCAAATAACCACTATAATTATCACAGAAATGACAAGAAAGCAATACAAAACACTACACTGCACCGTGATAATTACAAAATAAATTATTCGCCACCAATATACAACACTACAACGCGCACAGCTACAGAGACTGAATGAATAAATCCAGCTAAACAACAAGGAGACGTTGTATGGTCGTCCAATCATAAACAGTTTTCAAAACCAGCTGACAAACGCGTTGCCGCAGTACGAAGGTACGACGAGAAAAAATTGAAGAGAGATAGCGAGAAAATGAATGAGATGGAGACAGTAACGTTCCACAGTCGGCTGTCTACGGCAAAAGCGTCACAATGACTGAATAAACGGAAGCAAACTTATAAAATAAACAACATATACCCCTGCGATATTAGGGAGGAATTACTAAGCACCGAACAGGATATAAAGCGAGACGAACAACAAACACAATGTCCTATTGTGACTGTGAGCAAAAACAGGTGTAAAATACGGATGCTAGTTGACACCGGCAGCCAGCTGTCAGTTCTTAACGCTGCATGGGTTCAACGCAATAAGAAATATTTTTAAAAAACTGCAATTTCGCCCGTAAATAATTTAAATATCACAACAGCTACCAATAAAAAAGAAAGAGTTAATCAACAAGCATATGTAACTCTAACATATAAAAATCTAGAATTAAAACACCCCATGATAATTATGCATAAATTGATTTATGATGGAATTTTAGGTATCGATATACTAAATACAATAAATGCTAAGATTAATGTTAATGATAATACAATTGTGTGTAATTATAAAAATGTTCAATATGAATTAAATATGAATAGCGAGGAAGAAGAGTGCAAGGTAAGTGAAATGCTTATTACTTTGTACAAGCCACAAATACAGTATGGTCCAACTCGACATGTGAATGCGGCAGATGAAGGAATGACAACACAGGAAGAAGAAAAACTGCACGAATTAATAGAAGAATACAGTGATGTATTTAGTGAAGTACTAACGCAGATGACAGTATACGAGCACTCTATAGTTGTGTCAGACCCTACGAAAGTCATTAGGAGGACATACACTATCCCAATGTGATATGAGGAAGAGGTTGAACTGGAAATTCGGCGCATGATTGAAAATGGAGTTGTAGAGCGATCGAACAGCAACTTCCTGAATCCTCTAGTGGTAGTAAAGAAGAAAAGTGGTGAGATACGTCTATGCCTTGACATGAGGGAGCTGAACAGCATTGTATTAAAGGAGTATGACTGTGCGCCAACTGCGGACGAATTATTTACTAAGTGTGAAGGAGCGAGGTATCTGACGAAGCTATATTTACGCTCAAGTTTCTGGCAGATTCCAATTCGTGAAGAGAATAGAAAGTACACCGCTTTCCTGTATAAAAATAAATGCTACCAACACAGGGTAGTACCCTTTGGATTAAGCACGAGTTTGGCAGCCATCGTAAAGTGTCTAGAAAGAGCCCTAGGACCTGAGGTGGAACCCTACACCATGGTATTTGTAGATGATATCTTAGTTGTATCTAAAACGTTAGACGAACATATAAAACATCTAAGCACGATATTCCACAAGTTTAGGCAAGCGAACATATCCCTTAACCTAGACAAATGTGAATTTATGAAATCCTCTATCCAATTCCTAGGTCACGTTATCTCCTCCTCTGGTATTCAACCCGATCCTATCAAAATTTCTAGCATAACTAATTTCCCTATACCCAGAAATCTCAAAGGGTTAAGAGCATTCTTAGGACTAACAGGATACTACAGAAGATTCTCACCATTATATGCAAAGTATACACAACCGCTACTAGAGCTGACAAAGAAAGGACAGAAATGGAAATGGGAGAAGAAACACCAAAATGCCTTTAACCAAGTGAAAGAGTTATTCATCGAAAATATTATGTTACATCATCCTCAACGAGAAGGAAAATTTGTAATCTACTCCGATGCCAGTGACTACGCAGTAGGAAGTGTACTGTATCAACAAGATACTACGGGAGAGCACCGAGTTATTGCCTATGCCAGTACAGTCTTAAAAGGAGCTGAAAAAACACTACTCCACATCAGAAAAAGAAATACTTGCTATAGTGTACGCTCTTAAGCAATTCATATATTATGTTTATGGTACTCATTTTGAGATACATACTGACCACCAAGCATTATCATTTCTATTGAAATACAAAGTAACAAATGACCGATTATTAAGATGTATTTTAGCCATTGGCGAACACTCATTCACCATTAAATACTGTAAAGGTAAAGACAATATTATAGCTGATACACTAAGCCAATACATCAAAGCAGAATGTGAAGAAGTCTATGAGAGTGAAAAGAAAGAAGTATAATTGTTATCAATTAAATTTAAAGAGAATGATGAAGTAAAACAAATGCTGAAAAATTTAGCACAACAACAAGATTTGGACGTGACAATAAGGGAGATGAAGGACCAAGAACAGCTACCAAATCATTATAAGGTACTTAATGGAATTCTTTTCAGGTTAGTAAGACAAGACTGGAAGATAGTACTAACGAACAACATGCTACAGAAATTAATTCAACCAGCACATGAGAGTTTAGCACATGCTGCCGCTCTGAAATGTTACCTGAGTCTACGAGAGGATTTTACGATTAATAATATGTATCAAAAAATAAAGAAGGAGGTGAAGAAGTGTTATGAGTGTCAAACGGCGAAAGGGCCGAATTTACACACATACGTAGAAATGCAGAGCATCCAGAAGGGGAACAAGGGAGAGCTAATTGCAGTGGATTTTCTGGGACCACTACAACGATCAAGTCGAGGTGTGAAGCACATATTGGTATGTATCGATGTGTTTTCCAAGGCAGTCCGACTGTACCCAATTATGCGACCCACAACGAAGGTTGTTCTAAAGATACTACTGCAGAAATATATTCCGACATATGGAAAAATGAAGAAGGTACTCAGTGACCAAGGTGTACAATTACAGAGTGAAAAATGGGAGAGGACGTTAAGGGAAATGGAATACAACCTGTACTCACATCCATAAGACATCCTCAAGGAAACCTTGCTAAGAGAGTTAACAAGGAATTAGGTAAATATTTACGAATATACTGCCATGATCAACACAATAAATGGGCAGAATATTTACCATTTCTTGAGAAGGCCATCAACGAAAATTATAGTGAAGCAACAGGATATACTCCAATAGAATTGGAAGAAGATAAGAAGCCAAACAGATTTTGGACCAAGTATATACACAAACCTAATAACCAGAATGATGTACCTGTACCAATAAGTGTGAAAATTGAATACACAAAGCAATGGATAATAGAAAGAGGTAACAAGAGAGTAGAGAGATTTAATCTAACTCACAAACTACAACAATTTAATGTAGGAGAGAGTGTACTACTCAAAGCAAATCCTGTTGGGAAAAGAAGCGAGAATACAGCGAAGAAATTCTTCAGACTTTATAATGGACTGTATACGTTAAGACAGCGAGTAGGACAACACACTTTCATCGTATATGATGAGGTACAGAAGAAAGAAATTGGTAAATTCCACGCTACGTCATTTAGGAAGTTCTACACATAAAAGTAATGAGGTCAATGAAACCAGTCAGATCAGCTGTTGTTGAAGCCACCCTACAAGGTCATGAGCAGTGAGCATGTGAAGAGGGGAGGGAAGAAGTATGTGTACACCCCAATTAAGGGTGAAATGACGAATACTATTCTTTATTATTTGTTAATTTTTTTACAAACAATAATAATAATAAAAAAAATTTAATAAATAAATTTATTAAATTTTTTTATTACCAAGCGGAGGGATAATGCGACAGTACAGATAAGTGCTGTACTGAGCACTGAATATAAAAATTTAAATACACATAATAAATTGTAAAATAATAAATAATGTATTAGAAGTAAGCATGTCAGGGATTGCAAGCTTGGCTCAGACAAAAATATGGACAGGTGTTTCGACCTGAATCGACTTGTACACACACACAGATGTAACTGAAAGTGTGTACAACAGTATTTTGTATGTGTGTGTGATGCAGGTCTATGCAGGCGAGTTTGCCACCCCAGTATGAATAATTGTTTAATTACTGTTTTTCCGTAATTATTCATAAAATATAAATAAGGAGTAAAATCGAAAGACACAATAAAATGTAATAAAATTAACTACATACTGTGTACGAAAACCATGTGTAAAGGACACACCGTACGAGTGTAGTGGCGAAATAACTGTGTACAGATCGAAAGGGTTAAGTTACAATGTCCAAAAGTACAGTGAACATGTGTAGTGAAAATAGTTATAAGAGTATACTTACAGGACTCTGCAATTCGCAGAAATATAAGAAATAGCGAAATTGACGAGGAGTGGGGGAACAAAACCCAGAGACAATTTCAGACATGTCGATTTCGTACAACTGCAGGTGTTAACCAAGATGTGGGTATAAATAGGACGCACACGCTACAGTTGTATCTTTTTTGATCACCCACAGTTGCAGCGGCAGCTTCTGCCCGTCCGCACGGAGTATTTATTTTTTTGTAAATAGTTTCATCCTTACGGTTGTAAATACAATCAATTTTAAATAGTAACAGAATTACATGAGAAGAAAATCCATATAAGATGATCAACTGGCGTCTGAAACAGCACGATAAGAAGTAACATGAAGTTCCGGAAAGCGAGAGAGCTGACGACTTAGTTCCAGAGAGGAAACGACGCTGGACAAGAGGAACATTACTGAAGTCTGGAAACGACGCTGGACAAGATAAGCGATGCTGGACAAGAGGAACATTACTGAAGTCTAGAAACGACGCTGGACAAGAGGAATTGATGCTGGAGTTCGAGACGAGGACGATTACAGATGGATCGATTGCGATTGAGTATGATTGACAACAATAAGGTGATAAACGACTTATTTATCTCTTAGTCAAACAATTAACTCAAAGACAATTAAAGACATTATTGTTTTATTTTAAAGTTAAGAGCCAATGTTTCTTGTAAATATAGAGTTAAAATGGTAGATATTATTGAAGTAAGATTAACGTAAACAAGAGCTCAAATTAGTATTGAAATGAAAAGAATGCAAAGCATTTAAGTAAAAAAAGTAGAGTTTTATAAATCAGTACTGAAAAAGAGAGATAAATTCAGTAGCTATTAATATGTTGAATTTCGTTACAATATCTAAAAAAAAGATATTTAAGCATTGATATTTAGAAGCACACTAATTGTCTGAGCAGTCAGGAAATGATATTTTTAATAAAATAATTATTAGAATAGAATATTTAGTCAGTAAGGATGTATACAGCGTAAGCCTTACAGCATAGTAACAAAGCAATAATGAATGTTTCTAAGTTGAACCAAGTGCCTTGCGCACAATTTCATTATTACTAAATAAATTTGAAATACCATTACAAGTTACATAGAGTTATTATTACAGATACACCTGAACCCCAAATACATACACACCATTATAGGAATGTTATATAAAGAGTATGAGTTAAATTAATGTACAGATTAAAATACACAAAGAAGGGTAATTTGTCACATTTTGGCATCCCCAAAGAATGTGGGACTCCACAAATTTAAAATGCACTTAAATGTTGGTATTTAAAATGTTGCAATATATATATAAAACTTAAATATTTTACATTATTTTTTAAAACTAATGTTAATTTATTCTTTGGCATTCTTTGGTAAATTAAAAAGATTCTATTTCAACATATGTATTACATGACAATTTATTTTTAAAACATAATTTCCATCTTCAGAATAGATCTGCCTAGTTTTTTGTATCCTTTCTATATCTCTTTAATCTTTTAGATTTACAGGCCAATAATTTCTTCAGTGTGTGGTTGCTATCCATCTTGTCTCCATGTTGAAGTTATTGGACTTTGTAATAGTTCCTAAAGTTATAAAACACCCAAATTATTATGTATATTATCATTTTTAATTGGATCAAATCATGTGCAAACATTTATTGATTCGAGGAAATTTATTATAATATGGCAGCTTCCCTTACTATCTTACTTATTCATATATGAGGTGAGTTAAAAAAAAAGACCAAACTTTTGCAACAAAAACTTTATTAATGTTCTTACAACTTTATTCTTGCTTATCCCCTTCAAAGTATTCTTCCCTTGCTGGCAATGCACCGCTTCCAACATTTCTTCAAATTATGGAATTATTCCTGGAACACACTTTTTGGAATGGTGTGCAGCTGTTCTTCCGTATTTTTTTTTTATCTCCTCTATTGTTTCAAAATGATGTCCTTTCAAGACCACCTTCAGTTTTGGGAACAAGAAAAAGCCTGCTGGGGCTATGTCTGGAGAGTACGGTGGGTGGGGCAGATCAGTCGTATTGTTTTTTGCCAGATAATTGACGACACGGAGTGAGGCGTTAGTTGGTGCGTTATCATGTAGTATCACCCAAGTGTGTTCTTTCCACAGGTTTGGCCTCTTCTTGCATACTGCTTCCCTCAAATGCCTTGAAGCTTCCCTATAATACTCCTTATTTACTGTCTGACCACGTTGAACGAATTCATGATGAACCAACCCTGTCCAGTCAAAAAACACCACCAACATCACCTTTGTGTTTGACCTACTCATCCAGGCTCTTTTTGGTCAAGGCGGTCCTTTTCCCACCCACTGCGAAGACTGTCCCTTCATTTCGACATTGTATCCATACACTCACGTCTTGTCCCCTATTATAATGTTTTTGATGAAGTTTTCATTGGCACTGGCATGGTCAAGCAGTTCCTGACTGATGTTAAGGCGATTCTCTTTCTGATCATTGGACAACAAACAATGTGCGGTTTTTGCTGTGATGTGATAAATGTTGTTTTCCTGTTAAAACTTCGTGGCATGAACCCACGCTGATACCCAATTCATTAGCAAACTCATGTACAGTTAAATGACGATGTTCACGTATCATAGTGCAAACTTCATTGATTTTATCACTTATTGATGTTGAAGGGCAATGAGGTCTTGGATTTTGATCGGTATATGTTCTCCCCACTTTCAAAAGGGTAAACCAGTCGTAGCACTGCATTCAGCCTGTACAATCATCCCCATATGCTTGCTGAAGTATTTCGAACGTTTCTGTAAACATTTTACTGAGTTTGAAGCAACATTTTATGCAAACACATTGTTTTTCAGGCTCTTATATTTTCACTTCAGGAAAAATTCCCCGAGTGGTTAGAACACATTAATTTCAGCTGCTGAAGCGAGAATCACAACAATGGTAGAAATAAGCAGAATGTTGGATAATGTTTCCAAAAGTTGCTGTTAGTCAATGCCACTTATTGGAGCACGCTCTTTGCGTATACTGTCATGATATTGTGAAAGTTCGGTCTTTTTTTTTAACACACCTAATATATATTTATGTTACGAAGTGACTGGATGATATATTACAACCTTGTATAAACCCTCTAGTACCTAAGGGACCAGTTACCTAAGGTAATTGGTATATCCTTTTTGCATTTCCATGGCTAATATGAGAATACTGGCTATAGCTATATGCATGCGCACAAGTGTGTGTGTGTGTGTGTGTGTGTGTGTGTGTGTGTGTGTGTGTGTGTGTGTGTGTGTGTGTGAGTGTGTGTAGGGTATCTTATGAAGCAATGGCATGATTTTCAAATTTTAGAATATGTTTTACCTCTGAAAATAAAGAAAACAGTTTATAAAAACATAGGTCTGAAAATGCTTTGTTTTCGAGTTATGGCTAGCAAAAAATTTTGACCTGTTTTCTGTACAAAAGGATAAATGAATATACTAAAATTCTTGAGAGATAAATTATAAGGGAATATTCAAGTTTTTATGTATTTTGACATGAAGAATTAAAATAAATTCATCCCAAAACTAAAATTTAATTACTTATTGATCTGGAAATAAACCCACAAAAATATTCAAATCAAAACACATTTTTTTGGGGGGGGGGGATTTATTTGCTTTGTTAAATTGCCAATAAACAAATACAGCTTTCTAAATAGCTTTACAGAGCTATTTAATTGTGAGAAAATGTATATAAGTAATGTCAATTGTAAACAAGTAAATGTTTAAGAAATTTGAAATTCAAATAATATATTTTTCAGTAATTAAATGTATAAAAACATGAATTTTGGCTTACAACTTGTGTTCCAAGAATTATAGTATAGCCTCATTTATCCACTATTACAGAAAGCAGGGGAAATTTTTTTTACTACCATAAATCAAATTCAGAGCATTCAGGACTGAAATTTACATAAACTTTATTCATTACTTTAAGCAATAAAGAATATCCTGAAATTATTTCTGTTTGTCCATGAGACAACTATGATCTCTCTCTCTCTATCTCTCTCTCTCTCACTCTCTCTCTCTCTCTCTCTCTCTCTCTCTCTCTCTCTCCCCCCAGTACATTAATTAAATGACTGGGTGGCATCATCAATGGATTACATCTTAGTTTCCTCTATTTACCCTATCAAAAGCCTTTTCATGGCCAATAAAATGCAAATGCAATTGTAAATTAAATTAATTCTCTTCTGTTTTTCTGTTAGCCATTTTACTGTGAAAAATGCATCTGTGCAAGAACATCCAATTCTTTTTGTTCTTCCATCATCGAAATTTCAAAATATTAATTTCTCATTTTAAATTCTTGCTTATGGTTTATAATCTGTATTAAGAAGACTAATACCTCTTATAACTCTCCTCTTCTTACTTCTAATCCTTACTTTAAAACTAGAACCTATCTACTTTACTTTAGACCATGACTAGAGTACTCCACAAGTTTTCTAACAACTATTCATAAAATTTAAAACCTTCTCATCTAAATTACTGGCCCCTTGGTTTACAATGCCAGAAATATATACACTACACTTTAATAATTTTTGTATATTGGCTATAAGTACCTCCAACTTGACTGTTCAGATGGTTTAAAAATCGGTAGGTGAGAATGTTTCTCGTGTAGTTTTCAATTTGTCTCAGGCTTTCTTATTAGGTCATGCTACCAACTGTGCTTCATCTAGCGTAATTTTATAGGCTTCTGGCATACTGTCTGTTTTGTCCTGTAACAGGTTTAGGTATACTCTTTTTTTCGGCAATGGCATTTTTAAATTCTTCAGTCCATTTTCTAGGTAGTCTTCTCTGACAAGAGTAGGTTTTTAACAAGCGTTTTAAAACCTTGTAGCCTTCTTAACAGCCCATACTATACTTTTTCATTCTTCATTTATATTATGGTATACTGAAACAGTGTGTGAGAGTAATAAGGGTAAAGTATCTTTTGGTAAAGTATTATTGCCTCTTCATGAAACCAGATGTATCAGATCTTCAATGGCATATCTAGAATTTTGCCTGGAGAGGGGTCCGGGGTCAGGTTGGCTTCATACAAAATAAAAAAACAAGTTATGACTAATCAACATTACTATCTTTAAAGTGGCTAAAATCAGTCCCATTAAAGTAAACAGTAATAATACAATAAAAATACGCGTTATTGAAATATTACTTACAAGATACTTATTGATTGAATTGATTTTCCTATATTTCATATTTCAAACAAATATGCTAATGCTGTATAATAAACACGTGTGTATATTTAAAAAAAAATAATAAAACAGCCTAAAAATTAAGAGATTAAACTAAATATGTCAACTTTTCCAGCCCTCTGGAGGGGGGGGTCTGGTTCCGTTTGCCCCTCTCCATAAATACGCCCCATAAAGGTCTTAATTTACTATCAATGTTGAATTTATTCTCCTCCACTTCCATCTTTTACAAAACTACAAAATGATTGGGACTTATGTCATTTTCTTCAAAAAAAATTTTACACCCAAAACCGTAAACTTATAAAAAACTGTTACAATTCTGTTTTTAACCAAGTATAAGTATTCAATCTTTTAACCCATTTTTACGGTACTTGTTGCTCTTGAATTCTGGGGAACTCCAATATATATCAGAGCTGTTGCATACTGTTGGTTGTTATAACCAATAAAAGTAGTGTCTGTAAAATCAAATAAAACATATATCTTCATAACCTATAAAAAAAATTGTGCTTTAAAGTTATTGTTTCAGGAAATGATCTTAGGGAGATATGTACTACTTATAAATAATTTTTCTTGCTATATCGTTTTCACACCTAATTATATTAAAAGTTACAGTGTATTATACTACAATGCAATTAATTAATTTGTGAATTAATTAATTAATTTAATTACGTATTGATTAGTGAATTATATCCTTCATAAGCCCCGCAATTGGACGCCATTTACATACAGTGATAATTATGCATATTTAATAATTGCATAAATGAATTAACTTTTAATTATATAAGATTCCTTTTGATTATAATTAACTAGTAGAACATACTCCCTTTTATCACGCGTTGGGCAACCATTTACATATGGTGTTTATTTTTAATTATGTCATGCCACATATTGGTAGCGTCATTTACAATGTTGCGATAAAGACAATCCTTTATCATCTACAATAGATGTGAATAATTAAAATTTGTTTACTACCTAATTAACTATGCCCCACGTGTTGGGATGCTATTTATAATGATATTAATTAAATCGCTTAGCAAAAAGACTCTTAAGTAAAATTAACCTATGTTCTCAAAGATAACTTTAACATGTGGGTTTTCTGTAATAATGAACGCATGTGTTTGAATATACTTAAATAGCTAATTTATTATTCATTACGTAAGTTTATAATCATACATATAAAACGTCGCTGTACCTGTAAATACACACATATATTTTAAACAAATTCTTATTCATATAATAGCTGAAAAAGACATACATACATAAATCATGGTATACAACAATTCAAATAATAATTAATTGATGCTTTCATTAATCCCAGATAGTTTTGTATACACATTCATTATTTATAACTTTAACTCTATTTGTGTTTTTATCAGATTTATTTAAAACTTCCCAGGGTAGAAATTCTTTGAAAGAATCAGGACAGTAGTAGTTACTTAAAGTAATAAATTAATAATTGTTACTTGAAATTGAGAATATCCGTTTTATGGTCCATCGGCGTCCGATTTCTTTGTTGTGGTGAAGGCAGAATTGCACATCTTGTTGAATGACGTTGAATGCACAATCACTTGTATACACCCATGAGAACTCGCGTTGTTTATAGAGTTGTGTAGATATGCTATTGTTTTTCAGTGTCAGTTTGTGTATGTAAATCATTATAAAATAAGTGTATGTTCATTTCACAAATTTAATGTTTATGTCCATTCGTCACTTACTCAAATTTTTAACGATGTATATTCGATTATATTATTTCGTTCAAGTATTACATGTTCTATTATATTTAATGTAATTCAGTAACACTGGCTAAGTGACACTGTAACACTAACAGTAACACTGTAAGTTTGTCTAATCTGTACAATACACTAGTAATGTTTCTTGTGTGTACCGAGATTGAATTGTTCACTCAGATTCTTAATGATATCGATTAATACATGAGTTCGTTAAGTCGCACTTCGAATTCTACAGTTTAAAATCACTAAGTCCGACTACTATAACATGACAATGTCACTAAGTCTGTTAACTTATACAAAACTGAGCACAGTAATACCGCGTCAAAATATATGTTCACAAATTGTAATAAGACTCATACTGATACTAAACTTGATACTAAGACCGAGTCTGAGAAATACTGAGATATACTAGCTTTGAAAAATACTAAGACCCTCTCCGTGTTAGACAGTTAGTTTTATCAACTTGTCCCTACTCAAATTTTGTCTTCTGGTCTGTCCACACCTTTTCTTACTTGTGATAGGTCAGCTCAAAGTTTTCTCGGAATATTTCGTCCCACTTCTCCAGGGTTTTTTGGTTGCTGTTCCATGATTTGCTTTGGCTTTTAGTTACCATAGAAACTCTCCTCTCCACCCGTGTTCTTTGCAAGACTTGTACTCTGATAGGTTGTCAGACATCCCCAGATTTTTCCTGTTCGAACGTTGACCTATTTCGCAGAATTTCTAGCAATTACACACCTGTCGATCACTCTTTTGTGTGGGACATACGCAGTGTTTTCCTAACTCGCACCCATCTGTTCTTGTGTCCTTCTGAAGCATTGTTCTATCTCACACCCCTTTTTTGTAACTATTAATACTCCTGACATATGTTGGCTGGTGAAGTCACCCTGACTTTCTAATCGTAAATTGCGTCTGTCACGTAAACGTTACCTCCAGCTGTGCAGCTTAACTCGAGTCTTTTCAATTATTTACTTGTTCTATTGTCTCTCTTAAAGTGCAGCATGTACACTCCTTTGTAACATCTTGTCCCCTTTTTTGCGGTACCGTCGTATTCTGACATAACCTGAGTGGACGTACGCCTTATTTCTCCGTACACGTGTGAGTGTCCTCGTCTGCTTTGTGTCGAATGTTGTGGGGTAATAATTTGTAGCCAAGCTTCTCCTGTCATCTCGTATTTTCATATCTATTGTTGAGTAGAACCTAACATCTTCCTATTGTCTGCTAGCGATGCTGTTTCTGACATCTTCACATTAAGTCTTATTTATTGCTGTGACTAGAAGTCGTTGACACAACTGCGTGTGAACAAAATCAGTCAAGGAGAAAATTTTAAATTTTTGCTCGTTATAGCGTCCTCAATTTTGATTTTATGATGTGACCTTAGGGAACAATAAAATCCAAATTCTGCACCCTGTACATCACCACCCATGTCCATCTTCATCCGGGAGGGATATAGCATGTTGACCTACTTTTGTAATTTGTTTTTCAATGTGTACCCCCTGGGTCGTTGCTCTCCTAAGTGTAAACAGTCGTACGTACTTTGTGAAATTGTCTACAGTAACGAACAAATATCTTACCCCAGCGGACGAGACGGGTAGCGGTCCAAAATAGTCCGCGCTCACTAGGTCACCCCTCCCTAATGGGACAATGGCCTTTGTTCCACCGAATAAGACCTTGTTACCTGTGTCTTTGCATTTTTGACACACGTCACACCCCCTTACATAATTCTTCACTTTCTTCAACATTTTGTCTATCGTAAAATGTTCTTGTAACATTTTTGTACATTTCTTCGATCCCAGGTGCCCATACATCCTGTGTATTTCGGCGATTACTTCTCCGGATACACTATTCGGTATGTAACAGCTTCCATTCCTTCTTACGTAGTCTATATAATTTTTGTTAACATATCTATAAAATTTACTTACTTCCTTATCTAAACATTCTTCATTTATCTTATCAATAATAGTCCTACGTTTAGTGTCTTCAAGTTGATATTTTCCAATATCATTGATTATTTTGCTTACATTTTATCCATCTTAATTATTATGTAATTAATCAAATACACGCACACATTATCATTAATTTCTTTAACGTGGCATCTCCTGGGTTCCTGCTTAGAAGGTTGGCAACCAATGTTGTCTTTGCCTTTGCAATGGACGATATCAAACTTGTATTCTTGGATACTTAAAATCCAGCGTGTTATTCGAGAAATATTTAGATGTCATTTGTTCATAAAGGTCAATGCCTTAGTATCCGTGATAATGGTTAAAGGTTGCCCTAATATATATATGCGGAATTTTTCCAGACATCTTACAATACTCAATAGCTCTTTTTCAGTGGTGTAGTAATTTCTTTCTGCACCCTTGAATGTTTTGCTAGTAAATGCTATAACTCCGATTTTACCTTCCTCGTCCAGTTGATATAACTGCCCGCCATATGCAAAGTTGCTGGCGTCACATTGCATGTAGTATCGTTGGTTTACTCGAGGAAACTTCAAGATCACTGTTTCTATAAATAGTTCTTTCACTTGTTGGAAACATTTGTTTAGTTCTGGTGTCCATGCGAATTTATGTCCTTTTTTCAACAATTCAAGTAACGGTCTGGTTGGTTCGGCATATTTGTCCGTAAAACGGTTATAAAAATTTGTTAGGCCCAAGAAACCTTTTAGTTGCTTTTGGTTTCGAGGTGTTGGAAACTTCATAATTGCATCAATCTTCTCATCCGTCGCCTGGATTCCTTGTGTAGTTAGACAGTATCCAAGATATGCAATTTCTTGTCTAAAAAATTGTGACTTATCTAAATTTATAGTCAAATTCGCTTTTCTTAGGTTAGTTAACAATAAATCCAAATGTGACCAATGTGTTTCTAGATCTTCGGAATAACATAAGCAATCGTCTACGTAAATAATGGTGTTTTTCTTAACTTCTTCCTCCAATACCGTGTCCAATCCCCTGGTTAGTGCAGCAGAACTGATACTTAGCCCAAACGGCATAACTGTGAAGCGATAGCATTTGCCTTCATACATAAATGTGGTGAAATTCCAGCACTCTGGCTTCAGTGGTACTTGCCAGAAACTACTTGTTAGGTCGACGGTGGATAAGTATTTCATTTTACTACATCTAGCTAAAATATCGTTTATTGGTGAGGCTCCTTCATAGTCCGGAATCATCACGCTGTTCACTTTCCTCGCATCCAGACATAATCGCACTCTTCCATCTTTCTTAATAACTGTAACGAGTGGGTTGATATAGGCGCTGTTGCATCGCTCAATGACCCCATACCGTAACATTTGACTTATCTCATCATCCACCTTCCCTTTATATGCTAATGGGACAGGCCATCCTCTCTGGAAGTACGGTGTCCGGTCTGTGACTTGGAACTCGTGAACGTATCCTTCAATCCTTCCGGGCACTCCCTGAATAAACTTTTATTTCTCACAAGAATTTCCCTTAACATCATCAATATTCTTTCATCTTCGCAGTCAATGCTCTCCACCTTCTTGTCGATGTTTCGCATGATTTCTTCGTCTTCTTCTATGTCCACCACATCCATATGCATTATTGGCACTGTGCACGCTGCTTCATCAGCCTTTCCTTTTAATTCGATGACTCCCTTTCCCATGTCAATGAGACATCCTGCTTCCTGGAGAAAACTAATTCCTAAAATACATGGTTTTATAAGATCTGGTATAATGAGGAGCACACATTCCTTCTTAATCCCATCGATATCTATGTCACATAATATCTGCTTCCTTATTAATTTTGATTTATTGCCTACCGCGCTAATTATTAAAGTATTGGTCATAGGTAAAATTTCATAAGGTGCTATGTTCTGCTTATTTTGATTGAACCAAGATTCCGATAATCCATTAATTACGCTTCCGGTGTCAATTAAAGCTTGCACCGTAATACCATTGTTAAATGTTATGATTACTTCTGGGCATTTTAATATTCGCTGGACAACCTCCTCGTCATCGTCGCATAATAAGTCGTTTCTTAAGTCAGGTAGTATTACATTTATGTTATTGGTTTGACAGGCATCCGTATTTTCGTGTAAAAGTTAATTTTTTTTTTTCTTCTTGTCGTGTCGCTTTTGGTTCAATGCCCGAAGTGGAAGCGCCTTTATTGGTATACTCTATTGTATTCATGGGTCGCCTCTCCCCAGCGCGATGTTGTTGTGTGTGTGCAGGCGGTTTCTCACACCAAGTTCGCTTCTGTGTTCCAGTTGCTTTGTTTGTAAAACTTTCACTCTCTTTATAGGAATTTCTCCCCTCGTTCGTTGCTACGTAGCTCTGCTCTCTGTTGTTTCTTGGGTGAATTTGTGTATATTCCACAATTAGTGACTCAAAATTTGGAATCGTTATAATTCCCCTCGTGATAACAGCGAGCTGGATCTCATGTCCAAAATGACGCGCGATCTTCCTAATCAACTGACGGTCTGTTAAAGTAGGTGTCAATTGTCTACTTTCCAATAATATCCGCTCTATATATTGGATTGCATTGATTGGGCCACGCCAATCAAACCTACCATACCCAAGATGATCCCATATGCTATCTTGCCGTTCTTGTCCCCAGTATTTTTGTGAAAACACTTCTTTAAATTCTTCAAAGTTGGATATTTGGCTTCATATAACTCTCCACCAAATCCCGGCGTCCATCTCTAAGTGTCTACCTATCCACTTAATATTATCAGTGGGGTAGTATAGCTCCTGTACCTCGGACAGCTCCTTAAGAAATTCCATGGGGAATCTGTCGGTACCGTTGTATTTGAGGTCGTTGTGGTTAGGTCCATTAATTCTGTTTATCGTGCCACACTCACCTTCCATTAACTGTCTCTGTAGTCTCTCCTGATTCTCCTTTACCTTTGTTAAATGGCATTTCAATTCTTCTATTCACGTCATCTTTTCTTTAGTGGTTTCGTCCAACTTCTGTTCCGTTGAACGCTGTCTCCCATCGACTTCTTCCAATTTCTGCATCATATTATTGTTTGTTTCACCTTGTTCTTGTTGATTCTGCCGTATGGTATCATGTATTTTGGCCTTTAACTCTTCATGTTTCTTATTAGCGTCTTTGACGTGCGCATCAATTTTATTATGAATTTTTTAACGGTTGTTTGAGTACTATGGATCGCTACCATCCATTCCTGGTGATCGGTTTCTCGTGCTTCCCGTATCTCTTCATATTTCTTATTCGCGTCTTCTTTCAACTATTTTACTATATCTTCTTGTTTCTTTTGTAATTCATTGACCTTCCCTTCCCAGGCCTGCTGGTATTCTCGTATCTCGGACCGTATCTGCGTAAGCTGTTCCGCTGACTGCCGTTTCATCTCTTCCTTATGTTGGTCGAGCTTTTCATTTTGTTTTTCTATCTTTTCACTAGTTAATCTACCATTTTCTTCTTGTTTCTCTAACTTTTCACTAATTATTCTGCTACTTTCTTCTTGTTTCTCTAGCTTTTCGCTAATTGCTCTACAATTTTCTTTAATTAATTGATTACTTTCTTCTTGTTTCTCGCTCTGTTGTCAGATGAAATCCATTAACATTTGTAGATTCACGTCTTCTGGTTTGGACGCTTGTCCTCATGCCCTTTCCTCTTGACTCTCTACAGCGCTGTTTGGGTCGCTAGGTGTGGTTTTTTCTTCAGTGTTTCCCATACCTAACTGGTTACTTTCGAATTCTACGCTATCGGAATTGATAGCCATCTTTGCTTTCCTACGCGTAATCATTCAAACTAGTTTATAACACTAATACTTATTTCTATTTCTTATTTTATGCTAATCTATCTACTTCTACTACTGCCTGATCTTTGCCAAACTTGTACGTATCAATTATTTTTATTATTACGTATCATGCCCCACGTTGGGCGCCATTTATACAATGCAATTAATTAATTTGTGAATTAATTAATTAATTTAATTACATATTGATTAGTGAATTATATCCATCATAAGCCCCGCAATTGGATGCCATTTACATACAGTGATTATTATGCATATTTAATAATTGCATAAATTAATTATCTTTTAATTATATAAGATTCCTTTTGATTATAATTAACTAGTAGAACATATTCCCTTTTATCACGCGTTGGGCAACCATTTGCATATGGTGTTTATTTTTAATTATGTCATGCCACACATTGGTAGCGTCATTTACAATGTTGCAATAAAGACAGTCCTTTATCATCTACAATAGATGTGAATAATTAAAATTTGTTTACTACCTAATTAACTATGCCCCGCGTGTTGGGATGCTATTTATAATGATATTAATTAAATCGCTTAGCAAAAAGACTCTTAAGTAAAATTAACCTATGTTCTCAAAGATAACTTTAACATGTGGGTTTTCTGTAATAATGAACGCATGTGTTTGCATGTACTTAAATAGCTAATGTATTATTCATTACGTAAGTTTATAATCATACATATAAAACATCGCTGTACCTGTAAATACACACATATATCTTAAACAAATTCTTATTCATATAATAGCTGAAAAAGACATACATACATAAATCATGGTATACAACAATTCAAATATTAATTAATTGATGCGTTCATTAATCCCAGATAGTTTTGTATACACATTCATTATTTATAACTTTAACTCTATTTGTTTTTATCAGATTTATTTAAAACTTCCCAGGGTAGGAATTCTTTGAAAGAATCAGGACAGTAGTAGTTACTTACAGTAATAAATTAATAATTGTTACTTGAAATTGAGAATATCCGTTTTATGGTCCATCGGCATCCGATTTCTTTGTTGTGGTGAAGGCAGAATTGCACATCTTGTTGAATGATGTTGAATGCACAATCACTTGTATACACCCACGAGAACTCGCGTCATTTATAGAGTTGTGTAGATATGCTATTGTTTTTCAGTGTCAGTTTGTGTAAATCATTCTAAAATAAGTGTATGTTCATTTCGCAAATTTAATGTTTATGTCCATTCGTCACTTACTCAACTTTTTATCGATGTATATTCGATTATATTATTTCGTTCAAGTGTTACATGTTCTATTATATTTAATGTAATTCAGTAACACTGGCTAACTTTAAGTTTGTCTAATCTGTACAATATACTAGTAATGTTTCTTGTGTGTACCGAGATTGAATTGTTCACTCAGATTCTTAATGATATTGATTAATACATGAGTTCGTTAAGTCGCATTTCGAATTCTACAGTTTAAAATCACTAAGTCCGACTACTATAACATGACAATGTCACTAAGTCTGTTAACTTATACGAAACTGAGCACAGTAATACCGCGTCAAAATATATGTTCACAAATTGTAATAAGACTCTGAATGTCCGATTTTTTCAAATTGTAAAAGTTTAGTACTGATACTAAACTTGATACTAAGACCGAGTCTGAGAAATACTGAGATATACTAGCTTTGAAAAATACTAAGACCCTCTCCGTGTTAGACAGTTTTATCAACTTGTCCCTACTCAAATTTTGTCTTCTGGTCTGTCCACGCCTTTTCTTACTAGTGATAGGTCAGCTCAAAGTTTTCTCGGAATATTTCGTCCCACTTCTCCAGGGTTTTTTGGTTGCTGTTCCATGATTCGCTTTGGCTTTTGGTTACCATAGAAACTCTCCTCTCCACCCGTGTTCTTCGCAAGACTTGTACTCTGATAGGTTGTCGGACATCCCCAGATTTTTCCTGTTCGAACGTTGACCTATTTCGCAGAATTTCTAGCGATTACACGCCTGTGGATCACTCTTTTGTGTGGGACATACGCAGTGTTTTCCTAACTCGCACCCATCTGTTCTTGAGGTCCTTCTGAAGCATTGTTCTATCTCACACCCCTTTTTTGTAACTATTAATAACTCCTGACATATGTTGGCTGGTGAAGTCACCCTGACTTTCTAATCGTAAATTGTGTCTGTCACGTAAACGTTACCTCCAGCTGTGCCGCTTAACTCGAGTCTTTTCAATTATTTACTTGTTCTATTGTCTCTCTTAAAGTACACTCCTTTGTAACATCTTGTCCCCTTTTTTGCGGTACCGTCGTATTCTGACGTAACCTGAGTGGACATATGTCTTATTTCTCCGTACACGTGTGAGTGTCCTCATCTGCTTTGTGTCGAATGTTGTGGGGTAATAATTTGTAGCCAAGCTTCTCCTGTCATCTCGTACTTTCATATCTATCGTTGAGTAGAACCTAACATCTTCCTATTGTCTGCTAGCGATGCTGTTCTGACATCTTCACATTAAGTCTTATTTATTGCTGTGACTAGAAGTCGTTGACACAACTGCGTGTGAACAAAATCAGTCGAGGAGAAAATTTGAAATTTTTAAATTTTCGCTCGTTATAATACTATATACTGTTCAGTTACAAAAATAAAAACTGAATATCAAAAACCCCCTTATACATATTAACAGAATTATTCACTACCAAAGACTTTCAAGAGTTTCATGAAATACATTTATTGGCAGCACATGCCTCATCTGAGGATTATGCCCCATTAACCCCTCTGCAGTGGTGCCAGAATTAAGCATAAGCTACATAGGCTGCAGCCTAGGGGAACACACCACAAACAAAAATAAAATAAAAGAACATTCGACTTGTATAAAAATTATTTGGTTCGTGTTTCAGAGAACAGTAGGAGTTATTAGAGGAAAAGGTGGTATTATGAGCCATGTGTAGGGTAGAGTGGGGCAAGAATGTGCGCTTAAATTTTAAGTTCATCTCAAACTGCACTCATTGCACTGAGACTCATTAAATTTTGACAGAAATATCATGAATCCTTTAAGGTTCGATTGAGACCCCCACTTTATAATTTCAACTACTGCAACACATGTAAATAAATATATTTCCAAAACGTGTCAAACGCACACAATTTACACATGAAGGGCACTACGATTAGAAGAATGCTAAAAGCTATAGCATTGTAGTGGAGCATGAAACTCTAAACACCACCTGAATGCTGTAACTGATTTTGCCAGATGCTCAAAAGAATTAGGACGTATTGATAAAGAACTTATGCAGCAAGCTGAAGATGTAGTGAGGTATTTGTGGGAAGTGTTAAAAGATTGATAAGTGTCATAATTTTCATCAGTGAATGAGGATTAGCACTTCGGGGTAAAAATGAGACACTAGGGTCACCAAGAAATGGAAATTATGTAGGATTACTAAAACTAATAGCAGAGTATGATGACTTCATAAAGAATCATATTAAGAACCATGGAAATCATAGAAGTGGTCATACAAACTACCTTTAATCAGTGATTTGTGAGGAAGTTGTGGATCTAATTGGCATACGAGTTTTCAATGAAATAACATCTCACATCAAAAAGTATGTACATCTCACAACAACAGTACTGTTCTGTATCACTGGACTCAACTCTATATAAAGGACATGTCGACCAACTTACCATGATTTTCAGGTGTTTAGAGGACTACATTCTGGTTGAGATACTTGTAACATTCATGCCTAACCAGGGTCACAAAGCTACGGAAATGTTCAACAGTTTGATTAACTTTAAGAAAGATAATGACATAGACATTAAATACTGCCATGGCAAGTCTTACGACAACACTTTTTCATTGAGTAACAAGTACAATGACCTCCAAGCGTTGGTGCTGGCAAAAAATAATTTAGCATTCTGGGTACCTTGTGCTGGACATACAATTAATATAGTGGGACAGGATCGTGCTGAGTGGTGCGTGAGTACTGTAAACGTTTTTGATTATTTGGAAAAGCTTTATGTCTATTTCACAGGTTCAACACATAGATACCAAGTACTAACCAAAAGTTTGAAAAAGCTGATCATGGTAAACCCATTCTAGTATCAAAGAGGACCACCACAGCATGCTGGTCTTGTCATGCTGACGCCATTAAAACTTTAATATGAAGGCATAAGGACATAAAAGATGCTCTATTTGAAATCTCAGACTCAGAGGACAATGAAGATTCAGTAAAAACGTGTTGCACTGTTCTAACAAGTTTGCATTAAAAAATGTCTAAGTTAGAAACAGGGTTCCATGCATCATTTTGGGATGATATTATGGAACAGGTTAGCAAAACTAATGTAATTCTGCAGAACCTCAGACTAGATGCAAATACACACAGTACTGCAGTACTCACATCACTGAAAACCTTTGTAGAAACTAAACGGGATAGCTTTGAAGAGTATGAGATGAAATGGGCAGAATTATCTGGTTGTACTGAATATGCAACAAAGACACAGTGCAAGCACAAAATAAACGTGTGTTTGACATCTCTTGACACTAAACAGGCACCAGAAACTGGACTGACACCCTCAGAAACATTTTGAAACAGTTTCCTTCCTCTTATAGATCAATTTGTGTCATCATTGAGGCAGAGGCTAGAAGCATACAAGTTAGGTCATTAGAATGCTAGAAGAGTAGGTCATTGATAGACCTACTCATTTTGAGCTTCTTAGTAAATTAGACAGCATTATTGTCAATGAAAAGATCATAAAAGCAGCTCAAAATTTAGTAGAAGCATATGGCAATGATCTGGACAACAACCTGGGAAGTAAAATAATTCATTTCAAGTCTTTTTGCAATGAGTAGATCAAAGAAGGTGAAAAGGAGAAAACAGTCATCAGCCATGAGAGGTGAATGTACAAACTCCTTCTAGAAAAGAATGTCAAGGAATGTTTTCCTAATGTGGAAGTGGCACTTCGAATGTATTTGTCAATGGTAGTTACCAACAGTAGTGGTGAAATTCATTGTAAAAGTTGAAACTTATTAAAAATAGGGTCCAGACAACAATGTCATAAGAAGATAGGCTGAACTTTTATCTCTTATGAGCCTAGAGAGTGATATTTTGAAACAGTTATCTTACGAAGATGTCATAAGTAAATTTGTTAATATTAAATGTATTAACTACATTTCATGTAGATTGTATATACTACAATCTTTTCATGATGCAGAAAAATTATGATTTACTTACAGATGTACAATGTAAATTTACCCTAATACTTTTATGTTCTTTTTAAAAACATGCTTAATTTATGATAATTACAATGACATTGTTTTACTGTCCTTTGGAAATCAGTTGTTTTTATTTTTCCTACATTTTTATTTTGTTTAGGGTCTTTTGACTGTAATACAAAAATAAGCGCAATCTTTTATTATTATTTTCATATATTCCATAATGCTATTGTACATGGAGATACCCTGAAACTGTTAAATTGTTTAACATAGTACTGAAAATTTACAAAAGACAGTGTATCCCAATTTAATTTGTACACTTAACAATGACTTTATTTGCAGTTCTGGAAGATATATTTTTCAAAATTTTCTAGGGGAAGGAACCTGACCCTCTCGTTCTAGTGGCAAGTATTCCAGACCCTCCATAGCGGAATCTGGACAGATGGTATTGTCTCACTAAAGTTTCTCTATTACTGATTTCATTTGCATGTCACTTTTAATAAGATGACTTTCTCTAAGATATTTTATATGTTAAATTTCAAAATTTATATGTAAGAGAGCATAAACATGATATGAATTGGGTGTCACTGAAAGGATGTTCTGGCAGTAACGAAATGAAATTTATAATTAATTACTAGAATGTAAGTAATTAAAAATAGAGTTAGTAAGAGAACTTACTTCATGTGAGTGAGTTCTTGTAAATGTTGAGATCTTTCTTCAAGCAGCTGAGTAAGTCGTCGCTCTAATTCTTGCAAACGAGTTAAAAGGGGCCGGCATGTACTACAACGTAAAGCATGAGCTGTTTGCAAAGAAAGTAATCTTTGTTCCAGTTTGCCTACCTGGTAAGTCAGTCAGATCAGTATTTATTATATAGAAATTAACAATAATAATCATACATGTGTAATACATAAAAAAGATATAATTATTGTAGTAATAATTGTTTTTATTTCAAGACTTGCTTGGCTGAAACCACTAAAAACTATAATATTTCTAAGTTTAATCTAATTTTGTTAATTATAAGTAAGTTATAACACTACTGACTTGGAACAACAAATTTTTTTTTAATGATAAAAATATAAAATTTTTAGCTTATAGCCTAACGTTTTAATTTTTACCAATAAAAAACTTTGTGTTCTGAGTCAGTAGTGTTATACTTTATACTTATAATTAATCAACGGACACATCATGGACAACAAAATCCAAGAATCTAATTTTCTTGCATGGTAATTGTGTTTATGTATTGTATAAGATTTTTAGTTATCAGCACAATGTACATTATACATTACAATATAGTAACACAAGTGTCAGAAATGACAACATTTTATAGTTAATTTTTGTCTGTACAATTAATTATATTATGAACATGTTAATATTGGCCAGTCTCCTAATATTGGCCAATCTGCAATATGCAGATTGCAACAAATTCTATATAGGCCAGACAGGACGTAGCTTCAAACAAAGATACATTGAACACACAAAGGCACTCCACTCCACTACAGAATCCACCTTTGCAAACCACCTCATTGAAGCAAACCACACACACAAAAACATCGACAATAACATGAACATTCTATACGTACACACAAAAGACCGAAAACTAGACACTCTAGAACAGTTGGAAATATGTATACAAACACACGAAAACAAATAAAAACAACATCCTAAACGAACAGACACAATTCAAATCACATACATTATTCGAACATATCACACCTCACACACACAACATCGATCTTTCAAAAATCAATTTTGTCGCCAACAACAAGATGGACAGTACTACCAGTGGCAACCTCTGAAGAAGCTTTTTAAAAGTGAAAACCGGTTCAGGTTGTAAGGTAAAGCTTTTACGTTTTTACCCATAAAAAGTTTTGTGTTCCGTGTCGTAGTGAAATAATTATATTTAGTTAAGAAACGGACATGTCATGGACAACGAAATCCAAGACTTTCATAGAGTAATAGTTTTATCATATGTAATTGCTAAGGTATCTTACCCTTCAAAATTAAATGCTTGTACTTTACTTGATACCAGCCCTCCCCTTTAATTATCAAACAATCACCCCTCCCCCTTCAACAACCCTCTCCATATATAGATCTACCATTTTACAGTAGATTAATATGACTTTATTTTTCGGGCACTTATTTATATGGAAGTAAAAATTAAAACAAATAACGCAGACAGAACACTAATATAATAAAAATTCTACACATAATTTATTTGTAAAATAATTCTACCCTTCTTTCCTTTTTTTTTTTCGTATCAGCCATCTAAGGACCACATGCCAATTTCAATGGTGGTGGTGGTGGTGGTGTAAAGAAAAAGTGATCAGCGATTTGCACTTTACGCAGAAGTACACACCACAACAAGAATTTACACAGTCCCGGTCAGGGTTGGGTACGAAATTATGCTATGCTCACAGTCTATGACTGTTAGCAGCTACTAAAAGTATGCTATTGACATTCACTCGCATCAAATTACAGAGTCGGTGAAGGATGTTCAAAATTTGAATGTAAACAAATTAATAGTTAAATAATTAATATAATGGAAGTATCACATACATAATGCGTGTAAATGCAATTATGAAAAAACGATGTACTTACTAGATAGTAATAGATCAGAAGTAAATTACTAACTATTCTCTTTATCTAATAAGCCTAGTTACTGAACAATAAGAATATATTTTTAAAAGTTTCTTAGCATATTGGGACTAAATGGAGTGTTATTTGAAACATCTTTTAAGTGTAAAAACAACATAACAGCTGTCAAATTTCACCTTTACAAAATTTGCCCCCCGTATGCAGTTGCCCACTTTGCCTATGCATAAATACGTCACTGGTTCTCTATATGATATCACTATCATTGAGGAAGGAAGTATGCTATGGTTTCCTTGTAAGTGAAGCTTGAAATTATCAGGCTAACAAAAAAATTAATAAAGGAAGCACTGGCTTAAGTGACAGTGAACTGACTATAAGGAACTGGAAGAGAAATGCAATAAATATTGAAAAGAGATTTTACAAATATTGTAGGGAAATAGGCATATAAGCGGAAAAAGTTATGAATAAAGATGAGTGAGAAAATACTTTTGAATATACATATAAAAGACTGATAAGTGGATGAATGTTGTGAACAAAATGAAATTACTAATAACGTCTATTAGTAATACAGCAAAATTATAAAAGTGATATGATAATGGTGCAGTGGCGGCTTGTGAAGGAGGGCTCTGGGGCGCCGCCCTCCCTGCATAATAAAGCAAACGAAAAAGTAAAAAATGTTTGAAATTCACACAAATTTTTTCATATTTTTTCGTTACATAATGAAAAACATAAATGAATAACATTTTTTCCATTACATAATTTCCCCATTTTACTGAGGAAATTATTAAAACCATAATCACATCGATGCGAAACAACAAGCGCGCCTACTACAAATTAGTAGGCCGTTCCACTACAACAAGCGTTCTGTGATTGTGGGCGGCTGGTCGCAGAGCCCAACTTCTGTACGCAGCACAGGTTGGTTGCCATGGCAACCTGACGTCACTGCTGCTGGCTGAGCGGCTGTTTGCAATGGAATGTGGACTCCGCTATTGAGAGTCCCTGATACGTGCAGTCAGTAGTGCATTTGAACTGTAGAGAGTGCGACGCTACCGGTTTCCGCTCGAGTTTTCGATTACTTGATTGAAAATGAAAGTTTCCGATATTAAAAAACTTAATTTTTGTTCTTTATCATTAGAAGAAAAGCTTGAAATAAAAAATAATGCAAGACCAGTGCCCAATTTGAACTTCAGTCAGGTACAAAAAAAGTGCAAAGGAAAAGGAGAATTTATGCGCCATTTTAATAGGAAAGTGTTTGAAAGAACTCCGTGGATATGTGGGTGTGAAGAAAGTAACTCTTTATTTTGTTTTGTGTGTTTGTTATTTGGTAGTGATGACAGTTGGACAAGAGATGGTGTAAGTGACCTTAAGCATCTTATTTTGAAAATTAATAAGCACGAAAACTCTAAAAAGCATAAAAATAACTTCATCAGCTTTCAGCTGCTAGGAAAAACTAACATTTCTGCTAGTCTGAGTACAGCATATGTGGAAAATATTCGCAAACATAATGAAAGTGTGGAGAAAAATCGACAGATTCTTTCTAAAGTGATAGACATTTTACAATTTTGTGGTAACTGTAATCTTCCTCTTCGTGGTCATAACGAAAAGGAAGGCTCTAGTAATAAAGGTGTATTTTTGGAGTTGGTAGATTATCCCAGAAAAATTGATGCTGCTTTCAATAGCCATATGGAAGAAGCCCATGTTTTTAAAGGGACCTCCAAGATGGTACAAAATGAGCTTTTGCAGTACATGCTTGATGTGTGCCGAGAACATATTATAAAAGAGATTAAGAAAACCTCATTTTATCTCTCATGGCGGACGATACAACCGACGTATCTGCGAAAATGCAAACAGTCTTGGTTTTTCGATATGAATTAAACGGTCGAATTCACGAACGCTTTTGGGGCTTTTCAAACCCGGAAAAGCAAGACGCAGATGGATTGTCACAATGTATTTTGCAACAGGTTGATCCGATTTTAGAAAATAATTCAGATAAACTGATTGCGCAGACATACGATGGAGCTGCTGTTATGCGTGGACGTGAGGGAGGTGTAAATGTTAAAATAAAAGAGAAATATAAAAATGACCATTATGTTTATTGTTACCCCCACCAATTAAATAAATTACTCAAACAAGCTGCTTCTAATATAACGAGTGTGAGAATTTTTTTTGCCAATTTGAATGGTATTGCCGCCTTTTTCTCCCATTCTCCAGACAGGAGAGCGGCTTTAGAGCATGTATGCGATAAAAAAATACCCCGACCCTCAAAAACTAGATGGAATTTTCAATCGAGTATAACACAAACAGTCTTCATTTACAAAGACGATATTCTGGAATGTTTCAAAAATGTACAGACAGGCGTTCCGAAAATATATAACTCAGAAACGGTAACACTGGCTGCTGGGTTTGTTAACTGGCTTGAAAATAGCACTTTCTTGTTTTGGCTAAATTTTTACTCAAAAATAATGCCTCACGTTGATATATTATTTAATCAGTTGCAAGTTCTGCAAACCGATGCAATGAGAAGTCATGCTGCTATTGACGACTTCGAAAAGGCGATAATCGAAATTAGAAATAAGCTACCCTCTGTGATCGATAGACAAGAGGAAAGAATTGAGATGCTCGCAGAAGGACCTACGCCCAGAAAAAGGCGACGATTGAATGATGAGAATTTAAATTTATTGGCAAAGGAAGTGTGTGATACAATTGTATTTCAAATAAAAGATCACTTTGTATTCAAAAACCATCTGTGTGGAGCAAAGATATTTCAGTACGAACGCCTCAATGAACATAAAAAAAATGGTCTTCCGGTAGATGATATTAACCAGTTTTGCAGTGCATTTCCAATGATTGATAAAAATTCATTTATAACAGAGCTTGAAGTTTTTTACTCGAGGTCAGAAATAACAAAAGAAAATATGGCTGGCTGCTTGAAAACATTAAATTTTATAACTTCTTTTGGATTGGACGGTACATTTAAAGAAATCACAAAAGCATTGAAAATTCTTCTAACTATTCCTATGACTACTTCGGAAAGTGAGCGGTGTTTCTCAACTCTGAAGTTAATCAAATCCTACTTAAGAAACACCATGAGTGAAGACAGATTAACTGCTCTGGCTATGTTGTCTATTGAACAGCTGATGATTCGCGAGATACCAGACTTTACCGAACTAGTAATAGAAAAATTCATTTCAGACAATAACAGAAGATTAGATTTTTCTTTCAAACGATAAACTTACTGATAAACTAATTCTTATAGTATATAGTATGTATAGTGCTCGATATAGTGTTAAAAACCTATTTTATATATTTTTTGTTTACTTATGTGTGTGTGTGTTTGGGTGGATTTCATGATGGACAGTCTTCAACTTCAAACCAAGTGAGTTTTTATACTTGTATAACTTTTATTAACTAACTTTATACTTTTTTAAGTGTACTTTTCAAGTTACATACAGGGTGGTATAAGGTTAAGAGAGAGATGGTGGTAAATTTTTAAGAGAGGGCCCTCCCTTAAGGTTTACTCACGAGCCGCCACTGTAATGGTGATACTAAGAACAACTGGACAGAAAATCTGCACATTATTTCTCATGCGGAAGGTATAATGCTTTTAAAACAGTCCTTTCATATACTGAATAACAGGAAGACCAGTGGCGGCTTGTCCATAAGGGCTGCAGAGTTACAGCCTTCCCAGAACTTTAAAGGGAAACTAATTACCTTACTCAAACAATTTTTCTACTTAGGAAATTATTTATTCTTTAATGATTCATTTCTACAAGTAATAAATGCTACGTTCCATTCAGCCACATCTGAACATTATGTAGATGTGTTCATTACTACTCTGTGAAAGGTAGGCTGCACTCTGCTTAGACAAGTGCCCTTGCACCTGCACGTAAGGTAAGTAGTTGGAGACAGCTTTGTTAATAAGGGAAGCTTGGGTTGCACTCAATTCAGCCCATGGAGCCAGTGGTGCCCATCCCCCCCAAGGCCCAATGCGCAAATCCCCCCCAAAAATTCTCAGCACTCCCCCCCCAATTGAAGCCTATACAAATTATTTTAGTTAAAAAAGTCATGAAAAACGAAACAAGATCCTACACTACAGTTACGATAATTGTTACAGTTGTTAAGTTGTTTTAAATTGTATCATTGTTTTAAAAGATAAGGCGCTACACTGGTGTGGGTGTGGATGAGAAGCAAAGACATTTGAGAGATATATTTTAAAACATATTGGTCATATTGGAACGTGGATGGCCAGTTTAAGCTTACAGAATTTTATCATTAGCCCTAATAATATTGTTTAGAAGTTTTGTATGTCATTACTTTGAACAAAACAGGCTAGATTCAAAGGGTATTGGAGTAATTAAAAACCAAGCAAATATTTTACTTAGCAAATTGTATTTAACAAATGTGTTGCTAAACTAAAAATACATTTTAAATAATTGTACTATTAAAACCAATACAATGAAATGACGCAAAAATAACGTACAATGTAATTTAAATTATGATAGGAAAAATATGTTTGTGTAAAAATATACATTTACATTAGTTATCACCTTGTTTAAATGTCTTGTACAAAAGCAGCTTTTTTCTTTGTACACTTGTGGTTGCAAATTTGTTAATGATTTCTTCATTTTGTATCTGCCTCAGTACGTTGTTTTCACAGGATAGAATCAACAAACTTGACAGCCAAGAGTTTCCCATGCTGTTCCGAAGCTGATTTTTCACTATTTTCAAACGGCTCAACGTTCTCTCTGCAGAGCAGCTGGTCACGGCAAGAGATAACAATATTCGGTACATCACTGTCAGATTAGGTAGAGCCGAAAGGTTAAGGACACACCTGAATGGTCTAATGAATCCTCTCATTATCCATTGGTCCATCATCCTATGTTTCTCACTTTGTAAATTTCCTTCCTTTACCTCCTCATTTTCACTGCCATCTGGATCCTCTGCCCTTGCTGGGATTCGCACTTCATCCTCTGTTATCTCCATCCTTTCAGCTTCAGAGGAATGTAACATGTCTGATATGTCGATGTCTGCGTGAGTGACCTTGTACACATTGCAAAACGTCTCCAATTCTGAAGCAATTAGGTCATTGTCCAGATTTTAATACTCACACAGCTCTTTTATCTTATCGGGGTTGAAGTCTTTTCCAGTCTCCAATTCATGTGCAATTTTCATAATTTCTCCATGAGAAACATAAGACATTTGTTTAACCATGGCAAGCGAGCTGTCCGGGAAACGATCATTCAGTTGAGACAATAATGAGTCTAAGACTAGGAAATAAACCTCAACCTTCATTTTCTTTACAGGGTCATCAATTTTTTCGTCTATCGAAAGTTCGTCCATGAGGCGTTTCCGTTTTCGGTTTCGCTGAGTTCGGACTTGCGAGACGTTGTGCTGATCAGAAAATTGTGTTATTGAACTTGTAAGTTTGTCCCACTCTTTTTCACTTCTTAATGTCTTCAGTTTCGCCCTCGTCTCTGAGATAACTGCTGGTATCATGCCATAATCAACTGATTTGGCTTGTAAGCAAATTGTGATTGGAGAAAGAACTTTAAATATAGTTGAAGCAATGTGCATGGCACATATATTTTCATAATCTGACATACTGTTGATCAGTCCTTTCGCAGACGCTTTAGTGTCATTGTCAGATTTCTTGTCAAGACAGATTTCTTTGAGGGTCTCTTTGATGGTTTTGTAACATGTTAGCACAGTTTTGAGAGCACCACTCTTACTCGACCATCTTGTAGTCTGCACTCGTTTTACACTTTTCATTTTGTTTTGTGCTAGGCCCTTTTTCAAATTGTTGATAAACATGTGGTGACGTCGATGCCCAGACATGAAAACATACATCTCTTGAAGGAGGGAGAACATGTTTCACATTTGAGGGCAAACATCAATAGACTTTTGTACCACTAATGCAAACCGGTGAGAACAAACACCATACATAAAATGCTCGGGAACTCTCTCTAAACACAACAGATTTTAAGCCATTGTACCGACCTCTCATGTTCCCTGCTCCGTCCATGCTTTGCCCCACCATGCCATTAGGGTTGATCCTACGGATTTTAGAGTGTTCATTAATTCGTAGGCTAGGTTTTCCCCTGTTGTGTCGCCACTTGTGAACACTTTGATCAACCGTTCTTCCAGTTTTACTGATTGTTGGGAGCTCCTTGCTCATCTAGGTGCTCAACATATCGGAGCAAAACCGCTGTGCATTATTTTGCTTATGTCTTGTATTGAATCCAGGATGACTGAGTAGGTGTTACTTAAATTTATATTGTTGACTATTTTTGAGACTACAATGTTACTCATAACATTAATCAAGTCAAATACATTTCGATAACTGAGAAATTTTGACCCCAATTTTCCCTTTTGGTTTCTGATTTTTTCTATCTTTTCAAGGTACACTCTGGCATCGGGATTATACTTAGCTATCAGTGAGAACAGTTTCACCAATTTCCCTTCTGAAACATCCTTTTTTCTAAATGCTAGCATTTCTTCACCTAAATACCGACAACAATCAATTATTACCGACAACACTTCTCTGTTGTGATGAACGAGTTGGTCAGATTCTTCAGCAAGTGAGGAGTCTATTCTTTTCTGCGATATCCACTGGATTCTAGCGACTTGGGAAGATAAATGCTGTTTTGACTGTTCATGCTGTTCTATGTAGTGATCGCCGCGATGCTCAGTCCAACCTCTGCAGCCAGTTGTACCCCATACCGTTCTTTCTCCTGGCAGTGCAAATAGAGTGCAATGCAGGCAAAAAACCACATCTTTCATCGGACTATAAACTAGCCAGTTTCTTTTACTTCTAGTCCCATCAGGTAAAGTGCTGATTTTCCAAGCTGGATTAAATTTTCTTCCGCCTGTTGAAGGGAAACTCATCGAAGACAAATCTTGATTTTCTAGTCGAAGACCCAAATTTGTCTCCTCCGCCGATAGTTTGATGTTGGCAAACGATGTAGGGTCTTCTACATCATGAACACCAGGTAATGGGTCTGGATTATCTGGTTGAATGTTTTCTGGGCTCAGATCTGAGCCTGAAGGGCTACTGATTTCTAACTCTACATTTGGCGGTAACGATAATTTAGTATTTAAATTTGAAGTCACAAACGAAGGAGGTGCTTTAGCTTGCATTTTGTCTTCATTTCCACCCTCCACGATATCAAATGTTGGATTTATATCTTGGGACTCGTCTGGGAGTTTCGCACTTGAAGTTGATGGTACATCTATGTCCTCAGTTGTAGGGTCATCGTTAGCAACGTCACTGGTTACGTTCGATCTAAAAAAATACAACGATTTTAGAACTCTCCCCTCCCCAAATTTGTTATTTTATTGTTAGCTTTATTTTATTATTTTTAATGTTTGCCGTATTAGTGGAAATAACAGAACAACAAATATAATAAAATGTTACCGGTAGTACAAAAATGCTAATAAGCCCGAATAAAAATTACGCAATAAAGCGATTCCTTTGTATCTTATATAAAGTTGTTTCTATTTTGGCCTATTCAAACGGTAACTGAACGAGACAAAAATAATTATATTTTACATACCTGGAATCTAAACTATGATGTTGACTGGTACTGGGGTCAGCAGAAGATTCAGCATCAGTGTATTTCACCCACGGGCCGTCACCAGACTTCACTTCAACCATTTTAAAACTAATGTTTAGGTTATGTCTAAATTTATAGGCGTGTTTCTTCTTACAATGTTAATATAATAGATATTTACCATATATCCGTCGTGCGACTTCGTTTTTCTCGTCTTATTTTGACGCGTTTCGGCAACGAATTGCCATCTTCAGAATCTTAATCACTCATATGAGATCGTTAAAAAATTAAAAACATTAAAATCATTACGGTAAAAGTGCACTTTTACGATATTGGAAACTCACAAACGCGAACATGAAAGTTTATGTTTCTCGAGTGGACTATATCGATCGACTGCTTTCGCGTGGACAATATCGATCAACTGATTCACTGTTTATATAGCCACTGATAAACCTGTTTTGCTTATTATAGCCCATATGTACTGTGACATTTCATTTACTGGCGCCCGTGTGCAAGTATTGCCGTGTCGTACAACATGTTATGTGAAAATGTAAGTTTATCATTGCTGCAGGAAAGGAAAATACATGGACGCGCTTGAGGAATACGAAATATATAAAGCCGTCAAAATCAACAGTGATTATGTCTTGAATGATAAACTTACATTTTCACATAACATGCTGTACGACACGGCAATACTTGCACACGGGCGCCAGTAAATGAAATGTCACAGTACATATGGGCTATAATAAGCAAAACAGGTTTATCAGTGGCTATATAAACAGTGAATCAGTTGATCGATATTGTCCACGCGAAAGCAGTCGATCGATATAGTCCACTCGAGAAACATAAACTTTCATGTTCGCGTTTGTGAGTTTCCAATATCGTAAAAGTGCACTTTTACCGTAATGATTTTAATGTTTTTAATTTTTTAACGATCTCATATGAGTGATTAAGATTCTGAAGATGGCAATTCGTTGCCGAAACGCGTCAAAATAAGACGAGAAAAACGAAGTCGCACGACGGATATATGGTAAATATCTATTATATTAATATAAGCGACTTGGAGACAACTAACCTATAATGTCTTACAATGTTCTAACCACTTGTCTTTTCGATGAGTTGTGTTACACATAACCTCCATACACTTATACTTAAACGATTGTTTCAGTTTTTTCGGCATTTTGACAACTATCACGAAACACGAGATTACATTCCAACCCCAACTCACACAAACAAAGCACCGCATTACAGAGTAAAACTCACAGGCAGACTGCCGCCGCGCGCCAAGTCCAAGTTGTATGGAGCAGCAGCTAGTCGTGCTCCGGTGGTCGCAGTGTCCGGATGATATCCGATGACTGCATGTTGCCTGCTTGTTACCTTGACTAGCGTTCTCGCGCTATCAAAGGAATGGGACCTCCATTGATTTTATTTTGGAGGGATAGGATGATGTTATTTTTCTTGGACCCTGGGACCTCGAAGAGACCCGCGACGGCAGAATGGGGGAGGCCTCGAAGACTTTTCACTGGAGTAGTAGGAATTACCCTCCCACAACGGGTAGGGCACCTCTACGCGCTCAGGAAAGTCGCCGAGGGCTGCCAAGCGGCAATGTCAGCACACGGAAGAGAGCGTAGGAGGAGGCAGCATCCACCAGAGGTGGCACTAAGCACACCTAGGGCAAGAGCAGACCCCCCCCTAGTCTGTTGCCGAGCGCCAGCACGGAAAAGAGAAAGAAGGAAGGAGTAGGAGTGTGAAAATACTCAAGATCGGGGGGATTGGGCAGATGTTCTGTGAACTGCTTATGGAGGGTCGTCGAGCAATGCTCGGGGGCATTTGTGTCGTCTAGGTGGTGGGCCGACGTCTGTGCTTAGTCGACGGATGTGGGGATGGGTCGAGTGAACAGTTTGAGGGCAAGGGACCGAACGAATTCGGTGAAGGAACCTTCAACCCTCGCCTGATGGCATCATTTCTGACAAACCAGGGAGAGTTGGAGATGTATCGGAGGGTTTGGGATTGGAAAGCTTCCAAACAGGCGACAACGGATGAGCTGAGTAGTACCCAAAGGCGGGGGCTGCGTAAGTCAGGATTGCCCTAAGAAAGAGTAAGTAGATGGTGAGTTTAGTGTGCACAGGCACTGAACTCCGATGAGAGAGAAAGGGAAATAGTTTGGCTCTGACGCCTCTGGCGTGCTGGAGACTCAGAGAGACATGAGATGCAAAGCTTAGACGTCGGTCAAGAGTGATGGCCAAGTACTTTACAGTCCGTTTCCATTCGATTGGGCTCCCTTCAAGGGAGAGGGATTGGCATCGGGAAGGTAATTTATGGGAAAAGGCGATCGCCTCGGATTTCTCCGCATTGATCGCCATCCTCCACTTCCTTAGCCAGTCCGGAAGTACGGCGAGCTGACGTTGCACCAGACCAGCTGCGAAATCAAGACTCGCTGAGTTGGCGTGGCACATGGCGTCATCCGCATAGAGCGAGAGAGTGACTCCAGGCTGAACAGGCAGGTCGTTCGTGTACACAAGGTACAGAACGGAGCCAAGGACAGATCCTTGAGGTATGCCTGCGGCGACTGGTCGGACGGATGTGTACGACCCATCGATGCATACCCTAAAGATGCGATCGCACAAGTACGATCGGAGAAAATGAACGAATGAGGCAGGTAGAGGGGAGTGGGCCAGTTTGTAGAGAAGACCTTCGTGCCAGACTCGATCGAAGGCCTTACTCGCGTTGAGCAAAACAGCAACGGAGGACAGATGCTTGTTGTAGGCGTCCGTCAAATGGGTAACAACCCGAACGAGTTGAAGGGTCGTCGAGTGCTCTCTGCGGAAGCCGAACTGCTCCTGCCGAATGAAACCATCCAGCAGGGGCGCGTAACGACCGTGCAGGAGTCGCTCGAGTACCTTCGATATGACTGGCAACATCGAGATGGGACGATGGTTTGAGGGGTCAATACGCAGCTTGCGAGGCTTGAGAATCATAATGATTTTCGCACGCTTCCACAGGCTGGGGAAGTAATGAAGCCGGAGACATCCATTGAACAGCTTGTGGACCATGTTGATGAGGCTAGGGGGAGCGTGTTGTAGCGCCGCCGCTCCGATACAATCATCGCCGGGCGCCCGCTTAGGGCGGAGTCGACCAATAGTCGAAACAACATTGGCTCGGTCGAACGGGTCAGGGGTGTCAGCTGGAGGGCGGGAAAAATATCCAGATAGGAAGTCTGCGACCTCGGCCGAGTGGACGACCGCCGCGCGTGGTTGGTGGACCAGAGATAAGAACTGAGGACGCGCCCCCTTTACTCCACTGCCCGCCGGTCTACAAGCTTAGCACACGCACACATTTTTACATTCACGATCACGGACCTGACTTATTGACAGGATGTTGCTGCAGGCTGCCCGGGTCAGTTTTCCAAATTCCAAAACAAAATTTACTACTAGTTGTACTGGTAGAGACATTTATACCGCCAGTTCGTTAAAACAATCATAAAGATATGCAATTGCTTTAGTTTTTTACTAATAGCTTAGTTTGTTGCACAAACACGGTAAAAATTTCTATCAATGTTGGATTTAAAAAGTTATTCTTGAAAAAATCCCCCCCCCCAAAAATCCTTAAAATACACCCGAAAAATCCTCCCCAAAAATTCTCAATGCGCAACTTGCGCTATGATCCCCCCCTGTGGGCACCACTGCATGGAGCAGCAGTTGATAAGTTGAACATGTATAAAATCGTTGGTTGATGGTGTGTTCCGTGTTTATGTACTATGATAATTTCTATTGTTGCAGTTTTAAAACAAATATGAATAAAAATGTTGTTATAAAAGTAGTATTTGCAAACCATTAGGGTTTCAACATTAAAGTTAGAGTGGTCAGAAAAGAGTGAAATTACATGTTTAGACCACAATTTAAACTTCTAGACTAAATTTGACTAAATTGTTTAGAATGTAGACCTCATTCTAAATTTTGTAAAATTGTATATGTTAGTAAAAGTTACATGTGTAATTTAAAAAATTATAATTTCTTTAAATATCAATGTGAATAGTGTTTTGTGACTTAAATCATAATTAAACATAAATATCATGACCAATGACAACAGCGGGTCCAAAAAGGATCAATGATTTGTCACAGCTAAAGATTAAGTAAAAGTATATAAGTTCCACTAATATGATACTGGTATATATTGAAAATCCTAGTGTAGCCCCAAAAAACTAAAAACTCACCAGCCACCACTGAGGAAGACTAAACCAGCCGACTAAACCAACTTCACTTTTGTACACTAAAGTGACTGTGGAACAATGCAGCAGATAGCAAGGTACTACTAATTTAAAAGAATCTAAACAGCTTTCAAGAAACCTTAAATAATAATATGTATTTAAAAAGGAACAGTTTTTTTTTTTAACTTATCGTGTTTTTGATTTTTAACAACATTGTTAGATGAATCATTCACATTAAAGTAGAAACATTATTGTATCTCTAAACTTTACCATATAACAGCACCATACATTACCAACACGTACCACAAATATAAGTGCAAATGTATATTTTTATGTGTTTCCTTATAGGCCTAACCCTGATTTTGTTAAGGCATGAAGGGAGATTTAAAAGTCATTCTGCATGATATTAATTTACTAAGTTAATCTATAACGTTCAAGCAAAAATAGCTAAAATCATTCATTTTATTCAAGTTTTTACTTGGTAATCTTAAGACTAGCCATCTCAAAACTTAGAGAAAGAATAGACGTTTTTTGTATTTTGTACATAAAATATAGAATTAATACATAATTAAAATTTGCTCTATAAATTGTTCAAATTAAAATTAAATTTTCCACTATAAATTTATATTTCAATACTAACAATATTTAATGTAATTAAATTATTTAAGCACAACTATTTAAACATATACTAACACTAAACTTGGCTAACACTAAATATTGATATAAGAAACTAAAATAAACACACACACACACAAACACACAACCATATGAAATAGCTTATTAGACCAGACTTGAGAGGGCCTATATTCTATACCTCTGCTATGATTACAAAATCTATTAAATAAAATAAAAAATTGGACAAAGAAAAAACTTTGTACAGAAAGGTATCCTTACTTTTTCCATAATGTGTTTCCGCCGAACTTCCTCTTGCTGTAAACCTCTCTCTCTTTCAGCTGTTATACGGACACTTTCACGCAAAGCCTCTTCTAATTCCTCTATTCTTTCTTCCTTTAGACGCACTACACCCAGTAACTCCTCCAGCTCATTAATACCATGTCCATTCAATTCCCAGTCTGCATTTTCACTGTCCTCGTGAATTTTGTAAGTGTCTATCTGCCCTTGCATCAGGGGATGGTTTACAGGATTAAAGAAAATAAAGAAAAATAAACCAAACCAGTAGACATTGATATTTAAAAATAAAAAGCATATAAAAAATACTTGTAAAAATATATTTTAATTTGTAGAAAAATTATATGCACCATTATTGGAATTCACTTCATAAAAATAAACTGTTATGATATAATTAATCATTATTGAATGTACAATATATATTATTTAGATATAAAAAACAATTAATTATTTAACTAACAGTTGTTTATTAATATATTTTTAAGTTCAAAAATATACATATAATGCAAAACAAAATTTTATGTATATAAATTACTTTTTGCCTAAAAAAAAATTGCTTTCATTAAAATAAACTTTTTAAGAAGCCAGCAGGGCCAGCCTGTTTTTGAAAGTGAATAAAAATTAAAATGTTAACATAAAAAATGTAGTAAATAAAAAATTAAGAGGTTAGGACAGAGAAGGAAGAACAAACAACACACAACAGTTAGTTCAAGAAATATTCAAGTACACAAGCTTATTATCATGACATTCACTAATATAATTTAAACAAATTATTGTACAGTAAATTATAGCATCAAAAGTTCTACTATTATTAGACAGTACCAATAAATTATCATTTATTTCAAAACTCAGTGTAAGTCTACTGATATTTTGTTTCAAAAAAACACTAAACTGACTAAACATGCAGTAAGTAAATATTCCTTCATAATAAAAGTGTATGCCTAATACAGTATATATTCTGAACTAATTGGGTGGAATGCATAAAGAACTGACTTCAGTGACATGAGAACTGATATTACTTACAAACGTTTGTGTTTTTTTTTTTAATTTTTAACACTACCAATTCTTTTGAATGATAAGACACACACACAGAAAATGTTAAATAGTGGTAACTTAAAATCTTAAATTAAAAAAAATGTATTGTGAGATGTAAAGTAAAAAGTGAAAGTTTTAAAATTAAATATAGAAATACTTTTTCAAGATACCCATTGTGTATTTGTAAGTGTTTATATTTTTGAGATATGAATAACTTTGAAAGTACTGGTACTAATAATTTTGTGTTGATACACACATTAGTAAAGGGGACACTTGCCTCTTTGGCTCTTGCCGCAGTAGGCACACTGTACCACAGCTGTTATAAATATTACAACTTTTAAACTAAATGTTAATAAACATGCAACTCGACTTTAAATTAGATATTTTTAATCGGTCTATCAATTCAATTTCAGATTATTTCAGTGACTTTAAGTCACTTTCAGTCCACGCTTTCAGATTATTCGTAAGCCAAAAGGACAACCAGGTTGCAGAAAGTACGTTTCTTTAACTGTACTTGTTTAAATAATAAATTTCATATAAGGATTAAGGCACTAAATTGTTTAAATTTTCATTCTATAATTTAAAAAAGATTTCAGCTGCTGTGAATTTAACAAAGATAAGGTAAAACCTGCATATATGTCTCACAAAATAACTGAGCAATACAATCTTACTGTGAATGACAGTATGCATCAACATACATTATCTACACTACATAATAATATGGACATCGTACAATAGTTTGAGCTGTTTAGAAATACTAATTAACTGTACGTATTGTTACGACGTCACAGAACAATCTACAATGTTTATCAAACGTTCCACAGAGATCCAGAATGTAAGCGTATGGTGTACGTGCTACTAGACGCATTTTGCGAGAATCTTCTCGACTGTGCCGGGCTTCGCTCGGGCGCTCGACCTGTGTCAAGGCCGCAGTTAATTACGTAGTTCACACGAGAGATAAGATGCAGTTTGGAAGCTTCTGGTGTGTGAGCGGGACTATACACATGGCGGTAGCGGCCTTAGTATTTCAGTTTTAGTGAGAGATATTTACAGAGCGGTTCGAGAGTTATAGTAGCGAGATTACTGTGTACGTTCAAGTAGTTATTAGTGAAGTGTTGCGTTTTATAATCAGGCGGTATAATTATAATTTATTGTAATACAATTGTGTTAATATTAGTGACATTTTATTGCGTGTGAACAATTTTGATTTGATTTGTTGTAGTAGACTGTGTTAGTAATTACGAACTGTTTTACTGTAAAAATTAAAGGTGTGATTAGTGACTTAATTGGTGTATTGTACTTATTTTGTTTCCACTGTACCTACGACGATCGAGTAGACTGTCTGTCGTAACAGTGGTGTCAGAACTGGGATAGAACGGTTAACAGTGGAAACAGTGGATATTTTGTACAAGACGAGTGTGATTCGTAATTAATCGGTAAACATGGATCCCAGTCAGATGATGGAAGCTTTACAAACACTGTTGTGGCAGACACAGGAAGAAGCAGAAATACGACAAAAAGAAGAATTTAGTCGTCAATCAGACGAAGTTAAGGCGTTCGTACAAGAGGATATCACTGCAAAATTCGTCCTGTTACAAGGTGAGCTGAAGAAACAATTTGACAGAATATCTGAAGTAGAAAATCTGTGTCAACTATGAAAACAAATATTTCAAGTTCAGAAGTTTCTATTGCAAATTCAATAAAACAAATTAAGAAGGAATTCGAACATTTAGCAAAGGAAATAGTTGATAAAGAAAGGCCATTAATAAATGCTGCAGAAGATTCAAAATATCAGAGAAATCTAACTGTAGCAGGGCCAGTTTACGCAAAGGGCCCAACATTTGATGGAAGCACTCATTGGGCAACTTATATTCGCCAATGTGAAGCTGCCGCTCGCTTAAATAAATGGACGAAAGAAGAGAAAGGACTTTCACTAATTCTTGCTTTAAAAGGGCCTGCCACAGAACTAATACAGAAAGTGCCATCTGACAGTTAGAATGTCTATGCCGAATTAACTAAAGCTCTGGAGTTACAGTACGGTGACCAGCATTTGTGCGAAGTGTACCGTGAACAACTTAAAGTGAGGTGACAGCGTTCAGGGGAGAGCCTTCAAGAGTTTGAAGCAAATGTCGACCGACTGACGAGATTGGCTTATCCCGAAAAATCGGAGGACTTACAGAAGTGGATTTCTCTCATTATGTTTATTGACGGTATCAGAGATAGTCAGTTACAAGTGTTGAGAATGGCACGGCATGATAATAAATCAGACACTCTTGTTCATGCTCTCCGTTTTGAAGCTGCCAAGTCGGCGACGTACATTAATCAAAGTATGCCATCACGTTGTAGCCAAACGGATCCAATACCACTGTATCGTCATAGCAGATGGCATAAAGAGATGATTCAAAAACAACAGTTTAAGAAGTTAGCAGCACCACAACGATCTTTCGAACCAAAGGACAAAGACAGAAGACCGAAGTGTTACAACTGTGGGAAACGTGGTCATCTACAGGTAGACTGTTGGGAGAAGAAAATACCGAGAGAAGGGAGTGATCGCACCAATTGGAGAAGTAAAGCCCCAGAACAGCACACAGTTTCCATGTTACATAAGACCAGCAGAAACTTGATCGTTAATGGATTTGCGGAAGGTAAACCAACATCATTTACAGCTGACACGGGCGCAACAGTGTCCATTGTGCGCCCTGACTTAGTCAGCAACCACCAGCCTCTAATTAGCTCTTGTACAATACAGACTGTGACTGGAAGCCCCGTTAAGGTGCTAGGAAAGGTAGACGTACGTGTATGCCTGGGTCTTCTCGAGTTTAGCCACCAAATGCTCGTTGCAGACATTGTCGATGAAGTGATTCTTGGCACGGAGATTATGAATGCCTACGGATTCATTATGGACTTAAGAGAGAATGTCCTGAAGGTTGGCCAAGAGAAGATAAAGCTTTGCATGGCTAAAATGACAGGGTCTAACAACCATTCAATTAAGCGAGTGGCATTAGTCGAAGAAAAAGTCAACAGGTCTGGTCAAGAGGAACCCCCCCTATTGCAAGCAGAAATGGAGGAAGAACTAGCAGAGGAAAACAAATAAGTGTAACGACAAAAGAAGTGATTGGAAAGCCAACTATGGGTGTCCAGACAAAACTCTTGCTTGTTCCTGAGCTGATAGAAGCGCCCGAGGGCAAAGTGGCTGAAGATGAGGTTACGCAAGAGGTTGTTGACGAGAACCAAGGAAACTTGGATCACCCAGTGGTGTTTAGACCATCAGTACACGACACAACCGGCATGACTCCAGCAAAATTGGTGTTTGGGCAGGAGATTCGTCTTTCTGGGGACTTGATGTTTGGATCACCTGAGACTCAGTCCCAAGGGCCAAACAACTCTTTTAGTTCTTTTAGAACTAATTAGTTAGTTCAATTAGAAAACCAACTGCGAGAAATGAATTGCTTAGTAAGAGGATGGCTGAAGATTGCCAGTGATAGAATGAAAACTCGGTGTGACATTCGCAGCAATAGTGTGGGTTTCCAAGAAGGAGATCAGGTCTGGTTGTTCAATCGAAAGCACTGTCGTGGTCGGTCACTTAAGCTTCAGTCTAACTGGGAAGGACCCTACACTGTGAAATTAACGATGTTGTTTATCGGATTCAACTGGAAGGACAGCGAAAGTTCAATGTCGTCCACCTAGATCGCCTGGCTAAGTACAACATTAGAGACGATTTGCCAGTTCGGGACGAACAGGCTTAAGGAGGAGGCAGTGTTACGATGTCACAGAACAATCTACGTGTTTATCGAACGTTCCAGAGATATCTAGAATGTAAGCGTGTGGCATACGTGCTACTAGACGCATTTTGCGAGAATTTTCTCGACTGTGCCGGGCTTCGCTCGGGCACTCGGCCTGTGCCAAGGCCGCAGTTAATTACATAGTTCACACGAGAGATAAGATGCAGTTTGGAAGCTTCTGGTGTGTGAGCGGGACTATAAATACATGGCAGTAGCGGCCTTAGTTTTTCAGTTTTAGTGCGAGATATTTACAGAGCGGTTCGAGAGTTATAGTAGAGAGATTACTGTGTACGTTCAAGTAGTTATTAGTGAAGTGTTACGTTTTATAATCAGGCGGTATAATTACAATTTATTGTAATACAATTGTGTTAATATTAGTGACACTGTATTGCGTGTGAACAATTTTGATTTGATTTGTTGTAGTAGACTGTGTTGGTAATTACGAACTGTTTTACTGGAAAAATTAAAGGCGTGATTAGTGACTTAATTGGTGTCTTGTACTTATTTTGTTTCCACTGTACCTACGACGATCAAGTAGATCGTCGTAACAGTATAATTCATTACTGTACTGAAAAACAGTTTCTCATATATTTGCTGTTTTTACTCTAGTTTTGAAAATTACAAAAATATATATGCTTGACAATAACATTTTAATAGTACAGTATGGGCATTAGATTATAATATTTGCACTTGGAGAGCAAGATATCCACTGCATAATAAGTTTTCTTTTAGCTACTTTAAAATTGTGTGAGTGCTTAGATCATCTCAATTACCAAACTAATGGTACATTTCTTTGTGACAAGATTTTTTATCTCTATTAAAATTTGGTCAATATAAAATTGAATAATTTAAAACATGCATATTGTGATCACATTTTTATGTAAATAATAATTTGATATACTTTTTTGTATTGTTAGGTGGAACTTTACCTAATAAAATATAGAATACTGTTTGAGTTATAATTTTTATTAAATTTTGTTCTAATGATTCCTACTTGACTTGTGCAGAATGGCAAAGTGAATGTTTCCTAGAGTAAAGCTAGTTTTGCAAATCTTGTATAGTTTTTAGTTTAAGAATACATACTTAAGCAAATATGGAGTTTAAGGATAAACTCATATTCAATGAATTTATTTTGAGTTGTTTGTTACTTCCAATCATAAAATTACATCACTTGATAAAATCAACGTTACAGTTCTCCTGACAGGAATAAGGTAACTTCTAAAAATGATTGTGCTACGAAAGAGTTTATTTTCTGCATCATAATTGCACAATGAAATTATGAACTTGTTACCTCAATGTGATAAACTTAGTTATTTGAGGGAGTGCCATTCAACATAAGTAATGACAAATGATATTTATTGAATCAATATAAAAGTTGTTCTTGGATGGTCATCAATAGAAAACGCAGTAACGTGTTAATGTCTAGTAGAAACATTTCTCAACACATATAATATTATTATTATATATATAACTTTCACATATGAACTTACTTTGGTTATCACTTTCCCATACGTTTCAAGGTGATTTGCCTCTTCCTCAGTAGGAGTAAATACTGAATGTCATTTTACAGAATAACGGTTATGGACTATAGGTGTGTGTGGTGGGGATTGATGGTGGGAGGGAATTGGCGCTGAGGTTCAAATTGTGTGTTTGGATCAGTGTATCGAATAGTGTAGGTGATTTATAATGTAATTGTTCATTTAATATGTTGTTTGGTTGTAGTGCATGATATCTGTATATTTCGAATTGTTCAGCTGTGTTTATTTTTCTACTTTTTGGTAAGTAGTGTAGTATTTCCATGTTGTGTTCTATGTTTGTGTAACTGTGGTTTTCGTTTTGTAAATGTGTGGCAAATGTGGAATGTATGTAATTTGTGGTGAGGGTTTTTAAATGTTCTGAAAATCTGAAGGAAAAAGATCTTCCCGTCTGGCCGATGTAGAATTGGTGACAATCATTACAATTTAATTTGTAAACCCCCTGTTTTGCTGTATGTGTCTGTTTCTTTGTTAGTATTATTTATGTGTTTCCGAATAGTATTGTTGGTTCTGTAGGCTACTTTATAATTGTGTTTCCTAAATGTGTTAGCAATTTTGTGTGTATTGGAATTGTAGTATGTAAGTGTTATGTATTTACTGGGTTGTGTGCTGTTGGTCTGATGTGTTTTACTTTTTGTGCTTAGGATGCGTTTGTGTATTTTATTTACCAAATCGGGGTTGTATCCATTTTTGACTGCTATATATTTGATTGTGTTTAATTCTTCTTGGTAGTCATGTGTGTTTAGGGGTATTGAAGTGAGCCTATGGAGCATGTAGTTGAATGCTGCATGTTTGTGTTGTTTGTTTTGGTGATTGTGAGGTCTAAGAAGTTTATGCTATTATGCTATATCTTAGACCTCACAATCACCAAAACAAACAACACACACACATACAAAATATACAGGAAACCCACCACATCATCCAACCACCCAACTCAACACAAACATGCAGCATTCAACTACATGCTCCATAGGCTTACTTCAATACCCCTAAACACACATGACTACCAAGAAGAATTAAACACAATCAAATATGTAGCAGTCAAAAATGGATACAACCCCGATTTGGTAAATAAAATACACAAACGCATCCTAAGCACAAAAAGTAAAACACATCAGACCAACAGCACACAACCCAGTAAATACATAACACTTACATACTACAATTCCAATACACACAAAATTGCTAACACATTTAGGAAACACAATTATAAAGTAGCCTACAGAACCAACAATACCATTAGGAAACACATAAATAATACTAACAAAGAAACAGACACATACAGCAAAACAGGGGTTTACAAATTAAATTGGAATGATTGTCACCAATTCTACATCGGCCAGACGGGAAGATCTTTTTCCTCCAGATTTTCAGAACATTTAAAAGCCCTCACCACAAATTACATACATTCCACATTTGCCACACATTTACAAAACAAAAACCACAGTTACACAAACATAGAACACAACATGGAAATACTACACTACTTACCAAAAAGTAGAAAACTAAACACAGCTGAACAATTCGAAATATACAGATATCATGCACTACAACCAAACAACATATTAAATGAACAATTACATTATAAATCATATACACTATTCGATACACTGATCCAAACACACAATTTGAACCTCAGCGCCAATTCCCTCCCACCATCAACCCCCGCCACACACACCTATAGCCCATAACCGTTATTCTGTAAAATGACATTCAGTATTTACTCCTACTGAGGAAGAGGCACATCACCTTGAAACGTATGGGAAAGTGATAACCAAAGTAAGTTCATATGTGAAAGCTATATATATATATATATATATATATATATATATATATATATATAATAATATTTAAAAAAGTGAACGAAGAGGATGAATCAACAAGATAATTACATAATATTAGTTTCATACACTATAGATACTTCGAAACAGTTCTGTTGTTATGTATGAATCATAGTGTGCTATCTTTTTTTCCTCCAAATATGAATAGATTTGTATCAGATACAGGTGCTATTTAAATTTTACTCGATATATCATTTCTAGATAACAACTCCAATAAGAGGAGGTTAGTTAGTAATTGGAGAGTGTTGATAAAAGTGCTGGTGAGACTGACAGTGAACTGGAGGAAAGCAGGTGATTGGACAGTAATGGTGCAGACCTACAATAGCTCCCTCTACTTCATGGGTAGGCCAGGTTAACCATGGTTACTTTTTCATTGAATTATAAAGTTACAATAAACTCTGATATTTCTGAAAATGATAAAGGATGTGTGTTAGACTACGATCAACATGAATAAATACATTACAACATATGGATGGCATAGACAAAAGTAGAAATAGAGGCTTATTACATTGGTAGGACAAGAATGATGAAGTACTATTTCAAACTATTCAAGCATCTTGGTGATATTGTTTGTTTCAGCTGCTTCCTACTGTACAAAAAAACTTGAGGTACCTTAGCAGACTGCAAGTTTTGACTTTTCTTTTCTGAACAGTTAAACAAAATCATAGAGCAGTAGTTTCCAACTGGCAGACCGCAACAATTTTTGTGCGACCTGCAACTCTGTGTTTGAAAGCTAATTTAATAATTACTTTACTTACTTCAATAAGAAAATGAATAATTAACTATTATTTTAACTGAGAATGATGTTACTGGACCTATGCCTAGACAAAACACTGATTGATATCCTCGTCTGATGTTTTGTCAATAATTCATAACTAGTTGCATCTCTTATTCAAAGTCTCATTGAAGTGTTTTCAAACTGCAACTCGACACACAGACAAGACCCTCTGAGTTCTTAGAATTCAGTAACATGCGGGGATAAGGGAAGCGAGCACACTACAGTTACAGTGACAACTTCAAGGAATGAACAGACATTACCTATCACTAATCTGAAACTACAAGAGAGGAACCAGTGAGTGAAGGAAATGTAAATGGATTCATAATAAATTAAAAGTCTTCAAACGTTCTTTGGAAAAAAATACTTGGTTCAATTTCCAAGTTGTCAGCAAATAGCCAAAACACTTATTTTTGTTCTGTTGTACTGTTCAAGACATGTAGTAAGATTTGTTAAATGTGTAAACTACTGTACATATTTTTACTTATCTAGAATTAAATACTCCCACAAATGTTTATGGTGCAGCCTGCTTGTGTGACTCTCAGGTGCTTTTAAGTTGACCTTCAAGTGTTTTTTTGTATCTATGAAGTAACATGAAACCAGTCTGCTGAAAGACCTTTGCCTAAGTCTACACCAACATGGTTGGTTGGAAAGAATTCTTGGATTTAATCCCAGCAAGTGACAAGAATAAGAGTGTCACAAGAAAGTGTAATTGTGTTATAAAAAGGGATTTTGTAAAGACGGTCATTACTAGTGTCCAGACTGAAGGATGGGGCTCTGGTAGCTCTGTGTTTACATGGCTACTACACAAAAACATGGCCTGCAATATAAAAAAATGGTCAGATATTATGCTATGAATATAATATATTAAAAGTTCTTTACACTATCAGAGAAACTAAAGGCCATAATTGATGATGTTTAATTAACATGTTTAATTAACGGTATTGCGTGATGACTCGTTGGGCACTTGGTGAAACATATTAATACAAAGGTTTTTAAAAAATATACAAACACTTGGTAAGTTTCACAGTTTATTATTTACCTCTGACAGCTGTTTTAGCTTATTAAGCTATTCTCAAAGAGATCAAGGAACAACTAAACAAAGAATGTAAGTGTGGTGAACATGTGTTTAGGGTGTGCATCCTGACATGTGTGTATGATGGAGGTGGGGTTGGAAGAACGAGTAAGGGAAGGCCAACTGTTTGTAAAAACTAAATATAATTGGAAGGCAAAATATAAAAATTAACTAAACTAAATAACAACTTTTAATAAAGAGGATAGAAAGAATTCAGTTTGTTTGTTTGTTAAATTTTTGTTACTTTTGATTGATTTTCTAATTTCTAGGATTTCTAATAAATCCATTTTTTTACCTTTTTGTATGTTGTGCAGTAGTGTTATGTTTTTTGTATCTATGAAGTGGTTGTGTTGTAAGCAATGATCTGTAAAACCTGTATTGCCTGTGTATTAGTTAAAATCGCTTTCTTATGTTCAGAAATGCGATGTCTCAGAGCACGGCCACATTGTCCGATATAAATAACATCACATTCTGCACAGCGTATTTTATAAACTCCAATTTTCTTGAGTATGTTTGATTTTTATTTATCATTTACTAGTAATGAAAAAAGATTACATTTGTTTACAGATACCATGTTAAGACCATGCTTTTTTAACCTATTATTGATCCTATCTGTTACAAATCTATATCTATAAAAATGAATGTTTGTTTCTTTCTTTGTCCCGTATGCGTTCCTATACCATTCATCCGATTGCGATGAAAATTCGGTGAGTTGTTGTGCGCACGCCCGCGAAGGTTTATGAATTTTTTTCGATGGGGTCCTTTGGGGGGTTCTTGGGGTCTTCCACATCTCCTCCTAAACCACTGGACCGATTTCAACCAAACTTGGCACAAATATTTTATGCAACGGGAGAACCAACATAGGGTAGGTGTTTTTTCGATGGGGTCCTTTGGGGGGTCCTTTGGGGTCTTCCACATCTCCTCCTAAACCACTGGACCGATTTCAACCAAACTTGGCACAAATATTTTACGCAACGGGAGAACCAACATAGGATAGGTGTTTTTTTCGACGGGGTCCATTGGGGGGTCTTTTGGGGTCTTCCACATCTCCTCCTAAACCACTGGATTTCAACCAAACTTGGCACAAATATTTTACGCAACGGGAGAACCAACATAGGATATGTGTTTTTTGGATATGATCCTTCGGGGGGTCCTTTGGGGTCTTTCACATCTCCTCCTAAACCACTGGACCGATTTCAACCAAACTTGGCACAAATATTTTACGCAAAGGGAGAACCAACATAGGATAGGTGTTTTTTCGATGGGGTTCTTTTGGGGGTTCTTTGGGGTCTTCCACATCTCCTCCTAAACCACTGGACCGATTTCAACCAAACTTGGCACAAATATTTTACGCAACGGGAGAACCAACATAGGACAGGTGTTTTTTTTCGATACGATCCTCTGGGGGGTCCTTTGGAGTCTTAAAAAACTAACTTATTAGATCTGGTTACTATGGCAACCCAATGGAATAGATTCTGTTCTAAATATATTATCGCATTAAATTGAAGACCACGCGAACGAAGTCTTTATATATTATATATATATATATACAAACACTTTCTTTCTTTGAGTGGCATTGCAACGCATGCCGGGTACTCGCTAGTTGAATATAATTTGTTACATGAAATTTTTGTTGTTGTTACCCTGATCTGGCTCTATGGAATAAAATTCTTTTAAAATAATTTTCTTCTGTTTATTTAAAATTAAAGAGTCTATTATTCTTTTGTCATAACCGTTATTTTCTGCTACCTATAGTTTTTATAATATCAACTTCTTTATTAAAATTTTCTTTGGATAAAGGAACTATGAGGAGACGATTAACCATTGGATGAAAACTGCTTAATTTTATGTGCCATGGCGTTAGTGACTGTTTACGTACAACGGTATCTGTAAAAGTAGGTTTCTATATATCTGAAAACTAAGATTATTTTGTGAATGGTGAGATCCATGAAATTTAAACTTTTAATATTTTCTGTTTCAAGTGTAAATTGCACAGTACTATAAAAGGAATTAATATAATCTAAGAACATATGGAGCTGTCTGTCTGTTCCTGTCCAGATACAACGTAAACCGTCAACATATCTTGCCCAATGAACAACATATTTTATATTGGGGTTATTTGATGTAAAAATGCTTTCTTCCAAAAATATCATAAAGACTTCACTTAATAAAGGTGATAAAGGAGAGCCCATAGGTAAGCCATTTAATTGTTTATAGATTTTATTATTAAACTGGAAATAATTTTGTCCTGTGCAAATATCTAAGGCTAATTTGGTTTTCTGATCACTATTTAAAGTTAAAGTAGTATTTTGTATATGTGAGGAACAGATAGACAGCAGTTCATCTACAGTTATAGACAGAAATAAATTCTTAACATCAAATGAAACTAGCTTTGCATTCAGTGGTAAGTGTACATTTTTTTATGTTATTAACCAACTGTAGAGAATTTTTTAATAGCATACTTTGGGTTGAAGTTAATATATTTTGGAAGTAATTCATTAAGTTTTTTGCAGACTTTATACGTATGCAGGTGCAGTTACATATGAAAAACTGGATGCATGGGACAATCAGGCTTATGTATTTTTGGTAAACTATACAAAACAGGGCTTTTGGATTCATCATAGTTAGCATGAAATGTTTCATGTCTGAAAATATATTAGGATAATTTTTAGTAAGCGATTTTATCTGTTTTTTGAAACTTGTTAGTGGGATCATTTAATATCTTGAAATTGTCATTCCTGAAGAGCAATTCTGTGTTTTCAATATATTCAGTCCTATTTAATATTGTAATAGTATTGCCTTTATCCTGTTTGCAAACAATTAAACTACCGTACTTGAATTAATTTTTTTGTCTTAAACTGTTAACTATGTAACTGTTTGTAACCCTTTGTATGTTTAATTAAGTCCATATGCTCTGGTAATTAAGAATAAGAATTCAGTTTTATGCTTGGTATTATTACTTTACATTGTCATTAGTAATAAACATAGTTGCAACAAACACAAATAAAAAACATTAAATACTTAATTGTAAATATTATATATTTACAATACTTAAGCGAAAATGTAACATTAAAAGTGTAAGTCTTGCAAAATGTGTAGCAGAAGTGGGATGTCATACCCTTCATTACTCACATATATGTAAAGAGAACAGGCAGGATGGTTTCTATTGTTTCCATTATCACAGTAATAGGGGCAATTAATTAATTCTTATCAATGCAAAATTAATTTCTTATATGAATGCCTCTCAGGCTGCATACTTAAGAGATTAAGAAAACTAAAAATAATATGACCTTGTCTCCACTTTTAACAAAATAACAGCACATTGAATTGAACTGCTTCTGAAGCAAGGTCAACAAGTGTTTTCGATATGAATCCAAATAAATTTTGAACTTATAAACTAATTTATACTACAGACAAATAGCAACCAAAAGGTTTTCTCAGAGCAGCAAAATTATGCAAATCTCTTGGTTACTTTATTTTTCATGTCATGTATTTCAATAATTAAAATGTACAGTGTTATGCTTTCTAAACTGTTATAAATTTGTTAAAAAAAATTAATTCTAAACTGACATAGTCACAGTCTAAACAAAACATGTCGTCTTCTAGGCTGTGATTGAGATAAAACACTCATATCACTGTCAAATCCTATATACAAATAAAAACCAGGCTAATAACCAGGACTGGTAAGAGTCCAAAGTAATCTGCCCAATGCCACTGTTCTGTAACCACTTATCTCTACATACAGGAATCGATTTCTGGTGACAAATCATATCCCTGATACCATTCCACCCAACCTAGAATGGTCTGGCTCTAGTTTTCCACCATAGGATATTTTTCCTTAAAATGCCCTACCTAAAACATTTTCTGTGAGTACCTTCCTCTGCAACAGGCCTTGTCTTAGAAGGATATTCCTCTTCTAATTGTCTGACGATGTCCTGCAGTTATTAAAATGTTTTGGGATGGGACACTTTTACTAATGATCTGATCTTATCCTGGAGCAGCTCAATTATAAAAGGAACAGATTCATCACCACTCTTCTCAGGATTTATCCTTTTCAATAACTGCAATTTGTGGATAATAAATGTGTCTCCTCGAATTCATGTTGGCTGCCCCTCAGTTAAAAACTTTTTGTGTATTACCACTATGACTGTATCAAAATTAAATCTAATATTAATTATGTCTGAAAGTTAACCTAACTGAGGCTTAAACCTTTAATGTTCTGCCACCAGGTGGCTGCTGAACCTTTTAACTGATGTAATAAAATCTGAGTATATTTCCTAGGGTAATTTGATTCAGAAAAAGCTGATTCCATACTACACACAGGCTATAATGTGTAGGCAACTATGTGGAAAATTGAATTATTTCCAGTCATTATTACCAGACTACTTCCAATCAATATATATATAGTTCCAATATAAGTATAGTTATACACTATATAATTCAACTGTATTCTTCTTAGGGTTTTATTATACTGGTATACTTGCTTATATGTTCAAGTGTTACTGGTATCAGTAATATAAAATTTAGAAAACAATTTATTGCATACTGTCAAATTGTTTGTTAAAGTGTACTGAAAATTAATAATAACCAATCTAATTTACTTCTTCAGTATGTAATTACATAATCAATACGTCTGTAAACCCAACAGATTTTTTTGGAAGGAAATAGTTAATCGGAATATTTACAGTTAGGTAGAATATAATGTTATCTTAAAGACTGAGAAAAGACAGACAGATTAGTGTGTAGAAATACAAATAAATAAATAAATCTAGGCATGCAGTAGTTGGTTATTAACTAATACTTCAGTTACTTTACCTCTTCAGCTTTCCGTGCTTGTTCCCTTTGTGCATTGGCAGTTTGTTGGCTTCGTAACTTGGCTTGTGAATTTTTTAATGCTCTGAAATTACATTATCAATATAAGAAGTTGTTAACAGTAAACAGTGTAGCTGATTAAGAAAGTTAGATTTTAATTAAAATATTAAAAACGAAAAATATTCTTTAAAATGTTGAAGAGCATTGTTAGAAAGGATGTATTATATTTTTTCATTGTCAAGAAATGGAATGTTTACATTCTACTATAATTAACTGTACCAAACAGTCACCAATCTTTTTAGGAAACTACATTAAAATCTGAATACACATAAACTTTGTTTAAATCTTAGCACATGAACATATTAAAATTTTAAATATATTGTAAGGATTAAACTTGAAGGATTCGGTACTGTTTATTAGCGCGTTCGCAATCATCACCACTATGGAAGTACTACAAAAAAACGTTACAGAATTGACAATAACACTAGTGAGGCTTTTAATACACGGAAAGAAGTTTTATAAAAATATTAATCTAGAATGTTCCATCTTTCATTTAATCACAAATTGGATAGGATTTGTATATGATATATTTACCAAAAACATAGATAGTTTCATGTAGTTTAGTTTCATTGCACAAAAACCCAAAGCTGACAGTACAGAAAAACATTAATATGAATGAACAGTTTTATGAGTAGTAGTTGAAAATTATTTACTAGAAGTATACAGAAGGTTATACGAGTTATATGAGGGTAGTTTGAAAAATTCTCAGCCTTACACATAGATGGTGCCAGGTATATCAAATGGTTATGATGAGTAAAAAAGCATGAGCTGGCTGTAATTACAAATATCTCAATAGATTATGTCCACAATATCTTATACAAATATTGAGACATAAAAAAGCTTTCAGCACAATAGCTGCTGTGTTTGCTAATATTTGATCAGAAATGTATTCACATAAACAATTCTCAGAAATACTAGGACATGTTTAAATATAATCCACTTTTAATCTAAACACTTTTAACTGAAATATCGTTTAACCAAAACGACCGTCCAAAAAAAAATTAAATATTCCTGATTTTTACTATAATGAAAATTTGTTTTCCAGATAAAACACGAAAACTTATGTAATAAACATGTAATAAATTGTGCGTTATGTCAACAAAGCAGAAACGGGTCATGATAACGATTGAAGAACAATCAGAAGCAATTAAAAGAATTAAAAATGACGAGATTTTGTGAACTGTGACAGCCGATTTTGGTGTTGGTGTTCTTATTGTTTCTGATTGGGTCAAGATGAAAAATAAGTTTGAAGAGCATGCTTCGAAGATGCCAAACAAGAAAAGAATGAAGACGTGTCAAAATGAGAAAGTAAATGTTTTATGGTTCATGCAACAAAGTAAAAAGCTGTTTTTTTATGGTTCACGCAACAAAGGGACGACGAAGACGATGGCATAGCAGAGAGCAGCAGTCATGACACTGCTGACGAGATTTCAATGCCTTAGAGTAGAGATTTTACTTTGGATTAGGGCATTAAATTAGGCTATAAGAAATACGTGTTTTTCTAACAGAGTTTTATTCAAATTTTCATATAGCGTTATGGTTTGTCAAACGATCTGAAGAACAAAGCCCCTTGAATCTCTGCTAATGAAGCGATGGCGAGATATTCCTGCAAGAAAGCGATGTAAAAAGAAAAAGCAAAGGAAAATATAAGATTAAAAAAAATCATAAAACTAGTGTTAAAAAATGACTTTATGTAAATAGTTTGATTTTTATTAAAATCTTTCGATAATATTGTATATTGCCTCCAGTTATTTTATCTCACACTTTAAAAAATTATATCTTCATATCCAAAATTTTGGTTATCCGAAACCGCCTTCCCCCCTTTGTATTGGTTAACAGAGGTTCTACTGTAAAGTAATTTTTAATAAACTTATTTTTATGTAACTGCCATTATACTCTCCTGTAAAATATTCTTCCATCAGAAAAAAATAATGAAGGGTAGTGTCTGTGGACATAAGAAGTGACATGGTGTGGCGTTTAAACAAATGTAGAGTTTACTGTCTTTTCTCAACTATCTCTGCTAACTTCATAGTGTATAGCTCACACATAATCGTATATGTATATATAATAAACATACAAAGTACATATTATACTTACTCTTGTAGGTCCCTTATTGTTTTGTCTTTGGTATTGTGCTCTTCCTGACTCATCTGTACAAGCTGAAGGAGTCTTTCCATTTCTTCTTGTGAATGCTTTGCATCTTCTTTTGCCTTTTCTAATTCTTTCTGGTATGACTCCAATTCAAGCTGTAACTTTTTACTTTCATCATTACCAGCTACTGGTCCACCTCCCTATTAATGGTTTAATAAATGGAAGTGAGTACAAGATAAGATAATCCATATAATAATAACTAAATTTGGTTTAATTTATTCTACTTACCAGATCTAATTAATGATTTCAACAAGAAATCTCCAAATGGGCGAAAAGGTAGGATAGCAAGAATTTTAACCTCCGAACGGGTGGAAAAAGGGGTTAGCGAAAATTCTAACCTCGAACACACAGACAGGTGGGCTAGCGAGAATTCTAACCTCTGAACAGGGCGGAAAGGCGAGTCAGCGAGAATGCTAACCTCAGAACAGACCCCTCTAGCCTGCCTTTCTGACCATTCGGAGGTTTCATTTTTAGCTAGCCCTTCAAAAGACATACATACACAAAAACATGCACACACATGCACAAACGTGTGTAAACACATACACGCACACAAATATGAAAAAATTAAATAATCTGGACGGGCCTCGGTTTTTTTACTTCCTATGGGCCCCCAAGATGGTTAATCCGGTAACAATGGCCCGGATTAGTTATTCCTAATAGCCCAAAAACAGACAAGAATCAAGATGGTGAATAACTGAAATGTATAACTGCAAAACTAACCTAGTGCATTTAGTGAAAACTAAACTCTGTTGTTGCATTCGGCATTTTCTACAACATTATGCAGAATATGACAGAATTTGAAAGGTGTGAAAATTAAACTACGCAAGAAAAGTAGATTTGAAAAGCCTTCAAATACCTTGTCAAACACTGCACAAAGCTATGGCTCAATGATTTGTAATTTATTTGATAGATACTGGTGAGGGGGGCAAGTGCCCCCTGCCCCTTGCCCCACCAAATCCCGCTCATGATTATGCATGTTTTTTTCACAATATTGATTGATGACTTGTTGGGCACTTGGTGAAACATATTTATCAAAGGTTTTTTAAAAAATATATAAACACTTGGTAAATTTCACAGTTTTTATTTACCTCTAACAGCTGTTTCAGCTTATTAAGCTAGTCAGAGGTAAATAAAAACTGTGAAACTTCAGGTACGAATTCGAATCTCACTGCCAAGGTAGCTCGCTGCCTTGGTGGCGAACGATCACTACTGATCCAATGCATTTTAATAGGGATACGTTTCAAACTCTGCCACCACCGCCTGAGCGCACTCCTCATCCGTCGCCGCCTTTTGCAGCGGCACCGCCGGGTAGTGTCAGGAGCAGTCTGGCAGCTTGGCTGTGTGCGTATGTCTTTCCATATGTCTTCTTTACCTTCCAATGATGAGAAACTCTTGGATTAAGCTCTTTAAAGAGGAGAGAGGATAAACGAGAAAAGGATATGAAGAATCTGTCCTAATTCAATTCCATGATAAAACTTCCGGGGACACGTTAAAACAGTGCTGAGTAGCCTACCTCCCTTACAAGCAAAATCCAAAATTTTCAATACTTTAACAAAGTATGAACTTCAAAATGCCGAAATCAACTCTCCGTCTACTCCAGGGACTGAGGCATCGATGCCAGTCTACTCACCAGCGAGTACCATATCATCACATCATATCATACCGGACGTGACTTTTCTGGTACAGATCAGGAATCACTGGCTCTAAATCTTGAGAATCTACAAAATATAAATTAGGTCTACTTGGACTACACACATTATGAAATGTAATAAACATGTGAATTTTTTGTATACTTTTTAGTGATAAAAATTGATATTTAACTGTGTGCATTGTACCTGGATTGTGAATAGAAAGTGGAAAACATGTGTTGTGTATCAAGTTCATGCCAAACTCAAGTTTCTATTGTCAGATACCTTACAAACACACAGTGAAACTCATATCTCTGTTGTTCTTACTAAATTAAGGAACCACTTCAAAAACTTAAAATTTTTGGAGTAATCATAGGTACAGGTAATTTTAACCAAGTCCACCATCCATCCACACATACATACATACTACACAGAGTCGAATGAAAAGCTGCGTATATATAGGCATATGTATATAGGCCTACTACCCACACATGTACATACTTGCATTACTTGTCGAATATCGCTTTAAAAGTTAAAGCTTTGTTTTTTTTTTTAAAGTAAATACGTAAATACTTTTTTTGAGGAAGTTTAAATACCAAGGTTAGGAAAAGTTCCTGTTGGATTGTTGTGTTGTAGAAGGCTTCATGTGTTCAGCAATCAAACTCAGCACCATACCGACTGATTATAATTGAGTCTGCAGTATTGTGTAAATACGAGATCGTCATTCCATTGAAATTGCCTTTCTACCAGTATTTTAAAACATCCTTCTTCTTCACGAATTTTGAAGACATATTTGATGGCTCTCCTTTTCCATTTGTGGATAAATCAACCTAGTATTAGCAAAGTGTTGTTGTCTTCTACTTCTTCCTGCAGTAATTTCATTACTTTTAGTTTCTTAAAAGCAATGAACGACATACTAGTACTGTATAAACATCAGTGTGAACTATATAATAAGGGAAATATGAGTGTAGTATCACCTTCCCTTAGACAGCGTTGCCGCAGCTTTGGCAGTGAGAAATTAAATCACCAAAACTGCCGTGGCAGCACCACCAATGCTGATCCATCCTGGCAGAGGCAGCGAGCTGCCTTGGCGGCGAGTTTTGAAATTGTACCTTTACCAAGTGTTTGTATATTTTTTAAAAACCTTTGTTTTTTCCAGCCTTCAAACCATTCTGAAATACTCTTCTTGGTATAATCTTGAGCATGTTAAGCTATTTTAATTTAATCCAAGTTCTAAATATTGATTGTAGAATTTTGATAATAATCAATTAATAAAATTACTTAATACACCTTAACTTAAGGTGTTACTGTGCTACTAAAAGCTAAACTATGCATCAAAAATTACTAAAACTTTAGGGAATTGTTATGGACAATGGTACCAATATCACAAAAAACAGTTTTCAAATTTGTCACTTATAGCACAGGAAATTAGAAAATTCCACCACTCATGAACCTTGTATATGTCATGAGAATTCTTCCTTGTTGTCTTCCTAATTAAGGAAAAAATATATAAAGAAAAAACAAGGCGACATCAAAATATGAAATGAAGTGAGAAAAATTTAACACATATTTGAATGCTATTTTTGGCCACGATAACAGGTAAAAGACCAGTCTAGTGGAATACACAGTGAAAGAAATACTGAGGACTGTAAATTACATCACAGTTCTCTCTCTCTCTCTCTCTCTCTCTCTCTCTCTCTCTCTCTCTCTCTCTCTCTCTCTCTCTCTCTCACACACACACACACACACACACACACACACACAGTAAGTAGTAACATTATTAAATTAGTAAAATATGACTTCCTTTACCTTCTGCAACTGTGCTTCTTGTTTGTCTAGGTTTTCTTTCCTTTTTTTTAGTTTCAATTCGAATTCTGATAAGGCCTTTTCTTTCTCTTCTAATTGTTTGACTCTTGTATCTAATCCTTTTCTGTGCTCTTCTATTTTTCTTCTCTGTTCCTCCAGTTGTTTTTTCTGCTCTTCTACTTGTTTTCTTAGTACACTACTTTCTTCTCCAGCTTTCGCTGCGCCAGCTGTCAACTTCTGGTTTGCTTCGTGAAGTTCTAACTACAAACATAATAGTTAATATTAGGGGACTCAAAAAACAAATATTTTTAGGCTTACTTCTATGCATCTCTCTCTCTCTCACACACACACACACACACACACACACACACACACCACATACACTGTGCCATATACACAGTTATGTCTCAAGGCGAACACGAAATCCAAAAATGTGTAACTAGCATGCTTCACTAAGAACATGATGTAAAAAATTATAACAAAAATTATAACCAGTTATAATATTTAATAAAACAAAACATAATATTAGGTTTTTTTTTTTGAAGACTTTTATGTAGACAACAATGACAACCATGTATACTGTAGGAAACAGTAATTAAGGAGGGAGCCACATTTACAGATTTTATGTAGTATATTGAAAAATAAATATAAAGGTAACAAATAAAAATAACTTTTAAAATTCACAATTTAATGTATTTGATACATGTAAAAATAAAAAGTACATAAATTAACATTAAATCAACATTCAACATAAACCAGGAAATAAAATTAAAATGATGAAATAACAAGATAAAATAATCTTCTCATACAAAATCAACTACAAAAAAATATTTACACTTTATTTTTAAGAATATTTGTAGTTAGAATTTGAACATATGTTTTTGTTAGAATTGTGTCTTAAACTAAAAAAGGATTATTGCTTATTGCTAACAAAATATGAATGCAACACTCAATCAAACTCAGAAAATTAGGTCCGAGATATCAGATAAAATTCTAGACGAATTATACCAGATTAGATATGACATACACACAGATTTATTCAGTCACTTAAAAGTCAAAAAATTATTATACATATTCCACCAACTTTGGTATAATATATCTATTTATGTGCAGAAAAAAATATTGTTGACAATAAATTAAGAAGTTTAATTATGGACTAAAATTTGAAATCAATAATCAATAACTTATAAATGCACATTTCTAAAACTAAATAATTAAATGTTTTAAAAACTGCGAGAACATAAACACTCATTTCAGCTGCACTTTAGACTACAATATAAAAGTGTTTAAATGAAAGTAAAATAATAGAAACTAGAATTAAGATTCACACACACATTAAAACAATTTAGATGAAATTTTATAAGCATTATAATAATAAGTGCGTTTTTGTACAACTATTAAAGGCAAGTGTACTACCAGCTTAAGCAAAGTTCAAAAACATAGAAACACAAATTGTTGAAGTCAGGAATGAAACATATTAAGAAACGGAAACTTTCATTGTTTATTTTAGGAGGACCCTTTCATAAAAATATTCCATTTTCAAAATTAAAAAAAAGGAAAATATTTGATCAAGGAGATCAGTATATGCATTTTATTATTTTAATTATTGAAATTTTGTTACATATTCAATTCATGTAGCTGTAAACATTCTGAGCAAAGCCTATTGAATCTAACACATGCAAAGGAAAGATTTATAAGGTTCATTGCACTTAAAATTAGAAATATAATATAAAGAGAATAAACCATATATGTATATGTTATTTCTCTGTTTACTGTGTGTGTGTGTGTGTGTGTGTGTGTGTGTGTGTGTGTGTGTGTGTGTGTGTGTGTGTGTGTGTGTGTGTGTGTGTGTGTGTGTGTGTGTGTGTGTGTGCACATTTTATTAAGTTCTTAGTCTCTGATTTGACTGAAATGAGTATCATCTCATATATATATATCTCAGTGTTTCATCTGCCTTCTTCTCTGTTGTATTTTCAGGAGCATAAAGTTCAGATTTTGTCATTTTATTTTTTCTAGCAATATGATCTTTGTATCTGATTCGCTTTTGAAACTAGTGATTGACTGGTTCCAATACATTTAGTATTAACTCAAACACTAGTGTAAAGCTAATTGCATTAAACCAAAATCATAAATTGAAAGAAATACACTTTGTACACACAGGACACATAACACTACAGGAAATATGAAACAGTACATTACAGAAGAAGAAAACCATCATTAAAATATTTAGAAGAGGGCAAGTGACATCAACTGTCAAATCTGGAAGACTAAAAAACTAAAACAGATCAGTTGTGAAAAACATTAAAGAAGATATGTGTATGTGTTTATAAAATGTTTTTTTGACATTTCTTTATTTTTTTAATGTAATGCATTTTTATTTCTCTCTTATAACACCAAAATTTTAATGAATTTATAAAATATAATTTTGCCTACACACAAGTGACAATAAAGCATATTAACATTTAATAGATAAACTAATTGTTGGTACAACAGAAAAACACACAACATTTAAAAGCAGCTTACTTAAAAAGTATAAACAGTAATTTAAGCAGCAATAAAACATTTGGTATTGTTAAGTACTCACCATGCTACATCTTTTGAAAGCTAGAAGAACTTCGAATAAAACATCCAACAGCAGTGCAATTTTTAGGTATTATTGAATACTTATAAATAATAATTCAAAACAACTTTGTAAAAGAAAATGAAAAAGGAATGGTGGGTTGGAGGATGCCCAAAAATAACAGATTTTACATAAAAAATTCCACAGAAAACAAAGAAAGTTTAACTAAACAAATTTAAAATATATTTTTAATGATAAAATTGCAAATAAATAATACAGTATATTGTGATAATTTTTATAGGCTGATAATTATGAAGTAATGGTCAGAGTTTTAGTTGTAAGATGCACTATGTAAGTTGTGATGATGAAATAATGCATTACACCAATATAATACAAATTATACAAGAGCACATTCAGTGAAAATTTAAAAAATGTAAATACAGAACATCTATGCACATTGAATACTTATTTCCTGCCAGCGTTTGGGCAATCCTCCAACTAACCTGATTCTTTTCCAGTTCCTGAACGAGCATCTCTAGTTGTGCTTGGAATCTTTCTTTTTCTACTGCTGCACTCTTCAACTCAGCATGAGACTTATCTAACTCGTGCAGTAATTTCTGAACATCTTCTTTTGCACCTTCTGCTCCAGCTTGATGGGTCTGGAGTTGTTTTTCTAATGATTGAACTTTACGTTGCAGATTATCTATTGTTTCTTTTGCTTCAGCTTGTGTTAGTTGCAGTTGTTTTTCTAAAGACTGAACTTTTCTAAATACCTCATCTTTGGCACCTGTTTGTTGCATTTGTACATTCTGTAACTGTTTTTGTAAATCATCAGCTCTTTTTCTTTCAGTTTCGATTGCTTTTCTCCATTGTTCTTGTTCAGCTTCTAGAGAATGTCTGTCTTTGCTATGTTGTTGTAATTGCTGCTGTAACTTAGAAAGTTCTCTATCTTTACTTTGAAGATTCTGCTGAAGAACAGATGTTTCTTGATCTTTTGTATTTAATGCCTGTTGTAATCTTGACATTTCTCTTTCAATTCCTTCTTTATTGCTGGCATCTTTTGTTAATAATCGTCTTTGTTCATTCTTCAGTCTTGTCACCTCATCTCTTTCTTTCTCTAACTGTGTTTCTGACTGTTGTAATTCTTGTTGGAATGTTACAAGCATATCCTGAGATTTTTCTAACTGTAGTACTAACTGATCCCTTTCTAATGTTACTTGATTCCACTCTGATTCCATTTTTGCTAACTGTTTCTCCAGCTTCTCAGCTTGTTTTTCCCTCTTTTCCAGAATTGAGGACATTTTATCCCGATCTCTTAACGCTTGTGATAATTCTTGCTGCATTTTTGTTATTTCTTCTTTTAACCTTATATCTACATCCTGTTGAGAAGTCTGTGTCTGATCCAGTACCCTCTTAGTCTGTTGAAGCTCAGCTTCTAAACGCAATTTTTCATCATTAGATTTATGTAACTCACTCTGTGCTCTTTCTAACCTTTCATGCATTCGAGACAACTCTGTTGACATCCTTTCAAATTCAATTCTGGCTGCTTCATTGTTTTCTTGATATTTTCCAAGATGCATCTGTGACTTTTCTAGTTCTCTTAATAACTTGCTGTTTTCCATTTCTGCCTTTTCTTTACTTTGTTGTAATTTTTCTAGTTTTTCTTTCAGCCTTTCAACTTCAGCTTCACCTGCAGTACCCTTAGTACCAAAGTCAGTGCGTAATCTTTCATTTTCAGCTTGTAACCTTTCTAATTCCCTTGATAATTTACCAATTTCAACTTCAGCTTTATCTCGAGCTTGCTGTGTTTTATCAAGTCTATCTCTAAGCCGTTCTGCTTCCATGTCAAATGTCCCTTTATTTACAAGTTCATTACGTAAGCGATCATTATCCATTTGTACTTTTTCTTGTCTATCACGAACCTTTTCACATTCAATATGCAACCTTTCTAATTCAGTAAGATGTTTATCTTGGGACTCTATAAATTTGGCTACTTCTGTTCTACTTAACTCCAGCTCTAACTGTAACTCATGTATTCTACTTTCTAATTTTTCATTTGCTTGCACCAGCTTTTCACTTCTCTCTTGTTCATGTTGATATTTACCTCTCAAGAGGTCTGCAGCATCACGTAGCCTCTCCACTTCTTCCTTACTGCGCTCCTGGGTATCCTGGAATTTGCCAGCACGTGCTGCATGCCTTTCTGCTTCTTCTCGAAGATTTTCTGCTTCAGAATGATATCTTTCAACTTCCAACTGAGCTTTGCGCAGTTCAGCCTGTAACTTGTCTTGTTTATCATACATTTTCTCTAATTCTACAGATAGTCTAGCCATTTCCTCTTGATTTTTCTCATGAGCAGCTTGAACTTTTCCATATTGGGAATGTGCTCTTTCAAGTTCAAACGTCTGCCTGTCTGCATCCGCTTGTAGTTTATCTCTTTCCACTTGTATGCGTCGCAACTCAATTTGAGTTTTGTCATACCGTTCTCTCATCATATCTAAATCTACAGCCATCCGATCCATATCTTCTTTAAATTTATCTTCATTTTCTTTTGTTCGACCAAGCTGTAACACAGCTCGATCATACATTTCTTGAATTCTCTGCATATCTTCTTGCATTTTACGTTGGTCTTCTCTAGCCTTTGTTGCTAATAATTGTGTTTTCTCTACTTCCATTTCAAGGCGATCCTTTTCAGTTTCTGCTGTTTCCAACTTATTTTGTAAACGGTACACTTCTCCTTGAGACCTAAAACAAAAAAGTCATTTCATTAAAACTGTTTATTAACAAGATGTACTTGAAAATTAAAAAAAAATACATTCCATATGTATTAACATACTTTGTATGACATACTTATTGTGTGTATTTATTATAGTATACATAAAAGATCCTGTGATTCTATTGTTAATTACCTGTCATATTTTTCTAACATTCTTTCAAACTCTTTATTAGCTGTTTCTTTATCTTCCATTGCTTTTTGTAACATAGCTTGATTTTTGTCAAGTTTCTCCTTTAATATTTCTACTTCAGTTGCCAAATCATCTCTCTCAATCTGTAAAAAAAAATTGTAAATATAATACATAATTGTGACTTAACAATAATTGTTCTGTAATATCTAGAGTACAGTACAATTAACAAGCTGAGCGTGTTAGTATTAATAACTGTTACTAAAACCATGAAATCGTGTAAACTGTTCATATTCTATTAAACATTTAATATAATCCCTCATTATCATGGTATCTTGCGCAGTTTATGTAATCAGAGGCCATATAACTGTGCATGCAGTATAACTTAAAAATTGAGGAAAAGTTTATTCATATAATTTTTCTGATTCGATACACAATGTTTTTCCACAGCATTAGGTTTAACATGAAACTAACTGATCATATGAATTTATAATACCATTGTTTTATTTGACACAGTTAATTCTTATTTATTTATTATTACGAATTCTTTTGTAATAAAGTATCTGTGCTTCACTTTTAATTGTGTCAGTAGTCTACTATTACATTATTTTTTAAATTTCCTTACTTGATATTATAAAACCAAGTAGACAATCAGAGGTAGCCCAATATAAAATTTCCACCAAGGGGTAAGGTGGTTTTTTGGCACTCCCCTCTTTATTCCACCCCAATAAAACATTACCATTTCATTTATTTACAATTACAATCTCTATTTTGAACTTTAAAGCTTGTTTGTCTTATTTTATTTTAAAATAATATGTTTTTCTTGTACACACATTTTTATTTTTGTGTTTGGTACATGGGTAGAAAAATGGAAGACTACAAAATTTGTTTGCTGTTATTTTCATTTATTAGCTGCATAAACTATAAAGTAACATTTATACAAATACAGCTTAAAATTTGTAATATTTTAATGGAGGTAACAAACAAATACTGGTAAATAAGTAGCACTAGAGCACTATCAGGAAATAAACTGTGAATTTATAACAATTTACTCAGTGCTCCTGTTATAATAAATATACTTTGATAAGCTTATAATGAGTTATTTTACTAATGAATACTAAAAGTTTTAACCTCAATATAGCAATTTTACATAGTTGTAAATCGTACAATAAGCAAGTCCATTTTAATTTTTTCATGAGCATGGAGGAAGAAGTCACAATAGCGAAACAATTTCCAATCGACAATGATATCAGAATTGCTGTTTTAAATATTTGTAAATGTCTACAATATACAAGTAGTAAACAGGTAATAAATTGTGTAGCAGTATACTATTTCATTGTAAATAATAAGGGTTAATTAATATAAAAATATGCCTATGTATAACATAACATATAAATGTTCTTAATGTATACTGATAAAACAATTAAAAAAGAACAATAGAAGTCAATAATCTTTTTTTTAGTGTTGCTCAGACATTAAGCCACCCTTGTAAACAATTAACACAGAATTATAATTCGTATGCATGTCAGTTCTCGTAAAAAGTGGAAATAAATTACATAATTTAATTCTGTAAAATTCTGTAAATTACTAATTAATGCAACGTTCATAATAGGGATAAATGTTTATATACAACAGCAATACCTGGAACTTTTGTTGGTTCTGTTGAGCTTTTTCACATCTTTCCTTAATTACTTCCAATTCTGTAAGTAAATTCTCTCTATCACGCTGTGCTTTGGATATCTGACTTTGCTGTACCTCAACTTTTTCTTGTAACTTTTCATACTCCTCTTGGTAAGTATCTCTTTCCTTCTGTAATCTAGCTGTCAATATCTATTGAGCATTAAAAAAATCAAATTAATAATAATAAACTACTTTGAAAATCACACAGGTATGTTTTAGCAGCTAACTAGTTCTATTTATCAAAGCCTTATGGATGTCAGTTGATACTTTAAGTGGAAACAGTTTTCTAAAAGTAAGAAGATCTAATATCACTGCCTAAATATATACCAGTAAAAAAATAGAATTTCAGCCTTATGTAGGTTTTAGCAAAAACTATTGTAATGTAGAGATATGTTATTCATGAAAATAATTATGGGGAAAATAATACTGACTAGGATCCTCGACATAGTTTCATACACATATAAAACTGTTTTTTTATTAGTGAAACATACCCTAAAGTAGCATGAAAACATTATTAGAGAAATAAAATAGTGAGTATTTTCATAGTGAGAATATGGTGACACATTTTCAGTCTTGGAATTGTACATGTCAATTTTTGATGAGTTTTATAGTATACAATGTCTACTAACAAATTTTTTAGAAATCTAGTTCACACATAATTTTATGTTTGAAATACATTCTTATACGTATTTTCTGGATATCACTAAAGTATTGACGACTCGGAACACTAAGTTTTTTATAAGTAAAAACATAAAGTTTTACCTTACAGCCTAAACCGGCTTTCACCTTTAGAAGGCTTCATCAGAGGCTGCCATAGGTAGCGTTGTCCGTCTTGTTGTTGGCGACGGGATAGTTATTCGAAAGATTGAAGCTGTGTGTGTGTGGTGAGATGTGTTCGAATAATGCGTGCGATTTGAATTGTGTCTGTTCGTTTAGGATGTCGTTTTTATTTGTTTTTGTGTGTTTGTATATTTCTAATTGTTCTAGAGTGTCTAGTTTTCGGCCTTTTGTGTGTACGTGTAGAATGTTCATGTTATTGTCGATGTTTTTATATGTGTGGTTTGCTTCAATGAGGTGGTTTGCAAAGGTAGATTCTGTAGTGGTGTGGAGTGCTTTTGTGTGTTCAATGTATCTCTGTTTGAAGCTACGTCCTGTCTGGCCTATGTAGAATTTACTGCAATTTGAACAATTTAGTTTATATACACCGGGTAGATCGAATTTGTTTTGTGCTTTGGCCATGCGTTTTGATAGTGTGTGTTCTGTTTTGTTAGTAGTTTTGTAAGCGATTCTGTATCCTGCTTTTTTGAATTTGTGGGCAATTTTTTCTGTTTGTTTGTTGATGTATGTTAGTGTTATGAATTTGTTGTTTTCTGTCTTTGTCTGTTGTTTGTTTTGTGTTTTGTGTAGGAGTTTACTGACTATTGTTCTGTCATAACCGTTAAATTCTGCTAGATATTTTATCGTGTTTAGTTCATCTTTGTAGTCTATTTCATCTAAGGGGATGTTGTTAAGTCTATGTATCATGGTTCTAAAAGCAGCTAGTTTGTGTTGTATTGGGTGATTGGAGGTGTTGTGTATTAGTGTGTCAGTTGTAGTTGGTTTTCTGTATATACTGAATTTGTGCCTGTGTTCTAGTTTTGTGATGGAGAGGTCTAAGAAGTTTATGGTATTAGTATAGACAATAACATGAACATTCTACACGTACACACAAAAGGCCGAAAACTAGACACTCTAGAACAATTAGAAATATACAAACACACAAAAACAAATAAAAACGACATCCTAAACGAACAGACACAATTCAAATCGCACGCATTATTCGAACACATCTCACCACACACACACAGCTTCAATCTTTCGAATAACTATCCCGTCGCCAACAACAAGACGGACAACGCTACCTATGGCAGCCTCTGATGAAGCCTTCTAAAGGTGAAAGCCGGTTTAGGCTGTAAGGTAAAACTTTACGTTTTTACTTATAAAAAACTTAGTGTTCCGAGTCGTCAATATTTTAGTGATATTTAGTTAAGTAACGGACACATCATGGACAACGAAAACCAAGTATTTTCTGGATTAGCATGTAGGTCTAAATGAGTATTTAGAAAATCCTAATGTGTACTGAAATCAAAAACCTTCCAAGGTAGATGTCAAGAACCCCATTTTTGAAAAAAGGAAGTTTACAGGTTGTCAAATCAGATGAATATGTTGGTCTGATATAGAATTTACAATTTGTAATATACAACAGATCTATCATTTTTTATCATACAAGTTTTATAATTTTTTTCTAAGTATTTCTAACCAGGGAGAAAGGTGACTGGGTAGAAACATCTGTGTATTATTTACTCATGCTTCTGATATGTCCCTCAAGTACTGCAACTACTAAAGTATGTAGTGACTACCTTTACTAAACAGGAAGACTCTTGATAATCTTCCAGTCAGAAAGACAAACAAGATCATCTTCACATTCAAATAACTTTACTGACACATTCTTTTGAGTCTCAGGAACATTCTCATACAAGAACATTCTTCACATACTCATACATGATGAGTAGGCTAAAAGTAGTTTAGCTTTATACTCGGATAATGAAGCTTGTAATAATTAGTGATCCAAGTCAGTAGTGATATACATATAATTACTGAATTATATGTTTGTCAATGAAAGGATATGTGTAAAAATTAATGAAACAGAAAGCATTTTCTAAAATATATTAAAGTAAAATTATATTTGCAGAGCAATTATCAAGAACATGAGAATAAGAATATTGAAAGGTGAATTTTATACAGATCAAGGCACATGTTCATCTTAAAAGCATGACCAAATAGTTGTCCGCCAATGAGCATGTAAACTTGGATGGATTAGGTTTTCTTTTACAACACTTAATAGAAATACCTGAAATTACTTACTTGAGTTTTTTCATACTTGTCTCTCAACCTATCAGCTTCTAACTGAACAGCTTCTTTCTCTTTTTGAAGCCTGGTAGCTTGGCCAAGAGCTTTATCCAGTTGTGACTGTATATTTTCAAAATCATACATCTGTTTTTCTTTTTCCATTTGCATCTACAATAATGGTTTAACAATTACATTTTTTGACAAAATATATAAGTAGTTTTGTATTAAAATAGTAATATTTCTGTGTTCTCTATTAATTTCTCCAGTTACAGTTAGAATAAATTTAACAAAACTCATTCAAAGGCAACACTACTATAAAATATAATAATCACACACTACTTTGTTAAAATTATGATAACTTACCCTTCGAATTTCTCCTGTAGCTTTATCCAGACGTTCTTGTAATTTATCAACTTCACTCTGAGCCTTATCAAGAGAATTCTGCAGTTTCTCTTGTTGCAGCTGTGCTTTTCCTAGTGTAGCCTGAGTTCTTTCTAACTCTTCTCTAGTTTTTTCTAACTCAACATTTGCTTTGTCACGTTCTGCATGCATACGACTGACTGCAGCTTGAGCTCTGTCATATTCTTCCTTCATACTTTCTTGTTCACCTTGGGAATTTTCCAATTTTGCTTTCAATCGATATATTTCTCCCTGAGATTTTTCAACCTTTTCTTGTAAGGCAGCAGCTTCTGCTCGTGCACGTTCATTATCAGCTTGTGTCACTCTCAGTTCAGCCTGTGTTCTTCTTAATTCTGCAGTTGCTTTTTCAGCACGCTCTTGGATTCGGTCTAATTCTTGACTTGTTGTTAAAGTACTTCTACCAAAAGTTGTTTGCGATCTTTCCAAATCATGCCTCAAACGTTCATTTTCTAATTCTAACCTTGTAATACGCTGTTTAGCTGCTTCCCAATCAGCTCCACTTCTTCCTACTTCACTTGCAGCTTTGTCCAATTCTGCTTTTGATTTACCTAACTCAGACTGTGAACTTTCTAATCGTGCTTCTAATCTGTCTTTCTCTGCTTGTGCACGTTCAACTCTTGCACTTAGTTTTTCAACTTCACTTTCTAGTGCATGAAGTTTTAATTTATACTCAGCAATATCTCTCTCATGTAATTCACGTTCCTCCTGCCGTTCTTGTTCTGCTCGATCTCGTTGTTCTCGAAGCTGATTCATTTGCTTTTCCTTGTCTCCAATAGCCTCTTCAAGACTGGATAGAGCACCTTCACTTGAACAGTGGTGTGCTTGCATTGCTGTCAGACGAGCACGTGCCATGTCCACTTGATTGTCCTTTTCTTTCAGAAGATCTTCCAGATTCTCAATCTGCATCAAAAAATATCTCCAAGACACCAATAATAAAATGAGAGTATCATTTAAAGCATTTAACATTAATAAACATAAAATAAAGGTAAGGCAGTGATGTAATTTAATATAGTTAAATGAAAAACAAAATTTTAAATAAAACTTTTATTTACAAAAAAATAAAAATTACAGACAAAATGTATATAAAATAAAACATAATAATTATATACTTCAAATATGTACAAAAAACTGTAAATTAAAACTGGGAAATACAATAAAACATATTTATACCATGAACTATTTTTAAAAACTACAATAGCAATTAAAAAATTATTGTAATGTACAAAGAAAACATATAGAACAATAAAAGCAATAGTGGAATATAACACATTACAGTATAACTGGTAAAAACAATATCAGGAACATTGATAAAAATAATATCAGGGATGTTGGCAATAATAACAACAATAAAAACAATATCAACAAAAACAACAACGATAACAATAAAAAACAACAAGATTAATAATAATAATAACAACAACAATAATAATTTTTATTATTGTGGTGCAACTGAACTGAGAGTACACAATTGTCATTAGTTTTTCAGATATGCGATTCTGCTGTTTGCTACCACACTAAAAAAGAACTACCCAGATGGTCAGCTCCAAACATGTCACAAGATTAAGTTTTTTCAAAGAACAAAAAATTAGTGATCATATCTGAGATAAAATTAGATGCGATGCTTCAGTGATGTGGCGTGGGTACATAACATTGCCAGTTTTGGTAGGCCTAAAACTTAGCCTAAAAATTAATTTAAATTTTTTCTAGTACAAAGTGTTCTTTTTAGATCCAAATTTTTTATTAGAGTATTTTCTATCATTCCCTGGCAGGAGAAGAAGGTCCTGGTTCAACGGGATCTGACTCCATTATATACTTACACAGAATAAATCAGGACACAAATAATTGAATTAAAAATAATAAAGACAAGCAGAGAAACACATTACTAAACGAACAAAACACAAATACATACATAGTAACTGCTGCACGTTGGTTCCGGAAACGAACATAGCTGCTGAGCGTTTTGTCATTTTATACAGCGGCAATATATTGGGTGGATGAATCCCCCCCCCCCACTATCAGTACAGTGACAACTACTATGAGGTCAATCACCTTATGCAGTAAAGCATTGCCGATGTCCGAGCCGGCAACACAGGATGGTGCAAGTGCCCAGCAGTTCTAAAGCAATGCTATGCTTTTCTTCAAGTTTTCCTACTAATATTGTTCAGATTTCAAATTATTCAATAACCAAATTATTCATTCTGTGATATAATTAATATTATTTTCTCTTATTCTCTTATTTAATTAATATTGTTTTCCGCCGGCAACAGTGGTTACATGGACGCCATGCTACTGCTATGCTTATACCTTTAAAATTATGTCTGACCTACAACTGAAAAACTGAAGACAAGTATGTACTATTGCTCAGACACGGTTTTTAATTATTATAATATGACCATAAAAAATTATAAATAAGTATATAATATCTTTGTAATTATAATGATGGCTGTAAATAATACAATGGTTGCAATGATTACAAAAAAGATTTTCAATTATATATTAGCATATCCTTCATTATATAAAAAGTATAAATTATATATTGACTCATAATAGCCTGCTAAAAAAAATTAAAAATTGAAAAAAATTTTTAATGTTACTTTCTTTCTTATAAATCTGTATTCAGTAACAATAATTACTCACTTATGTGTAGCTAGTAAAAACTCACACAAGTGGCTAAAATTCACATACATTTGGTTTTTATTATGGGTGTGTGTGCGTGTTTTATGAGACATACAGGAATGGAAAAAAGAGAAGTAGTATGAACTCAGTGTTCTAAAATATTTTTTATTCAACACTCTCAATCGTTACTACAAAGCTGTTACTTGGTAGGACCACTTCTCAAGTATTTCAAGTGACTGAGCATTTTAACTATGAAATTTTCACAAATAAACTTTAAATATAAATGAACTTTTTTATATACTTCTGTTTCTCGTTACTGCTTTAAAAATTGTTGATAAAAGGGCATACTGGTTCACAAACTGTGTGAAGGGCTTTAAGGGGTGCAGTATAGTTTATAACTAAAATTGTCCTCAGCCAGTTTTTAAAATAAGAAAATGTTTTGTTGCAGTTATTCAGCACCCCTTGCCGAATGCAACAAGCGTTAATACCGATTCAATTAAAATAAGTTTAAATAGTCGTGCGACAGAAAATTATTCGTACTTTGGTCAGCGTTCCCTGATGTCACCCCCCCCCTGTCCCTTTTCTAGTAAAGTTTTTCTTGACAAGTTCAGTCAAACAGCACTGTGAGCAGAGTCACCCGTCATCTCCTGGTGGGTACATTGGTTGGAAGTCTCGTCACCAAGGTAATTATGTTTTCTTAGTTATCTTAAATCTCATAAATCAATGCTGGTGACGAACTTTATTCATCTGTAACGTTTGTAAAATAAAAACTTGTATTTTTGTAAAAGACTGTACCTCATAATCTACCATGATGCATTTGTTTGTAATAGTTAGCCTTGAGAAACAACCAATTTTCACCCAGTTAGTTTAAAGAAAATGAAAGATGTGTAAATTTTAGCATTTGTCACTTGTTATAGGATTTGATTTGTAATTTTGAGAATTGTTATAACTGTACTTTTGTAAATTTTGCAATTATGTATTACGTGACTTAATGAAAAGTCGACAAAAAAATCAAATTTGAAATTTTAACCTTATACAAATGTTTGAAATTCCCGCTTTCCAACAATGCCTAAATCACGTTTCTATGACAACTAGAAATATTTTTATTAATTTTTTTAACATATGATGTTTTGCCAGAATTTGACTTCCTTACGTGTAGTATATTACTAACTGCTTGTTTTGTACCGGTAATAGATGTACTGTATTTGTGTATTTGAATTAGTCTTTACCACCTGCTGTTTTAGAAGAAATAAAACCTATTTTTCGAGACTTATCCAATGAAAATTTATTAAAAAGATGCACTCTTGGCCTGACGCAAAACCCCAATGAGTCGTTCAACTCATTAGTGTGGAAAAGAATTCCGAAAACCATTCATGTTGGTTTTGTTACTCTGAAACTTGGGGTATATGATGCTATTTTAGCATTTAACAAAGGTGCCTTAGGCAAAGCTGATGTTTTAAAACATTTAGGATTGAAGATAAGTGACTGTTGCCTAAAGCGATTGCAAACAATTGATAGCCATCGAATTGCAGCTGCTGAGGGCAAATTAAAGGAAGGCACAAGAGAAAGAAGAAAAAGAATTAGACATGAAAAAAAGAAGCTAGAAGATGCTGAGGAAGACCCACAATATGGACCTGGGATGTTTTAAAAAGCTATTTATAATTTTTTGGTAATTGTAATAATTGTAATCACTAATTATGTACTTTTGACATTAAAACTCGTTTTTCCGAAAATTGATTTTTTCTTCACAAATGTTCCTTTTTCTCAGGAACCGCAAAAGGTATCAAGTTGAAATTTTTACAGTAGTTGAAACTCGTCAATGTACATGCATCGGACCACTTTCATACAAATATGCTTGTTGTAAAAAACAATATTGCAGAAGTCTATTAAAAAAATGCACTTTTTTTAAACCTTAAAAAAAAAATTTTTTTAGGGGGGTCAAAAATATTAGAACCATGAAAGTGGTCCAATAAAACTATAACATGCATACCTATACTGTGTAATAATTTCAGGTTATTTGGTCAAATAGTTTTTGAGAAAAAGGAACACAAAGTTGGCCAAATTAACATAGCCGGTATAGGGACTACAATCCCCCCTTAACGTGCACGTGTAGTAGCTGGTAACCTATACTAAAGAGTTTGGAAATTTCAGTAAAGCTTGGTTCCACGTATGGACCGATGAACGTGAGAAGATTGATTTGCCGCATGATTTCTTCATACTCTCAAGAATACGTACGATGGCACGCCATATGAACAGTGCAGAAACACGGCTTTCCATGACTGGCTTACGCACGGTGTGACCAGAAACAGCAGGCCGCCAGCAAACACAATTCACATGTTCAAGTAACATTATTATTCATTAGTTATATTCACCTGCAGTTTCCAGTTACCAGATTACTAGTCAAAGGGAAGATGAAGTAAATTTATCATTTTGTGCAATATGAACTTGTATCTTTGCAAGGACTTTACAGTATAAAAAAAGGTGCTAAGAAATTTAATAAACGGATCATAGCTTGTATGCTATATATTACAAATTGTAAACTGGCATTGACTTATGCAACTATTGAATTTTTAACGATTTCACCCAATATTTAATTGATGCAACTGTGGAATTGTTAATAATTGGTTAATCTAGTATTTGAATTATGTTATTGTTGAATCTTTGTGATTTTTGGGATTTAATTTATTCTGTATTTGGTCGACTCAGTAATTCATCTTTCTCTGGCTGAAACACAATTATATAATGTCCTGAGGTTTATTTTTATTCTAAAATAAATGGGTGCACCTTGACTCTGCTCACTAGCTTCTTGTACTGAGTTTTAATTTTATACACACCCCCGCCTTTAGGTAATTATGTTAGACATTAAGACTATTTTAGGAGCATCCTATATTGTGTAAAGCGACTTAGGTAGTAGTAAGTATCTTCATTGTTTCTGGTGTATGTTGTGTGTTACGTTTTTGGGGCTCAGCAGTGTAACGTGGCACAGAAGTGGTAGCAGAGCGTGGTTTTCCTTGGTCCATGGGTTATAAGTCATAGTTATTATGTGTAATTTTGCTAATGTTGTAATTTTGTTAATGAGTTGTGTTGAAATTTTGTATTGCACGCTATTGGTCGCGTGAAATTTTGCATGGGGTTTTGTGTGAGCTATTTCAAAATGTTATGTGGGGTTAGCAATTTTGTCACGAGTAGTAAAATTGTAAAATCGATTTATTCGGAATTGTTCAAATTATTCGCTCGGGAAAATAAAACCGTTAGTTGTACTTTGCCCGGCAGATAACGCGGTGCATTGCGGTATTCAGCCGGCCCGGCTTGCCATATCAGCAGTTCTCATCAATCAGCGGTTTAACTATTATCATATGTAGGTCGATATCACCGCCTCCCTGCTTAATTGCCTCACCCGCTCATTGCCATTAGGCACTTTCGCAAAAGGCTTAACCCCTACTTACAGTACTCTATATTATAGAAGCGTGCTGGGTCCATACCCCAGAGTCCACGGAGTCATGTCAATTAGGATTTCTTATTATGGTAGCACTATTTTATCGTTCATAAATGGGTATGGTATACTATTTTTGTAATATGTGGACAATGTTGTAATAAGTGGCAGTGCAAAACTTTCATGCTGAGAGAGAAAGGTCAAAAAAGAAATTCGTCATGAGTGAATCACCAGAAAAGCCAATTTAAAATTGGCAAGGTAGTCTGGTGTATCCCCCCTTGTCCCAGTTTAGCCATGTACCTGCAGTGTGGTAATGGTGTATATAGTGACCCCCAGTGTTGCCAGTGTAGTCTGGTGTGACTCCCCTTATCCAAGTTTAGCCATGTACCTGCGTAGCGGTAATGGTGTATATAGGCCCCTATATAGGCCCCCCTCTTGACTCACCTCGCATGAGTGGACGATGCGGAGATGTGTTCTCCACTTTGTCGTCCACGTGCAGAGAAGGAAAGCTGCTGTGCCCATACAGCACTTTTAAGTTGAGCGACCCCTCTAGTTCGATCTCTCGCTCTCAGCTGCGCGCTAAGTGTGCCTGCACTCCTGAAGTATGGCCGTAAACTATTTCTGGAAAGCATCAGTCATCGAACTCTGAAAATTACTGTCACCAAGTGCTTTTGCTGTTGTCTTTCAAATGTTTGGTTTGTAATGTGTTAAAGAAATTTCAAATCATACTGTAAGACAAGTCTCCTGTACCCTGACATGCTGATTCGTAGTCCTTATGTTCCGGCGTAAACATGTTCTATGCTTATTAACATGTTAATTTGTAACCCCACTTTCACTCGCATTGCCTGGGTGAGCGACCAGGGGAATAATCACCCCCTTGTCGTTCGCTTCCAGTGTCGAAGCGTTGCCGTACGCAGGCAGTGTTTCTAAGGTGACTGAAGGCGGCTCTCGGAATTGCCCTTAGGTAGCGGCAGATGCCGTATTGAGTGACTAGAAACCTCTTGGTTTAATGTTCAAAAGCTGTCTAGTTATCAAAGTCGACTTAGTTAATTGTCTCGCAACCCTTTCCCCACGTGCGCGGGACACCCATTGACGAGACACCAATTCACGAGATGTTCGTTTACGGGATATCCATTTACGAAGTGCCTGTCTGAGGTATGCCCAATGAAGAATTTTTTATGCCTTGTTGTTTGTTTGGTGTTTATTGGAGTATGTGTTCGGTTGTATCATTGATGTTAATGTGTGATGGAATTCACACAAAGTCGTTATATTTTCTTGTTGGTTACTAAGTTATTGGACGCCCTTTGTCCTTATGTGGGTGTTTGTAGTTAATTTGATTGTTGGCGATTTCTTATTTTTCAAGAAACCTTACATGGTCTCCTTGTAACTGATTATTGGTGTTCTGTGAATATTGAATATTGCTTTTGGCGAAAAAGACAAGTAAGTTTCAGAAGAGAAAGTTTCAATATTATATAAAGTGTAGTGCTGTGAAAGAAGATGATGAACAAACAAGACAACTATAGCTTCACTAATTTGATACTGAATTACTAATTTCTTTACCATAATTTAATTGATTAGTAAATACCAGTACATCTACGTGACATGAAACTACAATAAAATGAAAACCTGAAATATTTACTCTCATTATCCTATATAGTATGATGAAGTGTATAAAGAATATAAAAAAAAGTTGGAAGAATATTTGCTTTTTCCAAGAGAAATTTGATTATTTCAGTGTTATACAGAAGCAAGAGATGTAAAATGACTAAAATGTATGAGGAACTACTGAAAGTTTTTGAGAGAACAATAATGAGAAAAATTTGTGGCCTACTTAGAAATGACTTATAATGAAACGTATTAGATTAATCCATGAAGTTGAGGAGTTAATGATGATGGAAAATGCTACAGCTGGACTCTGTAAATAACGTGTTTTTTTTTTAATTTAAGAAAAATTTCTCAAACGCGTTCATTTTTACTAACTTATTCATATAATCTTTATCAGAATAAAATTACCTACAAATGTGATCTGAACGTTTTCTTTGTTTATTAGCAATTTAATAAAGCTATTTTAAATAAACTTTAATAAAGTTTATTAAATTAAATTTAATACACGAGACCTAAAAAATAATTTTTTGTTAACCTTAGTTTTTTGAAGTTTTTACAAATTTAATAGAAGCTACTAGAGAAGTTTCTGGGTCTTCTACACCTGTATATTTTAGATCAGACAATACGTGAAATTAATTTTGTTCCATAATTTATGCTCCAGGAATTTTTGTATTGTAATATTTTACTTTCAAAGCTGGAAAATGGGTGAAATTTTAACCCACCTATGACTTGAGGACAAAGCACTTTTACATTTATGTTATATGACCTTATGCTTATTTTTAGCTCTATCAAAACAGTGTACTTTCCTCCTGAAACTTTGTATACTACACATATCTTTATATTTGTGTCTATCTTATATTATTTTGAGTTGCCTTGAGCCTTTAGTTGAATTTCAGATTGTTAGTTAATTCATTTTCTTTTCTTCTATAGTGGCATAATCAATACCACCATATTGCCATATCAATACAATATCATCAATGTCAACTTGTTTTCTTATGTATAAGAAAAAATTATTATTAAACACCCTTAAATTCAGTTACGTTATATATATTTATTAAATATTAATGCATATTATTAATATGTATTATGTTGTTAAATAATAAATCTAAATTTCAAAGTTTCCTAATATCATACGAACGTTTATTGTCATAACAAGAACTATATAGTACTTCAGCTATAACAAATAAACATGAGCCTCATGTTCAGTTGTTAGAATGAGGTATATATTTATTTCTAATCCTGAATCACACACACACACACACACACACACACACACACACACACACACACACACACACACACACACACACACACACACACACACACACACACACACACACACACACACACACACACACACACACACACACACACACACACACACACACACACACACACACACACACACACACACACACACAAGCATGTGTGCGCGCGTGTTGTTATATTTTAACGTAAGCTTTGTGGTAGTTATAATGAATATTAAAATATTGCTTTTTTGTAACTTAAGCTTCGCATAGTTATAATGAATATTAAAATATTGCTTTTTATGCAGCTGTTAAAATTTTAGTGTCCAACATTAATATACTTCACAGCTAAAAATTTAATATATGCAGAAGAAAATCATTATTTATCTTATAAAATTGTAACTGTTGAGTACAAAGTTCTTGCAGAATTTGAATAATAATAATTTTATTTTACAAATATTAAATTCCATTTACTCTGATGTATATTTCATATTGGCATTAAGAGAGGTGCTGAAGATTTAAAATTTAATATGTGGAGACAAAAATAAAATAAATTTTATGACACGTGTGAACGTGCGCGCACGCACGCACACACACACACACACACACACACACACACACACACACACACACACACACACACAATATCTTTTGATAGCTTGGAAAACTTTCAATATGCTTCAGTCTGAGATATAAAGATATGAATTATGATACCTTTCTTTGCAGGACATTTATTTTCCTGTCTTTAATGTCCATATGGTCCCTTAATTCATTAAGTTCACTACTGGTTCGATTTTTTTCTTGTGTAACTTGCATTACTTGTTGTGTTTTCTTTTCTATATGCCTGTTTTTCTCCTCTAACCGCTGACGTAGTTCTTCCACCTATAACAATTTACCCATTAAACCTATAATGACTATTTTGTATATTACAATTTTCAGTTGCTGGTATTTAGTTAATACTCTCTCTCTCTCTCTCTCTCTCTCTCTCTCTCTCTCTCTCTCTCTCTCTCTCTCTCTCTCTCTCTCTCTCTCTCTCTCTCTCTCTCTCTCCCCCTCTCTTTCACACACACACACACACACACACACACACACACACACACACACACACACACACACATACACACACACACACACACACACACACACACACACACACACACACACACTTATGAACACGTATGCCATTATTTCAAAATAATGATCATCAATCAATTATGCCAGTAATAATTCCTTATAAACAAAAAAATTACTGTTTGCATCAGACACTCTATAGCAGTCAGTCTGTCATCTTTTATATGATGGCTTGCTGTATAGGCATTAATTACAAGATAAATTATACTGAACAATTTGGCACTCATTGGCATTAGTAGTCACAGACCTCAAGAATCCATGTGACAGTGTTTCAATGAAAAAGCTATGGCTAGTGTCATTGAAAAATGGTGTGAATGCAGTATACGTTAGATCTGTGAAAGTACTATATACCAAAATTACTAGCATTATAATAATTTGGCTCAAGACTATTTGATAAATAAACTAAATAAAATAAATCCCAATTACCAAGGGATTAAGACATGGTTGAGGTATAGTACTCACTTTATTAAGATATATATTTGAATTCACTTTTAGAAAGTTGGAGATGCACCTGTCAAAGTACGGGAATAACTATCAGTAACAAAAAGTTCTTCACTTTACACTTTGCGGACTATCAAGTAATTACAGCTGAAGGTGAGGATGATATATGTTATATGCGTATGAAATTAGATGAAGAATACCATAATTGGTATTTTATAATAAATACAGACAAGACCCAATATATTATTTTCAAAACTACAGAAATGCAGACATTTATTGCTGAAACAGAGAGTTGCAAAGAGAGTTGATTCATACAAATACTTACAAAAGACATCACAAGCTTTTATAGGGGAAGTAAAAATATGTACAGGGCAGGGGAAACAAGTGGAAGATCATTACATTCTGTTTTATGGAGCAATCAAGTAATACCCAAAACTATAATTAAAATATATAAGATAATAGTAGGAAGTATTCCAACATATGGTGCTAATTTGTGGGAAATTACAGACCATATGAGGAAAGATTACCAGCCATGGAAATGGGATACTAGAGAAGGTGCCATGATACTTACATTGCAGGATAGGGTTTCAAATGAAGAAATAAGAGATAAAAATGAATATATGTACCAGTATAAATGACACAATTGATGCAAAAAGATTGATATGGTGTGGACTGCCATATGGCCAAAGAAATTACTAAAACTGACCTCTCTTTAAAGAAGAAAAAGAGGGAGCCATGAAAGACTTGGATAGAAGGTATAAGGAATCTGACAGTGGCAGAGAGAAATCTGAAAGAGGATGATTGGAAAGATAGTTTGGAAGCTAGAATGTCAAAAATGACTTCTCATGCTTCATACTTCTTTACCTACTAATAAGTTCCAGTAACCTGAAATACATAACCAGATTGTCTTTTTTCACTCACAGCTTGAACTATTTTCAGTTTTATAATTCTCATCCAATTCTACAGTATTATATGATGAGGAAGGCATATACCCATACTATAACTGTAACTACAGTATTAATTTCGACTCACACAGATCCTGACACTAAACTGACATACCGGTATGGCTTTGAAGTACATCTCCACATTCTCCACATACTTAGTGTACATCAAATAGAAAACTTTAAAATAAAACAATATATTATTTTGTTAAAATGAAATATATTTGTGACAATAAAATGTCTTGTTTTTGCCTGAATAATGACTGTGGTCATCACTGTTCAGAAACCACTTCATTTAATTTGCTCCTAAAATGGTTAGGCTAACACATTTCATTTCTACTTTTAGATGCTGTATGTAATTTTCTATAATTCATCATGGTCTTAAAATTACACAGATCTAGCTTACAACATTGTTGACTTTCCCAAGCCACTTCCCTTCCAGAGGTCTGAGACAGGGGAATATTGGAATATTTTTATTGGAATAGTGTTTCTTTACTGATATAAAATATTTACACTGGTAGATAAAAATTTCAGTGACTAGTGGGATTTGTGAGTAATTTAAATAATAAAGTTAGGTTTGGTAGACCTGTACATGACATTTTACACAGTGTCTATGATACAACCCCCCTACTATTAGTTTTTCTTTGACAGTAATATATGGTGTGTACATCCTCTGGATGTGTGCTTTGATAACTATATGAAGTGAAAGGTGTTCTCCTATACCTTGAATTTTTTAAGAGACTCTATGGGTACAAACAAAGTGATTTCATTGACTATGGCATCTATAAAAAAATATTTTAGATATTGGATAAAAAACCAGAAGACTGACACTATCATTTTAAAAAAGTGAAATTTCTAGTAGGACATTTTATACTTTTATATCTAACATGTCCTGATAAATCCCAAGTGTGTCCTCTTTAATCAGTCTATTCAATCATGAGTCACCACCAAGAAAGACTGTTAAATTTTTCAGCCTTTAATCTTTAGTCATAATCAGCACTTTGTCAAATAATTGCATTTCCCCAATAATGTACATAATCCAACATGGCTCACACCTAATAAAATATTTAGTGAGCAATTTGATCGAATATATATGAAAACTATACTAAGGATGCCACTCATACTATGCTAAAATACAGGGCTATCAGCTACAAATTATATAACAGTATGGAATTTATAGAATTGATTAGAAAGATATCCAGAGCAGGTAGCAGAAAATATTATGTTATAGAATCTTGGATATCTTAAAATAAATGAGAAAAGTCAGATATCTATGACATGCAAAGTTGGATTGTGTGTGTGTGTGTGTGTGTGTGTGTGTGTGTGTGTGTGTGTGTGTGTGTGTGTGTGTGTGTGTGTGTGTGTGTGTGTGTGTGTGTGTGTGTGTGTGTGTGTGTGTGTGTGTGTGTGTGTGTGTGTGTGTGTGTGTGTGTGTGTGTGTGTGTGTGTGTGTGTGTGTGTGTGTGTGTGTGTGTGTGTGTGTGTGTGTGTGAACAAATGGAATACTAAAATTGTACTACAAAAGAGGAATTCACTTTACTGATTAGCTATGTATAATGGCTGATTATAATTGAAATGGTTACAGCTAGCAATACTTTACCTAATCTTTTAATCCAAATTTTTATGAAAGTTCATTAGAAATGACAGAGTTGTGTATGGAAACACATGTGCACTTAAACTAGGTACATAGAACATGCAATGATTGGAAAACAAAGAAGGGTAATTGTGGGGGAAGAAGAATTGTGACAGTTGACAGAACAGAACATGCTTGTCTTGTGTAATATCTTGAAAATCAAGTTAATAATCTCCACAATTAAGCTTATGATTTTATGGCTCACAAGCTTATAATTGGATAGCTATGATATGTGGTAATAAAACTTGGCCCATAACAAACTATTGGACGATTACTGATAGATTTGAAAGGGTAGTGCATATAGCATTGAAGGCTAACATATGACAATAGAATGACAAGAGAGAAAAAACTTGAAAAGTTAAAGGAAACAGCCTAACTCTGTATTAGAAAATTAAATTAGACATTGCCATGTCCAGATTGCAACAGAAGGATGATAATAGTACAACATGTCATAGGTATATATGTATACCTGAATTACCAGTAAAAAGATTAAGTAAACAGGAGAGATTTTGCCACAAGGAACTGCTACAAAACATGGTAAAAGATTTCTGTTAAGTACGATTGTGGTCAGTATTTAAACATTTGTAGATTGCAAAAGTTAATGCCAATTTGCCTAAGCTTTTGGTTTAAGCTAAAATGTTCTGTTTTACTTATTGCAGGAAATATTTTGCTTTATATATATATATATATATATAAAGCAAAATATTTCCTGCAATAATATATATAATATATATTATAATATATATATAAAGATGTAAATGTCTTACGTCAGCCTGTAACATATTGTAATGTTCTTCTTTAGCGCATAAAGATTCTTTAAGAACAGCAATGTGACGCTGGTAATCTTGATGTTGTTCTTCTAGAGTTTTCATCTTAGCACTCATAGCTAAGATCTCCTGATCTCGCCTCTGTATCTCTGCTCGAAATTCATCCAGCTGCACATTAATAAGAATGTTACTAAAAGAATCATATGTTATTGGACAAATATTTCTATTTTTATAACAATCCATCCGTACTTTAATGTACTATACTCTTCATGTTAAAATACAGTACACCATTATTTTAAAAAGTTTCATTTACATTTATAACACTTTATCATCTGACCATCTCTGAACTCAGTAGTTGAAAAGTGAATTTGGCCCCATCAACAACAACCAGTAAGTTTTGTAAACTAAAAAAAGTACATTAGAAATTTAAAAATGTGAATAAAATAGAAAATATGCTGGGAAGCTTTAATTAGATAATTTTAGCTAGCAACAAAAAATTCTTAAAAGAAAATGTTTGTGTTTGTAAAACTTGCACAAACAACAGCACACATAAAAATTCAGCATTTTAGATGGTTAGTACGTATATTCACCCCAGTAAAATGTGCTCATATATAAATGAAATAAACAGATTGAACAGAAGCATTTTATTATTTTTATTAAAACAAATAAAATAAATTTAGAAAAGTGAAATTATTATTCTTAATATATTAAAAATTGTAATTTTTATAATGTCAGTTCTACTGTGACCTTTAAACACAGTAAGTGCAACAAGAATACTTAAATTTCTATTATGTAATTTAAAAACCATTATTATACATTACTGTTATTAGTACGGTATTAGTATCAATATAGCCATAAATTGAATATTAATTTTTATAAATGATTCTAACACACATAATTATTATAAATAAGTTATGTTGTTCTGCACTGCAATTATTCAAAGTGAATGCTTTTGGAAAATTTATCACACACACACACACACACACACACACACACACACACACACACACACACACACACACACACACACACACACACACACACACACACACACACACACACACACACACACACACACACACACACACACACCCACACACACACACACACACACACACACCAAAAACTGTCTCACAGTTGACATGCCCATTAGATTACACAGGCACTGACATGGCTAATAGTTCTTCAATATATACTTTGCTCACATCCAATAAAGAAACGTGCAATTACATGAATACTGGTGTATAAGGTGCTAACAATAGGGTTGTTAAAGTCCCTGAAGTATGAAGTCCCTAATGTTTATATATTTGTTTTAGTGGTGCAGGAAATTTTAGTTTCAAATGTATCCAAATACTTCCTCCCTACCATGTATATTCTGTATTCTTTATAACTCGTATGTGTACATATATTATTTTGTTTAGGTTTATTTTGTAATTATTACCATGGAATGTAACAAACAAAATCTATTTATTTTAATAATATATAAATTACTCTAATTATTCTGGTTCTGTATCATGTGAAGCATGATCAGCCTAACTGTTAATAAGACTTTTTTTAAATATGTTACTACTTAACTAATACAGGAAACAGAAAATAATCATCAATAAAAAAATCATTCAAAATACTAAATACTTCATATTTGAAAGAAGTTTAAATGTTATTATCTCATAAAGAGATACCAACTTAATTATCAATACCACTGTAATCTATCTTACAAACAAACAAAAAATAGTTTATTTAATAGGGTTGTAAAATTTACAGAAACTGTTAAATACACTGACTTTGATGTTATTATGTCAGTTGTCAATTAGCAAGATTTAATTTTTTTATCATGCTTCTACTGCAGCAACACACAGTCTTCAAGAATATAATTTTAATATTTCATAACTCAACAAGTACCATACTTAGTTCATATATTTCAAAAGTTGGAATGCACAGTCTTTAAAGTTATTCATAAACATTATCTTAAGTGTTTGTAACTTTTAAAATGTGGTTTTAGTAATTATCTCAAAAGCACTTTAATATTTAAATTTTACTTGTATAAATGAAAAAATGTTATACTTCAGCATAACATTATACAGTATGTGTTCTTATACTGGCATGATGCCAGTGTAAGAACACATTAATGATAACATACAAACTAACATTAAAAAGTATATGTTTATGAGAGTTATGATTTTTTAATAGTTTATGGTATTAATTACTTTTAAATATTTAAATTAAATTACAAGAACAAGTTATGTTACTGTATCCATTCTATTTGTAATAAAAATGTTGTATAAACAAAGAAGCTTTTTGAAATTGATGTGTTAACCAATGGAACTGACTAAACTTTAACTTTATGAGATGGATGGTACTTGATTCCACCAGCAGCTACTTTTTAATGACATTTGAAATACTAGGTTGTGCATATGACACAGATCAGGTAAAATGTGCAAAATGATACAAATAAAAACGCGCGCGTGCGTGTGTGTGCATGTGTGTGTGTGCGCGCGCGCGTGCGTGTGTGTGTGCGTGCATGTGCGTGGTGTGATTCTTAAAATTTAAAGTACAATATTTCTGTAAGGCATTCATTATTTAATTTATATTAAAAGTTTAAGTAAATAACATGTAGCCAAACTTATGGCCAAGTAGCTAAACTAATATCAATTAGCTAAAAAAAAAATACAGAACAAATACACAATTTAAAACATGTGTCACTGATTACGTACTTATTTCTACAAAAGTATTCAAGGAATAGGATTTAACGGTATTCAAAGTTGCCAACTACAGTGAATTTCAGTGAAAGTCTATGCTTTTACTACATTATGAATTAAATTACTTTTTTAGTACTTTGCGCTGGTTTTTGAAATTCATCCAATGTTTATTATGCCCTTTTTGTGATCTCTAGTAGACTGTATATTGACATATATTTTTGCAGTAAATATTATTACTTAACTGCAGTCATCAATATCATGTATGACTGTAAAACAAAAACTGTGTGGATCACCTTTCTAGAACAGTACTCTTTTGAGTACTACTGTGCATGGCAAAATTGTGAGTACTTGATACACTACTTGATCTCAAGTCAGCATCAAGGTAATTTTGAAAAATATTTTAATTCAAGAAGGCTGTGTTTTGTTCCAGTATTTCCTTCAATGCTTTTTATTAATTCTTATGTAGATACCATGCAGTTTTCAACACCTAAATTATGCACACATACATGTTAGTTGTACTGTGAAGGTAGAGGTATCATTCATATCAAAGGGTCATCACATCAACTATGTGCTAACAAACACTTTCACACCACAGAATAATGTCTACAGTTTATTAAGATCATGCATCAAGCATTGAGGAATTAATGTATTAAATATATTTAAAATATTTTTTAAACAAAACTTCACTTATTATATTGATACCTTGATATTTATTTCTTTTTTCATTAAATTTTCACATTAACACAACAAGAACCAGCTAAGCTGAGCAATGTTTTACCTTTTCACTTTGTGTGCATCAAGAAAAAGATGAATTATGATTATACTAGGATAACAAAGGACTTATGTGTACATTGCAAAAGCATGGACTATTAATCTAAGTACTGAATCACAGATCACAACAGGAAATACAGTGTCAATAGGAACAAATGTTTAGTGACTTTCCTACTAACTCAAACTACTGAAATTAATTCTGTTAAATAATTTGATTTAAAATGTAAAGGTCACTGGCCAAGGTAGTAGATATATAATGATCAACACTCAACATCAACAGTAGTGTGCTTTTAAAAGTAGCTACCAAATTTTTCCTTAACAAATATTATAATAGATGTTTAACTGAAAATGAAGAAGTACATATGTTAATTTAATTTAAACAATACAGTTCTAGTTGGACTAATTTATTTCACATAGTACCATACTTTTATTTCCTTCATATAGGTATACTTTATTTATACTGTATTAACATAGGTCTAATGTTAGAATGAATACAGTCTATGTAACAGTACAATGTTAAAAACAATGTAATGTTAATAAAAATAGTGTTATTAGCTCTATATCGTGTATCTTACTATACTATTAAAATATTATTCAATAAAATGTACATCAAGAATAAACTGAATTAAAAATGTACTCTGTTAGAACATCAAACATTCAAAAATAATCTACTGATACATTGTCCCAAATCTATGATGTAATCTTTATAAAAATAACCAATGGTCAATGACTAAAACCTTAAAAGGTGTCATTAGTGTTTATTAATTAGCAGATTTAATCTATATACAAATGCTAGTTAATGTTAATTAATTACTTGCTTATTAAACACAGTTGTCATAAGGATTATCATTCATCAGTAGGTACTGATTATTATATAGTTAAAAAAAATACATTATTATTTTACTTGCATAATTAATCTGGCAAAGAGAACATATACACTTTGTTGTAAAACTTATAAAAAAATAAAAACATTTAAGTATCTCTTAGAGTTTACCCTACACAATAGTAACTGAGCATGGTACCAATTTTTTATTATCTCTTGCCTTATATGAAATCATTTAAAGTAATATAATTGCATTGTGTTTGCCTTGATTTCATTTACTTTTCAAAAAAGTAATAAAATACAATATACTCTCAAATAAAGATATTATATTATTGAAGAATGAGATTAAAAATAAATGAACGTGGATAGGTAATGAATTGCAGATTGTAGTTAGTATAATTTCAATGATGAAGAACACTGAAGTAAGCTCTACCTCCTGATACAACTCTGGAAGTTAGTTCCTCAGTAAGATATTTTATGAAAATGTTCTAAGCACCTAACCATGAATTACACTATAATACCGAATTCATACAGGTACCTCTATTTGAATTTCAAGGTGACTGTATTGTGCAAATTGTAAGAATTGTTCTATGCAGCAAATATTTCAAACCTCTTATATAGCCAGTACAAAGAAACATGAGAAATTCGGACTCAGTACACATAAACACATTTAAATTTAGTTACTTTTACTGAACTACCACGTTTTATTAAGTTTATTAATATTACTTTCAGTTATACAGAACTGTCAGTATACTTACTCTTTCATGACAAAACTATACTGATGGTTCTATAAGTACTTACTTACAGAAATACTTCTATATTGATGGGTTAAAAGTCTTACTCAGATTTCTTGGAAGCAGAGAAGACAAATAAAAATAAGTCCCTCAACTTAATAACACTCTAGCTTTGGTATCAGATGAGTACACTGTACCAGTAAACATATGTATATTAATGGATATGTTGAGAGATTTTTATTAGAATTACAAACACAAAAATGTAAAAAACTCTAAATATTAAAAAAATCCAATAATTACAATTAAATGTTTCTAATCAGCCATGCATGAAAAAACACATTCCTTGGGTATAGTACTCAAAACAAAAAGTAAATATAATTTTTATGTTAACATCATGCACTTACCAGCTATGCTAATAGCAACAATCGAAATGCCAAAAAAAGAATCAGCTAAACATCAAAATTACAAGTTAAAAGCTAGATGCTGAGGTGGTAAAATGTTTTTGTCTTTTTACAGTACCATTTGGTAGTAATGGAAACCACAGAAAGCTATAATAGTAGAGATATTTAAGCATAATGACAGATAGTCAGGGGAATTAAGAAATAAATAAAATTATGTGAATTGTGCTTTTACAGTTCAAAGATATAGAAAATCACGAACATTTTATTGTGAACTAAATACAGCAATCAGACGATTAGTATTTTACTAAAACTAAGATTAAATGAAACACCATGTTACAATCAAATGATGTTATATTCAAAGTAGACATTGCTGGAGCCATGCTATATAGTGACCAGATCTTATTTGTATAAATAGATGTTTTTTGGGGTCAGAACTTGAATACTTCACCTTACATTTATTGTTGGACTTTGCAACCTTTCAACCTATACAAAAACATAATTTGTCTGACAAAAAAAAAAATACATCTGAAGGCAGCATTTTCTTCTTGTATACCTACTGCATGATTTGATCTGATGTATATTATTTCATCTATTATCAAATAGTGTAATGAGATGTGAGTTTTTAAAACTAAAACTAATAATAGTCTGCTGCCTGCCTACAATGTAACATGTAACTAAACATATTCTACAAAATGTGAAACTAAGATTCCAAACTAACTTCACTGGCAATATTAAAAATAAGTCTGAAAACAATAGACCAAAAATATTTGTAAAATATTTATTAATGGATCACACAAGAGACAAAGTTTTGTATGTCTTAACAAAAGATTGGAGTTCCAAAGTTTCAACTGGATATAGAAATGTATTTATTAATGAGTTCCTTCCTCACTAGTTCACTACCCATTGATTAGTGGATATGAGTAATGCAACTATCAACAGCAAGGAAAGTGTCAAACTCTGAAATACTTAAATGCATTCAGTAGACAACATGTACTATATACATTCTTCCATGTCTACTAAACTATCCAAAGTTATGAGTTTTACACTGAAACTATTTTAATCTCTTTGCCCGAAGTTTTTCCATAAACTATAAAAGCACAAAATATTAACAATAAGGCCTAAAATATTCAGAAAGTGATTTGCAACGAGGAACTCTTGTTGTAACTTGATTGTTGAATTCCTTTGCAGAGCACAATCTAGGAGTGAAGAGAAGAACAGAGAACAAGAAGGGGATAAACTGCAGACTCTAAGGGTGTCACTAAGGTGCTCCATATCCATCCCAATCCGTGCTCACAGTGAGTCAGTTAAACACAGAACACCCAAACAGAAAGCGAGTCGATCAGAAGGGTCAGCCATGAAGACAACTTACTTGTTGTTTATATCCCAGCTGAGTGTGTGGGGTTGCAGTAATTTGGGGTTGTGGTTCAAGGAGAGGTGAAGGAAGCAGGTGATCCCGCCCCCCACATTCCCTCAGCCTATCCAATTCCTGCTCCAACAGATTCACTTCCTTTTCAAGAGTAGCAATCCTAGCATCCTTAGTTTCCAGTATTGCAGTCAATGTACTGTTCGTTGGGCCACCAAAATTTTGATTTTGGAATGCTTTTTCTAATTGCAACTGCAGGGCTCTTAGCGTTTCATTGGTTGCTTTTAACTCCTGAATTAATAATAAAAACAATACACATATAAATTTTTATATTATCTAATGACTTTAGTTTAACTCAAGACACTACTGATTTATCTTATAATGGTAGTTACAAAAAGGAAATAAAAGTGTTTATTATTATTTTTTTAATTGAAGTGAGTGGTTTTTACTTCATGCATTATTGTTTAAGAAAAATCTTTATTTAATTAGGTCAGTAGTTTACTTTACATTTGTGAATAAATGTTTGGAGGTTGTTGCACATGATAATAAGAAATTTTAATTTTGATTTTGAGGATTTTAGGTGTAATGTTTATTATTCCTGTATTATTCGTGAAGTTTAAAATGTACAGTAAAAAAATTAGAAATAAATAAATAAAAGTAGTATAGTAACACTAATAATTGTGTATATTTGTAAACCACATATTTATTACTTTACAGTGCTTACTTTTATTTGCTACTAACTACAGTAACTTATAAATAATGAAATTTGATGGTAGCTACTTTCATATCGGTCAGTTTTAATAAAGACACGATTTAAATTTTCAAAAAATATATATTTTTTTAATAACTTCTTTGTGAAGCTCTGAAAAATTTTGTTTCTATATCTTCTTGACATTTAAAATTCTGTTCAAGCCAAGTTGAAATCACAGTCTTATTTGTAGAAATAATTCAGTTTTTCAGATATATTAATGGTATCATATAAAGAATAACAAATTCCAACATGACGCAGAATAAAAATGCCAAGTACAAATAATGTTGAGTAGTGAGTATAAATATGTTATGAAGGCGCCCTGACGGTGTGAGGTCCAGAGCAGGAGCTCAATAACTTTACCGAGGTTTGAGCAGTAGCCCCATGCAAGACGAGTGACATCACATTCATACTCAGAAGTAACTGTCGGCTTACTCACTCGTTTAGTTATATTGAGTTCCTGGTCTCGATTCCTCACGACAGATTCATAGTGGCGTATCATATTCTCACTCTCTACCAGTCTTGCTTTTAACTCCTTCTTAGTTTGGTCTTCCTCTATCATTTTACCACCTACAAACATCCAAAGCAACGTCAACGACACGGACAACTAAGGGAGCTACCAGCTAAAGGTGCGATGTAATGGCCTGCTGATGGTCCCAGAATAAAAACTCAGTGTGTATGACAGACTTTACTCTTTATAAATAAGCTAACTGAAATCAAATTTTAATAAACAAATGAACACATAAGCGTATAGTCATAAAGATATGCGATCAAGTCTTCTGTTGTTACTACATTAGTTTTATTTAAATGTTTTATTGGTGTTAAAAAAACAAATTTCCTGAAAAATAAAAGTTTATTTCACCATAAATATTAAATATTTAACTACTATTGCTAATATGTTTTTGACAAAATAGCCATTTGAACCTTATAAAGTGCTTTTGTATATACGTATATTTTTTTTGTACTTTGAACTATGTGCAGATATAAAATATGTGATTTTAAAAATACATATTTTAATAGGATATAAATAAGATGTTAAGGTTTCCATAAATTTAGGCGAGTTGTTATTCTGGTGTAAAACCTTATCTTCCAAGGAACACGCCATAACAATGTTCATACATTTTGCAAAATACTGTTTGTTTAAGTGAGATGCAAAATAAAAAGTGTTGCAGAGAGAACAAATTGCAAATATTGTGCACTGACAAAACACTTTGAAATGAACATAACAAAACTGAGGATTACAGGTGACAGTAATAACATTAATAGGAATATGTCTGGCTATGAATGTGTTAACCACCTGTTTTTGTGCCAATGCTTGCATTTGGTGAAACATTTGTCTCTCTTCCTCTTTCCCTAAAACAGAATGGCCTGTATGTAAGAAAAAATGTGTCACGCTTTATAAAGTACACAAATCTTATTAACTGCATGCCACTACTTAATCATCTCTCTAAAAAAAGTTAACATTCTTGGTAAGAGCACACAAAATTAGCTCTTCTATTAGTAAAGTGTGTTTTCTTAAATGGAAAGACTTTAATATTGACATATGTTATCTCTGGCATACCAAGACAAAGTAACAAAGAAAAAATTTAATATGTTTTTTGTTTGTAACACAGTTCACATACATTATACTCATATTTTTTTAATATTTCTGTAGTTACTGATAGAAATTCCTCTAATAAATAAGATAAATTAAAAATAATTAATTTATAAATAAATTTGAAACAGAAATTTACAAAATAAATTTGAGTAGAAAGTTATTTACCAAATTGTTGATAAATTCCAGTTGTAAACAATATGGATTTCTTGGCAAATCCTAAAATTCTTGTAAAATGTAAATTGAATAATAAGGAATGATACAATATGTCATAGTGTTGTATATACTGATAGTAAACCGTAGTATATATGTTATAGTAAAATGTTTTAGTACATTGGGATGTTTGATTCATTGCTATTTAGGATACAGTACTTGTGAGACTCAGACACATGCATTCTTTTGTATGTCATGTCAGCTGTACTAATTCAGTTACTAGGCCTACATCGCTAATGTCTGGCAAAACAGAAAATATTGTAAAATAAAGTTAATTTATAGCAAACAATTTAATGGCTACAAAGGTTTCATTAAAAATGTCACTGCAGGAATATAACATGATAATATAATTGTGTGGTTAAAGATTTTGAGCCCCTTTGTAATTATGTTGTAAATGAGATAACCACACAGTTGGTCAGTGTGGAAGCCTACACACACACACACACACACACACACACACACACACACACACACACACACACACACACACACACACACACACACACACACACACACACACACACACACACACACACACACACACACACACACACACACACACACACACACAATGGTGTAAAACCCAAACAATGTTATATGAATTAACAATACAAAAATTAAACCATTAATAATACAAAATAAAACAATTCTGTAAACACTCTACAGAATTACATTAGCATAAGATTTAACAAAACAGTAAATTTTAAAGAACTTAGTAATCTTGTCTAATTATTTTATTTTATTTATTTTTTTGTTATATTATATATTAATATGTAGATGGAGATCACTTGGCAGCTGCAGATGGTAACAAAGTGAAATGGAAGTACTGTTTGACTAGTTGTTAACAATAATAAAAATATTAGTATGATTTAATATAAAATATCTGAAAAGGTATTTGATTTACTTATTCTGTTACTCCATGCAGTAATAAAAAAAAATGTATGTTAAGAAACAAATAGTATGCTGTAATCTTGTTTACCACACTATACAGAAAAACTTCAAATCATATTTGGTGCTCTTTTTACCACTAAAGGAAACGGGAAAAGAATTGAAGCTTAGAAATCTGTTATTGTACAACCAGTTCAACCCCAAATATGTTGATGTTATACAATATAAATAACGGTAGTAAATATTATTTGAAGCAACCACACCTATGATTACTACTATTAAAACAGCTCACTCAATACAAAGCTATATATTTGACTAAATCACCATGCAGCCTTGTCGCTGCATAATATTAAATGCAGTGCGATTTCTATCTGACAATAATGTGGTCTAAGCCGTATTGTAGCTACAGCTCAGCTAGCACTATAGCTGAACCGTATATTTGAGGGAAGATGATGATGATTGCATTAGTGGCTAACTAAAAATATGAAGGATATTTTAATACATGTAAACTGTAAACAGTTCCATGTATACATGATAATGCTGTGCTGTATCCAAATGCTGGAATATCACCCCTTGTCTTGCTAATTGTATATAAAGCATTGTATAGTTATCATTTGTACTGAATTCAAAGTACAATATAGAACTCTGGTAGAACATTTACAAATTTGTATACTGTCACATGAACACAGATGATCAAAAAGTTTCTGCACACAAAAACAGTTTAAATAATTTACCACAATTATGTACTTACAACCAACGTGAAAAGTGTCTCCAAGTAGTCTCCAGTTATTTCTTAACACTCCAAATTATTTTCTCAAAGCAAAATAAAGAGACATATCAAATTTAGGATGTTTATCTTCAACTCATCACTTGTGTAACCATTTTTTAAATACACTGAGTTTTTCTTCAAATTCCAGAGAAAAAATTATCCAGCGTAAGAGAGAGACATCTTGGAGGAAATATGATTTTAAAAACGATTCTTTTTGCAAGCACATTGTCCAAGAGTGCCATAGTCATACATGCTATAGTGCCATCCTACTTAAAAGATGGCCTTGACAATCAATTTCATCTTCTGTCAGTTGCTGTTAAAATAATAATGTTCTTATAGTACTGCTGGGAATTGACAGTTTCAGAGAAAAATATTGTTTGTGCTGGAATATCAACATGACATTCCAACACAACTCAATCTTCTCATCATGTAGTCACAACTCTTTTAATTCACAAGAATTGGACTCCAGACGTATGGGCTTTCACTGTTTATACACCCTGTCAAATGTAATTATACCTTGTATGAGACATCAAAATTATCTTTTCCTTCAGAGTCAAGAACATTAAAAGTCAGAAGTTGACACCAGTATTCTACTCACTTAGCACTATCACTAGATTTCATTTCATGCACAAAGCACAAATTAAAGGAAACTTAATTAAATCAAATTAAAGTTCAACTCTTAATTTAGGATACATGTAAGACTAGATTTTTTAAAAGCTATGACTGATATGACTGAATCTATGTCATATGAGACACCAATCTGTTGGGATAAACTTCCTAATAGATTTCTTCAAACATTGGAGTATGTGGTCTGAGATATACAACACTTTATTTTCTGTTTATATTGTTAGGACGGTCTACTCAATCATCGTAGGTGCAGTGGAAAACAGAATAAGTACAAGACACCAATTAAGTCAGTAATCACCAGCTTTAATTTTCACAGTTAAACAGTTCGTAATTAACAACACTGTCTCTTATAACAAATCAAATAAAAATTGTTCACACGCAATAAACAATGTCTACTAATAGAGTCTTGCACAATTATAAAACACATAACACAATAATTCTTCACTTTGACAAGCACTCAATCCACACTAGCGGAAGTCGCTCACGTAACAAGCGCGGGTCGCGAGTAGTGCAGTGTCCCGAGTCTCAGAAAGGACTCCTGCCACTGGGTCTGTTTGAGTTCATTATATACTTTTTAACTACTTATGGGGGGGTCTGAAGCGACCTGCGATTGGTGGATTATACCACCGGGACTAGCAAACGAGGTCGCTTCCAGGACTCACCTGGTCGCGGGGTGTATTTACCAAGTCCGGCAATGAGGGAATTGTGGGTCACTCTGTCGGAACGAACATAGAATCTACGCGCCAGGCGTCTCACGGTGTCATCAAGAGAGCGGACACCGAGTCCTCTCCTCAAAAGACGAGAAGAGTACCTCCGGGGGACTTTGCACGCGAGCTTCAGTCCCCGGTCGAGTACGCGCTGGAGCGTTGTTCTATGACCACGAGCCAGGTATCCCCAAACAGGACAGGCGTAGGTAATCACAGGCAACACGTACGTGTTGACTATGAGCTTACCTAGCCGGGGGGTCATTGCCGGATTAGATAGCACGGGCCAGAGTCTACTGAGTTGCGCCGAAGCGCGTTGTCTGATGTACTGTGCATGGGTTCGCCAGGTGAGTCGGGAATCCACGTGGAGCCCGAGGTACTTGACGCTATTGGTCCAGGGTACCTCGACGGGGCCTACTTTAAGCGGCCGAGGCCGCTTGCGTTTTCGCGAGAATATTACCGCGGCGCTCTTGGAAGCGTTAACGGCAACTCTCCAGTCATCGGTCCACCCGACATACGCGTCGAGTTGGCGCTGGAGCTTAACTGCCGCATAACTCGCGTTCGGCTCTGAGGCAAAAGCCGCAGTGTCGTCCGCGAACAGCGACAATTTCACTCCAGGAACTCGGGGCGTGTCGCTGACAAACAACGAGAACAGGAGAGGCCCAAGGACACTTCCCTGAGGGACGCCAGCGGTAATACGCCTCTCCGAAGAGAGAGTGTGGTCTACTCTCACTCGGAAGCTACGGTCTCGCAGAAAGCTGCCGATCAGGTGAACGTAGCAGTCTGGGAGAAGGACTTCCGTGAGTTTGTACAGGACACCCTCGTGCCTCACGCGGTCAAAGGCTTTCTCTACGTCTAGGAAGATCGCAGTCGTCTGTTTGCCCTGGCAGCCAGCCTCGGTAATGCATTCCACGAGTCTCATCAGCTGATGAGTCGAGGAGTGCAGCTTACGAAAGCCGAACTGTTCGGGGATCAGCACGTCTAGTCTTTCTAGATGGTCGCGGATCCTACGCTGGATCAGACGCTCAAAAACCTTGGACGTCGCGGACAAGAGGCTGATGGGCCTGAGGTTTTCCACGCGAGAAGAATTCTTTCCCGGCTTTGGTATCACAATGACGGTAGCTGTTTTCCATTTCACCGGAAAATAGGCCAGTCTGAGGCATGAATTGAACAGGTCAGTGAGGAACTGGGTTCCTCGCTCCGGAAGGCGATGGTGGGCGGAATTCATGACTCCGTCCGGGCCAGGCGCCTTCCGGGGCTTGAGCTGAACAATCCTCTCAGAGACCTCCTCCGGGGAGATGGGCTCCGGTTGGACTGTGATATCGGCCGATAGAAAGCGCTCTACCTCGCGGCAGATTTGCTCAGTGAAAGCCGGGTTCTTGGATGGGTTGGGAGCGAACTGTCGCTCTAAACTGTCAGCCAAGAACTCTGCCTTTTCGAGGGGGCGGCCAAGGGGTTGACCGCCGGGTCCGGCCAGTGCGGGGAGAGGCGCGCGTTTGCGCTTTCCCGTTAGGGCACTGGGAATCCGCCAGACATTACGGTCCTCGGCAGGGCCATCCATCTGTGTCACAGCTAGCTCCCAGTTGCGTCTACGGAACGCCAGCATGTCGCGACGCAACTTGCCGGACGCTCTGTTGAACGCAGCCTTGTCAGCCGGGTCACGAGTCCTCTGCCAGCGTCTCCGGAGGCGATTCCTCTCGCAAGCGAGCTGAGACACCTCTTCGGGGATTCGCTGATAGTCGGGCGTGAGCCCCGGCTTCATCCGGGAGGACACGTCTACCGCCGAGACTACGGCTGTGTCGAATAAGGCAACTGCCTCGTCGACATGCTGGGTAGTGTCGAGCGGGATATGCTCTGGTAGGCGGCGACTGAACGCCGGGCCTAAGCGGTCCCACTCGATTACCCGCCGCTCGTCGCGGACGGTGGCGTGCTGGGTAGCTATATGCACACTGATAGGGCAATGGTCCGAGGACAGTTCCGAAATGACGGAGACGTGGACCGGGCAATAAACGCCCCTGACCGCGGCAATGTCCAGTACGTCAGGGCGGGAGTTAGCCCTCGAGGGATAGTACGTAGGCCCGGTAGGACCCATGACTGTGACCCGAGCCGCATCAGCATACCTGCGTAAGCGGGTCCCGTTTGGGTTCACCAAGCGGCTCCCCCAATCAGGGTGCTTACAGTTCAGGTCGCCCGCCAGGACTACCCTCCTGTGTGCTCCAAAGATGGCCTCCAGATCGTTCGACAGGAGCTCCGTTTGTGGAGGCTTGTAAGCGGAAACCACGAGTAGACCGCCGAGAGCACCATGGAGCTCGACCGCGGTGCACTCGAGGTTCCGCCGCTGAGGCAGGACAACGCGGTGATGGCGAAGACTCGCCTTCACCGCGATGGCGGTGCCCCCCTGCGCGACCCGACCGGTCGTCCCGGTGGCACACGTAGTTTGGTAGTCGGAAACGACGATGCGGGGTCAGGTGCGTCTCACCAAGAAGAAGCACGTCGGGCTTGTGACGGGCAACGAACTCTAAGAGCTCAGAATGCCGGGAAGCGAGGCCGTTGGCGTTCCACGCCACGAGCTCGAGGTCTCGCTTGAGGGATTGCCGTGGTTGTCCGTTCATAACAGACCTACTAACTGACAACTCGGCAGCTATGGCTTTATATACGCTGTGCTGTGGCCGAGTACAGCTTTCCCTCCTTAATTGCGCGCCAGCTGCTTAATGCGTAGTTCCTGGAACTCACCAGAATCATCTACTTGAATGACGCACAGCTGCTACATTTGATGGTGGGGGGGGGAGTGGAGAAAGTTCTGGATTGTTCCATACGCTTCTCGCAACACTGCCCCCTCCTTAAGCCTTTTCGTCCCGAACTGGTAAACCGTCTCTGAAGTAATACTTGGCCAGGCGATTTAGGTGGACGTCCTTGTGAAAGATAATACTCCCGTCTTTCGAATTTGGTCTCGTGTGATCCAAACATCAAGTTCCCAGGAATACGAGTCTTCCGCTCAACCGCTAGGTTTGCTGGAATCACTCTCGTTGCGTCATGTACTGATGACCTAAACACCACTGGCTGATCCAAGTCTGATTGGATCTTGTCAACAACCCCTTGCGTAACTTCATCTTCAGCAACTTTTCCCCTGGGCGCTTCTATTAACTCAGGAACGAACAAGGGGTTTTCTTTGACACCCATAGTTGGCTTTCCAGTTACTTCTTTTGCTGTTTCACGTTTGTGTACTTCCTCTGCTAGTTCTTCCATTTCCGCCTGGAATAGGAAAGGTTCCTCTTGACCAGACCTGTTGATTTCTTCTTCGGCCAATGCCACTTGCTTGATTGAATGGTTGGCAGACCCTGACATTTTAGCCATGCAAAGCTTTATCTTCTCTTGTCCAACCTTCAGGACGTTCTCTCTTAAGTCCACAACAAATCCGTAGGCATTCATAATGTCCGTGCCAAGAATCACTTCATCAACAATGTCTGCAACAACCTTTTGGTGGCTAAACTCGAGAACACCCAGACGTACACGTACGTATATCTTTCCTAACACATTGACGGGGCTTCCAGTCACAGTCTGTATTGTACAAAAGCTAATTTGAGGCCGTCGGTTGCTGATTGAGTCAGGGCGCACAATAGACACTGTAGCGCCCGTGTCAACTGTAAATGATGTTTGTTTACCTTCCGCAAATCCAGTAACAATCAGGTTTCCACTAGTCTTATGTAGCGTCGAAAATGTATGCTGTTCTGGGGCTTTACTTCTCCAATTTGTGCGATCACTCCCTACTCTCGGTATTTTATTCTTCCAGCAGTCTACCTGTAGATGACCACATTTCCCACAGATGTAACTCTTCGGTCTTCTGTCTTTATCCTTTAGTTCGAAAGATAGTTGTGGCGCTGCTGACTTCTTAAACTGTTGTTTTTGAATCGTCTCTTTATGCCGTCCGCTATGACGGTACTGTGGTATTGGATCCGTTTGGCTACAACGTGATGGCATACTTTGATTAATGTAGGTCGCCGACTTGGCAGCTTCAAAACGGAGAGCATGAACAAGAGCGTCTGACTTATTATCGTGCCGTGCCATTCGTAACACTTGTAATTGATTATCTCTGATACCGTCAATAAACATAATGAGAGAAATCCACTTCCGGAAGTCCTCCGATTCTTCGGGATAAGTCAATCTCGTCAGTCGGTCGATATTCGCTTCAAACTCTTGAAGGCTCTCCCCTGAACGCTGTCGCCTCGCTTTAAGTTGTTCACGGTACACTTCGCACAAATGCTGGTCACCGTACCGTAATTCCAGAGCTTTAGTTAATTCGGCATAGACTGTCAGATGGCACTTTCTGTATTAATTCTGCGGCAGGCCCTTTTAAAGCAAGAATTAGTGAAAGGCCTTTCTCTTCTTCCGTCCATTTATTTAAGCGAGCGGCAGCTTCAAATTGGCGAATATAAGTTGCCCAATGAGTGCTTCCATCAAATGTTGGGGCCTTTGCGTAAACTGGCCCTACTACAGTTAGATTTCTCTGATATTTTGAATCTTCATCAGCATTTATTGATGGTCTTTCTTTATCAACTATTTCTTTGACTAAATGTTCGACTTCCTTTTTAATTTGTTTTATTGAATTTGTAATAGGATATTCTAGGGTGACCAGATTTTTTATGACGTAAAATAGGACATTTCTGAAATATGGAAATAAAAAAACAGGACAAAACAGGACACGAGTTACAAAGAAAATGTGCTTCATATATGACTGCACTGCTTCACTAAGACAAATAAAAACTACTTTTTACACATAAAAAGACATATATTTTAATAACCAACTTAAAAACATACTTATCATGGCACTGGATCATATTATAATTGATCAAGTTTTTTCAAGAATTATAAAATTATAATTATTCAAATATAAATATTCAAATTCTTAACAACTATAAAATTACATGGATGTGATTCATAGATATCAACAACCTGCTGAACATGAACTTGTGGCTTCTGAATCAGGAACATCACTATTAACTTTGTACTTATCACAAGACCTGATATCTCGCAAGAGCTTTGAATTACTTAATAGCAGGTTGTAGCATTCCTTACAGCTAAGGTCTTGAAAATGAGTTTTTAAAATTACAATTGCTTGAATAGTTTTGGTAGTAAAACGGTTTCTTTCATCAATCCAAAGGGAGTTCACAATTGAAAAGACTCTTTCCACAACAGCATTTGTGCCTGGTACAGCCAGAGCAAAACTCACAACCACCTCTATGTTTTTACATGGAATGCCTATACTTTTAAGTATGTGGAAGACATCACAACATTTCTTATCAACCTCCACATTAACTTTTTCCCATTCCTAAAATTTTCTGGATAAAACTTTGTTCACATGTCCTATCTCATCAAATAATTCATCTTCATGTACCTGAATTGTTGAACATGAATCTATTGTCTTAAGAATTTTCAGACTTTTTAAAACCTCATCCCAAGTTACAAAATTTTTCAATGTTATCCAATGAAATGATTTCAGAGGCTGATATGGAGAGACCCACTTGTTTAAATAACTTAAAAAAGTGTCATCAAATAAATTGGTAATCGTTTCATATTTCGATTGGGTGAAAAGACCACTGAAGTTTGAAACTTACTACATTTCCTGTTATTGACTTTTTCTGTAAGCAATTCTAATTCTTCAGCTACTTCAGTGGCTGAAATGTTGGTTCTTTCCAACTTTTGGATTGAATTTGAAAACATTTTGAGTTGGCTTTGTACGAAATGAAGCCAAAGAAGTGACTGTGGGTTCTCAAAAAATTGTTTTAGCAATGTAGGACACCTATCCTGAGACATGAAATAAGACTTTAGAGGTTCATAAATATCAATAACCCTTGTAACTCCTGGCAACAATGACAACCATCTAGTTTTAACACTACCCAGAACCTGCTTATATTCAGTAGCAACAAAATCACAAAATAATTTCAATTCCTCCACACGCACGGTATAAATGTGAAAATATTGAAATATTTTATTCACTACTGTTTCTATGTCGATAGGAAGAATGTCTGCACTTGTTTGTACACCATTGTGTACCACATGAGCTGCACAACCAATGCCTTGAATATTCATTTTGAGCACACTGTTAAATTTAGAAAAAACGTTGTTTGTTCCGGCCCTCTTGTACCCACCAAAGTTAGTGTTACAGTTATCTGCACAAAACGCGATGATCTTGTCAACTAAATGATGTTTCTTTAAGATGTCCAGAACATGATTAGCTAATAATTCTGCTGTTTCTCCACCAACGTTCTGAAAACAGATTACTTTGCACTGAACACCTTTGGTAGGAATGAAATACCTAACTAGAATCGGCACTAATTTTAAGCTTTTGTGATTTGATGCATCAACCATCACAGACACATACTTAGCATCTTCAAGTTCTGATTGCACTTCATGCATTGCATACGGCGATAAAACGTTCACTAAAATCGACTCGCACTTTGTCCTGGAACAGGTGAATTTCTTCTCAAATAGTTCTCTGATGATAAGAGATGTGCAGTCAATTGAACGGAAAGAATGGTTGTGTTTTGCAGTATGAAATGCAAACAGCCCTTCTTCAGCAGCGATACGTTTATCTTCCTCAGTTTGTAGTCCATTCCTACTTACAAAGGAAGTTATACTACTGGAAGTTCTCGCGGAAATTGCCAACATGTGTTTCTTTTTCTTAATGTGCTGTGTAATATCGGCACGTCCTCCATGTTCAATGGAAAAAACTGAACGACATAAAGTACATTCTACCTTTGTAGATGTGGTGTCGTCCTTCAAGAAAGGAAACTCTTCTTTCAGGGTTTTGGAGAAAGTACACTTTCTTTTCCCCATATTAATATGCACGTGTATCTCGAACCAAGCGAACAACAGACAATGAAGCAAGCTCGCCACGCCAAGCGTTAAAACTAACCAAACAAAAAAAGTTTACCTTGATTGCCTCACTCTCCCTAGACGCACTCTGGCGGAAACCAGAGATCATCATTTCTTTTCGCGATTGCGTTCCCTTAACCATTCGAGACCCGTCTTGGCCTCAGTAAGAAAGTTTAAACGAACGAGACCAAAATGACACAAAAACAAATAAAAACTCAAAACGAAGCAAAGATAAAAGATTAGTTTATCCGTTGTTGCAAGTACGGAAAAACGGGACATTTGACGTCCCGTTAATAATTTGCCGGGACAACGGGACACATAATGAAAAAAAGGGACAATCCCGTTAAAAACGGGACGTCTGGTCACCCTAGGATATTCTAAACTTGACATACTTGTTTTTATAGTTGACACAGGTTTTTCTATTTCAGATATTCTGTCAACTTGTTTGTTTAGCTCACCTCGTGAAAGTACGAATTTTGCAGTGTTATCATCTTGTACGAACGCCTTAACGTCGTCTGCTTGACGACTAAATTCTTCTTTTTTTCGTCCCTCTGGTGTTTCATTTTCACGCTTACGTTTTTCTTTTAGTCGTTCTTCCATTAATGCTTTCTGTCGTTCATTTGCCGTTTCTCTTTCCTGTCTGCGTTTCTCATCATATCGTTTTTGTGCTTCTGCCGCCTCTTGTCTGCGTTTCTCATCCTGTCGTTTCTCCATCTGTAGTAGCATTGCTTTGAATGATTCTATCATCTGACTGGTATCCATTGTTTTCCGATTAATTACGAATTACACTCGTCTTGTAAAAAGTGTCCACTGTTTCCACTGTTAACCGTTCTATCCCAGTTCTGGCACCACTGTTACGACGGTCTACTCGATAGTCGTAGGTACAATGGAAAACAGAATAAGTACAAGACACCAATTAAGTCAGTAATCACCAGCTTCAATTTTCACAGTTAAACAGTTCGTAATTAACAACACAGTCTCTTATAACAAATCAAATAAAAATTGTTCACACGCAATAAACAATGTCTACTAATAGAGTCTTGCACAATTATTATAAAACACATAACACAATAATTCTTCACTTTGACAAGCACTCAATCCACACTAGCGGAAGTCGCTCACGTAACTAACTGACACACGACTGAGGGTCGCGAGTAGTGCAGTGTTCCGAGTCTCAGAAAGGACTCCTGCCACTGGGTCTATTTGAGTTCTTTATATATCTTTTTACCTAATTATGGGGGGGGGGTCTGAAGCGACCTGCGATTGGTGGATTATACCACCGGGACTAACAAACGAGGTCGCTTCCAGGACTCACCTTGTTGCGGAGTGTATTTACCAAGTCCGGCAATGAGGGAATTGTGGGTCACTCTGTCGGAACGAACGTAGAATCTACGCGCCAGGCGTCTCACGGTGTCATCAAAAGAGCGGACACCGAGTCCTCTCCTCAAAAGACGAGAAGAGTACTCCGGGGGACTTTATAGGCAAGCTTCAGTCCCCGGTGGAGTACGCTGGAGCGTTGTTCTATGACCACGAGCCAGGTATCCCCAAACAGGACAGGCGTAGGTAATCACGGGCAACACGTACGAGTTGACTATGAGCTTACCTAGCCGGGGGGTCATTGCCGGATTAAGTAGCACGGGCCAGAGTCTACTGAGTTGCGCCGAAGCGGGTTGACGGATGTATTGTGTATGGGTTCGCCAGGTGAGTCGGGAGTCCATGTGGAGCCCGAGGTACTTGACGCTGTTGGTCCAGGGTACCTCGACGGGGCCTACTTTAAGCAGCTGAGGCCGCTTGCGTTTACGCGAGAATATTACCGCGGTGCTCTTGGAAGCGTTAACGGCAACTCTCCAGTCATCGGTCCACCCGACATACGCGTCGAGTTGGCGCTGGAGCTTGATTGCCGCATAACTTGCGTTCGGCTCTGAGGCAAAAGCCGCAGTGTCGTCCGCGAACAGCGACAATTTAACTCCAGGAACTCGGGGCGTGTCGTTTACAAACAGCGAGAACAGGAGAGGCCCAAGTACACTTCCCTGAGGGATACCGGCGGTAATACGCCTCTCCGAAGAGAGAGCGTGGTCTATTCTCACTCGGAAGCTACGGACTCGCAGAAAGCTGCCGATCAAGTGAACGTAGCAATCTGGGAGAAGGACTTCCGTTAGCTTGTAAAGGACACCCTCGTGCCTCACGCGGTCAAAGGCTTTCTCTACGTCTAGGAAGATCGCAGTCGTCTGTTTGCCCTGGCAGCCAGCCTCGGCATGCATTCCACAAGTCTCATCAGCTGATGAGTCGAGGAGTGCAGCTTACGAAAGCCGAACTGTTCGGGGATCAGCACGTCTAGTCTTTCTAGGTGGTCGCGGATCCTACGCTGGATCAATCGCTCGAAAACCTTGGACGTCGTGGACAAGAGGCTGATGGGTCTGAGGTTTTCCACGCGAGAAGAATTCTTTCCCGGCTTGGGTATCACTATTACTGTAGCCGTTTTCCATTTCACCGGAAAGTAGGCCAGTCTGAGGCATGTATTGAACAGGTCAGAGAGGAACTGTGTTCCTCGCTCCGGAAGGCGATGGAGTGCGGAATTCGTGACTCCGTCTGGGTCAGGCGCCTTCCGGGGCTTAAGCTGAACAATCCTCTCAGAGACCTCCTCCGGGGAGATGGGCTCCGGCTGGACTGTGATACCGGCCGATAGAAAGCACTCTACCTCGCGGCAGATTTGCACAGTGAAAGCCGGGTTCTTGGATGGGTTGGGAGCGAACTGTCGCTCTAAACTGTCAGCCAAGAACTCTGCCTTCTCGAAGGGGCGTCCAAGGGTTTGATGAGCTTCTAGATCTAAAAGTCTCACATATAGAACTGGTTTCCCAGAATTTTTGAATCAACTGCCAGGTTACATTAAAATGTGCCAACTTGTCTCTGGAAACTGTACCTCAATTCATTGTTGAATATCTTCTGTGCATTATCCACCACACCAAAACATATTTTCCAAAACATATGCTTCTCAACAGACGACCCATTATCATAATGCAAAATTGAACTGTTTTTCTTGCTTCACTATTTGGCTCAATATGGCTACTTGATATCTGACACCAGGACTAGGGGAACACTAGCCTCATACAAACATTATATGTTATTCCTTAATTTATAATTATGTGATCATGTTAAGTGATTGAAACTATTTAAGAAGATAAAAATATATGTTTTCTTTCCATGTTAAGAATGTTAAATTCACAGTGTTTAGTTACCATTTTCTCACATGAAGAGGGAACTTTGAAACAAAACACAAAATTATTATTTTATCTCCATAAAATAGACCAACTATTTTTTTCTCTCACCATAATATCAAGTTGTAATAAAACATAAAACCACTGCATTAAAACATTCTGTGAAATTTGGAACACTTGGGCTGCATATTATTTACTTTTATTTATATTTACAATTTTATTTGGTCTACGTAATAGAGCCAGAAATAAAGATAATGTGATGGAAACTTGATTCAGTTAACTTGAATAATTTTAAGGCACTGGTTTTGAAATTCAGAAAAAATGAGTTTTATGGTAATTCACAAAAAGTAAAAGTTAAGCATTGTATGCAGAGGCGGATTAACCATTAGGCTGACTAGGCTGTAGCCCAGGGCGCGGGGTAATTTGGGGGGCGCAAACTTTTAGCTAAAAAAATAATAAAATTTTACAGCTAAATGTAAAATTGGTAATAAATTACAAGGATAAAAATTTGAGTTCATTTTGAACACACGCGCCTGTTTGCGAGAAATTATGGTAAAACTGTACATAAATAATAGAAGTGCTTTCCAAACTGTTTTCTCCGGTTATGAATCATCGGCTTCCGGTGCTCATAGAACTATGCCGCCGCCCGACTTTCGTGGAATTGCCGACCACGTTATCTATTCCTTACTATGCCCGTCAATAACTGCAGTGGCGAAAGATCTTCTTCAGCTTTGAAGAGGGTGAAGAATTATTTACGCTCAAATTTGCGCCAGGATAAACTGACTAGTGTAGCCCTCTTGTTCATTGAAAGTGACTTTGTGCAAGGACTTGATTTCAGTGAGGTGATTAAAACGTTTGCTCAATCTAAAGCGAGAAAAAAGAATCTAGCTTGAACTTTACATGACTCTTAACAAATCCACAAGATGTTTAACTGATTGTCTTCTTTGTGTAAATGATGTTAAATGTACCCTTAATAAAACTGTTATAATTCTGTAAAACTTAGTTAATTTTTTTCATTATAGAAGCCATGCAAACTACAAATGGTTGAAGGTGTAACTCTAAAACAATTTCTGAAAAATAGCCTCAGTTTACAATTCTTGAGACTATTTCCAAAAACAGTAAGATATTTGAAATATTCCTATGAAATATATTGTAGGGAGTTTAAAGCTTCATTCAGCCCCTTGGAAATAAACGTAAGAGTAGCCTATGGGCGGTGAGGGGGGGGCTAAAATATAATTAGCCTAAGGCGCCAAGATTCCTTAATCCGGCCCTGATTGTATGAAACATAATTTGTAACATACTTTGCTAATGAAGACCAGCACTAATGTCTGGATTACTTTCACCATTCCTTCCATCTAGTAGACTACTTCTGGTACTTCATTTTCTGGCTTCATTTGCCCACATTTTCTGCTGCACTTCCTGTCTACAATTAATAATATTTTAATCTCTGCGTTGCTGTATGGTTTTATTTTCTGAATGCTCTCGAAGGCTGTGGTATCCTTGGTAACAAGATACTTCATATTCTTCCTGCCGTTCATATAATACAACCATCCTTGCAGAAGCTTATATTTTTGTATATTTATGGCTCAAAAGTAAAAACTAAATGGGTTTATTAATAAATTAACAAATAATCAAATATATCAAATTAACAAGAAAATAATGAAGCCATTAAATATAAAAAAAAACATATTGTTAAGACATCACAGAACAATCTACGTGTTTGTCAAATGTGCCAGAAGAATCTCGCTCTAATGTGTGTGGCCTACGTGACTGTAGACGCATTTGCGAGAGTTTTCTCGAAGGCGCCAGTCGCTCGGACTTTGTCAAGGCCGAAATTAATTACGTAGTTCACCGGACGCTAAGACGCAATTTCGAAAATTCTGGTCTTTGAGCACAGGTATAAATACACGGCGGCAGCAGCCTTAGTTTTCAGTAGGCCCTAATAGTGCGAATTATTGACCGTGCGGTTCGAGAGTTATAGTAGCGATATTATAGTGCGCGTTCAAGTGGTTATTAGTTAAGAGTGGTGTTTTATAATCGGACGGTATAATTTTAACACAATTGTAGTTAAGCAGGGGAAAAATGAGACAATATAACGTTGGACTGCCTTTCGAGAGAATTGCCATAGACATTGCTGGACCATTCCCAGTTACCGACGATGGAAACCGGTACATCACGGTTGTAGGTGACTACTTTACTAAGTGAGTGGAAGCCTACGCAATTCCAAATCAGGAGGTTCAAACTGTGGCAAAGCAGTTAGTTCACAACTTCTGTTGCCGTTATGGAGCCCCTATGAAAATCCATACGGATCAAGGGAGAAATATCGAATCAGGAGTGTTTAAAGAATTATGCCGTTTACTCGGAATTCGAAAGACCAGGACAACACCTCTGCACACTCAGTCGGACGGGATGGTTGAGAGATTCAATAGGAAGGACACTTTAGCAGCATCTTTCGAAGGTTGTCGACGAGAACCAAACAGACTGGGACCAACGTATACCACTATTCCTCATGGCGTATAGATCATCAGTACACGACACAACCGGTATGACTCCAGAAAAATTGGTGTTTGCGCGGGAGATTAGTCTTCCTGGGGACTTAATGTTCGGATCACCTGAGACTCAGTCCCAAGAACCGCAGAACTATTCCTCGCAATTAGAAAACCAACTGCGAGAAATGAATCGCTTGGTAAGAGGACGGCTGAAGATTGCCAGTGATAAAATGAAAACTCGGTATGACATTCGCAGCAATAGTGTGGGTTTCCAAGAAGGAGATCAGGTCTGGTTGTTCAGTCCAAAGCGGCATCGTGGTCGCTCACCTCAGCTTCAGTCTAACTGGGAAGGACCCTATATTGTGAAAAAAATCAACGATGTTGTTTATCGGATTCAACAGGAAGGACAGCGAAAGTTCAAGGTCGTCCACCTAGATCGCCTGGTTAAGTACTACTTCAGAGACGGTTTGCCAGTTCCGGACGAACAGGCTTAAGGAGGGGCAGTGTTACGACATCACAAAACAATCTACGTGTTTGTCGAATGTGCCAGAAGAATCTCGCTCTAATGTGTGTGGCCTACGTTTCTCGAAGTCGCCAGCCGCTCGGACTGTGTCAAGGCCGAAATTAGTTACGTAGTTCACCGGACGTAAAGACACGCAATTTCGAACATTCTGGTCTGTGAGCGCAGGTATAAATACATGGCAGCAGGGCCTTTCAGTTTCAGTTTTCAGTATTAGTGCGAATTATTGACCGTGAGGTTCGAGAGTTATAGTAGCGATATTACTATGCGCGTTCAAGTGGTTATTAGTTAAGAGTGGTGTTTTATAATCGGACGGTATAATTTTAATACAATTGTGTTTAATTTTAGTGGACATTTTATTGCGTGGGAATAATTTTCATTTAATTTGTTGTAAAAGAGTTGTTAATTACGAACTGTTTAACTGTAAAAATTAAAGGTGTGATTAGTGACTTAATTGGTGTCTTGTAATTTGTTTTCCACTGTAACTACGACGATCGAGTAGACCGTCGTAACAGTGGTGTCAGAACTGGGATAGAACGGTTAACAGTGGAAACAGTGGACACTTTTTACAAGACGAGTGTAATTCGTGATTAATCGGAAACCTGGATCCCAGTCAGATGATGGAAGCTTTACAAACACTGCTGCGGGAGACACAGGAAGAAGTAGAAAAACGACAGGATGAGAAACGCAGACAGGAGGCTAAAGAGACAAAAGAAGAACGCCGACAGGAAAGAGAAGAACGTAAGGTGGAAACAGAGGAACAGAAGCGTGAAACAGAAGACAATCAAAGCATTAATACAGGAGCAGAAACAGATGCAAGAAAATAGTACCGCAGAATTGGGTCTCCTACGAGGTGAGCTTAATAAACAAGTTACTAAAATATCGGAAGTACAAGAATCAATGACATTGAAAATAGCTGAAGTAGAGAGATCTGTTTCGAGTGTTGAAGAATCGATGTCCACAGAAATATCTGACATAGAAGAAACCATGTGAAATAAAATATCTGCAGTAGAAATCTCAATGGCAAACATAAGAGAGCAGTTCCTGAAGTTACAACCAAACCAACTTTGTAAACAAACTGTACCAATGATAAAAATAGAAAAAGACGCAGAAAATAAATCAACAGAGAAAGTAACTTTACCTGCAGTAGGGATAGTTCATGTCAAAGCTCCAAACTTTGACGGAAGCAGTCACTGGGCAACGTACCTCCGCCAATTTGAAGCTGCTGCATGCACAAATAATTGGATAGAGAAAGACAAGGCTGTTTCACTCGTTCTTGCATTAAAAGGACCTGCGGCAGAATTACTACAGAAAGTGCCACCTGACAGCCAGAACACCTATGCCGAGTTGATAAAAGCTCTGGAATTACGGTATGGTGATAAACATTTGCGAGATGTGTACTGCACCCAGTTGAGAGCAAGGCGACAGCATGCCGGGGAGAGCCTTCAAGAGTTTGAGCAAGTATCGACAGACTAATTAGACTGGCCTATCCTGAAGCACCAGAAGATTTTCGAACGAGTTTTGCGATGCAGACATTTACTGCCGGTGTCCGAGATAACGAACTACAGCAAGTGTTACGAATGGCAAGACACCAGAACAGTGCGGACACCCTGGTACATGCTTTGCAATTTGAGGCCGCCAAATCAGCGTCTGGTTGGACAAGTCATAAAGTGCTGGCGCTAAAAGATCGCGACGGCACAGACGATGAGGAAGAAGAACAAGGAACAGAGACTCGACGGTCTGCGATACAGAATAAAATAAGAAATGATGGAAGACCAAAGTGTTATAGATGTGGGAAACCTGGACGTCTACGAGATTGTCGGGTTAGAATTCAGCAGCAGGGAAACGAGCAATAGTCGGTACAACGGGGCGCGTGCTGACTAACTGGAGGAACGAAGCCCTTAGACAATACGCAATTTCTATACTTCAGAAAAACAGCGGGAGCTTGATGGTTACCGGATTCGTTCAAGAAAGGCCAACCTCGATTACAGTTGACACAGGCGCAACAGTTTCTATTGTGCGGCCCGACGTAGTGAAAGATCTCAAGCCAATCTGGTGCTCTTGCAGCTTGCGAACAGCTACTGGACGGCCTGTAAAAGTGTTTGGAAAAGTGGAGATACACCTACGCCTCGGTCGACTTGAGTTTAATCAAGTACTTGTTGCAGACATTGTGGATGAAGCAATTCTTGGTGTGAACGTTATGAACGCATACTGATTTATAGTCGACCTCAAAAACAATGTCTTGAGAATCGGAGGCGAAGAGGTAATGCTATCAACAATGACGACAGCAGAAAAATCATGGACGTCGTAAACCAAGTGGCCGTAACTGTTCCACCAAACTCCAAAAAGATCATCATGGTTAGAACTGCGGTAGATACTAGGGGCAAACAGTGCTCTATATTCGAACCCCAGGTAGTCAGCACTCCGGGCATACTAATTGCCAGAAATTTAGTAAAACCTGACGAAACCGGAAATGTACCTATTAGAGTCAAGCTATCACTTTACAAAGCAATACGCTCCTAGGCAAATTGACTCCTGTGGCCTGGGTAGACGGAATAACGCAACGAAGATCCAGTACTTCGGATAATTCCAAATTACCAGAGGAACTGCAAAAAGTATTGAACAGATCTTCTAACGACCTCTCAAGTGGTGAGGTAAAAGAACTCAGACAGTTTTTACACGAATTCGAAGACTGTTTTGCAGTTCGGGGACAGTCACTGGGAAGAACCTCTCTTGTGCAGCATCGCATCAATACCGGGGACACAACACCGATACGCCAACCTCCTCGAAGGCCTGCGTTATCTAAACAAGAGGAAATGTCTCGGTTAGTACAGGACTTGTTGACAGACGGAGTAATCGAACCTTCGTCAAGTGCTTGGTCTTCTCCTGTAGCGCTGGTAGCGAAGAACGATGGTGGATTGCGCTTCTGCGTAGACTACCGGAGGTTAAATGACGTTACAAAGAAAGACTGCTATCCATTACCTCGCGTTGACGATACACTCGACACATTGTCCGGAGCACAGTGGTTTTCCACATTGGACCTGAAAAGTGGATATTGGCAAGTGGGTCTTCATCAAGAAGACAAGGAAAAGACCGCTTTCTCGACTCCAAGTGGCTTATTCCAATTTAACGTCATGCCATTTGGAATCTGTAATGCATCGGCAACATTTGAGAGATTGATGGACCTGCTACTCCGAGGCCTGACGTGGAAAACTTGCCTTGTTTACTTAGACGATGTCATAGTGATCGGGAAGACTTTCGAAGACCATTTGGAAAACCTTAAGGAAGATCTAACTAGAATTCACGGTGCACAACTGAAGCTGAGCCCGAAGAAGTGTTCTCTATTCCAGAAGGAAGTACAGTATCTGGGCCATCTGGTTTCGGCATCGGGTGTTAGCATGGATCCTAATAAAGTAGACACCGTAAGAGACTGGCCAGTGCCGAACAGTAAACACGAAGTTCGGAGTTTCCTGGGGTTATGCTCATATTACAGACGTTTTGTGAAAGGCTTCGCTACTATTGCTAAACCACTACATTAGGTAACGGAAAATAAACGAAACTTCCAGTGGCCGAGAGAGTGTGACTTTAGGACTTTGAAGATTGCATTATGTTTTCGCAGCCAATTCTCGCTTTTCCAGCTTCCGAAGGGAAGTACATCGTAGACACAGACGCAAGCAATACTGGTCTACTGTTGGAACAGTTTTATCTCAAGTACAGAACGGTGAAGAACGAGTAATAGCATATTACAGCAAGATACTTTCTAAACCAGAGAGAAATTATTGTGTTACAAAGAGAGAGTTGTTGGCAATTGTCAGATCTTTGGAGCACTTCCGTAAATACCTCTATGGGAGTGAGTTTTCACTACGTACCGACCATGCCGCGCTTGCATGGCTCTTGAGATTTAAAAGTCCGGAAGGACAGTTGGCAAAGTGGCTCGAACGTCTGCAAGAGTACAACTTCAAGGTACAACATCGGCGGGGGCGCCTGCATGGTAATGCAGATGGCTTATCACGAAGACCGTGCCCGGAAGACTGCCGACATTGACACAAAAAGGAAGAACAAAACTCAAGCCATCACGGTAGATTTCCTGACAAGACTGTCGACAAGAACAGATGACTGATGAAGACATCGGACCGATCTTGACAGCAAAAGAGGAAGGTCGCCGCCCGGATTGGCAAGATATCTGCCATGGTTCCGAAGTGCGAAGGGCTACTGGGTACTTGGGAATCTTTCACCTTAGAAAACGGATTGCTGAAAAGGACTTGGGAAAGTGCAGATGGACGAGACGTGGTCATGCTGTTGATAGTTCCCCGAAGTAAAGTGCACTCTGTTTTGAAGGAGATGTATGATGGAACATTGGAGGCCATCTTGGCGTTAACAAAACACTTGACAAAATACGGAAGCGATTCTATTGGCTTCATCTTCGCCACGACGTAGAGGAATGGGTTCTGACGTGTGAAATATGTTCTGCAAGCAAGGGCCCACAAACCAGAAGCAGGGGAAAAATGAGACAATATATCGTTGGACTGCCTTTCGAGAGAATTGCCATAGACATTGCTGGACAATTCCCAGTTACCGACGATGGAAACCGGTACATCACGGTTGTAGGTGACTACTTTACTAAGTGGGTGGAAGCCTACGCAATTCCAAATCAGGAGGTTCAAACTGTGGCAAAGCAGTTAGTTCACAACTTCTGTTGCCGTTATGGAGCCCCTATGGAAATCCATACGGATCAAGGGAGAAATTTCGAATCAGGAGTGTTTAAAGAATTATGCCGTCTACTCGGAATTCTGCATACTCAGTCGGACGGGATGGTTAAGAGATTCAATAGGACACTTTAGCAGCATCTTTCGAAGGTTGTTGACGAGAACCAAACAGACTGGGACCAACGTATACCACTATTCCTCATGGCGTATAGATCATCAGTACACGACACAACCGGTATGACTCCAGAAAAATTGGTGTTTGGGCGGGAGATTAGTCTTCCTGGGGACTTAATGTTCGGATCACCTGAGACTCAGTCCCAAGAGCCGCAGAACTATTCCTCGCAATTAGAAAACCAACTGCGAGAAATGAATCGCTTGGTAAGAGGACGGCTGAAGATTGCCAGTGATAAAATGAAAACTCGGTATGACATTCGCAGCAATAGTGTGGGTTTCCAAGAAGGAGATCAGGTCTGGTTGTTCAGTCCAAAGCGGCATCGTGGTCGCTCACCTCAGCTTCAGTCTAACTGGGAAGGACCCTATATTGTGAAAAAAATCAACGATGTTGTTTATCGGATTCAACAGGAAGGACAGCGAAAGTTCAAGGTCGTCCACCTAGATCGCCTGGTTAAGTACTACTTCAGAGACGGTTTGCCAGTTCCGGACGAACAGGCTTAAGGAGGGGCAGTGTTACGACATCACAAAACAATCTACGTGTTTGTCGAATGTGCCAGAAGAATCTCGCTCTAATGTGTGTGGCCTACGTTTCTCGAAGTCGCCAGCCGCTCGGACTGTGTCAAGGCCGAAATTAGTTACGTAGTTCACCGGACGTAAAGACACGCAATTTCGAACATTCTGGTCTGTGAGCGCAGGTATAAATACATGGCAGCAGGGCCTTTCAGTTTCAGTTTTCAGTATTAGTGCGAATTATTGACCGTGAGGTTCGAGAGTTATAGTAGCGATATTACTATGCGCGTTCAAGTGGTTATTAGTTAAGAGTGGTGTTTTATAATCGGACGGTATAATTTTAATACAATTGTGTTTAATTTTAGTGGACATTTTATTGCGTGTGAACAATTTTCATTTGATTTGTTGTAAAAGACAGTATTGTTAATTACGAACTGTTTAACTGTAAAAATTAAAGGTGTGATTAGTTACTTAATTGGTGTCTTGTAATTTGTTTTCCACTGTATTACGACGATCGAGTAGACCATCATAACAATATTTTTGTATTTTTAATGTCCTTACCCCCTACAAATAGTTTTATGTATTTTCTGTACTGTAATCATTAAGTGCTCTGGGACTTTTTGTTCAACCTATATTAGAACCGTAGTTCTATTTATTAATACACAACACACAAATGTTTAAAAATAATTTTCAGTGATAAACTACGTGCAGTTCACAAAAGATGTAATCTTACTGTAAATTGACTGCATAACTTGACTCAGCTTGATTAAGTGCACTGAAGAGTCAAAATGTCTTGTCCTTCAGTTTAGGTGTTGAATATCTGGTGTCAACATTTAAATAGGCTTATATTTGAAATATATTAAAATAATATTCAAATTATAAACTCATAATCTAAAAACAGTCTTGATAAGTAGATAAAGATACAATTCTATCAATTTTAGTTAATGTTAACATTTTAGTGCAAGCATGCTCTTTCAAAAATTACAGAATGATATAGATGATTAAAATACTTGACTTGATATTTAAAAAAATATATTTCTTGGTCACAGGTTAAATTGAAATAAATCTGTCTGAATAGAAAGTATAAACACTTAATTTTCTGCATTGGGGTACAATGGTATTTGATATGATCCAGTAAAAGCAGTATAAGTATGCTTATAGAACATAAGTTCTTCTTTATGAGAACTGTGTCTTCTCAGAAAACCTAAATAAAATGAAGCAGAATGGTAACTTTTTTAAGACATACAGAAAAGATGGGAAGAACAAGGTAATGCTAATAAATATTATTTCACAGTGTTGTTAAATTTAGCCACTGTTATATTTGTTATTACTGTAAATTATAGCCATTTTCAACTACATATTGTTTATAGCAACAATTATGTTATTGCATAAGCATTAATGCAACTGCTAATGACATTTCAAGTTGAAGAAATCACCATGAATCAAATCTTGTTAGATATATCCCTTAAAAAAAGGAATGTTAAAACCATAAAATTATACACAGGAAACTAATTTTCATTAGATAGTAACTGTAGTGGTGTCTTCCTGTTCTAGTACAAACATTGGCAAAATTGTATTACAAGACAAAAGAAATAACTTGAAATGTAGAGGAGGTGGAAAACTATTCAGCATATACATTTTGTTCTATATCATAAGATTTTGTTACTATAACTTAAGGAACATATATTTTAACTACAACCTAAATTAGCTGACAGTCAACATAATTTATCCTAGTCATTAGCTTAAGTGGGCAGAGAATTGATTCATTACACTGTTGCTTGAGAGACTAAACAAAAATTAGTGGTATGGGCCAGAATCTTGATTGCTACTAGAGTATACTACAAATAGAATAAATTAACTTACAAATTCTAATTAGATTATTTAGTGAATCAGCTGCAAAACAATTAAAACGCTACTATGACCTACCCTGAAAGATCTGATATAACAGAATGTAATCTAATACAATAGGATATAATAGTATTTAATTATATAAAATAAATAAGAATAAGGGTATAAATGTATGTAACAAAGAAATATAATAATTTATATAAAAAAACTATGATTTTTTTAAGTGGTAAGATATCATCCTTATATAAACTGAGCCACTAAACACAGTACTTTAAAAAATATACATAGTCAGTGGTGCTCATCACCCTACAAATTTCTCACCCTCCCCCCAATTTCAGCTTCTGTCCCCTCAACTGGAATTCATTATAACTGTTGTAACTCATCATAGGACTTTCAATATCTGTTTTTTATACACTGAAAAATTATTTCATATTTTTAATCAAGACCACAGATTAAAATTAATATTGTATTAGAATTTAGTAAGAGCTGTATAAAACAATTAATTCATTTTTAGAATAAAAAGTTTGATCCCACTGACTACTTGGTTTCAGCTTTCATACCATATTTTATTTCTCTTTTACAATCTTTCATGTTTTGTTACAAAAACACTTTGACATTTTAATATTTTATAAAAAAAGCTGTTAATTAGGTGTAAGGAAAATAAAAAAAAATATTTATTTTTATGTTATATATGATTATTTAAAATGAAATAGCTTTACTGGAAATGAAAAAAGTTGCACTGATTGAAACAAGCTTTCCAGCTTTGTGTTTATATGTGTAAAAAAAAACATACCTATTATACTTGATCAGCTAAGAATCATCTGTATATTGAAAGGACCTAAAGTATGACAGTTTTTGAACTGGAAATGGCAAATTTGTTAATTTCCTCATTTTGAACTAGCTTGAGGATATGCACATGAAAGTATAAATAAATTAGATTCAGTTGTCCCCCATGCTGTTTCTCAAGCAGTTCTTGACCAGTCTTAAACAACTCATTGTCCTTCTGTAGAGCAGCTTGTTAAGGGAAGAGGTACTGGTAACAGAATCCTATACATTAAACATAGTTTTATTCATTAAAAATATTTATGGCATCTAAAATTTACCCCTCAAATTCGGATAGTATACCTTGTGCTCCCCCCCCCCCATAAACATCCCTGTATATAGTGTAATAAATTATGACAAATGTCACTTCTTTTAGCTTTTGTTGGGATATTAGTAATAGATACTTGTAATCTATTCAAAACTAGAATTAAATACTTATCTCAGCCAAATAATAGCCAAATAATTGCCATTTATTTAATTGAGCCAAATTTCATTTGCAGCAAAAATTTTATCATATATATTTTATAATTTCCACACCAACCAAAAGTATGAGGAGTAAAGACCCACACAAATGCCACTAAAATTAAACATATGTGACTGCACACATACACACACGCACATGGATGTATAGGTGATAGGGCGTGCACGTGTGTGTTGTATATGTACACATATACAGCTGAAATTCAAATATACGTTATATTTAGCTGAAATTGTCAACCTATCTGGAACAAAAAATGGCCAATTTTTAAAAATTCAATCCAGTCTTTTAGTAGTGTTTGAAACTGATGGTGTCAAGTTTATTGTGAAAGTAAAAGAGGCAACTGTTATAAATACAGTGTATCATAACTTTGAATGGATAAGAATTAGTGTATATAGTTGTATATATATTATATACTGAATGGATAAGAAGGAATTTAATTATGTAGTGATAACTTATTTACATAATACATACATAATTAAAACATCATGTTATATCAAAATATGACATAATGTAAATGAAACACTGTTAGATTTCCTTTTGTCTTATTTAATGAAAAAAGAATGTTAGTAAATGAAAAAATAATTCTGTGGTTAAATAACAAATGGCATTGATATGTTAGTACTTCTTTTCTTGTATGTGCATTTATTTTACTTTTGTTTATTTCTAGACTTTTAAATAAAGAATTAAATATAGAATTTCTCATATTGAAGTGTTACTTGTAAAAGACTTTAATTGATCCCAATAATTATTTTATTAATCAAAGTTGTTTCTAAATGTAATATAAGTCTAGATTGGATAATCATCCTGGAAACTTAGATTACATGGCATAATATATGCTAAAACTTGCATATGTAAAATTTATAATTTCCTTGTTTTCCCTGTTGTGAGGTGTCCAAATTTAAAGGAAGTTTGTGATTGTGAAGGAACTTCACACGGCTTTGATTATGAAGGAAAATAATTATGTATCTATCAAATATGTGCCATAATATTCATACACCATACAGAGCAAATAAAATTTGAATTCTTGTTAAAATAAACTTGAATGAAATGATCATTTTTTTAGACACTGCTTGCATTGAGAGTAATAAATACCATTTATCTGCATGGTCTTGAATTGTGGAAACAGTCAATCTTGTTTAGACTTAGAGTATACTATGATCTGTGTTCAGGATGACAATTCAGAGTTGTCAAAGTTGCACTTTATTACAAATTAAATTTTTATTTTCAAGTTACTCACAAGGCTATGTTTTAAAAGTGTTTCTTTTTTTTAACAGCGTCTTTAACTATTTCATAAGGAAGTTGGAAAGTGTAAGTGAGAATAAGTGTTGCCAATACTTTGTATATAATATAATATATTATATCACTTTAAAATAAATTTATAAATTATATAAATGTTATTTTTAATACTATATGAGGTAGTATTAAAAAGTTCTGAGACTAATTCTGTAGTGTGAAAACAGATAGCAGCACAGGGTTGAGCAGGTAGCAGTCGTCACCAGAGCCTTTCTTTAGATAGTATGTTGATTGGTGTCATTCAATGACAGTCAGGAGCTGTGCTACATGAATTTTTGTGGTACCTGTGGGAGCACATTTGCAATTTCAAAGTGAACTGCAAATTAGAACATACAGTTAACATCAAATTCTGCGCCAAACTTGGTCAAACTGAATCTGAGACTTTTAAATGACCCAGGAAGCTTATGGCAATGAAGCAGTGAGCTACGCAAGGTGTTTTGAAAAGTATCGGTAATTACTGAATGGGAGATGAAGAGAGGTCAGGGTGACTTTCCAAACTTTCCAAGAGTGCAACACCACAAACTGTGAAACATCATCATGGAACTTGTTCATGAAGATAATCAAAGATCATGATTCAGGACATTTTTGACATTGTTAACATGTCATACAAAACAGTTCACGTAATACTTATATATGATTTGGATATGCACCACATCGCTGCAACGTTTGTGCCTAAAATTCTGCCCCTGGCACAAACGACACATTGCATTGAACTCTGACAAGATCTTTGTCAGCAGGAGATGGCTCAGCATTCGTGTCATAAATCGTGAGATTTGGGTCTACAGTTACGACCCACAAACAAAAGTCTTCTCGGAAGCAACTAAAAAAGGTGAAGCAAGTCAGGAGCACAACAAAAAGCCTGCTCTTCTTTTTCTTTGACATTAGTACGGTTGTGCACCATGAATTTGTTCCCAAGGTCCAAAGTGTTAATGCCCAGTTATATTACAGTATTCTGAGGTGTCTGAGGGACGACATTCTGCAAAAAAGATCTGAACTACGGTGTGAAGGAAATTGGTTGTTCTACCACAACAATATGCTCACTCACAGAGGATTGGAAAGACTGCAGTATTTAGGCTACAACAGTACTCTACTCACTGGATTTAACCCTCTACAAGTTTTTCTCTTCCCAAAGATGAAACTCATCCTTAAGGGCTGCCGTTTTGAACTACTGACAAGATCAAACAAAACTACAGCTGGTGCTTGACATGTTTCAAAAACAGAACCTTCAGGAAGCATTAAAGAAGTGGAAAAAACACTGGGAGAAGAGTATTGCTGCACAAGGGGACTACTTTGAAGGTGATGATGGGCAAACTTAAGTAAAGTAAACACTTTGTTTTATATAGGCATAGTCTTGGAACCTTTGATACCACCCTGTATTATACATTTGTCTTTTTCATCTCATTTAATTATATGCATATTATATACTGAGAGTTCATAATTGTATTTATAATAGTTGAAGTTTCAGTACATTGTGATTAATTGTTTCATAAATAACTTTTGTTCTTCACTATTCTGATACACTGATTACATTTATTATTAAACTTTTGTGCCATACTTCAATAATCTGATTATTTACATTATTATTATTAATTAATTAATGTTAATTATTATTATTAACACCACTATTTTTAAGAACCATACCTTTGCTGAATTTGTATTGTGTTCTTGTTCTATTCTGTTATTACAGTATGATGTAATCTTATATTATGAATGATATCATCACCTGATGTAGGATTTTTGTCTCAATCTGTCTGTACATTTACTATTTGCATACTATATATTTTACTACAGCCATTAAAAATAGTAACATAATTAGATGTACTGTAACCTAAAAAAACATGATGTTTTGTAATGAACTGAAGAAATTAATTCTTCCTGTTTGCTGGTTGTTTATTACTAATTTTATAGAGTTAGGTGTCATCATTTACAATCAGATCTCTACCTTTTTATATTCTGTCTTTATATTTATAATTTAAGAATGCTTCATTTCATGATATACGTACTTTATGGGGGTTTCAAGATTGGGATCTGTAGGTTTTAGCTCCATACATTTACAAACTCATTCTATTAGTGTGTTGCAAAATAATCATATTTCAAATTTGGGAAAAAATTTAGGTCTAATGAGAGTGACAGTAGATTGTGTGTCTGACAACAAATAACAAAATTTGAGGTGCATCAAGTAGCACAAAAGGCTGTTGAAAATTTTAAAGCAAAAGAAACATGAGATTACTATGACAAACTATATCAGAACAAACTATATCAGATAGTTTTACTTGGTGTTATTTAGCATTTAAATATTAGACAAAAAAATTTTATAAAAAACAGAAGTGTACTGAAATAAGCTAAAAATATAACATTCTGTGCTTTACTTAACAAATCTGATCTTCATTAAAACATTACAAGCACTTATGTGTGTAAAATAATGTTATGAATATATAAGACTTATTATGATATATGAAGACAGGATATGAAAAAGTAGAGAAAGATGACTTCGATTCAGTGAATAGATATTAAAAATAAATGAAATAAATTATAATGTTGAGGACATTACTGTTTTGTAAATAGGCCAAAATAATAAACAAGGCATGTAACAGGATATAATAATTTAGACAATAACAGCTATAGAGAAAATAAAAATTTGCAAACCAAGAGAAATCTTGGTTAATTGTAAAAGGACAAGGGTCTGGAATACAAATTGCATCAGATTTATAGAAAAAACATTTTCATTTAAAGTAGTTTTTAAAATGATAATTCATAAGTGATTAAAGAAAATCTTTGTCTACTTACCCTAACTGAATTGAGTACAATAACTCACATGAACAATCAATAATGGATTAACCAAGTATATTTTTCTTATACACTTTTGACTATGTGCTCACTAATAAGCTGAAAAAGTATATTTGATGAAAACCTGTGCACCCTTCTTTATTTATTAATACTAAATTGTTTTTTAGTAGTGCACTTCTGTATAATATATTTTTTAAAAATCATATTTGTCTTTGCAGTAATGTTAAGTTTTCATTCTTATGCTGGGCAAAAGGTTTAATCTGTAGTAGTGTAGACTGGCAGTGACTGGTAACACATAGTGTCATGTATTCACTTACCAACTCCTTTGTTTTGAAGCATTTCAAGGAGTTTCTTTATACTCTCATCTCGTGCTTGCAGTGTTTGTTTCTGCGTTTCTATTCGTAACTCTAATTCCTGGAATAACAAAAGGAAAACCAATTATACTTTACAGCATTTGAAAAGCGATAGAAATAAATATCAACAGTCTTATATTAAAATGCTTGAGTGTGTATTTAAGAATAATAAGCAAATAACAGTATAAAATTTATAGTATAAACTTCAATCATATAGCCCATCAGATTCATAAAGTTTCCAGATGAAGGATACAGATCACTATGTGTTTTGTATTAGTATGGGTTATAAGTAAGCAAACTGCAAAAGTAATGCAAATTCATGACACAATGGGTAGCAACAAATAATCTATTCATGCTAAAATGGTGAATTTCCATTTGTGAGAAAGAAACCTCTTAGACGTCAAGGATCAAACTAAAAACTGGTACATGAGAGGAACCATTTGAAAGAAAAATCTTACAGCTATTTGCTGGAGTTCAATGTGATAAATGCAGCATGGTTTCATCAATTTCATTGCAATGTGGTACTAAAAAAATGTTTAATTTTAAATATTTTTCATGAAGCTGTTTTTCAATTAAATTTATAAAAAATACTCAATTTTGAAACAAACCATTTAAAGAAGAGACACAACTATACTTGGGTGAAGTTGATCGCCTGCACGTGGTGCCCCCTGCATAAACTAAACGATCAACAAAGGTTCGCCTAAAGCACGCTGACCAAAATGATACAAAAGAACCTTGCCAAAAACACCAACGGCCCTTTTCAGGGCCTTGACACGGACCTAAGTATCCTGTATTGGAATGCCGGAGGTCTTAGCAACGATAAATTTTTACAATTTAAACGAAGCATCTGCCAAATTGATGTGGATCTATATGTTATAGTAGAAGCAGGCGCTGCGACTGAATTCTCTGAATTTTACCAAACTACCGGATACTGCAGCCATATTTTACCTCGATCACGACAAGTCGCCTCGGGGATAATTGTTGGAATTAAAAATAATCTCTGCTCTAAATTTGAGATAATCCATGAGATGCAAGACGATGACAAAGTGGAAATAATTCTAGCCCATATATGGAAAAATAACAAACATTTCACAGTCATAGGATTATACAACCCTCCTGGCAATATTCCATCCCTTGATGCAATTGAATCAATGATCCAAGCAAATAGCATAATCATAGGTGATTTTAACAGCCAATCACCGAGATGGGGATGTGACAGGTTAACACCCGCAGGAAGACGCATAGAACTTTTCATCGACGAAAATTTTCTTGACCTGAAAGACACGCCACCAACCTTCCTGTCATTTGCTGGACAGACTTCCCGACCAGATCTCGTCCTTGCGCACCCTAACATCGCACAGAGGACAAAAGTTCACTTGATGGATGACGCAGGAGGCTGTGGACACCGCTCCATTCTCATCAAATGTGCGACAGGAAAAGCCACATACATTAACAAACGTGCCCCCCGGTGGAACTTTAGAAAAACCGACTGGAGCGAATACGGCAGGATAACAAATGATATTATACCACACGAAATAAATTTGAAATCACCTGAAACAGCTATAGAGTCCCTGAACGATGCTATACTGAAATCTGCTCTATTATGTGTACCAAGGGGTCAAGTAAAGGGTTTTCGACCGTTCTGGAATAAAAGACTTTCATCCCTCAAGAAAACAAGAGACTCTCTGAGAAGGAAGGCAGAGAAATCTAAAGAACTATCTGACTGTATCCAACTCCGAAAATCCCAGGCCATACTACGTAAAGAAATTAAACAATCTAAAAGATCGGCCTTCAAAACCTTCTTATCGGAGCTGGATTTCCGGCGCGATGGAGCAAAAGCACACCGTTTTGTCTCAAGGCTAAATAATGACACTGAAGCCAGAGGACAACAACCTTTCAAAAACGGACTCAATCTTATCACAGATCCCAAAAAAATAGCTAACACCTTTTGCAAGTACTACGCAAATATAAGCCGAACCCGAAAGACAAGAAACGAACACAGACACCTGAATAAAAAACCTCTAATGCAGTGCCTCAACAAAACCGAACAAAAAATTTGCCTAAGCGATTTTAGCCTCTCCGAACTTGAATTTGCACTATTAAACACAAAGGGCAAGAAGGCAGCAGGAGCCGACGCAATCTACCCAGAACTCCTAAAAAATCTTGGTAACACAGCGAAACTAGCCTTGCTCAATCTCATTAATCTAACGTGGAAAACACGCGTCCCCCAGCAATGGAGGAAAGGGGAGATTATACCTATTACCAAGAAAGGAAAGCCAAGTGATACACCTGAGGGCTACCGCCCCATCACATTAACAAGTGCTTGCTGCAAGGTTGCCGAAAGAATGGTTGTGCGGCGTCTGAACCAGTTCTTTGAAATGAATGCGGTTATTGATGAATGCCAAGCAGGTTTCCGAGCGCACCGATGCACCATGGACCAAGTCGTCTACTTTGCACAAAGTGTTAAGGATGGGTACCACAAGAAAATGTCCTCCCTGGCAGTAATGGTTGACCTAAAAAACGCGTACGACACAGTCTGGAGACCCATGTTGCTTCACAAACTTGCTTTGAGTGGCGTCGCAGGTAACCTTTTTAACTGGATAGCGTCCTTCCTGAGTCAAAGACAAATTCGTGTCCGCTATAATGATTGCCTTTCAGAGTACCGAATTCAACGCCAAGGGCTACCCCAAGGTGCCGTTATCAGCTGCAGCCTATTTAACCTTATGGTCAATGACATTCTGGTGCCTGTTCGGTGTGTGCCGGGAGTACAAGCGCTCCTGTATGCCGATGACCTTATCATCTGGGCAACTAGCAGCCATATCATGGGTCTTGAAGCAACTATTAATAGTGCACTTGTTAAACTAGAAGAGTGGGCCAAACTAAATGCCATGACGGTAAATACCACCAAGACGACATACCAACTTTTCTCTCTATCAACAAGGCGGCCTACGGTCAATCTGCGCTATTGTGGATCGGAACTCGAAGAGGTGAACATGTCTAAATACCTGGGTGTTAATATAGACACCAGAATGACGTGGAAGCACCATATAGAACAGTCCGCGAACAGTGCGTCCAGGCGCTGCCGGCTACTTAAACGACTCACTGCGACTACATGGGGAGCAAATCAAGATGTTCTGACAACTGCATATAAGAGCTACATTCGGCCGCTATTGGAATATGGCGCAGAAGCAACTATTACTGCCTCCAATGCAGCATGCCAGAAACTTCACTTGGTCCAAAATGCAGCCCTTAGAACGATAACTGGTGCGCCAAAATCAACTCCTATACTTGCCATGGAGTCACAACTGCAAGTCGAACCTATCCAAGTAAGACGGGAAAAGCTGTGCCTCATATCCTGGGAGAGATGTAAAAGAGCCTACCAACAACGGTGGAATAACTATAAAACAGCGACAGAAAGGCTGAAAACTCAGAAATGCCCGATTGCGATCTATGAAGAACTCCAACGCAAATATGACATAGAACCAAATGAGGCAGCACCATTTATACATCACCGTGAATTCTTTAGCCAACTCCCAAATGCTAACTTGAAACTCTTCGACCATAATAAGACCAAAACTGAGTCGAATGAAGCCGAGCTTCGTCAAGCAGCCTTACACACTGTACAAAAACATTTTCCCGCTGAGCAGTGGATACGAATCTACACAGACGGATCCTCTATACCATCTACAGGGGCAACAGGGGCTGGGTTCTACAGCTCTCTATTTGAAGGCCACCTCGCTGTAGGAGGCCGGCTAAGCAACTATGACGGAGAGGTAGCAGCCATAAAGGCAGCATCTATTGAGCTTGCCAAGATCTCACCACCTAACAAAGCCGTCTTCCTCATAGATTCGACTGCAGCGATTCAAAACGTGACCTCAAATGGTGATACAAACTGCTCCCTGACAATTGAGTGTAGGCGAGAACTGCAGAACCTTGTACAATTAGGCTGGCAGATTGAACTGCAATGGGTACCCAGCCATGTCAACATCATGGGAAATGAAAAAGCCGACATCCTCGCCAAAATGGGCGCAGCACTACCTCAGCCGGAGACCCCCAGCTCATATGCATCTGCGAAAGCACGAGTAAATTCCTCAATAAGCCTATGGCTAAAAGAAAAACAATTAAGAGCCTGTGTGGGAAAAAGATGGGCAACATTGGTTACGGACGGCCCCATCAACAGAACTCTACCCCGAGCAACTAGTGTTGCTCTTTTTAGAACTACAACCGGTCATGACTACCTGGCCTCCCACCTGCACCGCATTGGCGTGTTGTCGTCTCCTGAATGTGTTCTCTGTGGATACGCTTCCATGAATGCGGATCACCTAATTGCATGTCCAGCCTTGATCTCAGACACGGAAGTCCAAGACGAAGATGGTACGGCAAGGCTCTCACGTCTCTACTGGTCAGCGCGCCGCCTAATGGCCCAACAGCCAAGGGTGGGCGTTGGCTAGTAAGTAAGTAAGTACTATACTTGCAGACCCATTTTATTATAGCAGCAATGAAATTTAAGTTGTCAGTTTCTGTATATTATGAGAAACTATTAATTTTTTTCTACATGTATTCCTTTGATTTTGGGATCTATTTTCTACGAATAGCTAGCCAGTGTTCCACTTGATATACACATTTCCTACGAAGCAATATCCTTGCCACATAAATCCTCAAATCAGTAACTTCTCCTTAATATGTGTATTTTTAAAACTTGTAACGAGACAAGCATCTACATACTTCATTAAAATTGAGTTTCAGCTATGAGTCCTACTGATTTCTGTTTGAAGGCAAGTGGAAGGGGTTTAGTGAGAATTCTGGTCCTCAGATATCTGGCTGGGGTAAAAGGCAATTGCAGTTATTACAGTCATATATACTTGTAGTATAGACTACAATTTCAGTGTTTTTCAGAAATACATAAAATTCTGCTTTTGAAGTTAGCAATTCAAGAATTATAAGTGTCTGCATATATTATATCTGCCTATATTAACTAAAGCTAGTAAATCAAAGTTAATTGATGAACTACTGTACTGATTTGCCGTTTGCTGTGATGATATATTTGATACAATCATTCATGTCAGTGACTAGAGCTGTTCACAAATCTACTGAATGGCTTAAGTACTGTAAGTTGAGAAGAGAACAAAATCACCACAGTTAGTTTCATTCACTCTGAAGAAAATTTGCTCCCTTTGCTCTGATCTGCAGATTATGGGCACATGTAGATGGTTGGAATGGCTGTGCTATCACCTGTCTACTGGTGGAAAAGAAGGTTCTTTGCAAGTTCCACAGTCACAATAGCTGGGTTGATACCTATCAGCGGCATTCGTAGGGGAACTAAGAGTCTCCTCAAGACTATCTCCACAGTTCACCCAAAAATTATGTGGCCATTATGGCCAACACTCTGCGGCGGATCAGACTTTTGGCCACTGCCACATTGAAACACTGCGGCGGATCAGTGAATGTTGAAACTCCTAATCTGTACCTGAAAGAACAGAATCGAATGAATGGTGTAGTTTGTTCAAACGGACCAATCTTCCATAGTTGGATGTAGAAGTTCACATTCACATGTTTCGCAGGTTACAAGATTAAAAATGGAGGTTGGGGTAAAATATTTGTCCTCCAGATATCTTTGATATCTGTGATCAGTGTGTCGTGGGAAGTCCCCAACCAACGGCTTGACGTCTTCCAAAGGTATGAAAGTTGCGCTTTCAGTTGCTCGGTACGGAAGAAAAAACGGATGGATCCTGGAACTTGACGATTCAATGACAACGATTCAACAAACGATTAGTAACCGATAGCGGTTTCTCGCGAAACAAATTTATTAGTTTCTGTATACATTATGAGATCCCCCATGTTGTATAAATCTAATAAAATAATTCATCATAATGCAAAAAGTCGTTCATATCAGTTCAACACTCTTCCAAGAGATCTGGGATTAACCAAGTTGCGAGATTTTAAAAGTTATGGATGTACACTAAAATTTGATAATAAGCTGAGTCCGGTCCAAATTTGGACAGAAGAGATGAGCTAACGAAAATTTGTTCGAACTTCATGAAACTGCCTCCTAAAGTAAGGCACTGCTTACTGACGAGTATGCAACTTATCCTCCATCAGCAAATTATTCTGAAGTAAAGAAAACCCACATAAATACATTTCGCAAATAACTTGAGACTAATTCACTTATATTATGATTCTTGGCAGAAGTCAGTGCAAGTTATGTTAGTAATACAGTTACATGGACGTGAGGAGTACCTGAACAGATGTTTCAATAATATCGCGCTCGCTCGCACACGCGCGCCTTTAATCTCGAAGTTTTGTCGCCTGTGGTGACACTGTGTAGGGTACTTAGAACTAGGGAATTTATGAGTTAAATTTACGATGCTGTTCCCATCTCATTTACCACTATAACAATACAAAAACATTTCGAAAATTGAATTATCGGACGTGACGGCATATTCATTGTCTAGTATACAATGCTATAATATTATAGACACTTGATAACGTTCATTTCATTTACAATATTCGCCACTACCGTTTCTTTATAGTACAGAAAATATGTAGTTCGTTTTCCTGGTGCAGAGGCGATTGAGAAAATACTGTAGGTAAAAAACTGTTATATTGAGAGTATAGCTTATTTGTATGAAAGTAAGCCTTATTAAATTTTACTTTAATATTGTTGAAAGTAGGTAACCTCGTGTTACAAACTCGACTACAAACACTACATTCTTTCCGAAAAGACAGGCATACAATGTATTTTAGGTCATGACAATAAACTAAAATCAGTGTAGGTTATTGTAAATAACTTCCGAAGAAGTATTTGGTAAATCTAACTGCCAAATGTAATTATTTACTACTGGTTAAATCGTTATGTATTCAGGAAGCCAGAAAGTTATGTTCACGTACGATAGTTTACTCACTTGAAGCTCTGGGGGCGTGTTCAGACTACATTACCCTTACATATCTACTTCAGGCTGATTTACAGTTGGGATGAGGATAGAGTAAGAGAAGATAAGAGTGACGAAAAATGGAAGAACAGAGATTGGAAAAAACGGAAAACCTAAATGCCAGAGTCGACAGTGAAATTAAATTAACAAACGAATAGAGAATGTTTGAACGCAGAAGAGCTTTTTGAAAATCTGGAAAACTATGCGTAGATCAGCTTAAATGTGAGATTAACGATTCACAGCGAAGTGTCACTTGTTCTTAGGCAATGTCGTTCGTATGCACTAGACAGGTTAGGTAGTGATGGGAACGTACTCCAACACACAAAGCTCTTCAATATTTATAAGACGATCAATAAAACCTCTGACGCCAACCAAATGACATAAAATATTTATCAGACCTGTTCAATGCACAGCGCTATCCTGGGGTTCTCGCTGCAAATCCACTGCTATTTCCTGCTTCTTTGAGCGATCTTGCGCTTTGATCCTCTATCATTCTTTGTAACTGTTACACCTCATACACTGCGACGAAAACAAATACACGGGTACGTCTACTTAAATTTCATTTCAAGATTAATGAGGTATCTGACGGTCACAAACACTGTCAGATGTTAGATAGATATAATGAAACTTTAAATTACAAGAACTGACTTCGTGAGGAGGGGACACTTCTTATTTCGTTAAAGAGAAGAACCGCAGACATGGTGCACGAGCGTCTTAGTTTGTCCCCATTTGTGTAAATTAATAATTTTTAATAAATTAAAAAATGAGATTAATTACTATCGTCTCATCATCTGAATTGTTTCTACGTAACTCGGCCCATTTTATATACTCATACGTCTAATACGATTATTTCTTTCATCAAAATTTGTTTTATGGCCAAAATATTGTATGAAACCGATTCCATACATTGTATAAATTATTTTCAATTGAATCTTTTTAAATGGAAATAACAGATATTTTGCTAAAATAGAAAATTTCAAGAATTTATTTTTTAATAAGTAAATAAAAAGAATTATGTACAATTGTATGCTACTACTTCTAGAGCTACTTGCTAGACCAGTCGGTTAAGGATAGCAGAATGGAAAATGTTGAAAAAGTGAATAATATAAGTCTCGTTTAACCCGTTCAATCTGCAAGTATTGTTCTTTTCCATCATAGCAAATGAAATACCCTTTGTACGATAAAGTCGGTGAGCGGTCGGTACGGTTGAATCAAACACAAGGATGGTTGCGTTTTTCGTTGTCTTCGATTCCACAGGACATTTATAATTTGTAACAAAAACTGTAACAATAGCACAGTCATGATATCATGATAATATAACAAAAGGTATATTGTGGATAGTGTTTCGTTACACAAAATAAACTTTAGATTAGCTAAATGTGAACGGAGGCACAAAAGACTGAACGTTGTATACAAATTACACAATTCAAAAGTAACAGGTAATCCAGTACTCGCTTCAGTTAGAACGTCATTATTATATTCACGGATAGACGCTGGACCCAGTATTAGACTCACTTTTCAGTTAGTTGTCTTTTCCTCTAAATTCTTCTTTCACTTCATAATTTTTTTTCTAATAATTTCAACTCACGCAAAACGTTGTCTGTATGTCTAAATGATAATTTCTCCTGTTTCTGGTTTGTTTCGTTGTATTATTTAAAATTTGGGGATAATAAATTGTTTCTAACTCCTTTTTTATGTCCGCATTTTTGAAAAAAGCTTAAGGTTCCGTTAGTGTGTTTTATTCTTCACATGTTGTTCTGCTAGTAACCAGCTTTCATTTACGTGCACCTGTTACTGTATATAGTTCTAGAGTCGTTTCTCATTTTGTTGTAATGGTGAATGTAGGCCTATGTACACCACACATTATACGAGCAACCGTGTTACGTAAGTGTCCCGAGAGCGGGCCTAATTTAATTTAAATTTGCAACGACAAATTTGGACAATATTTATAACCATTCATTCATACACCTGACTACTTATCATACTGTTTGTATATATAGTAGGCTTGTAAAGCAAATGTGTAAAGGAAATTTTTTTTTTGTTGCGTAAAAGGGAACAGTGGCAAGTGTCGGCTGTCAAAAGTGATGTATGTTGGAACCAACTAGCCGCCGTTCACACAAGGACACATGCAATGCATTAGCAACGAAATGTGCACTACAAGACAAGACAATGCCTCGGTTATAGCGGATGCTTGCAGTAACAGAAAGACAAAGGGATACGTCTTACTGGATCAATTTACCAAGAAAACGTATGCTGGCGAAGCGGGTATTGTCAAGCCACGTGGGGGAATTTAGCGACGACACACAGATGAGACAGAGTTCCCAATGGCAAGATTCGAACGGACGTTACAGGAACAAAAGGACCACGCATGATGACACAGCGGGGAACTTGTTTACCAGCCAGAGTAAGGAGTATGCAGGAGAGCTGTAGAACAGATGTTCATTACCGAGAAAGGGACCTCCGTCAGCGTGTGAACGTAACGAAGGAAGTCAAGGACAATACAGCGATTGTTCACACCCGAGTTAAAAGACACGTGTGACTGGACGGAAATTAGTAGGGAAGAGCTGAAAGGAAATATAAGAACAATTGGATGATGGACAACCATGAAATCTGGCCCGTCGTCATACGGCGAAGGAGGAGCGAACAGCAAGACCTAAGGGAAGAGATCCAGAGGAACCTACCACGAACGAGAATTTGGCAAAGGCTGTCTTTGAGAAGACGTCACCATGGAAACAAAGGTCAAGAACGTATAAGGAGGCAGCAATAAGCCTAGCTCGAGACTCAAGGAGGAGTCTTTGTGGAAAGGAAGACGAAAAACCAATAAGGACGTAGATGGTGGGAAGTAGTACACGAGATGCAGAGATGGTAGTGGAACTCGTGACATAAAAATAAGTATTGGCGAAAAGCAGGAGATCGATCAGTCATTCAAGCAGGCAGTCAAAAGTTAATTAATCAGTTAGTTGGTCAAGCAGTTAGTCTGTTAGTCAGTTAGAGAGTGAGTCGATGTTTATTGAAAGGTTGTTAGTCTGTTGAAATTGGGTTAGTAAAGTGAATGGAGTTAGTGAGTTGATCGTTGAACTTACATATGTTTGAGAGAATTAGTTAAATCGTGGGAGTCAGTTGTTAAGACGATGTTAGGTTAATCCCTATCGGACTTTGCAATATATCGATATACTGACGAGTCGAAAAGTGCGTAATACAATGTTAATAGTATATCGCAATACCGTAATGTGTGTAATGAAGTAAAACTTTAAAGGGACTTAGCTAAAATTCAAAAGTTTATATAATAACGAATTGTGTTAAGACAATCAAAATTTCAGACGATATGAATTAAGTAGAGACATCGTGCGTAAACACGAAAGATAATTCGGTAATATGAACTAAACATCGCAATTGTGTAATATATTAACGCACTATTTGTATCAATGAAATACTTCAATGATCGTAATGAAAAGGGTTATAAGTGGAATAATCGTGTCAACGAAATAAAGTACAAACTATCAGTGCTTGTGAACAAAGTGTAAAGTTAAAATCACACGCGAATAAGTCATGGAATGAATAAATCAAATCCGAATGACCGCACTAAATAACTTTAGTTACACGAATAACTTCTAACCGAGTGCGAATTAAAAGATTGTTGATGCCGGAGTGCGAATCTCAACGATAGTGAAAGTGTAAATTCAAGACGATGAGGAGAGTGCCCACCAAGCCATCAGCCAGCCTGAGGATCAAGGGAGAAAGAAGATCATCACAGATACTCGCCGTTGATGAGGGTACGTACTCCAAGTAAATCATTTATGTATCATTAGGTTTAGTAGCCACTGTCCTGTTCCTCACAAAGAACACACATCTGATTTAGTTAGAATCTATATTTAATTTCTTTTGAGTAAAGCCGAATCGTATAATACTAAAGGAAGACTATGAAATATGAATCCATGAATCAGAGTAACTTTGTAATATGTAAAGTAGATTATGATTTAAACACTTAATTAATTACGAGATAAGCTATCAGAGAAGTAATAGATGACATAGCAATAGAATGTATCATATGTTATTGTGTAGTAATGTTAGAATTAATTACCGAAATTGCAGACTATTGTAAAAGATCTAAATAAATTATTGTTAGTTATGAAGAATCTAGTGTTCGAGTCGTATCATTATAATCATCCTAATTAATAACAATTACTTTAGGTAGATATACGACGATACAAATGACACCCAAAGTATGGAATCAAGTAATGATAACATTGTCATAATCAGAGTAAAGTCAAAACCATCTGAATAATAATTAATGGCAACGAGTGATAAACTAGTGAAATAAATTAACATTCCACATGGCGCTCCACCGCGGTGCTATTAAATAATATTATATATGTATCATTTATAAGAAAGTAATTAGTAATAACAACATAAATAGTTATATAAGGCTCCCAAACGCGGGACATAAACAAGTAACGTAAGCAAACAAACACTTATTATACATTTATTGTTTATATATGAAAATACACATTATAACATGGTACCAAAACGACGGGCATAAATTAAGATACACTTGTACAAATCACATTTACATATGGCATGCCCAACGTGGGGCAATAAGCAAGCATTAGTGTAATAATCAATAGTCGTATATGACATCCCAAATTTGGGGCTAGTTATATCTTAATTACGACCAAATAATCAATCAAATTAATCATATAATTAATTAGTAAAAATAACATATTTACATACGGCGCACCAACGTGTGGCAAGAATTAAAGTTATATCTTAATTACAATTCAATCCAATGCTTAATTAAATTAAATTAATAAATAATTAATTAAAAATACGTTGACATAATAATCGCGAGGCTTAAGAAGGCTATAAATCACCACTCAATACTTAATTAAATTCATTAATCAAATTAATTAATTAGTAAAATAACATATTTACAGGCTATATATGTTTCCATGCTATAGGAAAATACTATTTTCCTAATTGTTGTCATATAGTTGTTGATTGTTGACATTGTTGAAACACAATGTAGGTTTCTATAATTCTGTTGTTTACACGATGTTTGGCCTTAGTGATAAGCTGCCATAATTCAAGTGTAAGCTATTTTATTCTAAACGTGTATTACAATCTACATAAGGTTTATTAAAAATTTCGTATTTTGCATTTCTTGTCTGCTTTTGTACATTCACTTTTCCAGTTCAATGTCCGTTTCCGCTGGTAGTACAAGGCACTGCATCCAACAACAGTAAATTAAACAACCTACTTCCATACAAACAGATGTCTGAATAGTTTGGTCGTGCATCGATCCGGTTAGTGGAGTTTAAGTGCATCAGTCTTGTCATCACAGGAAAATAATATATTTTCTTGCAACAGGTAAGATGTCCAATCAGATCATAACCATTTGAAATATTTTTGCAAATAGCTGTAATGTTCCTATGGATCCCTAGAACGTAGAATAAAGTTTGTGTTGAGTCTAACCCACTAACAAAACACTATGAAGAATACTATCAGGGAGTGAGTGTGGTGATTTCCTGTTTGTTAGTTCCTGAACAGCCAGAGGACACTGATCAAACGCAATCCTCAATCCATCACAATTTGTACAGATACACTGCTCATTAGTACATTTCTGATATCTAATAATTGTGAATAAAATCGAAAGACAAAGATCTAGGCATAAGTCTACAGACAAATTGTATGTATCCCTTACATACACACGCACAGAGAGCATGTTACAATGTGTACCAAAAGGAAGATGTTTGCAGATGATTGTTTTATGAGATTACAGCATTAAATGTGAAACCATGAATGAAAAACAACGTTAATTTAAGAACACTTACTTAAAACCGCTGACAAATGATTTCCAATGACTTTACGTAGTCAGCCGTCGCCAACATATAATTTTGTATATCGATGTTCCGATTCTCTGGATATCTCTTACAGTCATACATAACAATGAAAGATTAGAAATGGTTCCATTGCTAACTGGTTAGAACTTATTGGTAAGATTAAAACTCATACAATGGTTAATTTTAATGATTATCTTTTTTTCGAGCGCGCGCGTGTGATTTTGTGGGGATAGGAAAAATATTTGAATTTCTACATGCACGTTCACCTCTACAAGTATTGTGATAAGAGGGTTAATATTGTAGCTTGAACAACACATTTATTAAAGATATCAAAGAGTAGTTGTAAAATTAATTTTCATCATTTACTACATTAGATGAGTTGTCAATACTGCCAGCATAGTAAATGTTGATGATAAAAATGCACAAACAAGCAGAAATCAGGACGCAGAACGCAGCAAGCTTGTACCTTATGTGGCACCTACAAGTGAAGTCAGCACTTATTTGTGTTTGTATATAAATTTCGTAAACTACAACTGTCATTCATAGGTTATTATTCGTTGCTAACTAACTAATTATAGTGTGTTGTGTGACGCAGAAGAATGTAGACAATGCCTGAGCTGTGTGTATACATAACATAAGTTTACGCTAAGGGCAAGAGGTAAAAAAAGTATGGCTCTTAACTAATTTACGTGCTTAACAGTAATACAACGATTAAGTTTTATTTCGGGTGCTGTAGGAGCCGAGTAACAATTCCCCTCAGCTTAACAACTTCTTAGACTACAATTACGTTATAGCCTATGTAGGTAAGCAATGACAAACTGCTTCTACTATTTCCCAAGAGCTTTAATTCTCCCATTTAAAAGCACAATCTTTTATGCCTTGAACAGCAGTAGGAGTTTTCTTTTCTGTGCTTGTTTCTCAGCTAGGACGCGGCTAATTTACTTCAGTTGAGCGTAGCATTGATAATTTTTGTTAAATTATCAAGGTCATAAGATGCAATATTGGCAAACAAGCTACGTCGGTCTTTTAAAAATGTAAAAAAACAAATCATTTAAGTGCGGACTGAATTTAAAAAAAAACATTCTTACAAATGACTGTTAATTTTTAACTACTTCAACAAAAATGCAGAAGAAAATTGAGGTGTTGTGATCTTCTGTGCTAGTGGTCATACACGAACAATTTGGAACAAATGCGTATCAAGCAGCAGAGATTTAATGAGTATAACCAAAACAAATTTTGTTTTAGAGAGATTAATTGTGAAATAAGGCTACACGTAAAATTTGGATTCACTATTTTAAAACATTTATAACGTGAAAAGTTATGTAATTTAAAAACACTGAAAAAACTGAAATATGTTAGTTAATAAATTTCAGACTAGAAAGATAGGTTAATTCTATACTGAAAACAAAATAGGCTATGATGCTCTATAAGACTGTCTTGCTAAGGGAAACTGATGATATTTGCTTGCGCCTTTAGATATAGGTGTTTATGTGCGTTTATTTAACACTATTACGAGGATGGTGACAAGATCCCTTTGCTAGAGGGACTAGGATGAGAATTAGAAGTATTAATGACTTTATTTAAGGGCAAAAGCAAATATCATCCGTATCCTTCAGTAAGACAATTTTATAGAGCATCATAGCCTATTAGATTAGGCAATATTTACTGAAGAGTGAGCCGTTTTCTCATATCATTCAGTCAGGACGTTTTAATGCAACTTTTTCTTGCTTATCAACCCTTTCCCTTTAAACACTGAATAATTCTTTTAACATTTTTACTATATTTATACAATATTTAATGAAATGTTCTCGTGTAGAATATTTTCCGTTTTGCTCTTTTTATTTCTTAAAATATAATTTCTGAGAGAACTTTATTGTTCTATTGAAATGCTCAGACCACAATATAATTATGAAACTAAACTTTTTTATTTATGTGAGATGAATAATTCATATTATTTAATTCGTCGGTTTATACAGTTCGTGACGATTATTACAGTTGTCTTCGATTAGCGTTCTTCTTAAACAACTCTACAGAACTGTCAGATGAAGTTGTGTCTGCTACAGAGCCACATAAATTCCTTTATTTCGCTAATACTTTCTCTTCATTGGGTTACTACTGTCCAGCCTCTTGACATTATTTGTATAAAACGTCTTTCCCCGACCTTCTAATGACTACGTTTATAACAGCAGGTACGTCTCTGTTTTAGGATGTGGTTTTTAATTTCGATAAACCATTTCGCTAATTTAGAAGCTGTTCGTCATTTTAAAACTTTCTTTTATAGTACAGCACTAATCAATGTTGCAGCTAAGATGTTTATCAACGAACTTTCTTTTAGGCAGTTCCTTCAGGTTTTTCTGTCTTAAGTTAAAAAACCTTACATGCGTAGACTTGTGGGTGCTACGTACTCCGAGAAACTGATGTCCCGCGAACGAACCCCTTGCAATTGCAAATTCCTCTTATGTTCCTGACACGTCTCTAGAAATCACTGACAAAACCAATGATTCGTTTTCACGTCGTGGTTCCCTTCGTTGTCGGCGGGTTAATCTATGAAAACCATCAAGAAAGATCTATTGTGATAAACGTTCCCTCTGGAATAAGGCTTACACACGACTTTTAGTTAGATTAAATGTTGGAAATTTTAATTATCAATTGATTGTAATCAAAACAAAGTAACCGAGTGGAAATTTATGTAGGTTGTTTTAGATCCCAAAAAATCGTAAAAAATAAAATAAAAATGAAAGACACAAATTAAATGGTAAAATCGATATTTCAAAAGTATTTTTCTCGTCAACCTCGAATCTGAGAATGTTACCCCATTATTTTTGTGTCAACGTTAAGTGTATCTTATACTACTTAACTTTTATGCAGCGTTACTATAGTTAAATTTACAAGTATTTCGTTATGACCTCTAAAAAGAATCAAAACATTTGGCTTATATCATATAATTGTTCGTAACGAACGTTTCATGATTAATTGTATCTTGATTGTAGATTTAATATTCGTATAGATTTTAGGATTATAGACTTAAATTTCTTACATACAAATCTGGAAGATGTAACACAAGTTAAGTCTTGACATACTGCGAGTATGTCGTAGCGAACTGGATGCACGTTGGAGCGTTAGCGAAGTGGATGCATTCCTTCGCGAAGAAGAACTGTTGTTTCTGTTCGAAAAGTCTTTTTCTGATTATTACAATGTCAGACCCCAAAGGATAGTCAGTTAAAATATTAGTTCCTTTTACAAGTACAAGTAAACCTTGTTTACTTACTTATTTTGTTTACTTCGTTAATTTCTTGGGATTTGATCATCTCATTATACAAGAAAGGCAAATTACTACAATACGTTGGTAACTTCTTTTGGTTAAGTTTAACGATATATAATTATATTCGTATCAACAAATTAATATGATGAGAAGATTCGAGACGCTTTTCGATGCACTTAACAGATTATCTGTAAAGTATTAACAATAAGCTTACTATCTGCAAACAAAATTCACCATACAATCCACGTTCACTTAATACACAAATACCGTATATTATAAAACAAACGTGACTTAACGTAATTTTATTGTACATAAACAATTCATAACTATTGTACGTATTCTTCGCTTACTTGTTGTAATAACAAAGACGTAAGGTTTCACAGAAATCACTCACAACATTCGGTATTCAGTTAAACTCGGCGTGTGATGTGCTACGTAATTGGAAGCACAAAGATGGGCCAGACAAGCAGTTCGGGTAGAAATTAGTGCCACTCAACCAGTCATCATACGTTAGTCTGACGTCAGTCTTTGACATTCTTGGCTGCTTCTAAGACAGCACATCGGATTTCTCAGCAATCCGGACAGTGTAAGAAAAAAGTGTTACCCCCTACCGCCAAGTTTTTTGTAATGACAACAAGTGTAAAAAGCTATAGCACAGCACACACGTATCATCAACCGTCACTGTGACTAGCTACCAGCAAAATGAAACCGGATTCAATTGCTGGCCAGCATGTTACTTAGTATTATGGGGTCCTGTTAAAAATTATAAAAAAAAACATGTGATATTCAAATTGCTGTTAACATACAGGAATGGCAGGAGCAGTAGTATTAAGAGTAATCTTCTTCTTCTGATAGTTCCTATCCGTTTCGGATGTTGGATATCATTCAGACTATTTTAACTTTCTGTACTGCTGCACGGAATAAGTCAGTTGTATTCATGCCAAACCAAGTCTCAGTCATGATATTCTCGGTCGTCCAACTCCTCTCTTTCCAAGTACTTTTCCCTTATAGACTGCAATAAGTAAAATCTCTGTTTATTTCTCATGAGATGTCCCAGATACTGAAGCTTTCTTATCTTCACTGTATTAATAACGTCCCTTTCTTTCTTCATCTTTCTAAGAACTTGAACGTTAATTATATGTGCTGTCCATGAAATGCTCAGTATTCTACGGTAAAGGCACATTTCGAAAGATTCCAATTTTTTAGTTGTGGCTTCAGTCAAGTCCTAGATACTACAACGTAAAAGAGGACCGAGAATACGTAGCAGCGTAAAAGTCTCATCTTTGTGTTTATTGTTAAATCGTGACTGTTGAATAAACTGCTCATTCTAGTGTACACTGCTCTTGCCTTTTCAATTCTGCTCTTTATTTCTTGAGAGTGGTCCCCACTCTTCATTGACTATAGTACCAAGATATGTAAATTTGCTTACACGTTCAACTGGCCTTTAGTTTATATTAGGGATGCAGTTTGTGAACTTGTTCTTAGACACAATCATTAGCTTCGTTTTATTACCACTGATGTCTATACCATATCTACGGCTGCTTTCTGTCACTCTCTTCAGACAGAAATATGCAACTACGCATTAGTTGTTGCAGCCCCTCTAAGCTATCTGCGAATATGACGGTATCATCCGCATAACGTATGTTATTTATTCTTTCACTGTTCAGAGACATTCCCACGTCACATTCATCTAAAGCTTCTCTAAAAATACCTTCCGTGTAGATGTTGAATAAAAGCAGAGATAGTATACATCCTTGTCTTACTCCACGCAGAATCTGTATCTCTTCAGTTTTCTCTTTATCTACTCTAACCACTGCAGATTGGTTCCAATACAGTGTAGCTATTATCCTTAGGTCTTTTCCATGTAATCCGATATTTTTCAGGTATTAAGAGTAATAACAGCTCGTAATTCGTACTAGTACAAAAGTAAGTACAAACACGGAAAATCACTCGGAATAATGATGTAAAATGTAATAAAAAGAGAACACCAAGAGGTATTTGTTACCAATCCATTTGGGTGTGACATTAATGCTGCGGTATGTGTGTTATTCATTTTAATGTTTCGTAATATAGTCTGTGACAACCACAGAGTCTATTTCATATTAGAGGAACAAACACCTTGACAACTTTTTTGTTTACTTAGTTTCTGCACTTGAATTGTTTGTATTCTGAAACAGAGATATTTTGAAAGTGTGCCAACATTAATACAGGCTCACGCGCACACATCGTTACTAGTATAGCGGCGATATATTGAGTCAGTCCCCGACGGAGACGGTGTGGCTCGCTGTGGTCCGAACGAATAAACACGGCGCGTTTGCCTCTTCATCTACCACAACACGACTGTGACACGTTATCGAAATTTTGACTGTTTTATCGTTTACTAAAATAATGCTTCTAACATTATTAAAATCGTAATTTTATTTTTTCAATAAAAACTGAGGAACGAAACACGTATTTTCCGTTAACATTTCCTTAAATAGGCTACTTGAGGCAATAGAGTAACTGACTAGTAGCCCAAACGTCTTCGGAAGTCATACTGGAAATCTTATCTTTATGGAAGTAGAACATGAATATACTTGTAAAATCAAATATTTATTACACCATTATGTCATCATAGTTGTAATTGTTACGTCGGATGTTTTACGCAGTGATTTGATTCGGAATTTCGAAGTGCAGCCTACAGTTTACATAATTTTATTTATTAAAAAATTGCATAATAAAGCAAACGTACAGGTATAATGTTTTATTTCACAAATATAGGCACTCCACTATTTGCAATACTATCGATAAGCACTTTCGAGTTTCTCAGCTCACATTCAGACCCTGCGTATTTAGGTAATTGATTTCTAGAGTGAATTCCAGGAGTGTATTTGCCTCGGAACAAAAGTCATTTTTCAGTAAAGGTGTCATCACGTCACAAACTTTATCTACTCTAAACTGTAACAAGTAGTTTGCTAAGTAGTTTCTAGAAGAATGTTAGTATTTTTGTCCTGTAAATGTTAGTTTCAAAATGTCTTTTAAATTTATCACGCTTCGTGCTGCGTATGGGTAACAGCGTCATCTTTGGATATTTACGTATCCCACACAAACGCAAGCACATGCAGAAACGAAACGATGGTTTCAAAAGAACTGTTCTGTTCAAATGTAATACCTAAATATATTTGTGGATATACAAATTGCCACTGTAATGTAATTTTGTATAATGGCTTTTAAAAAATTAAATCACTGATGTCTAACGCTGTATTTCAAATTTTAACTTATACAGTAACATATTAGTCTATTCCACTGAATAAAAAGATCTACATATCTAAAAATAATACATTTCCATCATGAAAACTAGTAACTTGTGACTCCAGCGCCTAGCGCTTCCTAGCAGTTTTAATACTTCTATATCTTTGTATGCATACGTACATAAACAAATGCGCGCGCGCGCGCGCGCACACACACACACACACTTTTTTAGATGTGTGGAAAGAATCAGGTTCTTTCTCAGATAAATTTAGTTTGCCAGGATGCTTTTAAGCAAACTCCCTTGATTTTTACATCGCATATCCAGCTGATAACTGTTGGACCAGAGATCACCAGATTTTGGGCTAGGAAAAAAGCGGATAAAAGCTCATTTATAAAATACACGTTAAGTTATTGTTGACACAAAGATCCCACAACAGACAACAAACGCTATTTTCCTTAGCTATCACTTACATAAATGTTGTACCTGTATAAGTAAATTAATATCATCTATATGTTTATTAAAAATTTTACTAAGCAGAGAATTAATAATAAAAAATGAGGTTGAAAGTTGGAGCATTTTATTTTTATGTTCAGATTAAAATTAAAAGTAATAGGCCTACTCGTTTGACTAAAATACGTGAAAAAGATAACTTATGATTTCAGAGTGTGCCTACTTCTTCGTCCAATTTAAAACAAATAAAAGGGAATTTCAAAAACGTAGACTACTGTTTTTTATTGTCTAAAATACAGCATACATTATTAAGCGAGTCTCGTTAGATATTCTGCTGCATTATAACAGTTCAAACTTCTTTAAATACGAGTGTCAGTTGAAAAGTTCGTGGAGCGACATGTGTAGCTTAGCGGTAAAACTAAAATTTTCCGTGTGCTGCAAGATTTGTATTTTATGTGAACTCCTGTTAATCTGCAAATCTATCTATCAATTTATTCATTGTTTAGAAGCTGTTTAAAATTGACGTGTCATGCGTGTTTTGAAAAACGGACAAAATCAAACATCGTGGTGTGATTCTTTGTTAAAAATTGTTTAGCGCCAACGGAAATTCAAAACGAAATTGTAAATGTTTTGGGAGATGCTGCGACTTCAAACGGTTTGTAAGTAGGCACTTGAGTTTAAACGTGGTCGTACGAGCATTGAAAACGTGGTTGCACTGGACGCCCAAAAAATGCAACAACTCCAGATGTGGATCTTGCGCAACGCTTTTTCACCCCAAGTTCTTTATTTAAAGTATGATGCACACGCTCATATGAGGTGCCTATGATTTCAGCAACGCCATCCACTCCTCAATCTGCGGTCTTCTAACACCCTATGAAATTTTTTCAATAATATCATTTTTTGTTCCATTTTTTGGACGCCCACTGCTGAGATAGTCTTCAGTGCTTGTACGACCACGTTTAAACTCGAGTGTGCCCCACTTAGCGTTGTTTCTGAGGGCGCAGCATCAACTAACACATTTACAATTTCGTTTTGATTTTCCATTGGCCCTAAAACGTTTTTAACAAAGAATTCATCACAACACGATGTTTGATTTTGTGCATTTTAAAAACACGCGTGACAGGAAAATTTCAAACAGCTGGTAAAATGTGAATAAATTGACAGATATATCTGGAAATTAACAGGTGTTCACGCGAAATATAGCCTACGTCTTGCAGCACACGAAAGATTTTAGTTCTACCACTGAGCTATAGATTTTTCTATACTCCGCTAACTTTTCAACTGACCCTCGTATATCGACTTTCTTCTCGACTTTGAACGGTTTTAAGGCTCCTCCCATGGTCAGTACCGATGGATACCCTGTATTTCAGATTAGCTTCTATAATGTTAATACATTGTACAATAAGTTCACGAAAGAGGTTTACGAAATTTCTGTGGTATTTTGTAAACAGGGTAAATTTAGGACAGAAAAATCTGACACTGGTAGAATGTGTTATGTAGGCTACATAAGTAAAATATCGTTATGGAGATCCATACATGACTTCCATGTTCTAAGATTTATATTTAAAATCATATTCGAAATGAAATATTTCCATAGAAACTACTTCTTTCTATTGCTTCAGCCTTAACCACAGTACTGTGGTCACTAACGTATACCACCTCACATTTTCGCACTCGATTTTCACTGATGATGGCAGTCGATGGCATTGCCGAAACGTCCGGTTTTGCAGAAAACATTGGACGACGGCTAAACAGCCCGGGAAGGAATTTTAACAAAAAATTACTTCTTTGTTGCCGATAACGTAGTACACATAAAAAATTCTCCCCTCCCTCTTCAACTATAATTTTCATTAATAGAAAATTACCCCCACCCCGTTCAACTAGCCTCTTCATTTATAGATATTTCATCTACGTTTCTACAGTGGATTATTATGAGCTACTTATCAGGATACTTTATTTATCAAAATTAAGTACTTTACTCTTGTTAAAACATAAAACGTTACAGGTAAACTACCCCTTTCTCTAAACCAATCTTCGCCAAAATCAATAGACCCTCAGTCCTCTACAATGCAGGAATCCATGCAAAAAAATATTTGATTTTGTTTGAAAGTGCGGCAGTTATCGTTCGTCATGCAAACATTTCTCTTGTTACAACATAAAATGTTGCAGCTAAACTACCCCTTTCCCTTAACCGATCTTCACCAAAATCAATAGGCCTTGGGATCTCTACAATTCAGGAACGTATGAAAAAATTTTATTGATTATCTTTGAATTTACGGCTGTTATCGTTTGCCATAGTAAATACCCTTGTTAAAACATAAAATGTTGTAGGTAAACTACCCCTTTCCCTTTACCGATTTTCACCAAAAACAACAGGTCTTGTGAATTCTACAATTTAGGGCTGTATGCAAATAATCATTTGATTCTGTTTAAATTTACGGCTGTTATCATTGCCATAGGAAATACCCTTGTTAAAACATAAAACGTTGCTGGTAAACTACCGCTTACCCTTAACCGATCTTCAACAAAATCAACAGACCTTGAGTTCTGTATAATTCAAAAAGGTATGCAGAAGAGTAGTTGATTCTGTTTTAATGTACGGCAGTTATCGTTCGTCATAAAAAAAAATACCCTTGTTAAAACATAAAATGTTGCCGGTAAACTACCCTATTCCCTTAACCGATCTTCACCAAAACCAACAGGTCTTGAGAACTCTACAATTCAGGGCTGTATGCAAAACATTATTTGATTCTGATTGAATTTGCGGCTATTATCGTTTACCATAGACAAAATTACCCTTGATAAAAAACGTTGCTGGTAAACTACCCCTTTCCCTTAACCGATCTTCACCAACACCAAAAAGTATTGAGAACTCTAGAATACAGGCCTGTATGCAAAACATCATTTAATTCTGTTTGAATTTGCGGATGTTATCGTTTGCCATAGAAAAAATTACCCTTGATAAAAAACCTTTGCAGGTAAACTACCCCTTTCCCTTAACCGATCTTCAACAAAAACAATAGGTCTTAAGTACTCTACAAATATAGGCTGCATGCAAAAATTTATTTGTTTATGTTTGAGTTTGCGGCTGATATCGATTGCCATAGAAAATACCTTTGTTAAAACATAAAACATTGCAGGTAAACTACCCTATTCCCTTAACCGATCTTCAACAAAATCAGCAGACCTTGAGTTATGTATAATTCAAAAAGGTATGCAGAAGAGTAGTTGATTCTGTTTTAATGTACGGCAGTTATCGTTCGTCATAAAAAAATTACCCTTGTTAAAACATAAAACGTTGCAGGTAAACTACCCTATTCCCTTAACCAATCTCCACCAACACCAATAGGACTTGAGAACTCTACAATTCAGGGCTGTATGCAAAAGAGTAGTTGATTCTGTTTGAATTTGCGGCTGTTATCGTTTGCCAAAAAAAAAAATTACCCCCGATAAAAAACGTTGCAGGTAAACTATCCCTTCCCCTTATCCAAATCTTCAGCAAAACCAATAGGTCTTGAGAACTCTATAATTCAGGGCTGTATGCAAAATAGTATATGATTTTGTTGAAATTTTCGGTTGTTATTGTTTGGCATACAAAATACCCTTGATAAAACAAAAAACTTGGCAGGTAAACTACCCCTTCCCCTTAACCGATCTTCACCAAAAACAATAGGTCCTTAATACTCAAGAAACTAGGGCTGTGTGCAAAAACTTATTAGATTCTGTTTGAATTTGCGGCTTTTATCGTTTGCCATATGAAATACCCTTTGAAACATAAAACGTTGCTGGTAAACTACCCCTTTCCCTTAACCGATCTTCACCAAAAACAAAAGATCTTGAGAACTCCACAATTCAGGGCATTATGCAAAACATTATTTGATTATGTTTGAATTTGCGGCTGTTATCGTATGCCATAGAAAATACCCTTGTTAAACATAAAACGTTGCAGGTAAACTACCCTATTCCCTTAACCAATCTCCACCAACACCAATAGGACTTGAGAACTCTACAATTCAGGGCTGTATGCAAAAGAGTAGTTGATTCTGTTTGAATTTGCGGCTGTTATCGTTTGCCAAAAAAAAAATTACCCCCGATAAAAAACGTTGCAGGTAAACTACCCCTTCCCCTTATCCAAATCTTCAGCAAAACCAATAGGTCTTGAGAACTCTATAATTCAGGGCTGTATGCAAAAGAGTAGTTGATTTTGTTTTAATTTGCGGCTGTTATCGTTTGCCATAGAAAAAAATTACACTCGTTTGAAAAAACCGTTGCAGGTAAACTACCCCTTTCCCTTAACCGATCTTCACCAAAATCAACAGGTCTTGAGTACTCTTCAAATCAGAGCTACATGCAAAAAAGTATTTCATTCTGTTTGAATTTGTGACTCTTATCGTTTGCCATAAAAAATACCCTTTTAAAACATAAAACGTAGCCGGTAAACTACCCCTTTCCCTTAACCGATCTTCACCAAAATCAATAGGTCTTGAGAACGCTACAATATAGGGCTGTATCCAAATAATCATTTGATTCTGTTTGAATTTGCGGCTCTTATCGTTTGCCATAGAAAATACCCTTTTAAAACATTAAACGTAGCAGGTAAACTACCCCTTTCCCCTAACCGGTCTTCACCAAAATCAATAAGTCTTGAGAACTCTACAATTTAGTGCTGTATGCAAATAATCATTTGATTCTGTTTGAATTTGCGGCTGTTATCTTTTGCCATGTAAAATACCCTTGTTAAAACATAAAACGTTGCAGGTAAACTACCCCTTTCCCTTAACCGATCATCACCAAAAACAATAGTTCTTGAGAACTCTACAACTCAGGGCTGTATTCAAAAGAGTAGTTGATTCAACAATTACCCTTGATTAAAAAAAAACCGTTGCCGGTAAATTACCCCTTTCCACCAACCGATCTTCACCAGGTCTTGAGAACTCTACAATTCAGGACTGTACGCAAAAAATTATTTGGTTCTGTTTGAATTTTCGGCAGTTATCGTTTGCCATAGAAAAAAATCTACAGACACACAAACACACACACAGACACTTTTCGAAAAACGACTTTTTTTCATGTTTTGAGTGTAGTACAATCAGAATCTGCAATAATCTCGAACACGATTTTTTTTGCGATCACCATACTTCCATTTCCTTAAGGAATATGGAAGTAATATCGGTATGGAGAACCATACATGACTTCCATGTTCTAAGATTTATATTTAAAATCATATTCGAAATGAAATATTTCCATAGAAACTACGTCTTTCTACTTATTGCTTCAGCATTAACCACAGTACTGTGGTCACTAACGTATACCACCTCACGTTTTCGCACTCGATTTTCACCGATGATGGTAGTCGATGGGACTGCCGAAAAGTCTGGTTTTGCAGAAAACATTGGACTACGGCTAAAGAGCCCGGGAAGCAATTTTAACAAAAAACTACTTCTTTGTTGCCGATAACGTAGTACACATACAAAAAATTCTCCCCTCCACCTTCAACTATAATTTTTAATAATAGAAAATTACCCCCACCCCGTTCACCTAACTTCTTCATTTACAGATATTTCATCTACGTTTCTACAGTGGATTACTATAAGCTTCTTATCAGGATACTTTATTTATAAAAATTAAGTAATTTACTCTTGTTAAATCATAAAATGTTTCAGGTAAACTACCCCTTTCCCTTAACCGATCTTCACCAAAAACAATAGGTCTTGAGAACTCTACAACTCAGGGCTGGTATTCAAAAGAGTACAGGTTTCTCTTAACCGATCTTCTCCAAAATCAACAGACCTTCCGTCCTCTACAATTCAGGGAAGCATGCAAAAAAATATTTGATTCTGTTTGAATGTGCGGCAGTTATCGTTCGTCATGGAAACATTTCTCTTGTTACAACATAAAATGTTGCAGCTAAACTACCCCTTTCCCTTTACTGATCTTCACCAAAATCAATAGACCTTGAGCTCTCTGCAACTCAGAAAAGTGTGCAAAAAATTATTTGATTCTCGTTGAATTTTCAGCAGTTATCGTTCGTCAAAAAAAATTACCCTTTTTAAAACATAAAACGCTGCTGATAAACAACCCCTTCCCTCAACCGATCTTCAACAAAATCAACAAACCTTGAGTTCTCTTCAGTTTAAAAAGGTATGCAAAAACCTAGTTGATTCTGTTTGAATTTACGGCAGTTATCGTTCGTCATATAAAAAATTACCCTTGTTAAAACATAAAATGTTGCTGGTAAACTACCCCTTTCCCTTAAACGATCTTCACCAACACCAATAGGTATTGAGAACTCTACAATACAGGGCTGTATGCAAAACATCATTTGATTCTGTTTGAATTTGCGGCTGTTATCGTTTACTATAGACAAAAATTACCCTTGATAAAAAACCGTTGCTGGTAAACTACCCCTTTCCCTTAACCGATCGTCACCAAAAACGACAGGTCTTGGGTACGCTACAATTCAGGCCTGTATGCAAACAATTATTTGATTCTGTTTGAATTTGCGGCTGTTATCGTTTGCCATAGAAAACACCCTTGATAAAACATAAAACGTTGCTAGTAAACTACCCTATTCCATTAACCGATCTTCACCAAAAACAACAGGCCTTGAGAACTCTACAATTCAGGGCTGTATGCAAAACATTAGTATATTCTGTTTTAATGTACGGCAGTTATCGTTCGTCATAGAAAAAATACTCTTGTTAAAACATACAACGTTGCAGGTAAACTACCCCTTTCCCTTAACTGATCTTCAACAAAATCAACAGACCTTGAGTTCTGTATAATTCAAAAAGGTATGCAGAAGAGTAATTGATTCTGTTTTAATGTACGGCAGTTATCGTTCGTCAAAAAAAAAATTACCCTTGATAAAACATAAAATGTTGCTGGTAAACAACCCTATTCCCTTAACCGATCTTCACAAAAACCAACAGGTCTTGAGAACTCTACATTTCAGGGCTGTATGCAAAATATTATATGATTCTGTTTGAATTTGCGGCTGTTATCGTTTGCCATATAAAATACCCTTGATAAAACAAAAAACGTGTCTGGTAAACTACCCCTTTCCCTTAACCGATCTTCACCAAAAAAAAAGGTCTTTAGTACACAACAAAACAGGACTGTATGCGAAAACGTATTTGATTCTGTTTGAATTTGCGGCTCTTATCGTTGCCATAAAAAATACCCTTTTAAAACACAAAACGTTGCTGGTAAACCACCCCTTTCACTTAACCGATCTTCACCAACACCAATAGGTATTGAGAACTCTACAATATAGGGCTGTATGCAAAATAGTATATGATTTTGTTGAAATTTGCGGCTGTTATCGTTTGGCATACAAAATACCCTTGATAAAACAAAAAACGTGGCAGGTAAACTACCCCTTCCCCTTAACCGATCTTCACCAAAAACAACAGGTCTTTAATACTCAAGACGTTAGGGCTGTGTGCAAAAATGTATTAGATTCTGTTTGAATTTGCGGCTTTTATCGTTTGCCATATGAAATACCCTTTGAAACATAAAACGTTGCTGGTAAACTACCCCTTTCCCTTAACCGATCTTCACCAAAAACAGAAGATCTTGAGAACTCCACAATTCAGGGCATTATGCAAAACATTATTTGATTATGTTTGAATTTGCGGCTGTTATCGTATGCCATAGAAAATACCCTTGTTAAAACATAAAACGTTGCAGGTAAACTACCCCTTTCCCTTAACCGATCTTTACCAAAATCAACAGATCGTGGGAACTCTACAACTTAGGGCTGTATGCGAAACATTATTTGATTCTGTTTGAATTTGCGGCTGTTATCGTTTGCCAAACAAACAAAATTACCCTTTATAAAAAAAACCGTTGCAGGTAAACTACCCCTTTCCCTCAACCGATCTTCACCAAAAACAATAGGTCGCGAGTACTCCACAAATCAGGGCTGTATGTAAAAAATTATTTGATTCTGTTTGAATTTGCGGCTGTTATCGTTTGCCATAGAAAAAAATCTACAGCAACGCACAGATAGACACACAGACACACAGACAGACACTTTTCGAAAAATGACTTTTTTTCATGTTTTAAGTGTAGTACAATCATATTCTGCAATAATCTCGAACACGATTTTTTTTTTGCCATCACCATACTTCAATTTCCTTAAGGAACATGGAAGTAAAAAATTACCGTATATAAAAAACCGTTGCTGGTAAACTACCCCTTTCCCTTAACCGATCTTCACCAAAAACGACAGGTCTTGGGTACGCTACAATTCAGGCCTGTATGCAAACAATTATTTGATTCTGTTTGAATTTGCGGCTGTTATCGTTTGCCATAGAAAACACCCTTGATAAAACATAAAACGTTGCCAGTAAACTACCTTATTCCATTAACCGATCTTCACCAAAAACAGTAGGTCTTGAGAACTCTACAATTCAGGGCTGTATGCAAAACATTAGTATATTCTGTTTTAATGTACGGCAGTTATCGTTCGTCATAGAAAAAATACTCTTGTTAAAACATACAACGTTGCAGGTAAACTACCCCTTTCCCTTAACTGATCTTCAACAAAATCAACAGACCTTGAGTTCTGTATAATTCAAAAAAGGTATGCAGAAGAGTAATTGATTCTGTTTTAATGTACGGCAGTTATCGTTCGTCAAAAAAAAAATTACCCTTGATAAAACATAAAATGTTGCTGGTAAACAACCCTATTCCCTTAACCGATCTTCACAAAAACCAACAGGTCTTGAGAACTCTACATTTCAGGGCTGTATGCAAAATATTATATGATTCTGTTTGAATTTGCGGCTGTTATCGTTTGCCATATAAAATACCCTTGATAAAACAAAAAACGTGTCTGGTAAACTACCCCTTTCCCTTAACCGATCTTCACCAAAAACAATAGGTCTTTAATACTCAAGAAATTAGGGCTGTGTGCATAAACATATTTGATTCTGTTTGAATTTGCGGCTTTTATCGTTTGCCATAAAAAATACCCTTTTAAAACATAAAACGTTGCCGGTAAACCACCCCTTTCCCTTAACCGATCTTCACCAACACCAATAGGTATTGAGAACTCTACAATTCAGGGCTGTATGCAAAATAGTATATGATTTTGTTGAAATTTGCGGCTGTTATCGTTTGGCATACAAAATACCCTTGATAAAACAAAAACGTGGCTGGTAAACTACCCCTTCCCCTTAACCGATCTTCACCAAAAACAATAGGTCTTTAATACTCAAGAAATTAGGGCTGTGTGCATAAACATATTTGATTCTGTTTGAATTTGCGGCTTTTATCGTTTCCCATAGAAAATACCCTTTGAAACATAAAACGTTGCAGGTACTACTCCTTTCCCTTAACCGATCTTCACCAAAAACAAAAGATCTTGAGAACTCCACAATTCAGGGCAGTGTGCAAAACATTATTTGATTATGTTTGAATTTCCGGCTGTTATCGTATGCCATAGAAAATACCCTTGTTAAAACATAAAACGTTACTGGTAAACTACCCCTTTCCCTTAACCGATCTTTACCAAAATCAACAGATCGTGAGAACTCCACAACTCAGGGCTGTATGCTAAACATTATTTGATTCTGTTTGAATTTGCGGCTGTTATCGTATGCCAAACAAACAAAATTACCCTTGATAAAAAAAAACCGTTGCTGGTAAACTACCCCTTTCCCTCAACCGATCTTCACCAAAAACAATAGGTCGCGAGTAATCTACAAATCAGGGCTGTATGTAAAGAATTATTTGATTCTGGTTGAATTTGCGGCTGTTATCGTTTGCAAAAAAAAAAAATTTACAGACACGCACAGACAGACACACAGTCAGACACTTTTCGAAAAATGACTTTTTTTCATGTTTTAAGTGTAGTACAATCATATTCTGCTATAATCTCAACACGATTTTTTTTGCCATCACCATACTTCCATTTCCTTAAGGAACATGGAAGTAAAAAATTACCGTTGATAAAAAACCGATGCTGGTAAACTACCCCTTTCCCTTAACCGATCTTCACTAAAAACGACAGGTCTAGGGTACGCTACAATTCAGGCCTGTATGCAAACAATTATTTGATTCTGTTTGAATTTGCGGCTGTTATCGTTTGCCATAGAAAACACCCTTGATAAAACATAAAACGTTGCTAGTAAACTACCCTATTCCATTAAGCGATCTTCAACAAAAACAGTAGGTTTTGAGAAATCTACAATTCAGGGCTGTATGCAAAACATTAGTATATTCTGTTTTACTGTACGGCAGTTATTGTTCGCAATAGAAAAAATACTCTTGTTAAAACATACAACGTTGCAGGTAAACTACCCCTTTCCCTTAACCGATCTTTACCAAAATCAACAGATCGTGAGAAATCCACAACTCAGGGCTGTATGCGAAACATTATTTGATTCTGTTTGAATTTGCGGCTGTTATCGTTTGCCATATAAAATACCCTTGATAAAACAAAAAACGTGTCTGGTAAACTACCCCTTTCCCTTAACCGATCTTCACCAAAAAAAAAGGTCTTTAGTACACAACAAAACAGGACTGTATGCGAAAACGTATTTGATTCTGTTTGAATTTGCGGCTCTTATCGTTGCCATAAAAAATACCCTTTTAAAACACAAAACGTTGATGGTAAACCACCCCTTTCACTTAACCGATCTTCACCAACACCAATAGGTATTGAGAACTCTACAATATAGGGCTGTATGCAAAATAGTATATGATTTTGTTGAAATTTGCGGCTGTTATCGTTTGGCATACAAAATACCCTTGATAAAACAAAAAACGTGGCAGGTAAACTACCCCTTCCCCTTAACCGATCTTCACCAAAAACAACAGGTCTTTAATACTCAAGACATTAGGGCTGTGTGCAAAAATGTATTAGATTCTGTTTGAATTTGCGGCTTTTATCGTTTGCCATATGAAATACCCTTTGAAACATAAAACGTTGCTGGTAAACTACCCCTTTCCCTTAACCGATCTTCACCAAAAACAGAAGATCTTGAGAACTCCACAATTCAGGGCATTATGCAAAACATTATTTGATTATGTTTGAATTTGCGGCTGTTATCGTATGCCATAGAAAATACCCTTGTTAAAACATAAAACGTTGCAGGTAAACTACCCCTTTCCCTTAACCGATCTTTACCAAAATCAACAGATCGTGGGAACTCTACAACTTAGGGCTGTATGCGAAACATTATTTGATTCTGTTTGAATTTGCGGCTGTTATCGTTTGCCAAACAAACAAAATTACCCTTGATAAAAAAAAACCGTTGCAGGTAAACTACCCTACAACGATAAGCAATTATGCTAACAATAATGGATTAATTATCTGTGATTGATTAATTATGTAAATATACTTATTTGCATAATGAGCTCGTGTAATCAATTAGGTTGCTCATATCAACTGAACTGATTGAAATTAAACAACACGTTAATTACTTTACGTTAGCATAACTATTGCATGGAGACTCTAGTTGTTGTATTAACAAATAAAATAAAATAAACTACCATAAATCACTCAAATGCCATTACTTTCTTGTTCTGAGGTAATTTGACAATGATGAACGCATATATTCTGGATAGAATAAACACTTATTTATTTAACATTATATCATTCATTAAATTCAATATATAAAATATGGATGATTCCCTGTAAATACATACGTTCATAAACTCATAAAAAGAACATAAAAGAACACATGTTTATACATCAAATTACAAGGTGAATCCAATACGTTGTTTGCTGGAAAACATACACATACATATATAATGCAATCGATATATAGAAACACAAATATTCAAACAATAAATCCTATACTAATGCGTTCATCGTTTGCCTCAGATGGATGGCGTTAATTATGTTTATCATGTTTAATTTAAATGCTCAAGGGGTGTTTCTTGAAAAAGAGACAGGACAGTAGAGTTTCTTATGATAAGAATAGCATAAAGATTACTTGTTAGATGAATTATCCGATATTTCCATCGGCGTAACTCCTCTCTGCTGGTCCATGTGTGGGAAGCTGCGTAGCTGTGCTGTCACTGACACTTAACACACGCGAAACAGATTCACTCGCGCTGTGTGTGTGTATTCTGTTGATTCTGCTGTTACTGTTCGAGTCATGAAATTATGTGTCGTGAAGATAAGTTCATCGTTAACTATGGTGTATATATATGTCTGTCTGTTGTTCAACTTCTGGTATGTTCATTAATGTTTAGTGTTTTGATGCCGTGGTGTAATTGTTCCAAATGATACTGTATCGCTCCGCCGCACTGTATAATGTTACGATTTCGTCGTCCGGTATTACATCAACGATAGTTCTACGCGTCGATTATTGATGTAAGTGTGCCTGGTTAGTTCAATTCTGAATTAGAGTATAATAAAGAATTCTATAATTGTTAAGCACTGGCGTATGTCGCATGTTTTTAGACACTGTAAGTACACTATCACCGGATACGCGCCAATATCGAAATGTCTAAGTCTCTTAGTTATATGTCGCGTGGCAAAGTTTCAAAGTCCCACTGCCGTCCGTATGTTAATCGAACTTTGACGACCGACTGTTGAAAGTTATAAATAGACTGTTTACAAAAGTACGTGAAGACTGTTCAAAGTATATGATTGAAAATTTATGAAAGACTGTCCTCCCGCGTGCTCTGCAAACGGTTTTTATCAAGCATCGTGTACCACAATGCGCCCTTCTGGAAAACACGCCTCAAGTTGAACATGATAGGACGGAAAATCTCCTACTCATCTGTCAGACCATCGTTCTTCACTTCTCATTCGACGTTCCCGTTCCTATGCTGGCGACGGTCCTCTCCACCAGTTCTCTGGGTAGATGCTGGGTTGTGATTGGATATCCTGTCTCCCCACGAGTCCGCGTCGAAAGCCTCCGTACTCCTTTTCCTAGAACAGGAGCAATTTCATGGTCGTCTATCAAGTCATTGTCTAAGCGTACTCCGGATCTCGCTGCAGTTCTCACGCAAACAATGTGTCGTATTTTGTTATTGTTTCGTTGTGCATGACCTTTTTCCCGAACGCTGTCCTGGCGCAGCGTGACGTCGTTTCCAAAACGGCACTCCTTCTGCCTGTCGTAAATGTCCGTTGTCGCCGGTAAGTCGTTCCCCTGCTGTTTACAAGTTCGATTCTATTATTTTAGGTATCGATGTCCGTCCTCGTATAGGGTATATACTATTGTGTGCCTTACACCCTTTCTTATTACTGGCACTCTTCAAATTAACCCGGCAGTGTGTCCGTCACAGTTTCTCCTCTAAATTGGTACTTGACACAGCTTCTTTTATCTTACATTTGCAGGCTGTAAATCTCGTGTTTGAGTCGAGTCTGTCACGGCCAACCTTGTTCCCTATTGTACAGCTGTGTGAAACGTACTTGTATTGTCTGAAGCAAACGTTCACTTGACACCTCGTCACACAATTCCTTATTTATTGCTCGTGGCCTGCGTAGGGGTGTCTAGCTGTATGTAACGTCTTTTCGGTCATACTAAAAAATTTTTTAATTTTTGGTTGTTACATAGGTCCCCAAATCGGATTGGATGTTGGATCAGCGGAAGACACTCTAATCCGATTTCTGCGCTCTGTGTTTGTTGTGGGAGTCCCCTCTGATAAATTCGCGGTCGTTGACCTATTTTCCTCTGCTCGGGGTATACGGGTATATATTCCCTATATTTGGTTGTAAACTACCTCTGGGAATTTATTGCCGTGCATCTGAGGAAGGATGAACGCATTTTACATATTTGCATATCTAATTAGATATGGGATTATTTACAATAATAATAATAGCTGTGGATGGCTGTGCCGTCCGCTTATAACCTAACACATGAAATAATGGTTTTCGACATGAAATGCAATTATTCATGTATCGTTTAAATATCATTACGATAGCTAATGTCCTTAGTCTATCTTGAACATTTAAAATACAATTTATGACCTGTAAATACACATTGATACATTCACTAACTGTTATTGAGTATCACTCACAATACGTGTTACTATCATCTATACTGACTATATTGATTATAAATTTATATACATTATTTAGGAACAATTAACAATTCATTTGAAATCATTATGATTATAGATAACTTTGTTTTATATCACTCAGATTTGATTAATTAATCTAACATCATCGGGTGTCTATAAAACTCGTTATAACGTCTTTTCGCAATTTATTGCTACACATTCAATTGAACTTTTCACATCATAAGTGTCTTTTCTATTTAAATTTCCATTAACACTGGCTATACACATGTAATTAACGTCGTTAGGTTGCCACATCGTGACTTAAGAACTCCTTGTACAAAATCTTTACATTATACACTAATAAGATATACATCATACCGATTAGCTAGTTGGACCGGTTTTCGCGGGACATTCACCTTATGTGTTGATCCGTCTTCTAGTCCACTAGTCTAACTGATCGTCGATGCACTTTCGTTTTCCTTTGAGACTTGCGATTTCGTCTCAAAGTATTTCTTCAGCAACCGTACGTTGAAAATACCCCTCAGTTTCCCATTGCTATCGCACTCAGTGAGCTCGTATGTCGCGTCACCAAGGACGCGATTAACCTTGTATGGTCCGGTGTATAACTCGAAAAACTTGTCGATCCTTTTCATGGCGGCGTCGGATTGGTGGTAGCTCCTTAACAGCACCTTATCGCCGGTAGCAAATTTAGTAATATTCTTACCATCATTGATACGTTTGGCATATTTCTCTCTTTTGTCTTTTATTTTTACAAACACATTGATATTTGAATTGTGTTTATCGTTGATGACATCTTTGTCCAGCCACTTTTCCCATGCGCGGGTCGGCTTCTTTCCTAAGTGCGCCTCGTGGGGTGTTATTTCTATTGTTTCGTGGTACGTTTCATTGATACATGTCTCAATTATTCCGACGTATCTTGACCACTTGCTATGCTGGTCGTGTACCAGGATCCTGAATAGATTTCCCAATTGGCGGTTAATCCTTTCCGCTAAGTTCGCTCGAGGATTCCTTATCGCGGTATATCTTGGTTGTATTCCCAGCTCCTCGAGACCTTTAACCCATCTTTCGGCGGTAAATTGCGTGCCGTTGTCGGTTAAAATGACTCTCGGTCGTCCATACTTCGTACAGTAGTCGTTGATCCGTCGTAGTGTCGTGGTGGTTGTCGCTCTTCTTAGTGTGAATAGTTTGACAAACTTTGTGAAGTTGTCCACCATGACAAGTAAGTATTTGACACCTCCTGTACCTGTTGGTAAGGGTCCATAGTAATCGACGCTTACTATGTCACCTCTAGCTGATGGTATCATGGCCTTTGTTCCGCCAAAGAGCATCCTGTTGTTCGTATCCTTGTACCGTTGGCAAGAGTCACAAGTTTGGATATATACTTTCACTTTCTTGATCAAGCTGTCGATCGTGAAGTGCTCTTGTAGCATTTTTATACACCTTTTTGGGCCAAGGTGTCCGTACATTTGGTGTATCTCTGCAATCAGATCCTTCGACACGCTGTCAGGAATGTATAGTTTCCATTCGCCACGTCGTCGTCGGTACAACTTATCATTAACAATTTTATAAAATTTACTTAATTTATTATCTACATCGTTATTCTTAATCTTATCTATGAGCGTTCCGAGTTTGGCATCTTCATTTTGGTATTTGCCGATACCTCTAATTATTTTACCTAATTGTTGACTCATTTTAATAACTAGGCGATTAATCAAATATTCGTGCGTTTCTTCGTTTGTCTCGTGTTGTTCCGTGTCAGCCGGGTATCTACTCAGTATGTCCGCAACGACATTATCCTTTCCTTTGCAGTAGATAATGTCGAAATTGTACTCCTGTATGGCGAGACTCCATCTTGTAATTCTGGAATTGTTTAAGTGACACTTGTGCATAAATGTTAATGCTTTATTGTCGGTGATTATCGTGAGTGGCTGGCCAAGTATGTACATACGAAACTTATCCAGACATCTAACGATACTTAGGAGCTCTTTCTCCGTCGTGAAATAATTGCGTTCTGCTCCTTTAAATGTCTTGCTTGTAAAAGCGATGACGCCGATTTCTCCATCTTCATCAATCTGGTAAAGCTGGCCACCATACGCAAAGTTACTAGCGTCACACTGAATATAGTATCTTTGGTTCGGCCGTGGGAACCGTAGAGTTACTGTGTCTATAAATAAATTCTTGACTCTCTGGAAACACTCGTCCACTTCCCTTGTCCATGAAAACTTTCGTCCACCTTTCAGCAGTTCATGTAAAGGTTGCGTTGTTTCTGCGTATTTACCCGAGAATCTATTATAAAAATTGGTAAGACCAAGGAAACCTTTGAGTTGTTTTGTATTCTTCGGTGCTGGGAAATCCATAATCGCCTTTACCTTGTCATCGGTTGCTTGTATCCCTTTTGTTGTAAGGCGATAACCAAGGAAGGAGATTTCTCGTCCGAAGAATTGTGACTTGGTGAGGTTGACAGTTATATTTGCTTTATTGAGGTTGTTTAGCAACGCTTCTAAATGATTTAAGTGTGTTTGTATATTATTGGAGTAACACAAGCAGTCGTCCACGTAGATGATCGTGTTCTTCTTGACCTCCTCCTCGAGGGCCACATCCAAACCACGTGTCAACGCCGCAGAGCTGGTGCTGAGTCCAAATGGTGTCACTGTGAATCGGTAGCACCTCCCTTCATGCATAAACGCAGTGAAATCCCTACACTCTCGTTTTAATGGGACTTGCCAGAAGCTACTGGATAAATCGACTGTCGACAAGTACTGCATATCACCACATCTAGCCAATATCTCATTTACCGGGGACACTCCTTCGTAATCGGGCACGGTCACGCTGCTCACTTTCCTTGCATCAAGGCATAGGCGAACCCTCCCATCCTTCTTGATAACTGTCACGATTGGGTTGACGTACGGGCTGGCGCAACGTTCGATTACTCCATATCGTAACATCCGGTTAATCTCCTCGTTCACCTTGTCTCTGTAGGCAAGCGGCACAGGCCACCCTCGTTGAAAGTATGGTGTCCTGTCCGTAACGTGAAACTCGTGCGTGTAACCCTCTATTCTTCCCGGGCACTCCCTAAAAACATTCCGGTTCCTTACCAAAATCTCCTTCAGGCGTTGCAGTATTCCTTCATCCACGCAGTCTATGCTCCCAATCTTCTCATCGATGCATCGCAGTACTTCCTCTTCTTCTTCACTGTTTATCACGTCAATATTCATGATTGGTATAATGTGCTCCTCATCATCAGTATCGTTTTTTAAACTAACTACTTTGTTTCCGATGTCGATGCGACACCCAACTTCTTGTAAAAAACTAATTCCTAGTATACACGGTTTCACTAATTCTGGTATTATCAAAAACACACATTCATATCGGATACTATCAATCTCAATGTCACACAATATCTGTCTCTTAACTAATTTGGATTTACTTCCTACAGCACTTATTATAAATGTATTCGTTACGGGTAGTGTCTCATATGGTTCTATACTCTTCTTATGGTTATTAAACCAAGTTTCCGATAACCCGTTAACGATACAACCAGTATCAAGCAAGGCTTCCACAATTACATCATTATTAAATTTAATAGTAACTTCGGGACATTTCAATATTTGTTTATTAACAATTTCGTCATCCTCTTGTAGTAGGTCCTTTCGTAAAACAGGTAACAATATATTTACATTCTCACTCGGAAGTAAGTCGCTTAGAAATTCTATCTTCTTCCCTCGTTTGACGTATTTTTTTTTTTGTTATTGTTGTCGCTGTTACCGTTCGCCCTTGGGGTAGTGTCAACGACCGTACTACTAGGTCCCGCCTCAGCTGGTGTAAACTGTACCGTATTGACGTAGTGTTTGTTGTCATACCGACCCCTCGGCGGCTGCCGGTCATTTTCACTTTTATTGTATTGTGTCTCCCTTTCTCTCGGGTTGTTTTTCCCTTCGTTGTAGGGTCTATAATGTGGCCTGCGAGTGTTATCTCCGCTTGACTGTATACTTGTAAATTCCGTAATCAACGCTTCGAAATTTGGTATACTCGTGATACCACGTGTGACCACGGCCAGCTGCAAGTCCTTACCAAAGTGGCGAGCTAGTTTTCTGATCAGCTGATTGTCGGTTAATGCTGGTGACAGTTGCCGACTTTCCAGTAAAATCCGTTCTACATACTGGACAGCTGTGACTGGTCCATTCCACTCATATCTGCCGTACTCCAGATTGTCGCGTATATTGTCCTGGCGTTCCTGACCCCAGTACTTCAAGGTGAAGGCTTCTTTAAATTCTTCGTACGTGGAGATTTGATTCCGTATGACGCGCCACCATATTCCAGCGTCCATCTCCAAGTGTCTCCCGATCCATTTAATGTCACCGTTGTTGTAGTACTGTTCCTGGATCTCTGTCAATTCCTTCAGGAACTCCATTGGGAAACTGTCAGTGCCGTTGTACTTTAACTCTGTATGTGTGTGTCCGTTAATTCTACTGATTATCCCCGACTCACCTTCAATTAGCTGACGCTGTAGTCGTTCTATCTGTGACTTCAATTCGTTGATACGGGTGGTTTTCTCTCTGGTGCTCTCATCTACCTCACTGATTTTCTGCTGCATTGTGTTGTTTACGTCTCCCTGTTCCTGTTGTAATTGTCTTACTGTTTGGAATAGTTCGACTCTCAATTCCTCCTGCTTCTTGTGATTTTCTTTTGCGTGTGTCTCCACTCTGTTGTGGATCTTTTTGATGCTCGTTTGAGTATTTTGGGCAACACTCTTTAGTTCCTGTCGGTCTAACTCTCTTGTTTCCCGCACCTCTTCGAATTTCTTGTCGGTGTCGTCCCTTAACTCTTTTATGATCTCGTTCTGCTGCTTCTGAACCTCGTCTATCTTCTTATCACAATTATTTATGTATTCACGCATTTCCGCGCATATTTGTGTAAAATTTTCATTTTGCTTCTCGAACTTTTCATCAAATTTTTCTTCTAGTTTCTCGAATCTTCCATTAATTTCATTAAATTTTTCATCCTGCTTCTCAAACTTTTCATTAAAATTTTCATTCATCATCTTAAGGCTTTCACTCTGTGCCCGCATGAGGTCCATAAGTGAACGCATTGTCACTTCTTCCTGCGGTTGTTGTTGGGGCTCCTGTCCCCGCGCTCTGACGTTTGACGTCTCCTCGGTCATTTGTGAATAAGTTGGTGATTCCTCTCGTTCGACATCAGGTACTCCCTGTTGGTTATTAATGTCAAAATTCATGGAATCTGTACTACTGGTCGTCATTTTTGCAGCTTTACTCCGCGTTAACATTCAGTCCCAGTCCAACTAGCTTCACACTAATAATATTTGTTCTTACAACTACTAACATGAAATATTAATATATACGCTTATCCTATCTCTACTGCCTGCTCTTTGCCGTGCGATGGGCGCCAAATACAACGATAAGCAATTATGCTAACAATAATGGATTAATTATCTGTGATTGATTAATTATGTAAATATACTTATTTGCATAATGAGCTCGTGTAATCAATTAGGTTGCTCATATCAACTGAACTGATTGAAATTAAACAACACGTTAATTACTTTACGTTAGCATAACTATTGCATGGAGACTCTAGTTGTTGTATTAACAAATAAAATAAAATAAACTACCATAAATCACTCAAATGCCATTACTTTCTTGTTCTGAGGTAATTTGACAATGATGAACGCATATATTCTGGATAGAATAAACACTTATTTATTTAACATTATATCATTCATTAAATTCAATATATAAAATATGGATGATTCCCTGTAAATACATACATTCATAAACTCATAAAAAGAACATAAAAGAACACATGTTTATACATCAAATTACAAGGTGAATCCAATACGTTGTTTGCTGGAAAACATACACATACATATATAATGCAATCGATATATAGAAACACAAATATTCAAACAATAAATCCTATACTAATGCGTTCATCGTTTGCCTCAGATGGATGGCGTTAATTATGTTTATCATGTTTAATTTAAATGCTCAAGGGGTGTTTCTTGAAAAAGAGACAGGACAGTAGAGTTTCTTATGATAAGAATAGCATAAAGATTACTTGTTAGATGAATTATCCGATATTTCCATCGGCGTAACTCCTCTCTGCTGGTCCATGTGTGGGAAGCTGCGTAGCTGTGCTGTCACTGACACTTAACACACGCGAAACAGATTCACTCGCGCTGTGTGTGTGTATTCTGTTGATTCTGCTGTTACTGTTCGAGTCATGAAATTATGTGTCGTGAAGATAAGTTCATCGTTAACTATGGTGTATATATATGTCTGTCTATTGTTCAACTTCTGGTATGTTCATTAATGTTTAGTGTTTTGATGCCGTGGTGTAATTGTTCCAAATGATACTGTATCGCTCCGCCGCACTGTATAATGTTACGATTTCGTCGTCCGGTATTACATCAACGATAGTTCTACGCGTCGATTATTGATGTAAGTGTGCCTGGTTAGTTCAATTCTGAATTAGAGTATAATAAAGAATTCTATAATTGTTAAGCACTGGCGTATGTCGCATGTTTTTAGACACTGTAAGTACACTATCACCGGATACGCGCCAATATCGAAATGTCTAAGTCTCTTAGTTATATGTCGCGTGGCAAAGTTTCAAAGTCCCACTGCCGTCCGTATGTTAATCGAACTTTGACGACCGACTGTTGAAAGTTATAAATAGACTGTTTACAAAAGTACGTGAAGACTGTTCAAAGTATATGATTGAAAATTTATGAAAGACTGTCCTCCCGCGTGCTCTGCAAACGGTTTTTATCAAGCATCGTGTACCACAATGCGCCCTTCTGGAAAACACGCCTCAAGTTGAACATGATAGGACGGAAAATCTCCTACTCATCTGTCAGACCATCGTTCTTCACTTCTCATTCGACGTTCCCGTTGCTATGCTGGCGACGGTCCTCTCCACCAGTTCTCTGGGTAGATGCTGGGTTGTGATTGGATATCCTGTCTCCCCACGAGTCCGCGTCGAAAGCCTCCGTACTCCTTTTCCTAGAACAGGAGCAATTTCATGGTCGTCTATCAAGTCATTGTCTAAGCGTACTCCGGATCTCGCTGCAGTTCTCACGCAAACAATGTGTCGTATTTTGTTATTGTTTCGTTGTGCATGACCTTTTTCCCGAACGCTGTCCTGGCGCAGCGTGACGTCGTTTCCAAAACGGCACTCCTTCTGCCTGTCGTAAATATCCGTTGTCGCCGGTAAGTCGTTCCCCTGCTGTTTACAAGTTCGATTCTATTATTTTAGGTATCGATGTCCGTCCTCGTATAGGGTATATACTATTGTGTGCCTTACACCCTTTCTTATTACTGGCACTCTTCAAATTAACCCGGCAGTGTGTCCGTCACAGTTTCTCCTCTAAATTGGTACTTGACACAGCTTCTTTTATCTTACATTTGCAGGCTGTAAATCTCGTGTTTGAGTCGAGTTTGTCACGGCCAACCTTGTTCCCTATTGTACAGCTGTGTGAAACGTACTTGTATTGTCTGAAGCAAACGTTCACTTGACACCTCGTCACACAATTCCTTATTTATTGCTCGTGGCCTGCGTAGGGGTGTCTAGCTGTATGTAACGTCTTTTCGGTCATACTAAAAAATTTTTTAATTTTTGGTTGTTACAACCCCTTTCCCTCAACCGATCTTCACCAAAAACAATAGGTCGCGAGTACTCTACAAATCAGGGCTGTATGTCAAAAATTATTTGATTCTGTTTGAATTTGCGGCTGTTATCGTTTGCCATAGAAAAAAATCTACAGACACACGCACAGACAGACACACAGACACACAGACAGACACTTTTCGAAAAATGACTTTTTTAAATGTTTTAAGTGTAATCATGATTGTAATCATATTCTGCAATAATATCGAACACGATTTTTTTTGCCATCACCATACTTCCATTTCCTTAAGGAACATGGAAGTAAAACTACAGTTAATTACGTTTCTGAACTATACAATTATGCAGTATACACTGAAACATAACACTTAAACAAACTACACAGTAAGATTACTGGCTCAGTGATATCAATAATACAACCAGCAGAGAATTATAACGTAATTTATAGTATACTTTTTTACTTCCATGTTCCTTAAGGAAATGGAAGTATGGTGATGGCAAAAAAAATCGTGTTCGAGATTATTGCAGATTCTGATTGTACTACACTCAAAACATGAAAAAAAGTCGTTTTTGAAAAGTGTCTGTGTGTCTGTAGATTTTTTTCTATGGCAAACGATAACAGCCGCAAATTCAAACAAAATCAAATAATGTTTTGCATACAGCCCTGATTTGTAGAGTACTCGCGACATTTTGTTTTTGGTGAAGATCGGTTGAGGGAAGGGGGTAGTTTACCTGCAACGGTTTTTTTTATCAAGGGTAATTTTGTTTGTTTGGCAAACGATAACAGCCGCAAATTCAAACAGAATCAAATAATGTTTCGCATACAGCCCTGAAGTGTAGAGTTCTCAAGATTTGTTGATTTTGGTAAAGATCGGTTAAGGGGAAGGGGTAGTTTACCAGCAACGTTTTATGTTTTAACAAGGGTATTTTTTATGGCAAACGATAACAGCCGCAAATTCAAACATAATCAAATAATGTTTTGCATACTGCCCTGAATTGTAGAGTTCTCAAGACCTTTTTGTTTTTGGTGAAGATCGGTTGAGGCAAAGGGGTAGTTTACCTGCAACGTTTTATGTTTTAAAAGGGTATTTTTTATGGCAAACGATAAGAGCCGCAAATTCAAACAGAATCAAATACGTTTTTGCATACAGCCCTGATTTCTTGAGTAATAAAGACCTATTATTTTTGGTGAAGATCGTTTAAGGGAAAGGGCTAGTTTACCTGCCACGTTTTTTGTTTTATCAAGGGTATTTTGTATGGCAAACGATAACAGCCGCAAATTCAAACAAAATCATATAATATTTTGCATACAGCCCTGAATTGTAGAGTTCTCAAGACCTATCGTTTTTGGTGAATATCGGTTAAGGGAAAGGGGTAGTTTACCGGCAACGGTTTTTTATCAAGGCTAATTTTTTCTATGGTAAATGATAACAGCCGCAAATTCAAACAGAATCAAATGATGTTTTGCATACAGCCCTGTATTGTAGAAGTCTCAATACCTATTGGTGTTTGTGAAGATCGGTTCAGGGAAAGGGGTAGTTTACCAGACACGTTTTATGTTTTAAAACGGTATTTTCTATGGCAAACGATAAGAGCCGCAAATTCAAACCGAATCAAATACGTTTTTGCATACAGCCCTGTTTTGTTGAGTATTAAAGACCTGTTGTTTTTGGTGAAGATCGGTTAAGGGAAAGTGGTAGTTTACCAGACACGTTTTTTGTCTTATCAAGGGTATTTTATATGGCAAACGATAACAGCCGCAAATTCAAACAGAATCATATAATATTTTGCATACAGCCCTGAAATGTAGAGTTCTCAAGACCTGTTGGTTTTGGTGAAGATCGGTTAAGGGAATAGAGTTGTTTACCAGCAACATTTTATGTTTTATCAAGGGTAATTTTTTTTTTGACGAACGATAACTGCCATACATTAAAACAAAATCAACTACCCTTCTGCATACCTTTTTGAATTATACAGAATTCAAGGTCTGTTGATTTTCTTGAAGATCGGTTAAGGGAAAGGGGTAGTTTACCTGCAACGTTTATGTTTTAACAAGGGTATTTTTTCTATGACGAACGATAACTGCCGTAAATTCAAAGAGAATCAACTAATGTTTTGTATACAGCCCTGAATTGTAGGGTTCTCAAGACCTATTGTTTTTGGTGAAGATTGGTTAATGGAATAGGGTAGTTTACCAGCAACGTTTTATGTTTTATCAAGGGTGTTTCTATGGCAAACGATAACAGCCGCAAATTCAAACAGAATCAAATGATGTTTTGCATACAGCCCTGTATTGTAGATTTCTCAATACCTATTGGTGTTGGTGAAGATCGGTTAAGGGAAAGGGGTAGTTTACCAGCAACATTTTATGTTTTAACAAGGGTAATTTTTTATATGACGAACGATAACTGCCGTAAATTCAAACAGAATCAACTAGGTTTTTGCATACCTTTTTGAACTAAAGAGAACTCTAGGTCTGTTGATTTTGTTGAAGATCGGTTAAGGGAAGGGGTAGTTTATCAGCAACGTTTTATGTTTTAAAAAGGGTAATTTTTTTGACGAACGATAACTGCCGAAAATTCAATGAGAATCAAATAATTTTTTGCACCCTTTCCTGAGTTGCAGAGAGCTCAAGGCCTATTGATTTTGGTGAAGATCGGTTAAGGGAAAGGGGTAGTTTACCTGCTACATTTTATGTTGTAACAAGAGAAATGTTTCCATGACGAACGATAACTGCCGCACATTCAAACAGAATCAAATATTTTTTGCATGCTTCCCTGAATTGTAGAGGGCGGAAGGTCTATTGATTTTGGAGAAGATCGGTTAAGAGAAAGGGGTAGTTTACCTGAAACATTTTATGATTTAACAAGAGTAAAGTACTTAATTTTTATAAATAAAGTATCCTGATAAGAAGCTCATAGTAATCCACTGTAGAAACGTAGATGAAATATCTATAAATGAAGAGGTTAGGTGAACGGGGTGGGGGTAATTTTCTATTATTAAAAATTATAGTTGAAGGTGGAGGGGAGAATTTTTTATATGTGTACTACGTTATCGGCAACAAAGAAGTAGTTTTTTGTTAAAATTGCTTCCCGGGCTCTTTAGCCGTAGTCCAATGTTTTCTACAAAACCAGACTTTTCGGCAGTGCCATCGACTGCCATCATCGGTGAAAATCGAGTGCGAAAACGTGAGGTGGTATACGTTTGTGACCACAGTACTGTGGTTAATGCTGAAGCAATAAGTAGAAAGACGTAGTTTCTATGGAAATATTTCATTTCGAATATGATTTTAAATATAAATCTTAGAACATGGAAGTTATGTATGGTTCTCCATACCGATATTTTAACTATTTTGTAGTAAAAATTGAGTAATACTTTTGTAAAATACTTCTTCTCAGAAATAAATATCTAACCTTCTGTGTCGCTCGTTGTGTATAAGGTGGAATCGAGAATTATGTCGCTTTTGGTACGCCACCTCATTTTTTGGAAACTAATAATATTGACTAAATAGTATATGCCAATACTGAATAATAACATTCTTTGATTCTATGTTACTTAAGTTATGAAGAATAGAAAAGGTGAATAAGATTATGTAATTAAACTATAGGCCTATATAAAGTTATTTACGTTAAGTTATGGACAAATAAGTAAGAAAATCTAAATGGTCACAAATAATCGTAACATTAGGACACTGTTATAGTTAGTGACTATAATTTGTGCAGTATAATGTTAAATTTATGACATCTTTCCTTAAATATTAGCAGGAAGATATGGCCAAACTTGACACCTCTAACGTCACTTTGATAATACAGTTCTTCTGACTGTTTCATTCATGACACCACTGTTTGGTGAATACCATCACAAGCTGTACTGGTCAGTTTGTTACAGTTGAAGATGTTCTCAGTGTGAAGAATATCTTAATTTGTGTTGTATTTAATTTTCCACTAAACAGTCTACAAAAGGTGATTACTTTAGCATTGAGAAAGTATTAAGTACAATATAAACTAATTATCAACAGCCTTGCAAACTAGATACTGGTCACCGAGAATGTCTAGCGCACCAGCGTCCGTATATAACTAATTAATATAAGCGACAGCCTGTCACGAATAGTTACAGGATAACAATCATGTTCGGGTATGTAGTTTACAGAAGAAAGATTGGAAGTAGTCAGGACTTTTAAAACGTCTATTGTTGAAATACAGAAGTTGAATGTTTAGTACAAAACATGGCTTCTCGTATTGATGGTCACTGTACTACCGCTCACTCAGTAAATAAGATGTGTGTTCCGGTCTGGAATTTATTGTATTTTATAAAACAAAAACGACAACGACAACAACAACAACAGAAGGCTTTGATAAAATAAAAAGTTTACAGAGATTGCAAACATTTTGTTGGTTCATTGTAGACAATTCTACAGTATTACAGTAGTCAGTGTGTGTTGCTCATACACAGAATGTCTGTTTTTGTACTACTTGTACAACCATGAAGTAATTCAGTAACATTGTTGAGTTTTCCAATTAGCTTAATGAATGTTTACAAAACGTTAACTTGCATAGAATAAACTGTCTGTACAAATAGACGAGGAGAAATTAACTATTCTTTCACTCCACGAACAATAAAAATATACAGTATTCCAGTTAATCGGTTTACTTTGAAAATATAAGTTGTGAAAACAAGAAAATATTTAGCAAACGTGGCTCGATTCAACAGAAGCATATTAACTGGTCCATTATAATAATGAAACAGAAGGCCACTGTGAAGTGTGCAGTAGAAGTCTCAGGAATAAGTACAAAACAACAAACGAAATTTTAACAATGTCAACGGAATACTGGAAAGGTGCTGTGAGCTAAGAGATACAGTAACAGGCAGAAGAATTATAAGACGAAAGGGGCTGTAAACAGATGTAAAAAGCTATGTAGAAAACATTGTAGCGTTATGGTCCGACCATGTGACTAGGATAACAAACAATCGGATTAGTGAAATGCCAGAGTGGAGTCCGGTAGGCAAAAGTTAGCGACGAAAAGCTTAATGGAGAAAAGGATAGAAACTGGATAGAAAAGGACGAATGCATTGCTGAAGGTAGTAAGACAAGGCGTCTATTAAAACTATATAGGCCGACAAAAAATTACTTGTGCTGTGTGTGTGTGTGTGTGTGTGTGTGTGTGTGTGTGTGTGCGTGTGTGTGTGTGTGTGTGTGTGTGTGTGTGTGTGTGTGTGTGTGTGTGTGTGTGTGTGACAATCCTACGATGTGTCCTTTTTCCGGGTTGCGTACATTGTGTTTTGTTCTTTCCACAACGTATCGGCAGATGGCTCTTCCCATATTCAGGCAGATTACTCCTCTATGGGTAAGAAATGGAACTTTCATTTAACATAATACGTGTGAGCGAAAGAATGTATATTTTTGTGTTGGTTCGCGGTCGAAGTCGTATCTATGAAGCGGTCTTTGTCTTCTAGCTGTGGTGAAAGCGTGAAGTGACGGTTTCCAGGATGGATGAAGTCGCGTCGTCCCGTTTGTTGAGACCGTCCGATCTTTTCGCAACTTAAGTGGCCTCTGCAACTTATGATACGTTTCTGTAACACTCCCATGGCAACCAGTAGTTTCGTCGCGACTATGATATATCCATTGACTCGCAGGGCTAATGCAGAACTTGTCAAGCCTTTGTCCACTGGAAGCCTGTGTTGTCTCTAGACTGTTGCCATATATCAGAGCAGATGTATGCTTTGTTTAGTGGTGTATGAACTGTGAGTGTTGGAGTTTGTTCGTGTGAAATTTGGTTGTCAAAAGTTATTTTCATAGTTTAATTCCTCCTTTCCGATGTTAGTAATTGATTTTGTTTGTATCTTAGCTTCATCTGTATTCTATTATGTCATAATAATTAGGAAAGTTTTACGGTAATTGATACTACGTGATTGATAGTGGGGTTATTTGAAACTACGTGATAGTAGTACGGTACCGGACAAGAATAATTTAGGTAAAAAACTGCCTTGTTATATTCTATTTTTTTTTTCAAAAGAAAAATGGTTTTAAATGAGAATAAGGAAGGAAAATTGTTTGGGGAATCTATGAAAAAGGCGACTGAGAAATTAATGTCTAATAAAATGTGGATAAGACAAGCTTGTAGTATTCCAAAAGCACATTAGGTGATAGATTAAAAGACATTAGATTCGGTAAGTCTGTGGTCGATAATCACCACAAATGGGCAGGTTTACAAAGACTTTTAGTAAGGAGATGGAAACGCTCTAGTTACTTGTTTAAAAGATTAGACAATTAGATAATATGTTTCTACCTTTAAGCAGAAAAGAATTTTTAAAACTAGGGATTAACTTGGCCGAGCAAAGCTACCTCATCAGTTTAATAAATGGATAGATCTACGGGGAAGCAATTTTATTATGATTTCGTGAAACGTTATCCAGAACTGTCTCTGAGATCACCTGAATCTAGTAGTCTCCAAAGAGACTAGTTTTAACTAGTAGACTAGTAGTAGTCTAGTTTTAACTGAAATCAGGTTAATCTTTCCTTTGAAAAGTACGAACAACTGCTGACCAAGAATGTTTTCTCACCCAGTAAAATATACAATTGTGATGAAACTGGAATTTCTGTTGTTCACAGTAATGATGTGAAGATTTGCAGATGTGAAGATAGAGAGAAAGAAGTAAGTCAGCAAGATAAAATCAGGAGGGAGACGAAGAAATGTAACAGTTACGCTGTGCATAAACGCAGATGGTGAAATTTTGTCCCTCCTCTTTTTTTTTGTTTCCGAAAAAAGCTAGTGTTGACAAAATTCTAACAAAAAAAAAATGCTCTGGAGGTAGTATTTCTGCACCAGAGGAACCTGGTTGGATTACAGTGACAGCGTTTTTGAAGTGGTTGAAACGCTTGTTGAACGAACTCATCCTACGAAAGAAGAACCAGTGCTCCTCATATTAGTTAGGCACAGTACACACAAAAACCTTGAAAATATTCTTTTTGCAAGAGAGGCATATGTTAAGCCTCCATCCTCACACTACGCACAAATTGCAACCTTTGGACAGAGCTGTAATGCGGCCTTTTAAAGCTGCCTACAACCAAGCATGTAGTGTTTGGCTGAGGAAAAATCACACAGAAAAATGTAGCCAGCCTGGTAAATACTGCGTTCTTTTCAATCTGTCGAATGGAACTTGCACAGTCAACTATCGCATGCACAGGAACTTATCTTTTGAATCCTGGAGTATTTACCGATTTGGATTTCATTCACGCGGTACACTTCGAAGATTCCACTGATGATGGATCTGCTTCTGTAACTCCTGCCAGCTGGAACTTCAACACACGTTGGACAACATATCGTCAACTCTACAACGTCACAAACCAGCATCACTTCACACTTCTACCTATTCATCTTCAACTAAAGCGTTGCCTCAGGATTTTTCGCCAGAACCTGCAACTTCAAACCAGACGCCAGTCCAGTAGTAGAGAAGTCTAATGCTACAGATTCTTTCACATTACTAAACGTGACACTTGAGCAGGCCACTTCAACGTACTCTGATTTTAAGAAAATTATATACGGTTCAATATAAATACATAAATGCAAGACCGGCCTACGTGAGAAATCGTTCCATCCTAAGTGAACGAGGAGGCATTTGTCTGAAGCTGCCAACTGAGACGTTGCTAAAACAGTAAAACTCAACGTGAGACGCGACCAGGAAAAAGCACACATATGTAAAACGTAAAATAATTTTGTAATAAGCTGAGTGGTAAAATTGTGATAATTATGATTAATAAAAGAAAATAATTGTATAATTATTGTAACTGCAATAAACTTAAAATTTACAATTGACAACGTAGGTGTACGTTTGTGCGTGCGCGCGCGTTATGTTTTTAAGTATTTAAAATATTTAAATTTAAATAAGTAACGGTTGTGATACGTATAATGAAAGGCGTACGTAATATACTACGTGTATAAACGCTTTGATCACAAACAAATTACACAAGTGTTTTAGTAAACAAGACATGTTCCAGAGTAACTATGTTAAATGTAAATAATGTAATTACTGTTCTACGGTGTCTTATTTCTTTTGACTACTTTACGCGTATCTCTAGTCACGGAAAATCGCTAAAGTTCACACGATAATATAAATTTTTCATGCGATAATCGCTAACGTCTACTCGATAGTACGTAATAAAAACACGGTCTACACAAATCTAATAATGTAAACGTTTTTATTGTTCAACAGTGAAATGTATTTGTTTTCCCTTGTTACATATTACAAGCCAAGCGTTCTCTCGGTCGCGTGTAAAATTCAATACCCGTTAGGCCTACAATGTTAGGTAGCCGCTTGGGTATGCAAGCTTCCTTAGTATTACAGGCCTAATGTCTAAGGTCAGATTAATTAACACGTCTAATGCACCTGAGACTACTGTAGACAACTAATGTTTTACGTAAAATATACGTTTGTTTTCGTATCGTCTTTAAGTAAAGTTTGCAAGCTGTTAATGGTTTAGACTTAAATACTGTGCAGTGACCGTCTCAGAAGAGTAAAGAAGGCCAACTACAATACTTGCTTTCAACAAGCCATTAAACACTGCTCACATGCGTGTACAACAGCAGTTTCAATACGTGTCATTATAACTTACAATAATAATTACAGTGTCACTGTATTGTGTTCGCCGCAAACTTTTGCTTCATTAATAACTGTCAGCCCTTGTAGTCAGTTCTGTGTGTCAACAACACTACACACGAGTGTCTTTGTCATTAACGTGTTGTTCACGAGTATACTGGTACCAAATATGTCAGTCAGTCCAATGTATCAATGTAACCTAATTCATATTTGTGGAAACAGAAAGCTCTCCTAAGTTGGCCGAACTCTCCTAAATCTCCGAACTCTTCGTATATGTTCTATATATTTGAATGGCAATTTCTAAAAGGATGTTTCTTTTACTACGTAAGATGAAGGTGCATCGAAGCAGGTCCTTTGAATTACATCGCTCTACTAGAAACGTTTGAGACCACTGCCACGTACTTTGTAAATGTAATGCCGAGATTACGTTCCAAACAATTTCCAAATTTGTCACATATCCTTAGTTTTAGTCCATTACAATGAAACATGAAAATGTAAAGATATTTTAGATATACATAATTTAAGATTTTGTTGTTAATTTTGTTACAGAAGTTTGCGATAATAATTTTAGTTCTATTTAAAATCCTTTCACTGGAGATTTTCTCCTGACGATCATTTTCTCTTCTCCGGTACCTTCTTCTATTTCATGCTTGAAGACCCTCTCCGTGAACATTCTGTCCATGAAGATGATTCACGAAAATGTCACTTCTGCCAAGGAAATTCTCATCTCAAGAATTTTGAACATAATCAACACTTTACAAGAACATCCAGGAAACACCCTCCCTGGTGTTCTTATCCGATTCTTGTCAATACAAATTGGATACCGATCTGGCGACTGCAAAGACGGACGACCGCTTGAAAGAATGCTCAAGTACGGTCAGCTTGGCTATAGGGGAAAGGCATGTAAAAATGATTAATTTGACACGGAAATACAGAGCATAGAGGTTACCCAGGTCAATTGTTAGGACACTAAAATAATAATGAACCGTTAAAAATCTTACAACTTAAAGCGGACTAGATCAGCTCATGATATTCTCTATATAACAACATATAGAAAGGACATAGATACAATAATTATAAGTAAAGTAAATAATAGAGTAAAAGTCTTTGATGGATCAGAGATAAAACATCGGATGTTTCTGTATTGTTTATAAACAAGAAGATTGTCAAAGAAGTCGACAACGAAGTCTTCCCAGCAATAAATAAAAAGACTGCTGTATGTTTTGCTGCTATACTCTCCGAACATTTCGTTGGAAGATTTTGAAAGAGAAGTAAATACGATAGTGGTGGACTGCCAGAGGATACACAGGATACGCAGGACTACATGATTATACATGATACCTTAATGTCAAATCATTTTAATAGAGCTCACCAATTACTGACGCCAAAGGGGGACTTATTTCACAGAACGCATGCCAGTACCACATTGAATAGTCCACAATAATTGAAATAAGAAGAGAGAAAATATTTGTAGATGTTACATACTCTATTCAGACGTTATGTAAAAACAAAGTTAGGCTGGGTAGTTTTAGATAATTAAGTGTTACGTGATCATCCTTACATTCACTTTAAGTTGAAAAGAAAAAGCAAAAGGATGACTAAATCAGAGAAGCTAAACATACTGAACAATTGGGACGTATAAAGCGATCTTAGGCTGGGGAAAGAGGCAAACAAGAAAGGTAGGATCTGAAGAACCTAATACAAGGAAACATTGGGATTAAACGTACAGAGAACTGAAAAGTGATATCTGAGGCGACAAATCTAAGATTCTTACTCAAAGCTTACACATTGCCGGTTCTACTGACAGTAAAAAGAAGGAAATATCTAGACACTTGTCCCTAGACAATAAGAAAAACTTAAGGGAGGAATTTATCTAGGTACAAGATATAGAGCTATTAAATAGAGAAGGAGTGCTACACTTGGCAAAAAGTATTAAGGAAGGAAAGGTCCCAGGACCCGATGGAATTCTACCAGAGATCTTTTTGAAGCTGCAGAAATAGTACTAGAATTCATAATAAACATTTTAAATCAACTGTCAAGAACCCAAGAGTTCTTAACAGGATTTAAAAGGATGGAAAATAGCCAAATTAGTACTTATATTGAAGGGAAATAACACTATCAATAATCCCTTCTGTTTTTAGAACTATAAACACTTGAGTGAGCTCTACAAAGAACTAATCCTTAACAGATTAGAAGCGGAAATAAATAACATGGAGGGCTTCAACCAATCCGGGTTCATAAAACAACCATTCAGGCACCAAATTTAGTCAAAAGAGGCCTAGAGACCAAAGACAAATGGAGAGCTCTGATACTCTGGATACTAGAAATACTATTAATAGTTACAGGGAATTGATTGAGGACCAGTTCCGAGAGAGCTAATTTCTGCAGATTAGTTAATTTAATTTTTAGCTATTTAAGCGAAAGGAAAATTATGATCGAGAGAAAAGAGGATGTAGATGTAATGGCAAGGGTACCTCAAGGGTCTAGAATGAGACTTACACTTAGGAATATCCGGGATATATCCTGGATGCCAGAAGATACAATGGATGAGATCGATGGCTGTTGTAGTTGGCGGAGTCAGGATGGATGAAATCACCTTCAATGCAAGTGAAGCGCTACGAAGGATAGATGTATGGATGACGAATCGATGCACACTTATAGCACCGGAAAATTAAAAAGTAGTAATTCACAAAAGGCCGAGAAAGAGGAAAATGAGAGAAAAAGTTAACATTTCTCATGAAAGGGGCAACAATTTGTATTGTTAACATAGGTGATTAATTACTTTTGACGACAATATAAACGTTGGCGAGACGTTACACGGATAATTAAAAACTGAAAGAAGTGTATATTATATTAGAATGTAAGGAAGATATGAATTATCCTCTAATTCATAATTAAAGGATAATGCCAAATACAGGAAAACCAGAAACTAAGAAGAAAGAGTTGCAAGGAGAACGTGTAGTACATTCCATACTGTTGCATGGAACAACAATTTGAGCAGAGTATTTGATGACCATTAGACATAAAGGAATTTTGCTAAGGCGCAAAGAAGAGTGTTAATAAGAATAACCAATGCAGATAGGACGACCTCAACAAATACACTACAAGTTATTACAGGAACAACATCCACAAAGCTAATGACAGAAGAGACAGTGAAACTGTACTCAGAGTGAATGGCAGAGTCGTGGTAGCGAGACGTACGACAGTGAGAAAACGGGAGGAAGAGTGGGGTAAAGAAGATAACGTGGCGCAATAGGCAAACGAGGTAATACCGAATACTGAAAAATGGACAGCATTCCAACACAGAAATCTTGATTACTATATAACACAAATGCTTACAGGTCATAGAGGGTTTAAGGATTATACAAGACGGCTAGGAAATACAAATAACAACTGCTTGTACAATGGTCAATGGACTACGTACATGATTACAATAGAATCAGAGACAGTTATGATCTTAAATACAGAAAATGGAGTAGTTACGAATCTTGCGGAAAAGAGACATGGAAAGTCATTCATTCCAACATAAGGAATATCACAAAAGAAAAAGAACGTAAATCGTGATTACATAGACAAGTAAGGTGGACAAGTGAGGTAAAACAGGACAGCATAAGTGTGGACAGTCTAACACCACCAGATATGCCTATAACAACCGATACCTTGTGTTAAGCCCTAGATGTACAGGTATACAGGTAGGTGAAGGGAGTTTTAGAAGGTCGAACCGCCTAAAAAAGAACCCATGACGGATTTCCTGCTACAAAAAGTATTATTATTTTAAGATTTTTAATATTATTTATTTATCATTTAATATTTTAAGATATTAAAATGTTAGTACCACCAGTAATAGTAGTAGTAGTAGTAGTAGTAGTAGTACTTGTAAGTCATCATCCCGGCCCAGTGCTGAATGGAATAAGCGTCCTTTAATTCTGACCGTTCACTCCCCTCTTCGTTCAAAGTTTTACAGTTCTTATAGCATTGAAACATCTTACTGAAGGTTTACCTCTCTTGTGTAGTTTCCGGAGACGTACTCGTTTCGTCCATGAATCGATTGTTAATCTTGCGATACGTTAGGCAGACTTGAACTTAGTTTCCATTTCAACCGCGTCATAGTCTCGAGTTCGTCTACTTGTGGAGTTATTTAATATCTTTTACTGTTAATCGGCACTGATGGTTTCAGGTCGTTTGCTACACGAATTTTATTTTATTTATTATAGTATTACTTGATATATTCGTTGTCCCTTATGAACACGCTTTCAGCCTAACATATAAAATCACTATAGTTTGTTTGGTAACCCCATAGCAGGTCGAGCAGGTTACGCCCGCTCCTATATTTCGCTTACAGTAAGACTTTACGTTTTCAACTAATTAACATTTCATGTGTTCTTCAAGCTTTTTATTTTAGTATTGTACGAGGGGCAGTTAAAATGTTAGTTGCACTTGTCCATATACTTTTTTTGATGAAAGATGTTGGCAACACTGGTAAACGTCTGTTTCCGTCAGGTGTAGCAACGTTTCCCTTTTGACAGGAACGGCTTGGTTCGTAGCTGGCCATGAAACATGTCACGTCATCAGCAAGTAGCATCCAAAATAGAAATCCGCTGAGTGACTCGTTTTCTGCCTACAAGAAGATGTAACCCTATTGAAATTCATTGCCACTTGAGAAGAGTGTACGGTAACGTATCATTTTCATGGCAGGCCATCACAAAAAAACCGCACGGATACGAGAATGATTACCGGCAGGGAAAGCCATCAACTTCAACAACGGATGATAACTGAACACGTTGAGCAACTAATTTTTGCTCTGCATAGGCGAATCACAGTGGACTCAACTGCGGTTGAACTTGGTACTTTGCATGGAAGTGTTTGGGCACTACATCTTCTCTGACCTTCTGCAATGCTGAAAGATTTGCGCTCGATGGATGCCTCGTTTATTGGCAGAAGAACATGCGTCACGAAGGAACGCCTCAGAAAATATGAGTGGGAGAGTGGGAACATCCTCCTTGCAGTCCTGACTTTGCGCCGTGTGACTTGACTTCCACGAGTTCCGGCCTATGAAAAAGGCTTTTAGAAGTGGTAATATCACATTGATGAAGAAGTTCAAAATACAGCGAGGGAATGGTTATTGGATTTTGAATTGAGGGATTATTGGATTGAATTTTGAGGGGATTTTTCAGCAGCGGTATCGAGAAACTCATTTCACGCTGTGACAAGTGTTTAAAAAATCTTGTCGATTTTGTAGAAAAGTGTATCTTCAGTTGTACTTTCAGGTAAATAAAAGAATATTCATAAATATTTCACATGTAATTTTTTAATGCTATTCCAACTAACTTTTTGACTGCCCCTCGTATGTTTATTACTTACAGTACATTATTCTTCTTAGTATTTGTGGTATACAAATTACGATTTGCTGACTCGTAAATACACAACCTTCAGGTTTCAACTGTTTGAGTAAGATTACTGTTAGAGATTGGACCAGGTATTATTATTATCATTATTATTACCCTACATGACTGTAGAGGTGAGGCTTCAAAATATTAGCTAAATAACATTAAACGTTATACAATTTCATTAATAATAAGAACAATGTTTAATTTTTATCTGACAGGGAAGCAGAATGATTGTATTCTGATGTGAAGAGAGTGAATATAACAATGTGAATACCTTGGTGTATGCACTCTTCCTAACTGGGACGTATTTCAGTGGGAACGTCGACATACCATAGAAGAAAGAGAAATATACTATACGTATATAAAACAAACAAGTAACATGAATTTACACACGACACACAGTTCTAAAATAAATAGATGTCCCAGTCAAAGTCTCACGCCAGTATCTTCATAACATTCTTCCTAAGGGCATTAATATTCTGACTGAAACAGTCAACGTCTTCACTGTCACACACTCTGTTTGTCATTTTAATGGATCTCGCCAATGGAGCCAACACACTGCCGCTAGTATTTGTACAAGACATGCCTTCTGTGTCTTACGCAAGGAACTCTGCAAACGATCCCCGAGACATCTACTCGATAAGGCCGTGAATACTCTTATACATAAAGAACATATCTTGTAGTGCTCTTCTATCTTGTAGTGCCTCATATGAAGAAAAACCCCGAGAGATGCCACGATATTGCAGATATTGTTTTTGTACTGTCTCAGTCTTCTGATCGGTGTCGTCCCTTATATATCCCCAAATCACGGAACAGTACTCCAGAATCGGTCGAACAATGATTTGGTATAGCCGCAGGATGGTATTAGCTGACTGGAAATGACAACCCACCCACAGAAACAGTCCCAACTTTGTTCTTGCTTTAGAAGTTGTTATGTGTACATGCCTAGTGAAAAACAATGTGTTAAGGTTTACATCCAAATCATAAAGCGAATTTACTCGGCGTATACTCCTACCAGCAACATGTAGTCATATTTTACTAACATTGTCTTCCTGAAAAAAGTCATGACCTCTGTCTAATAATAATAATAATAACAACAACAATAACATACAGTTAATAATTGCAAAATAATAAAAATATTCGAGGTACTAATAAATAATGATATTCTTATGTCTACTGACAACAAACATATTATTACAAAATTCCCTTTAGTAGTCCATACATCTATGTATACTATATGGATCGCGTGCTGCATTCACTGAATTCGGTCCGACCGCTACATCAGTGGTTGGCAAGGACACTGCGTATGCTATATACTGTACCTGTACAAAGTCTGACATTTCTGCTTTGTTATAGCTTTTGTTGCTTTAGCGGATTATATTTTGCGTTAAATGGTATACCTGTGTCATTTTAACAATTAATGCCTCCAAAGTGGGAGGTTTTTAATAAGTTCTTTTCCAAAATAAACTCATTTGTTTCACTGTAAGATTTCAGTATTCTGACACATTATTTAAGTTTATCGCTAAGTTCTGTTGCGTTCATAAACAGTTCTGTTGCGTTCTTATTTATGAACATTTATTAGTGAAGCCAGACGAATAAAGATAAGAATAAGGGAAACAAAGAATAAAAGACGTGAGCCGTAAACTTTAAAATGTTTATTGCGTAAAAGAAGCTGGCGTAGGCTATACGCTTGCCATGGTCGTTAAAGTGTTCAATAAGCAATGCTAATTTACATTAATTTTTTTTATTTTATTTAATTAGCTACGTATTAACTGTATAAAAATTGTTTACATTAAATATTACTAAATAATACAAATTTATTTAACTTTTGGCAGACATCAAGCTTAGAGAAGGTAGCTGCAGCGGTTCTTTCCTTAGCAGTATTATAGCACAAGATTTTATAAAATAATTTCACTATTAATTTGATAAGTTTCACTTCATGGCTGTCTTCAGAAAAATCATTGTTTGAAATATGTTTTCTAAACACTGTGGCGGCAAAGTTTTTGCAAGCTGATATAATCATTTTTTGGTATTAAGTTTACTGTCAGATATAATCAATAAATTATACATATATTTTACAATCTTTAAAACGTCTAATGACGCTCTAATTAATTTTCCGCTTGATACAAAATCAGTAAATGATTGTAAACTCTTAAGTTATTGTCACCTGTTATCAGTTAGGCAAAAGTAAAAACAAACTGTTATAATAATAAAATCTTCATAAGCACAAATTTTCAGTAGAACTGTCCCAAATGTAATAATTGTAAACTGTTAAAACAAGTACATTACTGACTGAATGACTCGTTTAATACACGTGTTAACTTAGCGCCAAACGCTTTATTGCCAACCATTGTGTGGGAAGCTATACGTGCTTCGGACCGTTTTCTGCCGTTCACTTTGCCTGGCAGCACGCGATCCATACATCGATATGACTCATACATCGATGAGTCCATATGATAACAGGACTGATACAATTACAAAAACAGGATAAATAAGAAATTATCCTTTCAGCATTAATTTTATTAACTTGACTAACATCTAATTCTTTTCTCGTTGCAAAATTGAAAACAACTCATCTTCTTTTCGACTTCAACGTGTATTTACAAGTTCTTTCCTTGTAAGCTAAACAAAGGATATGGTAAAATATAACCAACTTTATAAGATCTATGGCATAAGAAAATCCACAGCTCGTGTTTACGGCATGTGTTATATGAAACTTTAAAGTGAGATCAACGGAAAGACACCAGCAGAATAACAAACACCAAACCCAGGCTTAAGTTTGCTAGTAGTGTTCTCTAATACATTCTAATGGCAAAATGAAACCACTTACCGAGCTTCGTTCAATATCAAAGCTGTCTTTCCATTAGAACAGGATTTCCACTACGTAACACAACAAGATATAATTACAATTTTCTGTTTGCTGGATTGAGGTCTAACTGTTATATTTGTTACCGATGTTACCTCCCAAAGTACTTTGTTAGTTTACAGTATTAATGTAATATAGGCCTATTATTCATTGTTCGTATTACGTCTTACAATAAAAATGTAAAAAGTAATTTTGAGTACCTAATAGAAACGGTATTGTGTACTTGTCAGCAGAAACCTTCATACCATAAAGTTAAAGCTGAACACAGATTATTCAGGAGAATATTCCGTTACTAAAAGTATTTGTTGATATTTCTAAATAAATATAAAGTAAATGTTTCAATTTACCAGCACTGCAAATGAAGGAACACCAGTGCACAGGAGTATATTTTAAAATGTGTACAGGAGAACTAAACGAGTTTTGTTCACAACACATAAGTAAGTTACAACTAAATGGCTCGCTATCAGTCCAACGATCATAAAAACATAACAGTACTAAATGAACTATTTTAATAATTATTTCTCTCGTCTCTCATTCTATCGTCCATTTCTAAAACGTGTTAGTTAGTTAGTGTACAAATTGTTTACGAAACAATAGAAGAGTGGATACTGTAACAGAATAAATTTGGTGATAAACAAGTATCCTTTCTCATCTTCTACATAAAAAGGTTATTCCAAATTACGAGGCATTGTTAATAATAACAATTGTCTGAATATAATAACTAATACGTCTGAGGATTATTGGCTTAATAATGACTGGTCACATGTGACTGATTATAAGATATGGGTGACATCATACATTATAGTTCTATATAGCTTCTGAAGATCTGTTTCTTCGTTTAAACACTTCCTTAGTAGTCACAGTAGGGTAACTGATTCCTCATTAGTCTAATTCACTATCTGCATTATAACGTAGGCTATGTCTACATTTCAGAACTCCCTTATCGATTCACTACCTTAATTGGTATTGCCTTTTCAGGGTTCATTTAGGGATGTTCGTATAGGCTATCAAACGCAACGTTTTAAAGATAAGTTCTTAAATTTGAAACTAAATAGCTATAAAATACCAAAAATAGTCTTTAATCACCGTATTTCTCGTTTATAATTCTTTGCAAATGAAAAAGGTATATTAGCATAATCGCTAAGCATTTCTTTTCTTGTAGCCTATTTTCTTATTTCTAGTAACGTATTTAAACTTACAACCTTCACCATGTGGGTCAACGTTGCCTGTGGAATTCAGCGAGGCTAGGCACAGAAATGCTGTGTACATATTTGCAGGTTATTTATATCCTCTCTTCAACTTTTACCTCCATTTATCCATATTCTCAAGTTGATACTAAAGCTTTCCGAACACTTTCACTCCATCGTTTTCGTCGCTGCCATCGTTTCTCCTGTTGATTCCTGCCGAGGAAGTTGGGTTCGAGATTTTTTAACACGGGCGTTCTAAATAATTCCCGTATTTCTTCATTTCTAGTATTGTTTCTTTTACTCCCATCAGATCCACAATTTTTTTACTTTCTGTACTATCTCTTTTCAGCATTCCACAAGATCTTCTCAATACATCCATCTCAAAAGAAGTATTTTTTCTTTTAGTGGGCATTTTGCGAGCTACATTTAGAGCTACAGTAGACAGTTCTCTCTCCTATGGCGCTACAGCCCTTGTTAGGCCCTGGCCTCCTTCAATTTTTTTCCCCCCATTCTCTTCTGTCGGTAGCCATCCTCCTCCAGGAACGCATTTTCAGTATTTCTTTCGTATCCTCATCCATCGCGTCCTCCCATCTTCTCCTCGGTCTTCCCACTGGTCTTTTTCTGTGGATTCTGGTATTCAATAGTTTTCGTGGTATTCTGTCTTCCCCCTTCCTGGCTACATGACCCATGCCCACCTTAGACGCTGTAGTTTTATGTATTGTGTTAGCGGTAGTTCTTTATACATTTGATACAATTCAACGTTATATTTATTCTACAGCCGTTTAGGTCATTAACTGGTCCCAGGATGCTTCGTAATACTTTTCTTTCAAAGATATCGAGAGTGTTTGCTGCTTTGGAGTTCAGGATACACGTTTCGCAGCCGTAGGTTAGGATGGGTCTTATTATTGATTTGTATATCACATTAGACACCACTGTCTCATAAATATTCATTTTTTACTGTTTAGAAAAAATGTTTAACTCCACTGTTAAACGTTTAAGGACGTTCTTGCCCAACTAATTCAGTTTACATTTCTATTGGGTTTATAGATACTGTGTATTTTCAATTATTTTACGAAAAATTTTACTCACTAACATTTTAGCGGAAAATGTATTAGTTAATAAATTTGAAACTCCAAATCTTCATGAACCTTCTCATTTTTAATCTTTGGTCCCATCAATCTGTCAACTATAAAATCAGATGAAGCACAGTGGAAGTAACTCAAAAAGAAATTAGTAGCCCACACTACAACGAAAATATGCTGAAGTATACCCACTTTTATAATAGCGTACGTCATAGGAAAATATAAAGTGGAGTGAGGATGGAAACGAACCACAGTTTTTCGCTAGTGGTAAAAATACTTTTTTGTAGAAAAACTTGAGTTAAAGTAAACTTGATCTTATAACATGTATAAAAAAATCATCGGTAAAAAATTATTACACTTATTCGTACTACATGATTTGTTTGTTATTGGAAATGTAAACCACAAAAAAATATTAGGCATGTTTGTTCATTATACGTGGTGCTGGCGAAATGATACTTATATTATGCTTCTTTCAGCTTCACTATTAAAAGAGAAAATGAAACATGCTGCACGCGCTTGTTAGTCTGTGTGATGTGCACCTATAGAATGTCATACGACGTGTAGACGTTGTGTTTCAACCCTTTGGCCACTTCACTCATCGAAACTTCAGTAACCGCTTTTACCAAACTAATTACAACTTAGCGACACCGGCGTCTCTAGTTGTAACATCTAGTTACAACATCTGAGATTTAATAACCTAATCTGCTATGTAACAATCTCAAATACGCATGATACTGATTCAAATAACAAAGTAAGGAACAATTACGCTTTATTATTATTATTATTCAAACGTAAGAAAAGAAGCGATTTTGAGTACAAGTACTTCATGAATCAATATACACTATTTTACATTACTAATCAATTTTATGTACACCTTGATTATATAATTATGAAAATCGTGAAATTAAAAGATTTATTTTTGATATACTTATGAAGCTTTTTATAAACACTTAATGTGAAATGTTCCATCTGAGTGTCTGTGTTTATATAGGCCTATACTGTACGATCGTACTGAACTGAAAAGTGGGCGTAAGGTACATCTTTTCTGTCTATGTGGATAACAAAACAAATACCCATATTTTAGTTTGAAGAATTTCTGGTTTATCTATGTCTAACGAACCACCAATAGGAACATTTTGGTTACGGAATTCATGTATATTCAGAGAGCCAATGAAATAAGATAGGAAAAACTTTAGTCCTAGTAAGGATCCCACTGAGGACGTTACCTGGAGTATGAAGAATATATATGAGCTAGAATTTACAAGGACGTTTAAGCGAAAAAGGGCTCTCTTGGAGACCATGTTGCCAGAAAAGAAGTGTCTGGGATACAGCATACAATGTAACATTTGATGTTAAAAACAGAGACATTTTATGTCTGTGAATTAGGGCCTTTTTTCAGTCAAAAAATAAATACCTTACCGCTGTGAACGTAGGCTGGGCTCATTTTATGTAGAAATACTTAGTACCCAATGGATCTGGTTAGATGGATCATAATGCATTGGACTGGAAGGCTCAGTGTACGGAACGCCTGTGCGAAACCGCTGTACCAGCTGGTTTCAGTTACACGGCTTTCTTTAACCACAGAGTAAAATGATAAGCATGGACTACAATTTACGTCATAGTTAGCAGACACTTTATCTATTGAGTTTATCTTTTCAGTGATTAAGTTCCTGAATTGTTTTCCAACAACATGTACTGACACGTCAATAAACAACAACTTGTTTTATAAATTTGGTTTTATTTACGCGATAAACTGTTTTAGGTGTCAGAAAAATTCTGAGCTAGTTAGGATATTAATAACATTTATCCAGATTGTACGATGTGGTGTAAAAAGTAGAGAACAATTGAGAACGAAGCTGCACGGTACGTGTGTCTGTGTGTGTACAGTTTATTAGTACAAAGCAAATGCTATTTACTGAAATCTTTAGTTTACAAGACGTATAATGAACGCCTTTTAAAAGGATTGGCACTTCCATACGTTGTACATCAGAAGATTTATCAACCCACAAACTTACCTTTAAATAAGTATTATCTTTCTCTGTGTCACACCCTGAAGTATCTAAAATTATACTGACATACGCAGGCCTGTAGACAGAACATATGATACGCTAAAATAAGACAAGTTTATCTTTTCAGTTCTCCCTTAGAAATTTAGTTTGTTCACGGTATTAAAACTATGATTACATTGATAACTCAAAGTATCCCTACCTGACACTGGCGTTGCGTGGTATATGTAAATTCACAATTCTAGCTATGCTACAACCTGTCGTAGTCACATGTAAATGTTTTAAAACGCATATTTGTGTTTATTATAACGATAAATACAAAGTGAGCCATAAGGCACTTGAGAAAAATGAATTTCTGACAAGTTCTAGCGATAAAAGATTTTATGATGTTTGTTAATTGACTACTCAAAATTAAAAAAGTTATGTGGACTTTTGGTCAAAATTTATCATCATCATCATAATCGTCGTCGTCGTCACCACCACCCACACCATCATCATCATCATCATCATATTATTATTATTATTATTATATAATGTGATGATGAATATTATAATAGTCATTACAATATTAATATAAGAATAACAGTTACGTTACATCTATTTATTCTTTACGCAACATATTCACACACATCAGCAAAAAGGATTAATTTATGTATAGGCTTAACAATTATTTTGTATTGCCTGTATACGGATTTGGTGGTAATAATAAATTTTGTCAAAACGGTAAACAATTTTTTTTAAATTGAGTCTAATTAATGACCTATTCTCAAAAAACCTTCACCATTTTTCTAATTCATGAGCACTCTTAAACTAAGGCTAATGTATAGTGCAAAGCGTGTATATGGCCTACTCTATATTTCGGAATATGAATTTCATAATATCTTAAAAAATACACTTACTAACGCTATTAATGTTACAGATGTTTATTTAGATATAAAATTTAGTAAAGTTTCACAAGTTCAACCTGTTACCCCCTTCCAATGGTAAAAAACTTGTTTTGATCGTTCATTACAACAACGTATGGTAAATACGAGCGTTTACAACTGATTTTTCTAACCTGGTTTCTTCTAAATCTGCATTCTAATTTAACACTCTGTTTCCTTAAAATCTGATTCATTACGTTAATTCATCAATTTAGTTTGAAAAGTTTTACTTACACCCTGGACTCTGCTTTCCAAGCACGATTACATGTTGCCATTGTTTCGGAGTAGTATTTTACCCGAATATTGAAGTAAATGACCATCGTACAGGTATTTCCATTTTAATTAAGTATTTATTAAGATACTTAAATAAGTTATTTATATGTTTTTATTAATGTATCTTACAAGTACTAATAAACATTATAATACTCCTCTTATCCCGTAGTATCTTAATGGTATAATATATTACGTTCCTGAAATAATAACGCATGGATATGATTTAATAACATCCTATACTATTAAACGAGCAATAATTGTTTGTCTGTAAATTTTTTTTCCGAAACGGCTCGAGGAATTTTCTCGGAAGTTGGTACTTAAGGGTATTTTGACACCAGGAATCGATTGGACTCGGTCTCATTTTCCGTAAGGGCCACATTGAGGGCCTTTCCTATACTATTAAATGTTTGTCTGTAAATTTTTTTTCCGAAACGGCTCGAGGAATTTTCTCGGAAGTTGGTACTTAAGGGTATTTTGACACCAGGAATCGATTGGACTCGGTCTCATTTTCCGCAAAAATCGTCTAAGGGCCACATTGAGGGCCTTTATTTTAAAATATCGCGGGACCGATACCGCGCGACAATTAATTATTGCTAGGCAACTAATTTCTAACCAGCTTTCTTACCGTACAGAAGCCGTCGATAAATGCAAACGGCGCAGTATCGATATGTTTATATATGAAGAAGAATAAATAGCTGTTGCAAACAATGTAAATAAACAAAATAAGAGTTGAGACGAGCAATAATTGTCCGTCCGTCTATAAATTTTTTTCCCGTAACGGCTCGAGGAATTTTCTCGAAATTTTTACATTACCGAAATTTCATTACATTATTATTCAAAAACGTTGTGTCTGTTTGTTTATTCAAAGGTTTATTTGAAAATTATAGGTGAGCTATTTCAGAAATTAATCGATTTGTGTGATCATTTATTTTGTCTTTTACAGTGATTTTATTCCAGTGAGTTATTTAGTGTTAGATCTGCTCAGTAAAATAAAAAAATAACTGCAATTTTTCTCTGCTCAGTGATCTATTAACAATAAAAAACCATTACAGTGTTTGTGCAAGTGCAAAGCGACTCAAATTCTTGCTCGATTGGTAATTTATATTGTTTTTAAGAAGGTAAGTGTCATCACCTTAGGTTACATATTACTATTCTGTGCACACCTACCAAGCATTGGACACTGTGCAACATTATTTGTACTTCCAGTCTTATGCTCAAGTGCTTTTAAATATTTTTGGCAGAAAAAATCAATTTGAAAATGTTATTTTTTAGATGCATCGCGGACGACCTCCTAAACGGCGAATTTGTAACAACTTAAGGCCACCGCAACAAAGACAGCAAGAATATGAGTTACCACAGCCTCTTCAGGAAATAACGAATGTCATAGACGAACTTTCTGAAAATAATACTAACATCGTCATTCATGAAAATCAGGCATCAACTTCTTGACCTGTGCGAAGTGCCAAGAATGATTGTATGAATACACTAACTGAAGTATTAAGGGAGCTTAAGGATTACCAGTCGCAAGAATTACGTGAGCAAATAAGGGAGATAAATAATAAACGCAGAAGATTGGCAGAATCAACAGAAGAGCGTGAACGAAGGCAAGAAAACGATCGATTGCGAGCAAGTAAAAGGAGAGCTGAAGAGTCGCCAGAGCAAAGAGCTCAACGGCTTCTAATCATTCGATTACGAGCAAGTCAAAGAAGAGCTGAAGAAAATGAAGAAAGACGTCAGCAGCGATTAGAGGAGCAACGTCGCCGGAATGAAAGACGTCAAAGAGCTCTTCAGGAAATAACGAATGTCAAAGACGAACTTTCTGAAAATAATACTAACATCGTCATTCATGAAAATCAGGCATCAACTTCTAGACCTGTGCGAAGTGCCAAGAATGATTGTATGAATACACTAAATGAAGTATTAAGGGAGGTTAAGGATTACCAGTCGCAAGATTTACGTGAGCAAATAAGGGAGATAAATAATACACGCAGAAGATTGGCAGAATCAATAGAAGAGCGTGAACGAAGGCAAGAAAACGATCGATTGCGAGCAAGTAAAAGGAGAGCTGAAGAGTCACCAGAGCAAAGAGCTCAACGGCTTCTAATCATTCGATTACGAGCAAGTCAAAGAAGAGCTGAAGAAAATGAAGAAAGACGTCAGCAGCGATTAGAGGAGCAACGTCGCCGGAATGAAAGACGTCAAAGAGCTCTGCTATTGAACCCTTTACGAACATACAAATTAGCTGTCACTTCTGATGTATCCAATCACACATTAGGAAATTTTAATGTTGCTTGCATGCATTGTGGCGCTTTGCATTTTCCAGAAGAACGTGTTAGCAATCGAACCCATAGAAATTCTTTCGGAGACTGCTGTTTGCATGGCCGCATTGAGCTGCCTCCACCTAAATTTCCAAATGAGTTGGTGCGACTATTTCTTCATTGTCATCCATTAACTGATGAATTTCATAAAAGAATACGTAATTTAAATGCATGTTTTGCAATGGCTTCATTCACCGTGGATGATAATCGAACCATAAACAATCGAGGAATTTATACGTTTATTGCAGCAGGGAATGTTTATCATAAAATTAACATGGCTGCTCATCCAACTCAAAATTCACAAGGTGAGTTTGAACGACCTCGATATGGACAGATGTACTTCCTCGATAATGAAGATGCTGTCAATGAACGTGTCAACATTCCACTGAATAATGGAATTAGTGTTCCATTAATGAACCTGTTGGAAGGAATTATCCGCTCACAAAATCCATTTGTACAAGGTTTTATGATGATGCGAGAGGTTGAAGAAGAAGTGAACCAGCGTGCTGCTGAGGAAAGAACTGAACCACCTTACGTGAAACTTCTCTTTGCGTTGCCCGAGGGTGCAGACCACAGAAGGTATAACATTCCATTCCAAAATGATGTTTGCGCCGTGGTCACTTTGAATGCCGATCAAAGTTTTCCAGATAATGAATTAGTTATTCGACAGAGAGGTAAATCCATTGTTACAATGAGGAACATCGACCAACGGGTTGAGCCATTCACTTACCCTCTATTTTATCCCAAAGGTACTTTTGGATATTCCATAGATCTACCATTAAGAACTCCGTATGCGAGTCGTCGTCACCTTACAAGACTTGAATTGGCTCAATATAGAATTGCTTTTCGGGCCACAATTTGCTCAATTTCTTCCACTCGAGACTCCTGTAAGAAGTCCTGATCTGCATCTCCTAAATTTTAACGCTCTACATTATGGTGGTAAACTTTTCCAACAGTACCTCGTTGATACTGCTATAAGAGTTATAAAAGATCGAATTGATTGGATTAAAGCTAATCAAAAAAAAATTCTTGCTGATAATTACGCTTCAGTTACCAATTTCATAAACAAACTTGCTGAACAAAAAAATGCTACTGTTGGGGAAAAAGTTATATTACCTTCTTCATTTCCTGGGTCTACAAGATATTACGCTGAACATTTTGAAGATGCTATGGCCTTAGTTCGTCGTCTAGGATCGCCGGATTATTTCATTACGATGACATGCAATCCTGATTGGTCAGAAATTAAGGAAGCAGCAAGAATACAATTCCATGATCAAAGTGTTTTAAATCAACCAGGTCAAGATAGAACTGACCTCGTTGCAAGGGTCGCAAACAAAAAATTTCATGAACTAATTGATGATCTGGATAAAAAACAAATTTTTGGTAAAGTTGCAGCTTATGTGTACACTATAGAATTTCAAAAGCGAGGTCTTCCCCACATGCACTTGCTATTGATTATGTCTTCTCAAGACAAAATATATAACGTCGAGGAGCTTGATGACTTGATTTCTGCTGAAATTCCTGATGACGACCCAATACTGCGAGATTTGATGATTAAATGGATGATACATAATCCGTGTGGAGAGCATAACCATAAAGCTCCATGTATGATCAATAAAGATGGAAAAATGAAGTGTCGCTTCGGATTTCCAAAATCATTCAAAGACTTTACATCTTTAGTTGAAGATGAAAAAACCAATTATCGACGTCGTTATGATTCGAGAATGGATCCAAACAGTCCAGACTTTTCACACCATCATGCTGTTTATCGTAAGGATATTCAAGGTAGACGAACAACAAGAGACAATCGCCATGTTGCTTCATATAACGCTTACCTTTTAAAAAAATTTAATTGCCATATTAATGTAGAATACGTTGGTAGTATAAAAGCAGTTAAATATCTTTATAAATATGTTTACAAGGGACATGACTGTGCATTTGTCAAGGTAATTCAAGATCAACGTACATTAAATTACAATGAAGCAGAAACATATGTGCAAGGTCGATGCATCACACCTCCAGAGGCATGCTGGAGTCTCTTTAGCTATGAAATGCAGAAAAAAAGTCACACTGTTCAACGTTTAGATATTCATCTACCTGGACAATATCGAATGGCAAATATTGAACAGCCGCAGGAAGATTTAGCTGACGTAGGCCAAAGAGGTTCAACTTTAGAAGCTTACTTTAGACATAATTCACATTCGAAGCAGCAACAACAAAATCAAGTCCACAATGAAAATCAACAAGAAATACATTATTATTATTATCGGCAGATGCCAGAGCACTTTAGGTGGATTGGAAGTAACAGTGAATGGCAGCCCAGGGTCAGGCGCCTTCGAGTTATTGGTAGAGTTCACAGCATAAACTTTGTTTCGCAACCAGAACTTTACCATCTACGGCTATTGCTCTACCACGTCAAGGATGCTACAAGCTTCGATGAACTTTTATTGGTAGAAGGAACAAGATACGCTACATATAAACAAGCCTGCCTAGCTAGAGGACTAACATATGATGATCAACAATGGGTCGAAGGTTTGAGAGAATCTGCCATGTCAAAAATGCCTTCAGTAATGAGAACACTATTCACACAAATTCTTATTTTTGGCGCTGCTGAAAATCCTAAGGCTTTATGGGATATGTTCAAAGAAGAATTGGCAGAAGACTTTATTAGCGAGGCCAGACGTAATAACACTTCTATTGAAGAAGCGATAAAAAGAGCTTATCGGATCATTGCTTACAAATTGAACACAGAAGCTACAGAAGGTCAAAATTTCCGCTTCTGGGTACAGAGATACAATATGGACGATATAGACAATTACGAAAATCAGTCGAATGAAGAAATAGTAAACGTTGATGAATACGCAGAATTGGGGGAAAGCATGTATCAACGTCTTCGAGGAAGACAATTAGAAATTGTGGATCGAATTTTAAGTGCTGCTGAAGGTCAATCTGAGCAAAGGTGCTTTTTTATTGATGGACCTGGTGGTGCAGGAAAAAGTTTTATTTATAAGACACTATTCCACATTCTTTCTGGAAGAAATTGTAATGTAAAGTGCATGGCGTTCACTGGAATTGCGTCTATCTTACTTCCTAATGGTCGAACATCCCACAAAACATTTGGACTTAAAGTTCCTTTAACTGCTGAATCTGTTTCAAATATAAAACCAGGATCTTCGAAAGGCAGGGAACTCGCTCAAGTTCAAGTTTTTTTAATGGATGAAGCACCCATGTTACCTAAGTATGGAATGCATAATATGGACCAATTGCTTCGTGCTCTGGGTAATCCACATTTACCATTTGGAGGAAAAATTGTTGTTTTTGGAGGAGATTTTCGACAGTGCTTGCCTGTTCAACAACGTGCCAACAAAAGTGAACTGATAGATCTATGCATAAAAAGAAGTAACCTTTGGCAACATTTCCATCTCTTTTCTTTGACTGAAAATATGCGTGTAGATCCAGAGCAAAGAGATTTTTCTGAATATTTGTTGAAGGTCGGGAACGGAGAGTTGCCTGTAAATAATATGGACGAAATTGAGCTACCAGTAGATATTCTTTCTAATGGAAATCTAATTGATGAAGTCTTTGGAAACTGTATTACTAATAATAGATTTCAAGATATGAAAGACAGAGCTATAATTGCTCCTTTGAACAGAGACGTAACAAAAATTAATGCTGAGATCATTGAAAAACTACCTGGAGATATCAAAATTTATCACAGCTACGACTCTGTAAAAGATCAACCAGAAGGAGCTCTTCAATTCACTTCAGATTTCCTTAATTCTGTTGACATAGCCGATTTACCGCCACATGAACTTAAGTTGAAAAAGGATACTATAATAATGCTTTTACGAAACTTAGACATTACAGAAGGGCTTTGCAATGGAACTAGATTAAATATTACAGAGTTGTGCAATAACATTATTAAAGCTAAGATCATTACTGGAGAAAAATCGGGTCGAGAGGTACATATCCCAAGAATTACATTGGATTCTAACAAAGGTCAACTTGGCTGTACCATGCAAAGACATCAATTTCCCGTAAGACCGGCATTTTCTATGACAGCTCACAAGGTCCAGGGTCAAACATTTGAGTACGTTGGAGTTGACTTACGAACACCAGTTTTTATGCATGGAATGTTATACGTCGCTTTTTCCCGAGTTAAAAGGAAAGGCAGTTTAAAAGTTCTTCTACCACAAGAAAATCCTCGACACACTCGTAATATAGTGTGGAAAGAAACATTGAATGATATTGATTCTAATAATAGTGTACAGAATAATCTACAAATGGATACTGATGATGAACATCTTTTTTTGGACATTCCAGACAACTTGGATGATTTCAACATGACTTTTTTATAAAATATTGTACAAAATTAAATTTTTAAATATATTGCTATATATATATTTTTTTTAAATATATTATGTTTGTTAACCTACATGATGAGTTATAACATTACTATTTTAGTTTCCCAATTTCATAAAATTCTTTTCCAATTTCTAAATTAATATTGTAAAATGCAAATCTGTTTTTGTTTTGTTATGTAAAAATAAATATGTAAAATCTTACTAAAAAAATTATTTTTTATTTGAAACCGAGCTAAGCTCGGTCCCCCGGTACTAATGGTTTAATCTGTGTAACATAAATTCAAATTATTGGAAAATTCCATTCGATACATACGGTTGTCACAATCGATATTTATCTCAGGATTTAATAACTAAATAATTTTAATATATTTCGTGGGAATTCTTGTGGCTGCTACGAAAAGTTCCTTTACATGTTAATTAATAATAGAGAGTACCTTTACAAACAATATTACTTATAATCTAAAAAATTACAAAAATTATATATTAAGTTACATACAAGTTTTGACGATATTCAATACGCTTCGTAAAAGCATGTAGGTTAGAGTAACGTTAACATCATGACTATTTGTCCGTCTCAGAAAATAATGTAGTTTATTAATGTGTACAATAAATGTTTTCCTTGTAATCACTGTTCGCTTAGATATTGAATTTGGTTGCACTTTAAAATGTTTACTAGTGATTAGTGTTAGTGTAAATTGTTATATTGTCTAGTGGTTGTTCCTTGTTGGATAAAAATATTGTCAAATTATACTTTACACATCTAGACGATATTCTGAAGGTTTTCTGCTTTATTCTGAAATTTTTCTTGATTGTGTGTACTACTTGTTCATGAAAATTGTAGTGGAAGGATTATTATCTTCGATGATGGTCTTTCAGATCTTCTTTCACAAACGGGTTATCTATTTTTATATTTTTTTAATTACATCTAGACACGCACTATTCAACTGTTTTCCATCACAATTAACAATTAAGTGTTATTTCTTCTTTTTTAGTCATAGAACTCATACAAATTTCTTAAATTTTGATTGTTCATTTATGTACAGGTTAAATGTTATAGGATCAACACCCATTACCTACTTTATATTTTATAAATTACCCTTAATAGATAATTTTATTATTATACTCTAATGATACATGCAATGTTTATACAATTATTAATTAGACAATTATAAACAATTTGATACTAAACATGCCTCAGTTTATAACTGTAAAACCTTATTAATTTGAATTTCTATGATATGTGGTGGAACAATTTGTTATGGTTGATTGTAATTTCTACTTTGACTGCCTGAGATAAATATATTTACATAAATTAACTGGTGACATAAAATCTTATAACATATAACAAAACTCTTAATAATAATAATTGTTTTTGACAGTTTTAGTTTATTTATACTGCTAAACTATTGTCTGTATGATAAACTAAAATTCTGTCTAATAATAACAATAAAACACTTTTCATACAAAAATAATTAACACTGTTTAACAGTAGTCTGTGTCACTATTTATATTATGTCACTCATATAACTGTAAGGTTTGTGTCCCTTTTTCTATCCTTAAAATATGTCGATACAATTTTGTTAATACAATTTTAATTTATGATTAGGTACTCTTTATTGGGTTTGGTTGTTATTCAGGGTAAGTTGATTAGGCCTACTAGGTTTATTTATTTAACTTTTTTCTGTTTACTGCCCTATTCTACTGGGTTATTTCTGGGTTTCTTGATAATATTAAATAAGTCAAACCAACTAGGTTTCCTTTAATTTGCTTTCAATTATTATTTCTTGTTTCCTCTCTGGATCGGATTCCACTATTATTTACTATTCTTTTGTAACATTTTGTTTCGTTACAACATTTTAAATTTATTCCTCTTTAATCAATCTACCAGGCAACAGATTTTACAAAATTATTTTACTCTCCGCAACATTGGGAATGTGTTCCCACACTTGTTTTTTGTACATTTAGCAACTGTTGAACATTTTGTAGCCGAAATGATGTAAGAAAAAACCTTATATCGGTATCCGGAGGTGTTATTGTATGAAGTGAATTTATCAGATGAAATGTTCATAAAAGAACATGATTTGTTTCAACCTAACTAAACTGATAATGAAACGTTGCTTACTTGCAATCGATTAAACTTTCGGAAACTATGGAAACAAGGTTCACACGTTATTGGGCCAATATTTTCACTACAGGAGCTTTTCATTTTATGTAGAAGGATCAAAATATTAAAACAGTTTATGACACTAGTAAGTTTCTTGGCTGTTAGTTATGAGTTTATCGGTTTTTCTAGGTAAACCGTAAGAAAATTGATGGAAGAAATTCGTGACATTCTGTAATATTTCTGTTTGTCCACATCGCCGGATGGCATACGTCCATGTCACAGTTTAGCCAGACACTGATCAATACTTGCTGGACATTAACTACCTGACTTTGTTTCAATCTTCCGAGATAGCCAAGTTAATATATTCGGTAGGAGGGTTGTATAAAACAGTCATCGACAAATGTCGCAAGTATTACTGCAGTCGTGACGTTCAATATTCTTTGGCAGAAGAAGAAAAACATCGCACGCGCTCTCACTCCCTCTCTCTCTTTCTCTCAATCTGTTTCTCTTCGTCATAAGACGAGCAGTATGCCTGGGTAGCGTGTGTCCACAAACACGTACGAATATGCACATGACTATCAATTTTGTCGCTTGTCTAAGAGTTGTAAGTCGTGGAGGACTGTTACACTGCATCGCTATTAACTAATGGAAATAAATCGTGTACAGATCAGACACATCCTAAAATCTGGCGAGCGAACTGTTCTAACACAGTTATCCACACTAAAACAAAACGGGGGCAATGAAGTACAAATCGTTTAATAGATTCATTAACGTCGTGTTTGTACAATCGACTATTACTTGAACAGGCACTGTGGACAACGTCGATACTCCTTTTCATATCGTTTACAAAAATACACAGGCGATTATATTATCAAAGATGGGTAATTATGAAGTAAGTTACGTCAGAGTCGATACGGCTTTGTAAATAGTATTATTTGTATTAAACGTTACAACTAAACCAAGGAATGATCACAGTTAATCGGGAAGATCTGTAAAAGTTCAGTTTCTAAAATAAAGACCTATATTAAAAATGTGAAGAGACACTATTGCATTGCAGAATCCATATCACAAGGAATAATATCTACTTGTTCAAAGTCACATATACTAAGTTATGTGAAGTGAAATATATTAAATACAGTAAGTTGGAATTGTGCACAGTCAGTTAGTTTTTAAATAACTTCATTAACGGAAGAATATTTTTAATATTTGTAATTTAATGAAGAGGCAGAAAGACAAAATATTATCTGCTCAGCCTGAAATAGTATCTGCATACTTCCACTATTAGTTATGTATTTGTACTGTTTATTAGTTGTCTGTTACAGTCTTATATCGTCGTTATAATGAATGAGTATGTAGTGTATATTTAGTGAATTGCGCTAATAACCACACAGTAATAATTACTTTGCAATATTAAAAAAGTTGGTGTGACCTAAACAGGTTCGTATTTAAGAACTGAGAAACATTTACACTATTTGTACCGGAAGCCTATGAAATTACTGAGATAGGCCCTATTAAAAAGTTTATTAGAATGTAAACTCGCTGCTTTAACATGAATGAAGTGTATTTTTATTGGAATTAATGCGCTTACAGTTTACTGTATATATGTCAGCCTGTAGAACTTTTCCTATCACTGAAGCCTACTTGTCATTACTATTCAAAGTTTCAATGCAATTTTCAAAACTATTATTTAAAGTTGTTAAATGAATTTTTCATTTTAACTGATCGATGCACACAAGCATACGAAGCACTACGACAGTCAGTAGGAGCTTCGTATGTTTCATGTATGACAGCATACAGTATTTTTGGCAGCATTATCACGAACACACGTGGGTGGAAGAGAGGCGAAACCAAATTACTATAATCATCGGTTTTACCTGCAGACAGAACGAGTTTGCGTGTACGTGTTGCCGGCTGATAAATAACGCTAACGGGTAATGGCAGGAAAGATTTACAACATAATAGTAATGACCAGTGCGTATAAATTTTAATTGCTCGCGTGCCGAATAATCTAAAAATGAACTGAAAACGTGTTTCACTTCACCAAAAGGTTTCCAGGAACACAGGATGCCATTAATTAACTATGTAGAAAACATTTATCTGGCAAAACAAAAAGTGTTGGCAAAAGCCTACTAAAACCTACTTCAAAAACCTTCGAATCTAAAATTACAGTTTTTACAAATACAGCCTAATTTCTCGTTCCTTGTTACGTCATTTAATTTTAGCGAATAAACCATTTACTTCTGTAAAATAAGAGGGATGTAAATCGTAAGCTCAAATTTGCATAAATTCGTTTAAATGTCTTTGGGAGTGCGCTTACTATTACGCAGTGAAGTATGACGCCAACCCCCCCCCTCTGCATTAAAACCGGTTTATGATAAGGTTGTTGTGTGTTGTATAGTATAACCAAAACATTACCAGAAAAGAGTAGACGAAATCTCATGCGTTAAAAGTATCTAGTTCAGATTTGTTTACTAGAAGGTACGAACACAAGACGAACTAACGATAGTAGAAAACATATCTCTAATTATCCTGCAGACGATGTATGTATTACTTCTAAGAACGTGACTACTTTGCAAGATCTGCATGTTTAGTTTAAATTGTGTTTTAATTTCGTTTAATTTACTTTAACTTAAATTAGCTCGAATTTCAAGAAATTCTCTTAATCTGGCCCGAGTCACAGATACTATCATTAACATATAATGCTTCTGACTACTTCACTCCTCAGGTTTTGCCCTCGTATTCTTTACCAACGAGAATTAAACTTCAACATATGATAATAAACAATTTAAGTGAAATCTAATATATTTTAAATAGTTAGTAATGATTTTTGTAAGAACAAAATGTACCTAAACTAACTGAATAATAGAATCACCGTAACAACTACTGTCGTCAGAACTGTAAGCAAAAGTGGGTGCAATACGAATTGTACATTGTGCAATGAAAGGCAAATTTCCTTCGAAAACTAGAAACATTGAAAACTTAGATTTTGGCGACTGATTGTGTCAGTTTCTCGAGTTATGAAATGACAGACAACAGTTAAATATTGTTGCATTAGTTATTGTCATTGTATCATATCTAGAAATATGGGTTCAGACCACCCATATAGACCTATGCGACTGGGCACGCAAACACAGATTTATTAACAAATGGATAATATCTACGAGTTATAAAAATAACGATTTAGTATATTTTTCTGGTAATGAGAAAAAACAAGGAGATTGTGGAGTTGGATTCATAATAGCTAAAAGATTCCGTAAATTAGTGTTGGGATTTATGCCACTATCTAGCAGAATATGTGCTCTAAGAATAAAAGGAAAATTCCATAACTCCATATTCATCAATGTCTATGTCCCTATATATTTAGAGACAACCAGGGAAATTTGCTGACTGAAAGAGATGAAATTATGCTTAGATGGAAGGAATATTTTGAGAACATCTTGAGCGAAGAGAGAACGGAAGCAACAGCTATTGTATACGAGGCAGCGGACCCTTTATCGAAGACCAGTTACGAAGAAATTAAAAATGTAATAAAATCTCTCAAAAGCCTGTTTCGAATACGTATTATGGCAGCTGTAATTGTTCAATGGACAGTGTACCGTCGAAGTTTATTTATGGTTTGCAGGTGGTTGTGTGCTCAATGACGTTCTTCTATTGCGCCCTAACATTACACATCCGTCTCCATCCCCTCACGGTCATACATCTCAAATCATTCAACTCATCCAACCATCTATTTCTGGGTCTGCCTCTAATTCTTCTTCCTACCGGTCTCCAATCTGTAATTCTCTTAGCCATTCTTCTGTCCCAGCCATATAGCAATCAAAAAATTAAAAATTTAATTTTCCTTCTTGACCAGTCTGTTCTCACGCTACGGTGGCAGCGACTCTAAGAACAGAGCCATAAAACAAAGTTAATTGGGGTAGGTGACAACTAACGCCCTATCAGACAATAGAAGCGTGTTCAGTACGAGGCAACAATAGAAACGACGACTTGAGTTGACAGGAGCGTGCCAACGGAGAATTATGACACCGTAACAAATTGAACAATGTACTTGGGCTCAGTCGTACGTTTACGCAGAATCGAAGCAAGGATACATTTAAGGTTGTAGCTAAGAAACGAGGTCACTATACAAAAAACGAGACGAGGGACAAAGGGTTGAGGACGTACTGCAGTCTTTAGAAACGATCCGAACAACAAACTATGAAGAGAACCAGCGTCAAGGCACAGCGGGATATACGCCTAAGTGACAAGCTGAGATTTACAACGAGAAGGCGTGGAGGTTACAGCTGTCGACACTGGATGGAAAACGGTTAATTGCCAGGACGCAGAGTTTCAGAAACGAACAATACCCGAGATGTAGAGTAAACCCTTGCTGGAAACTCGAACAATGAGTTTGGAAACTCGAACAATGAGTTGATTGACATGCGGGGATTGGCTTGCATTTCCCAGAACGAGAGTGACGCCTGGACAAGACGATTCAAAGGACATATCTAGCTACCTATCAGAACAAAGTATTTCACGAGAGAGAGCGAAAGAGAAGCCAGTTTCCATAGCAACTAGGAGAAGAACAAATCAGAGGATAGAAGACTGGAAGACTTCGAGATGGAGGGAAAAGACTTCGAGAGAGGGTAGTGTTTCAGCCTATCATAGTAATCTTAGGCGTGGACAAGCCAGAGACAAAATTTCTAGTAGGGAGACGTTAATAAAAACTAAGTGTCCGACGCGGGACGAGGCAGTCATATAATAATTTTCGGGAGTCTTATTACAATTTTCGGCCTTATAATAATTCTCGAGCAGTTCGCGAGGAGGCTTATAATAATTTTGAGTCGTTCGCGACGCAGTCTTATTGAAAAACTTTGAGTGTCTAACATAACTTATCAAACAGTTCGCGAAGAATCTTATAATATTTCGGACTATAAAAGTATTTGAGAGACACATAACTCTCGTAATTAACTTTATAATGTTACAAACAATCTCATAAGTTTACTAAGTGTCGTACTTCTATCAAGAACAGTCACGTGAATTTCGAAGTGAATCTTATATCGAACAACCGTGAATTCTTAAAGTACGCGGAATGGTGAACTGAACTTTATTTAACTAAGAACATATATAATTGTTTACGACTTAGAAAACAATATAACGAACAGTAATTCACAATGTGCGTGAACGATGTAATAATATCCATAAATTACTGTAACCAAGACACTTTTATTCAAAGGAACTATTAATCAGCCACACAATAATACCTTGTGTAGTCACACAAAGAAACACACAGAACACTTAAGCAAGCATGGTTATACGCGGAGACAAAGTGGAGCGTGCGAACATAGAATAACACAACACACTATTCTGTTAACGACGCGAGTGCGAATAACCAGTGAAAGTGATCATCATCATTATTCAATGGAGCAGCATTTTCAACGATCATCATCACCTGGGGTATAGCACCGATGGAAATAACGGATTAACTATTACTCTTTAGTAATAAAGCTCTTAAGTAACTCTTTATGATCTTGTTAGCATAGTCAACTACTGTCCTGTCTCTTTCCAAGAATCTAACCTGAGTAATTATGAGAAAAGTTATTAAAAGAAGGTTGCATTCAAATATATAATCATGATCTATTGAAGCCAATCCATCTGGGTGAATGAACGCATTAGATAGAGTAAATATTATTTGATTTTGTTGTATGTATTTCAGAGAACAATTAAGGAGGAATTTATGTTTTGAGATATATGTTGTATGTATTTATAGGTACCAGGAAGATATATATGTTTGTTATTAATACGAAATGTTTAACATATAATAAATTAGTACCTAAGCAATCAATAATGCGTTCATCATTATCAGAAAACCCAGTGTAATTCACAATTCAAATTACTATTATAACCACATAAATTCTAAAGTGTATCGAATGAGTTAAAGAAGCAACCTGAGTAATTAATAGATATGTACCTTAATTACATTGTGGTAATGAGCCTATGAAGGGTATTCTCATTAATCCTTACGTAATTAACAATTAAGAATTCACAAATTAATTAATTACACCGCATATTAATTGGCGAAAGTCAGATTTTACATAATTAAGGTAATCTATTAATTTATGCAAGTAATTTGCATATTATCATCGTAGTCACCTTCTGTGATTCTTCTGTCTGCAATCGCCTTACGTGTCCCAACCACTCAAGCTTCCTACTCTTAATAAACCGGACTATGCCGGCACCCGGAATCAGTTGGTCCAGTTCATGGTTCATTCGAATCCTCCAATAGTCATCTTCAGTTTTTTGAGGTCCAAAGATTTTTCGCAAGACTTTTTGTTCAAATATTCTTAGTTGTTGTTCATCTATGTTGGTTAATGTCCACGCTACGCTTCCGTATGTTACTACCGGTCGTATAAGACTTTTGTATACAGTCAGCTTAAGTTGTTTGCTTAACATCCTGGATTTGGAAAGCTTTTCATATGAGTAATAACACCTGTTGAAAATTGTTGGACACGTTCAAACGTATAATTGCCAACTGATTGAGATGCCTGGTTGTTTGTAACATTCCGTTGAAGTTCCATGTATTTGGTCTCGGCTTCATTTATCCTTAAACCTCTTTTATGCTCTTCACTATCTAGTGTTAGTAGAGTTTCCTCTAGCCCTCTTTTATTTCTCCTCATAATAACTGTCATCAGCATAAGACCACACTTGTGTGGTTTTCATGGCTATGTGTCCAGAAACATCTAGTTTTCGAATGGCTGCCTCCATAACTAGGTTAAACAACGTAATGGAGAGTGCATCTCCTTGTCGCACCTTGGTATCAATACCAAAAGTAGTCATTAACTCTCCATTAACTCTTACTGGCAGCTTGGAACCAGCCAAACTCACTTCTATTAGTCTTACTTCTGCAGCTTTTATTAGCTGGTATTCCCAAGATGTGAAGGTCGTTTAGCATTTTTTTCTGATAACACTATCAACAGCCTGTTTGAAGTCTACATTTAGTATATGGAAGTCTACGTTATATTTGTACATTTTTCCTATTTTAGTCGTAACGTGAATATATGATAGGTGGTTGAGCGACTAGGTCGAAAGCCAGATTGATATTCTCCCAAAATTTCTTCACTATATTTAGCCAACCTATTATTTATAAAACCAGATAGAACTTTGTATGTTACATTTAATAATGTAATTCCTCTGTTGTTTGTGCAAAGTAGTTTATCATCTTTTTTATGTACTGGCTTTGTGATTCCATAGGTCCATTCCTATGGAATTCTCTCCTTTCTACACGTAGACATTATCAGATCATATATTCTCCTCAATACCACTTCTCCTACAGAGTTTAGAAGTTCTGCCGTTATTCCATCACTTCCTGGTGCTTTACACCACAATGATGGAATACGAAATGTATTGATAGAAACTAATCCATAATATTTGGTTTCTATGTAAACGTTGGGTTGTAACGCCAGGAAAAGGAAAGGAGGGAATATTTTTGAGCTAATATAACGGTTGTTAAAGAAACTACAAACCCGTTCTGATGTCACCAAGTCTGAAACATACTGATAGTTCCCATTAGACCTTATTTCCGAAATTGGGAATATAAGTATGTATGTTGACATATTCCGAGAAGAATGCTGCGTTGGTGGATCACCCAATGATGAGTCGAGTCTCTAAGTCACCAGACATACTTGTAGACCTCGTCCGGTTATTAAGAGACTGATGGTGTTCTACGCTGCCAGCGCCCAACTTAATTTCCAAAGCCTGTTTCGAATGAGTATTATGGCAGCTGTAATGGTTCGATGGTCAGTGATGGTCGAAGTTTATTTATGGTTGCAGGTGGTTTGTGTGTTCGCTAGATCACTTTCTTTTCACAACCGTGGGACTCCGACCCGCTCATTTATTCTGCGGTTTGTCTACCCACTTACGTTCATGATACCCACGTACAGTCTCATGATGTACGCCTTGATCTTTGAGGAGGACTGTGTCTTGCCGCTTGTCATGAGCGAGCGGATAGTGGTGCCTGTACTAGGAGCCGTTTAGATGTGTCGATTTTCTCCGCCGAACCTTGTGTGTGTTCGGCGTTGACCTTTCCCGTTGTCTTGTTGTTAAGGGACCTGTGGAATTGTCTGCTGTAGAAACCGATGCTGTGCAGTAGTATGCGTCGCAATAATTAATTGCCTGAAAACTACGTTCTATGTTGCGAGGTAAAACGGTCATTACACCAGAGTATTGGCGACTGACTGAATTTATTGTGGGGTGATGATGAGAGTCTGTGTAAGCTGGGGATTTGTGTAGTTCTTCATCGAACACATAACGAAAGAAACCACACACACACACACACACACACACGCGCGCGCGCGCGTACGCACGAATAGCTTTATTTGTATTTTTTAAGATTGGGGATTGTCGTGTGTGTGTGTGTGTGTTTATTACATGTATATATATATACAGTATATTACTGTTTTACCCCAATGCTTTGTCTAGCTTTTTCTCTCAGTCTGGGTTTATCAAGCAGATTGATGATGCTATATATATATATATATATATATATATATAGACAAAGCATTGGGGTAAAACAGTAACATGGAAAGAAGTTACGCAATGTATTATTATATACATACAGTAATGTGTGTATGTTTTTATTTATAACGTTAAATCAATTTTTTATTGTATTCTTACTGCTTTTAATGTTTCTAAATGACGGTCAAGTACGTAAGGAAAAAAAGAGACAATGAACTCATATCAGTTGCATTTGATTCTCTGAAAATTTGCCCATAGTTTATTGCCTACATGTGAGCCAAGTCTGCGAGACAGGCTCGTTTCTTCAATAACAGACTTGGCAGAGGAGACAGTACAGTCTCGACAAATAAAATCCGCACAATTTAAACCTTTTTTTCGTACACTGGGGAGACTGAATGAACTACTTTATATATAAGATATAGCTAATTCCAGCCCATTTTCACATTTTCTTGTCGACACTAAAAAAATATAAACACCAGAAATATTTATAGTAACATAAATATTATTCTCTTATGAGATTATTCACTATTTTCGTTGATATTTGTTTTGCTAAAAAATCGTATTAACGTCATCAGCATTTCGCACGAAATAAATTGTTATTAATAACATTTAATTGCAACATTCAAAATATTTTATCTCGTTTCTCATTTCTTGTTAATATGGAGAACTGATTTTCTCTTGTTCCCTCAACTGTATGTCTCTTTCTCGTCCATAAGTAATTTAAATATTTCTGTTAATCCATAACATTTGGGTTCTATGTAAACTGTTAATTCATTCAACTGCAAGCTTTTTTCTTGTCCATAATTAGTTTAAACACTCTAACTAATTAATTATGTTTGGTTTGTACGTAAACCTGTTCCTTCACTTATGAGGAAGGATCAGATCCTGACTTAAAAAATTTAGCTTCATAATCTGATGAATTTTTGCACCTCCCCCCATTATTCTACTTTCCAACCTCTCAAACAATGAGTATTACGCACAATTTACTCATATTCGTATCGTAAGGCTATTTATTATTTAGGAACATGTGGGTTGTATAAACAAAATCCGTCTTATTTCGTTTTATTCATGTAAATTTAGTTACAATAGCATGAGCACACTGACAAATTATAAGTTACGAGAAGATTACGAAAGTCCCATACTTTACGTAACCTTTTCACAAAGTAAATCAAAACTCTAAGAACAAACGTTTTCAAATAATTTTCATGTAGTTCTGTTTGCAGAAAATTTTTGTTTACTCATAGCTTATTTTTCTGGCTTTTGCAATTGCAAATCGATGAACTATTTCATTAAAGAAATGCTTTGGAGAAAATCACTTCCAATGAATAAAAGTGCCAGGGATTTCATTTTTCGTAGACCTTAAATAATTTTTCGCCTGGCTTAGGGCTGTAAACGATCTTTCTCCGCAACAATTTGTGACTGCCATGCAAAAAAATTCGCAACGCTACTTTAATGTTCAGGAATATTGATACCAGGCTACATGATTTTAACAACTTCATGAGTATACATGTATCAGAATCCTTCTTTTTATTTAGCTGAGGTTTCTCAGTTTCGGTTTCTTCAATTTCATAAAATTTCTTTCTTTCAAAAATGTTTTTGAACATACTCTGCAGGAAACGATTGATCAAAGTCTGAAATATACATTTACAACAAACAGATGTGAAATTCTACATTTTTCAACAGAAACAGATTGTACATCACTGGATACATTGGAAAAAGATTTTCAACATCTTCTACATAGGAATTTATCACTTTTTTTTTACATTGGTAACATGAGTTTTTATATTGTAATATAACAAATCTTATTACGAATATGATTATGGTGTTTTAGTGGTAAGCCCCACGTTTGTGCGGCAATTTGTAATAAAACCAATTTATTTACAAATTATGATTGTTGATTAATTGTTTATTTTTTTAATTTGAAATTAATTATTTAATTACTTTATTTGTTTTTATTGTTTTATGATTAGTGTTCAATTAATAAAAATAATAATTAACAATTAGGTATGATTTGGTGAAGAAATATTTGTTTCTCCGCGTTAAATAGATTGTCGTGGCCAAATCGATTGCATGCCGCGGTCAATTCAGTATCTTTATTTCTTCTTCTGCTCGTTCCTTTCCCTCAGAAGTTCTCGTTTATAAGTTGATAATTAATGTACTTTAAATTAGTTCTTAACTAATCAATAAAACGATATTTTAGAACAATAATTATATTTATTATGATCAAAGTAATTATTCGACTTCCGTCGACTAATTCGAGTCGGAGTCGAGACTGGATCTCAGGTCGATTACTACATATTCCAAAATTATTCAAATTAAATTATTATATAACATGGATTCTTTGAACTGTCGAAATAGTCAGGAAAGGCAAGTGAGAGAATTCAATACTTACAATTATAAAAACTTATTCATTAACAGACAGTAATAATAAAATATAGTATATAGAAAAATTTAGATCCGAACCAGGTGACTGTTCTGATGTCACTCCGTCGTCTCCAGTTTAGATTTCGTTCGACTCGAAATGACAAGATGGCTGCCTTCGTGAGTTGTCCTACGCTGAAAATCAGACTCCGAGATTTCCTTTAAATAAACGTAGCAGTTGATTAATTCCTCTTCTGTGATGTCGCTATTGGAATATCCACAAGTTGTAGTGTTTAGTTTTAGTCCCCCACTGGATTTCGTTCGGTAATAGGTGTATAGTGTCGAATGGTTCTTTCCAATCAGTTGCTTGTTGTATGAGGTTAAATTTATTATTCAATCGTGTCCATACTTTGTGACAGATATATTTAGTGGTGTTTAATTTAGCTTTATTATTCAAATGACTCTTTTAATCGTATTCATTAATTTACTGTATATTCTTTATTTCTTTATTATTCCATAATACCTCTTGGTTTGAGTTAGTTAAAATTTCAAGGTTTTTTAAATATACTCTGACACGTCCGTTCTGCTTGGCGTTTAACAATCAACTAACTATATTTGTTTCTTCATATAGAAAATTCTGTAAGATTTTGGTCTCATTTCTCATTGTTCATTATCAGCTGTTTTCCTAATTACCAATTCAATTTTATAGAAATAAATGACATTTTTTATATTTCACTGACTATAAATTATTTGTTTAGTACTTTTATGGAATTCTAATTACATAACGATATTCTTGCTTTTATTTTATACAAGTTAATACTAAACTTGACCTATTTTGGTTTGACTTAAGCTCCCGAATTACATTCTTGAAATTTACCTCTAGGCCTTATTATGATTCACATAATTACCCATTAAATGGTTTACAATATGTTTTATGTTACAATTTTCCTCAAATACGATTACTAATTAAATCATTGTAATTTGCTTTTTCTACCTGGCTATTATTCTAAACATTTAATAATTTATTTGTATATTACTAGTACTTGCTTTACTGATTAGGCATTATCTTGTACAATCACAATTTAAGTCAATTTTACACTCTGCTTCTTTTAATCACTACTATAGGTTGTTGTTATAATTATGATAAAGTATTTGTATTCTGAATGGGATAATTTATATCAATTTGGTCTACTTTCTATTAATTTATTTCCTCTGATTTGACTACAGGGTCAAAGTTGAATTTGGCTTGATTATCCATTCTCAGTTTTCCTATCAATGTTATAATCAATTCACATTACTATTATCATCTTTTGTGATTCACTATTTATAGGTCGTTTGAATTAATATTTTGCCTTTCCTTCCTTAACAAAATTGTGACATTAATTAACATTATTTAAATACAATAAACACTTATATCCTAACATCTAGTATCTACTACTATCAACATGGTATGTATTGTATACACATATAATAATTAAACATATTAATTAGATAACTAAACAAATTAAGGTCTTAGCCTAAGTACAGTCTTTTATTGTCCTTTTAAAACTGGTTTGGGGTGTTCCCCTCAATCACACACTATGTTATTTATACCTAACTTTACATTAGCTCTGATTATTTGGTATTGTATTCTCTTACTTTGTTATTTGTGTTTCTAAATTTGTATAACTACTATAGTTTAAGTTCTTTCCTTTATTGTGGTTTACTGAGATAGAGTGTTCTGTCTTTAAAGTAGGTTTTGGGTACCTTGAGATTTTTCATTTTAATTAATTTGTTCTTGGCTGTAACTCCTTACTACTCCGTATCTTACTGGGTATACTGATTATTTTACTGGAATAATAATCATACTATTTGTTTTTAACACATTTTGCTCTAAATTGAATGTATATCATTTCTTTGAATGGAGATTTTTTCTAGTTCTGTTAAGGCATTTTATTTATTATTGTGATTACTTCTTTCTGTTACTTTTTTTTTAAGTTTATTTTACTTCTTCCAGATTGCTTCTTCCCTTCTTTTTCTATGTGATAATAAATTGTAGAATAAGGCAAAATCTTCGTTATGCTACATATGCCCTCCTGTAAAAGTGATTAGTTCAGATCATACGCTTAGTGTGGATGAACTAATTTCTTCTGACAATTGTCTTTATTATATTCTTGGCTTTGTTTACGCTGATATACCTGCTTTATGGTTGAGCTCTAAGTTGACATGTATATTTTCTATTTTTTTATTTTACTCTTATGAGATAGTTCTTTTAATCTGATTTATATTATTATTATTAAATATATACATAATTTCCTTGTCTTATTTAGTGTTTTCTTCTTGAGATATTTACTCCCTAACATTCCCTAACATGTGAGCTGGAACAGTTCAGAGTGGCACATTTCGGCTACATTCTCTGCTGACCATACTTCACTTATTTGAGCTCAGAGGAATTATCATCTCTGCTCAATTATAAAAAATGGTGGAATTATCTACATCCAGTCATTAAAATATAAATTATAAAAAGTAGTCTATTTCGGCTAATAATAAACATCCTTAGAATCATCACTTCATAATTGTTCAGATTAATTAATACTTCTATCCATATGGTTACCTTTACATTTTAAAGCTTGGTCTATATTATGTATCACTAGGTATATTGCATAATATCCGTTTCATCCTCATTTTTTGAAATTCTGTTATTTTGGTTAGTTGTTTGTACAACCTGTTTCTTGTTTACATTTTGGGTAGCATATGTTCACAAATAGTTTTTTTTTCAATTGTTGTTTAATCAATGATGTTATTGTTCATGGCATAATATCTGGTTTTAATACCTTTTCCTTATCTGTTTTGGTTAATTGGTTCTCCTATTCATTCTTCTATGACCTTATTTTCATTTTGGGTTTCATCAAGTTATAATATTTAAAACATATAAACTATCTGGTTTTTTATTTACTTTTCACTTAAAAGTTCTGTAACATTTTTGTGTCGATAAGTATTTCATTTATATAGTTGTTTTGATTAGTCCCTATTTAAGAGTTCAGAGTTGTGATAAAACAAAATTTTTTTCTTTTGTAAAATTATTTCATTCAATTTCTTTACATACGTTGTACTTATTATTTTTTAGACTTTTGATATCTTATTTTTCCTTCTCTTTATTATTTTATACAAAACAATGTTTTTCTGAAATATATTCTGTAAACTGTTCTTACTCATTTTACAATTTAGATAATTTATTTCTTTTCTTTTCTTATTTGATTCAAATAATTTCTTCGACATATACTGTAAGATGGACTTATTTATTTTTAGAATTTAGATGGTTTATTTTATTTTATTAGATTCAACATATATTCTCCTATATAAACTGTAAGATGGTCTTACTGATTTTCGAATTTTTATGGTATTTTTATTTGGTTCAAAATATTTTCTCCTATATAAACTGTAAGATGGTCTTACTGATTTTAGAATTTTCATGGTTTATTCTATTTGATTCAACATATTTTCTCCTATATAAACTGTTAGATGGTCTTACTGATTTTAGAATTTTCATGGTTTATCCTATTTGATTCAACATATTTTCTCCTAGATAAACTGTAAGATGGTCTTATTGATTTTAGAATTTTCATGGTTTATTCTATTTGATTCAACATATATTCTCCTAGATAAACTGTAAGATGGTCTTACTGATTTTAGAATTTTTATGGTATTCTTATTTGATTCAAAATATTTTCTCCTATATAAACTGTAAGATGGTCTTACTGATTTTAGAATTTTTATGGTATTCTTATTTGATTCAAAATATTTTCTCCTATATAAACTGTAAGATGGTCTTACTGATTTTAGAATTTTCATGGCTTATTTTATTTGATTCAACATATTTACTCCTAGATAAACTGTAAGATGGTCTTACTGATTTTAGAATTTTCATGGTTTATTCTATTTGATTCAACATATTTTCTCCTAGATAAACTGTAAGATGGTCTTACTGATTTTAGAATTTTCATGGTTTATCCTATTTGATTCAACATATTTTCTCCTATATAAACTGTAAGATGGTCTTACTGATTTTCGAATTTTTATGGTATTTTTATTTGATTCAATATATTTTCTCCTATATAAACTGTAAGATGGTCTTACTGATTTTAGAATTTTCATGGTTTATTCTATTTGATTCAACATATTTTCTCCTATATAAACTGTAAGATGGTCTCACTGATTTTAGAATTTTCATGGCTTATTTTATTTGATTCAACATATTTTCTCCTAGATAAACTGTAATATGGTCTTACTGATTTTAGAATTTTCATGGTTTATTCTATTTGATTCAACATATTTTCTCCTAGATAAACTGTAAGATGGTCTTACTGATTTTAGAATTTTTATGGATGATTCTCATCAAAGTATTTTTTTATTGACAATTGATTATAGTGCCTTTTATCTTTTGTGAATTAATATCCTTCAACTCATAAGTGTTATTTTTATTATCTTTAGTAATCACATATGGTCCAGTATACAACAGTAATAATTTTTTAGTAATCCCTTCCATAGTACTGGGCAGTTCCCAGTTCTTAAGTAATACTTTTTCTCCGATTTGGTATTTTAACACCTTTTTAATTGCTTTTTTATATTTGTTATTTCGCCTTTCCTGGTCCTCGGCTAATTTATTATAAAACCTTATCTGATCAAATTTGTATTCCTTGTGGGTCGGAAATTCAATAATCTCTTGTATCGCTCGGGGAGGTAGTTTCTCATGCATTGCAGTATACGGTGTAATCCCTATAGCTGGATGATGGGCTAAATTGAGGAATTCTTCTGTGGCTAATAGATATTCTTGCCATTTTTTCTGTTGATGGTGGTAGTACGTTCTAAGTATCCTTCCTACCTCTCTCAACACTCTCTCCGCCGGGTTACTATTGGGGTGGTAAACAGATGTTTTATAGGTTTTGATACCTAGCGCCAATAAAGTATCTCTCCATCTACTACTTTAAATTGGGTTCCATGATCAGTAATGATTGACATAGGTTTTCCTATTTCCGGAAGATATTGATTTGTAATGACTCCCAAAACTTTTAAAGTGGTTGCTCGGTTAACCGGGTATAATTTTATAAATTTACTAAAATGGTCGATCATTATTATAATATATTTATATTGATGGCGTCCGCCACTACGGGAAAATGGCCGGCATATATCTAAGAAAATCTTTTCCAATTTCTTCTGTGAGGTTATAGGTATCATTACCCCCTCCTTCTTATCGTTGTTGGTTTTTACTAGCTGGCAAATAAAACAATTCTTAATATACCTCCTTACCTTACGATTGATATTTTTTATGTGGCAATTTTCCTCTAACGCCTTTACCACTTTCATGGCTCCCATGTGGCCGTATTGGATATGGTAGTCCAGGATGATTTCCTTCTCAATATTAGTAGGGATTATTATTTTCCAGATTTCTTCATCAAGAGATGTTTTAATAAACAACACATTATTATGGATACAATAAAATTTGGTTATTGTGTCATTTTGATCGGCTAGACGTCTTTGAATACTGCTTAGCTTTGGGTCAGACTGCTGGTGTATGCTGATGTTCCGTACCACTTTCTCCAAATCGGACCTGTCCCTGATGATATTGTAAATTTTAAGTATACCTTCCTTCTCACCCTCAAATGTCTGATTTTGCAAGTCTACCCGTGACAACACGTCGGCTACCACATTCTTACTTCCTGGAATATATTCCCACTGTAGATTATATTCTTGCAAGGCAAGTATCCACCTGGTCAGTCTACCGTGGCTTAACTTACACCTTCTCAAGAATGATATTGATTTATGATCTGTACGGACTGTCACTGGATATCCCAAGATATAAGTACGGAATTTTCCGCAAGCAAACACTACACTGAGCAATTCCTTTTCTGTGACGTTATAGTTTTCTCACATTGGTTCAGTGTCCTGCTAGCAAAACTAATGACGAGATGATTGCCATTTTCGTCCTCTTGGTACAAGGTCGTTCCCAGATTGATATTACTGGCATCGCAGTTTAAGAAGAAAGGCTGTTTAAAATTTGGGTGATGGAGTATTACTACTTCTGAAAACTTGTCTTTGATTGACTGTAAAGTCTCGTCTTGCTCTTGACACCATCTCCATTCATTTTTAGCGGACAACTGGTATTGGAACTTGGCAGTTAAATCTGAATAATTATTTTGAAATTTTCGATAATAATTACACAGGCCCAAAAATGATTGTAATTATTTCCTATTTTTAGGTTGAGGGAATTTCTGTATAGCGTCTACTTTTTCTGAGGATGGTGATATTCCTTGGTTATTCAGATTGAATCCCAAAAACTGAACTTCCTTGGCGATAAGCTTGGATTTTTCTAATTTTAATGTGACATTATTATCGGCAAGTTTCTTCAATACATGCTCCATTCGGTTGCAGTGTTCTTCCCAGTTGGCTGAGGTGATTAACAGATCATCAACGTATACCGTTGTAAACTGGAGCCCTTCTTGGCCGAGTATTTGGTCCATGCAGGATACAAAGATGGCTACTGAATTTACTAAGCCTAAGGGCAACCTCTTAAATTGGTAATTGCGCCCTTCGAAAATAAACGTCATGTATTGACGACTTTGTGGGTGCAACTCCACTTGTCAATACCCACACACGGTGTCCCATGTAGTAATAAATTTAGTGCCGTGGAATCTTTTTAAAATTTCTTCGATTTCTCCGGGCGAGGTTCGATCATTGACAATGATTTTATTAATTTCTCGTGCGTCCAGACAGAGTCGGACCTTACCGTTTTTCTTTTGAATAGCCACAATCGGACTGGTGAATGGTGACTGACTGCTTTCTATTATGTCTCTACTTATCATATTATTGATTTCGGTTCGGACCGCTTCTTTCAGTGACTGTGCTATCGGGTAGGATTTACGGTTGAACTCCACTGGTTCCCTGAATCGGATTTTACACTGATAATTCCTGACTTTTCCTGGCTCATCGGAAAATACGGTACGATATTTTTCATATATTACTATCAAATGATTTATTTGGTTCTCTGTTAATTTTTCCGTCGTGTTCTCGCACTGGAAATCCCGTATCCCCTGTATTTTCTGCGTCCACAGTTTATCTTCAGTCTCCCGGTATATTGGTTTACTGTATGATGATTTATCCGCTACATAATTTACTTCAACCATTCGGTTGTGACTCGGTTGGGAGTTTACCATCTCGCTACTTATTAAATCGGCTATCCATGTTGAACCTTCTGAAAATAGCGACACTTTCTCTCTGCACAGGTCAATAACAGCAGAGTTTCTTCTTAACAGATCACATCCTATTAGGATATTAAATAGTAATCCGGCTGCAATGAGAAACACCATGTCCAAACTTACACCCTTACTTGTAACATTCAAAGATACTTGTTTTCGTATCGTTTTATTTTTCCGACCAGCGGCTCCTATAAGTACTATATTATTGATTGGTAATACCGGTAATGTTCGGTGACATTCTCGTTGTATTCGGTCTAATTCACTATTACTAATTATCGAGACATTCGCACCTGTGTGTATCATGATTTGAGCCGAATTACCTTCTACTTCTGCCATTACTTAGATTACCTCATTGTTATGTTTGTTATTTTTTATATCGTTTCCTCCTAACAAATCGGTTCTGATATCTTTGAGGTAATTATTGTAAATAATCGTGATTTTCTGATTTTCATTTTGGTTAGTTAACTCTCGTTCATACCCAGTAGATAGGAGCAGTGAAGGGTTGTGATTGTTTATCACCGCCTCCTCTAGTTTAAAGGTTGAGTGTTATCACTGATTGGGCCGACTGCAACGTCCATTCCATGCCGTTCCTGCCGTTCCATGCGATCATCAAACTGTACTTCATTCCTCCGTTGTCGATTTTGATCCTACAGGCTAGAACTTCGCCTGCGTACATAATTCCCATGATCATTCCCTTCGTGGTTTATCGGTTGTATTCTGTACTCGTGGAAACTGTTTCTCCTTTGGTGTTGGTACCTTCGCTGACCACTTCCTACTGCTCTTATATAATTCACTCTAGGTCGATATGTCCTGTTATTATAATTACCACCTTGTTGATAATTTCTCCTGTTATTGGGATAAGGATAATTATTAATTTGGTTCGGATTTCTCTGAGTATTTCCGTTGTTTTGGCTGTTATTATAATAATTATTTCTATTTGATTGGTTGTTATTATTACTACCATTATGGTTATTATTATTATTATTATTATTATTATTGCTGTGATTATTATTATAGTAACTATTATTCCGGTTCGTGGGGTTATAATTATTGTTATTCCCGTTATATTGATTGTTATTTACAAAGCTATTATTATTCCTTAATTCTGGTCTATCCGTTCTTCTCCTACTCTGTCGGTAATAATCTTCATGCTCGTACATCTCGAGTAACTCCGTCATAGATTGTACGGTTTTAATCTGACTACTCCTACGTGCTCTAATTATATCCTCCTCGTAATGATAGGATAGTTTACTGACTAGGCACTCCTCGGATATTTTAGGCTCTAGGTGTTTGGCTATGCACACCTTTCCCAGGAAATACGAGGTCAAAGTGTTACCTCGATATGGGTATATTTCCCATGACATATGTTGTCTCTTGCTGTTTTGTGTGGATTCTGACCAATACTTTAAATAACCTCTTAAACATTTGGTAGTCTGTGATGTCATCTCTGATAGCCATCCACCAGTTATCAGTCATTTCTTTAAATGACTCTTCGAGTACTTCTTTGTTGGTATTCTAGCGGTTACCCCTATGTTTTGCGAAATATTCTTCTATTCTAGCTATAAATTCCATGGGTTTTCTTTGGTATAACCGGAAATTAACCCATTCTCGGTTTTCAGTAGTGGGAAAATTGGTAATGTTAGTCGGTCTACTCAGACAAGTTTCTGTGTCTGCTTGGTTCTGGCTTATACTGGTAACAGCAGCTTCTATCCCGTCACACTTTTCTGTGAATCGGTTTTGCACCTTCTCCCATTCTTCACGTGCTTCTTTTTGTTTCTCTTCTATATTTGTTACCTTGATGTTGACTTCTGCTTTAAAACTCTGTACTTCTCGCTCAGTCTGTTTCCATTTTTCGTCAGCTTCCGTAATTTTTTGTTCTATCACGGTCATTTCCTCTTCTACCTTCTTGCTGGTTGTTTCATTGTTCTCCACCATCTTCTGGCTCAACTCTTCTTTTAACAACTCTATTCTTTCGTCTAACTTGTCCATGTTTTTCTGGTTAACCTCCCTTAATTCTTCTCTTAATAGTTGGTTATCCTCTTTCAATTCTTCCAATTTCTCCTCCATCTTTTCTTCCATCTTCTTATTATTTTCCTCCATCTTCTCTTCCATCTTCTTACTATTCTCCCTTAACTCTTCCCTCAACTGTTGGTTGTCACCTTCCATCTTCTTACTATTTTCATCAATTTTGTTACTCAATTCTTCCTTTGTGGACTGGTTGTTTTCATCCATTTTCTTACTCAATTCTCCCAATTCTCCCTTTGTGGATTCTATATTTTTATTTAATGATTCTATGCTCTTCTGACTCTCTTCCATCTTCTTACTATTCTCCTTTAACTCTTCCCTCAACTGTTGGTTGTCACTTTCCATCTTCTTACTATTTTCCTCCATCTTTTCGTCCACCTTCTTACTATTTTGTAGGAGCATTTCCTTTATCTTATCCAATTTCGTCTCTTCTGTTGTGGTGGATTTCTCTAACTGTTTCTCCTGGAGTGCGGGCTTGTGCCGGAGGTAATATCATCTCCATATCTTCCACTGGAGTCGCCTCTTTGTTCTCCATGTCTATCTCCTTTTCGGCTTCTGCCGCCCTTTTCTTTGACGTCGCCCTCCTGTGCATTTTGATTACCTTCCTGACCTGTTAACAGCTGCCAGCTAAAATAGGAAATTGGGCAAATTATCTTTACTTTATTGGCTTATCAATCCCTACTTTTAGCCCCTAAAGTTGAGCGCCAATTTGTAATATAACAAATCTTATTACGAATATGATTATGGTGTTTTAGTGGTAAGCCCCACGTTTGTGCGGCAATTTGTAATAAAACCAATTTATTTACAAATTATGATTGTTGATTATTTGTTTATTTTTTAATTTGAATTTAATTTTTTAATTATTTTATTTGTTTTTATTGTTTTATGATTAGTGTTCAATTAATAAAAATAATAACTAATAATTAGGTATGATTTGGTGAAGAAATATTTGTTTCTCCGCGTTAAATAGATTGTCGTGGCCAAATCGATTGCATGCCGCGGTCAATTCAGTATCTTTATTTCTTCTTCTGCTCGTTCCTTTCCCTCAGAAGTTCTCGTTTATAAGTTGATAATTAATATACTTTAAATTAGTTCTTAACTAATCAATAAAACGATATTTTAGAACAATAATTATATTTATTATGATCAAAGTAATTATTAGACTTGCGTCGACTAATTCGAGTCGGAGTCGAGACTGGATCTCAGGTCGATTATTACGTATTCCATAATTATTCAAATTAAATTATTATATAACATGGATTCTTTGAACTGTCGAAATAGTCAGGAAAGACAAGTGAGAGAATTCAATACTTACAATTATAAAAACTTATTCATTAACAGACAATAATAATAAAATATAGTATATAGAAAAATTTAGATCCGAACCAGGTGACTGTTCTGATGTCACTCCGTCCCCTCCAGTTTAGATTTCGTTCGACTCGAAATGACAAGATGGCTGCCTTCGTGAGTTGTCCTACGCTGAAAATCAGACTCCGAGATTTCCTTTAAATAAACGTAGCAGTTGATTAATTCCTCTTCTGTGATGTCGCTATTGGAATATCCACAAGTTGTAGTGTTTAGTTTTAGTCCCCCACTGGATTTCGTTCGGTAATAGGTGTATAGTGTCGAATTGTTCTTTCCAATCAGTTGCTTGTTGTATGAGGTTAAATTTATTATTCAATCGTGTCCATACTTTGTGACAGATATATTTAGTGGTGTTTAATTTAGCTTTATTATTCAAATGACTCTTTTAATCGTATTCATTAATTTACTGTATATTCTTTATTTCTTTATTATTCCATAATACCTCTTGGTTTGAGTTAGTTAAAATTTCAAGGTTTTTTAAATATACTCTGACACGTCCGTTCTGCTTGGCGTTTAACAATCAACTAACTATATTTGTTTCTTCATATAGAAAATTCTGTAAGATTTTGGTCTCATTTCTCATTGTTCATTATCAGCTGTTTTCCTAATTACCAATTCAATTTTATAGAAATAAATGACATTTTTTATATTTCACTGACTATAAATTATTTGTTTAGTACTTTTATGGAATTCTAATTACATAACGATATTCTTGCTTTTATTTTATACAAGTTAATACTAAACTTGACCTATTTTGGTTTGACTTAAGCTCCCGAATTACATTCTTGAAATTTACCTCTAGGCCTTATTATGATTCACATAATTACCCATTAAATGGTTTACAATATGTTTTATGTTACAATTTTCCTCAAATACGATTACTAATTAAATCATTGTAATTTGCTTTTTCTACCTGGCTATTATTCTAAACATTTAATAATTTATTTGTATATTACTAGTACTTGCTTTACTGATTAGGCATTATCTTGTACAATCACAATTTAAGTCAATTTTACACTCTGCTTCTTTTAATCACTACTATAGGTTGTTGTTATAATTATGATAAAGTATTTGTATTCTGAATGGGATAATTTATATCAATTTGGTCTACTTTCTATTAATTTATTTCCTCTGATTTGACTACAGGGTCAAAGTTGAATTTGGCTTGATTATCCATTCTCAGTTTTCCTATCAATGTTATAATCAATTCACATTACTATTATCATCTTTTGTGATTCACTATTTATAGGTCGTTTGAATTAATATTTTGCCTTTCCTTCCTTAACAAAATTGTGACATTAATTAACATTATTTAAATACAATAAACACTTATATCCTAACATCTAGTATCTACTACTATCAACATGGTATGTATTGTATACACATATAATAATTAAACATATTAATTAGATAACTAAACAAATTAAGGTCTTAGCCTAAGTACAGTCTTTTATTGTCCTTTTAAAACTGGTTTGGGGTGTTCCCCTCAATCACACACTATGTTATTTATACCTAACTTTACATTAGCTCTGATTATTTGGTTTTGTATTCTCTTACTTTGTTATTTGTGTTTCTAAATTTGTATAACTACTATAGTTTAAGTTCTTTCCTTTATTGTGGTTTAGTGAGATAGAGTGTTCTGTCTTTAAAGTAGGTTTTGGGTACCTTGAGATTTTTCATTTTAATTCATTTGTTCTTGGCTGTAACTCCTTACTACTCCGTATCTTACTGGGTATACTGATTATTTTACTGGAATAATAATCATACTATTTGTTTTTAACACATTTTGCTCTAAATTGAATGTATATAATTTCTTTGAATCGAGATTTTTTCTAGTTCTGTTAAGGCATTTTATTTATTATTGTGATTACTTCTTTCTGTTACTTTTTTTTAAGTTTATTTTACTTCTTCCAGATTGCTTCTTCCCTTCTTTTTCTATGTGATATTAAATTGTAGAATAAGGCAAAATCTTCGTTATGCTACAATATTCTTAAATGTTTGCTGCCCCCAAAAGCTTGCGCCCTAGGCTACTGGTAAATCAGGCCCTGGGAAGGATACTTGTACGTAAACGTAAACGTATCGTTGTACGATCTTTGGCGATACATACGTATTTTCGATAACGATGTTGTTGGCGATTTAGATTTGACTTAAATTTAATATGATGTTTCGAGATTTTGTAATCGTAAACGTATGCTTTTTTTGTGCAGGTTGCGACTCTGAGCCCGTCAGTTTGCTTAAAGAATACCTCCAACATGTATACGCGAGCAAACGCTTGCCAGTATCAACAATATATTTTAGAATTCGGATGAGGTAATGATTTCGTCATTATCTTATGCTATAGATTGCGACTGAACGTTTGCGTACGTACGCCAACAAGTTGGAAGAATATTCTATACCTTTAGGTGGGAACAAACGTACTGTATTATTAATTATTCTTTCACGAGTATACATCAGGTAGTTTTGTGATTAATGTGTCCTTCAATAGTCAATAAAGATAAGACAAGTATAAACAATCTTTTACTATAAATGTTTATTGTAGTAAAAGTCAACAAAGCCAGTAGAACTGAAACTTATTAAAGTGCGACAATGTTATTCAATCCTCGACTATACGTGTCCATCTATCGAAACTGCCCATAGCATACATACCACCCCTACACTGTAACGTACCCACTACATCGCGGCTTATAAGTACTCTTACTGTGTTTTGTAAGTTTGTACCCAAGGAATAATAGAATATTATAAACTGTTCACATGTTACCTTAATCGTTTCTCTTAGGATAGCAATTTCACGTGTGAGGTGTTCGTTCTCTGCGTATAGAACTTCCATCTGTTGTTGCATCTCCAGGCTGGGACCTCTCATTCTTAGTCTTAGTTCCTCTTCAAGTTGACGAACCAACATCGCTTGTTTCTGAAAACAAATTATTATTTACGTTAGATTTAATAAATTTAGAAGAGTAGGAAAGAGTACTCTTGTGGCAGACACAAGCTGCTATAAGTTTCCTGGCATAAAAAATGATACAAATTAAAAAGCAGTTACGAATCTAAGTCACCTAAATCTAAATCTCTCTCTATGTGTCGCTGAGATTAAAATAATAAACACCTTCTTACTGATTTACGACATTAAAGCATAGACATTTGACTGGAATGAATTTTATATGCACTAGCTAAAATAATTAAATTGCTGCCATTTTATTGATATTAAATATGGACCTATTAAATGTATAGTCATAAAAAATTTTATAAAACCTTCTGCACTTCTCTGTGTCGTTTATCATATCAGCATGCATTAGAATGCTGTGCATTCAACGGTTCACAGTCGGTCACATTTTGTCGCTGCATAGACTTTCAGTACAAGTCACGTGAACTTGGAAAACAAAAAGATTTATTCTTAATTTATTTTACTTTCAAACAAATTTCTATTTTTATTTAGAACAAGAATCTGACGAGACTGCTGTGTTATGACAGAAATCAAACATCACTGAAAATATTACCATATTTTAATTTAAGTTATTGGCTCCAAGGAGTTTTGTGGTCGTCAATTATTAATTTTAATCAAATTAACAAACTCACAATAAACGCTACAAAGTTGTGACTGTTTTACACAGAAAATTATTGTGTCAGCAGGATTGTTATTTATCGTTTATATTTTGGTTTCATACAATTCAAATTTTATTATATTTTCTAAGCGAAAATTTATAAGCCAATAATTTCGCATATTTACAATCGTTTGTGAAATTCTCATAACGCCTGCTCTTATAAGGAGCAGAGTTTATTGAAGAAGAAAAAACACTGTCAAATAATTTCAAATTTATAATTCTATAATTCCACAATAATCATATTTTCAGTGAAACGATTTGTGGTAAACAATAAAATAAAGTGTTGAACATCACCCATACATAGCTGTTAGCGATGAGACGGACGGTAGTAAGCCTGATGGAATATGCCAAGGACAGCTACATACGACAGTGAAGAAGGGCTACTTGTTTGTAACACGTATGCAAATTAATAATTTGTAACCAGTGGCATCTAGTTTTATTTCACTCATCACATGAGGAGTGTTTTTACTGGCGTGCGAAATAAACGTATATGTTTTATACATTAATTTTATTATGTGGAGTGTATTTTGATAAATTATTATTATAGGACGGTCATGATAATAATGTTTCAGATCAGAAACAGTGTTTTTAATAATTTCGTTTTTAAAACGTGAAGTTTCAAATTACCTTTTATCGTTTATTGCAGTCTAGTTAAGCTTCGTAAATGAATAAAAACCCAATATTTATCCACAAATCTTCAAGCACTCCAGTAAAAAATTTAGAAATTTGAGGAGACATGCATGACGTAAGAATAAGTCAGTTCCTTTTGAAGATTTCTAAAACCTACAAATCGTTTATTCAAAACAACTAATTTTTTGCATTTTATTTTTGAAGCTATAGGAATAATCAAAATGTGCATGCTCTCGGAGAGATATCATAAAATGCTTCGTTGGAAGGATGTCACGAAGATCTATGGAAGCTTTAATAAATTCTGTCGCAAAAACTGTGCCATTCATTTCAAGAAAAAATGTTGATTACTAGAACTGGATGTTCTTTCTTCTATGTAGGAGAAATTAAATAACATAATTATTTATTTTAATGATGCTTTTCCCTCTATAAACAGACAAACTTCAGTTTAGATCAGTAGGGCTTCGGGATTTTATTTTTAATCAAAGATTGAACAAATTATCAAAGAAAAAAGTCACTGTATAATGCTTTGGTTTTTAATCATCATCTAATCGGAACTGTATTTTTAATCTTCCTCCAAAAATTTACAGTTTTTGTAATTCACAATAATAGACCGCATAGACTATTAAAAGTTATTTTTCTAAACATCTTTTCTGGTGCAGCGAAAAGTGAGTGAGATATGAATTTCGGTCAACAAATATTCTGTATATTCATTAAAATAATTTGAAGTGTTAAAAATAATTCATGGAGTGGTACCATTAGCAAAACCGTATCATTGTCTTTCATGGGTGAGATTCTAAAATCGTTCATCTTGGAATTAGTACAGTTCGGTGTTCTGCTATTAAGTTTGAACAATCCATGTTATTATAGTATATTGCTGCGTGTTTTGTAATTACTTTCTATAAAATGTCATTTTTTTGTAATTGGCTTTCGTTCCCATTTTAAAATTTGCTTAAAATGAAAAATAAATCGTTTGATTTAATTTTTACAAAGACGTTAACTATGCAGTTTTCACAATGGTGAAACTATGTTATTATTTGTACGCTATATATAGTAAGCTACTTTTCACACGTGTGATCAAATCGCGCACATTGCAAGTAATTTAAATTTCAATTTAGTCACACGTGCAATTTAGAATATTTTATTAATCATCGAAATATACAAAAACGCTGAGAATCATAAAACATAATTTCCGAACGCGCTTGACATATGAGCGCTCTCGCAGTTTCCAAAGATTGTTTCATTTTACTAGAAAGTGGAAGGAACTGACTAGACAAATGTAAATGTCAGTCGTACACGCATCTGTGTACCATAAAATAACTTTTACATGCAAGATAAGTATAACTAGTGTCGTTATACATAAAAATCAAGCGCCGTTTTCAATTAACCAAAAAACAAAAGCCTTATAGAGAAAGAAGTCTTGCAGTCTGAAGCAGTTGCTTTGTGTAGCGAAATTTGAAAAAGTTGAGAAAAATTAATGTCATTTAATTGAGAGATAAATAAGAGGACTTTGGTTACTTATTTGAATTCTGGTTAGGTGTCTGGAAGTAATTAGCCCCTATCTATTCAACGTTAATCAAAAACCGCTTTTAAACTGACGGTCTAAATTTTGAAAAATTTTAACAGATGTACAATTTAGCCCAACGAAATGGGTGCAAGTGGATGGGATCTGCAATAAACATGGGGTCGTTACCTTGGTTATACAGTCTGCCGATAGAATGCATAAATCTTGGGAACAATCTGAACAATCAGAATTGGATGAGCGACACCATCCAGGAAAGAATTCAGCAAGGAAACCGTGGCTATTTCGTCAACATAAAAATATTTTTAAATAAGTTGATTAAAAGACGAACCAAAATTATTATTTTTATGAGCAACGCCACGCTCATAAAACCTGTTGTGACCCTGTTGTAACAAGGCTAAAACTATAACGCCCTGTTGTGACATACGGCTAAGAGACACGGATCATGTCAGCAAGTAATAAGAACCAGTTGAAATGTATTGAAATGTAATTGACTTATCTCCGGGCTATTAGGCTGTGGCTCACTCCTACCGTTATGAACAGACGTTTCGCCCATTCCGTTGGAGGCCATCTTCAGTGTAAAAACGATTCGGGAACTGGCACGGATCATCACCAGTTAACCACAGTACTGCGTCATCCAACTTTTTCCACAGTATTGTGGTTAACTGGTGAAGGAAACGATTCGTGCCAGTTCCCGAATCATTTTTACACTGAAGATGGCCTCCAACGGATTGGCCGAAACGTCTGTTCATAGCGGTAGGAGTGACTCACAGCCCAATAGCCCGGAGAGAAGTCAATTACATTTCAACACAATTGACGCCGGCCGTGAAAGTCCTAGGTATCGCCCAGCTGATGTTTGGAAGAAAAATCTTGAGAAGGATATTTGGTTGAAGAAGGAAATACATGGAGAATGAGGAAAAATAAAGAATTGCACTTATTGAAGGGAAAGATTCACCCCTTCAGTAAGGTTCATCAAAGCACAAAAAATAAGCTGGCTAGGCCACAAGAATGGAGGGCATAAGAATAACAATGGAGGATATAAGAATGTTTAAGAGTGTCTGGAACGGTAGATTATATGGAAGAAGAAGGAGGAGTCGAGCAAGGAAAAGATGGTCACTCGAGACCTCGCTATGATGGGTATAGGAGGCTGGAAAGGACTGATGAATGACAGAGGAGAATGGAGGAGGATTGTTGCAGAGGCTGCAAGGGGCTGTAGAGCCAGTGAAAGTAAGAAGAAGGAGGAATCGACCAAGGAAAAGATGGTCACTAGAGACCTCGCTATGATGGGTATAGGAGCCTGGAAAGGACTGATGAATGACAGAGGAGAATGGAGGAGGATTGTTGCAGAGGCTGCAAGGGGCTGTAGAGCCAGTGAAAGTAGGAACGCACAAATTTTATTGGAAAATTGTGATTTTGTAATTACATATCACGTTATAATTCTAAATATTGTTAACAATTAAACATTTATTATAGCACATATTTTTCATACTACAAAAATAAAATTTCATATACTTTACTAAGAATGTGTTCATAAACACTTCTGTTCGATGTTATTGACCAAGTGACCAAAAAAGTACTGGACAGGGCGCTGATAGAGTTCTAACGGTGAAAAATACTGCTATAATACTTATGCAGTACCTTTTCATGTTGCTATTATGTTGTATGAGATCTTCCTGTTCAGGAGAAGCGTCGACGATTACAATATATCTGAAATGGTACAGATTTGTGCTGTTAATCAGCCAGAGATGATACCTTACAAGTTTCATGTGTCTTGCATATGCATTAACAATTTTTGCAAAAGGTTTATATTTAAAAAAATATTTTCTTATATACCGCTTTAAATTATGTACTAGGTCTTAAATACAGACCTACACTATATGTGCAAAATGTATACTGTTACACGGGTACATTATTTACAGAAGTAGGCTTATAATAAATTAGGCCAGTTGAAACGAGTTAGAATAAACTCGAATTTTGCGTAACTATATGAGAATTTATACCTTCACTCGACACTTTTCCAAGATTTTATTACTCGAACATTGTGTTCAGGTATTAAACACAATACATAAACATATTAATTGTGTATAACATGATAACAACTATTTATAATAAACCACACCTGTATAATACTGCGGCTTTCCTGTAAAAATGTAATTCACATTTCATGCTCTGTAGTATAACATTAATGGGTCACATGCAACTTAACACAGCCGAACACACAAAATCACTTGCTGTTTATATCAATGTTAAATTATTGTCAGACAGACACGAAGCAGTTGTCTTCATAAAGAATTCGCTGTGAAACAAATCGGAAGTTAATTAAATTGTCCCCCCCATAAAGACAAGTTGGATTTAATTACAACTGTAGATACTGTGAGGGGTAGCTGGGGTTGTGCTAATGCCAGAACTCTACGGTTTGGACGAAACCCAGTAATCAGAGTTTGCCTTGGCAATTTAATTTTTTACAGGCATTTAAGGTTTCTCAAGCGATGCAGAGTATTCTTTGAAGTCAACCGAAGATATCTCAGCCGTATGCTGATAGTAGCATGTGCGTGTGCTGTGCTCAGCACATCAATAAGGAAATAACATTATACAGATGTTGAGAGTTAAATTGTTCATACACGATACGTTATCGCTGTCTTCAACGGTGTAATTAATATCGTTCACATTACTAACAACAAAAATTTGTGTTTTATAACACACGTGTTTTAATACACTATGCTAGTGATTGTTATTGGATACCAAACTAAATTAAACGTTTAACATGTGTTTCCTGAAAACTACCTTTCCACCAACATTAAATTTGTTTTGTTTATTTCAAAAACGGTATAGTTTTGTTAACAATCCGCTACATTGTACTGAAAAAAGATCTCTCTTTATGTGCGAAACAAATAAGACAGTTTGCACACTAATAGGTATGGCTAATTATGTCATTAGTTTTTGGTCATTACAAGTCTCATGTTAAGGTTAATTATTAGGTACAGTATTGTTCTTCATCATGTATCACTACAGACAAAAGCTGTTCCTACCATTCATTGCAGAAACAAATTACTTGCAAATTCCAAGTCAGAAACTGAACAAGCAAGTTCCTAAACGTACTAAAATGCTGGTTCAGCTATTTTCAGTCTGAGAAGACATAATAGTACATTTTATGCAGTCTCCAGATCGCTATTACGATTAATTTAAGAATTTTACCTTATATAATCCACTAGGCGATCTCAGTTTTTCAAATACGACATGTTTCAGGGACTAAATCCCCATCCTCAGGTACAGTAAAATGCTATTCCCCTAATACACAGGGGTCGTCGAAAAGATTAAAACGTTTATACACATAAACACCACACGCACAAAACTCACTATGAATAAATTAACATATATACATAAACATATGAAAACGTTATAAGTGACTCGGTGCACCGGTCGACCTCTGATCGTCAATCACTCAGAGTTGACGATCAGAGGTCGACCGGTGCACCGAGTCACTTATAACGTTTTCATATTTTTATGTATATATGTTAATTTATTCATAGTGGGTTTTGTGCGTGTGGTGTTTATGTGTATACACGTTTTAATCTTTTCGACGACCCCTATGTATTAGGGGAAAGCATTTTACTGTACCTGAGGATGGGGATTTAGTCCCTGAAACATGTCGTATTTGAAAAACTGAGATCGCCTAGTGGATTATATAAGGTAAAATTCTTAAATTAAACATAACAGTAATAATAAAATAAAATAAGAAAAGTAATAATAATAGTAATTATTAATATAGTATTAATAATATTAACTAGTAATATTGTAATAGTAATTATTGTTATAAAATCACACATTCTTTGTGGTATTGTGGTCACTAAATTTTTTGAGTTTCTTAGATCCACTTGTTGCGGTGGGAACTCCTCCAGTAAGTGTCCTTGCGTTCAGCTACCCTATTCCAACTTTTCCTGCTCCGTACATATTCACTGCATCTTAGAGCTCCCATACTTTACACATCCCTCAAATACTTGGACCTCCCATCGATTTTTTGGCTTCCCTTTTCCTCTCACACCGCTTGGTTTCTAGTTGGCGATCTTTCTTAAAGAACCTTCACCTTTCTGCCTATATTACATGCACTTACCAGCGAAAAATTTGAGTTTTTATTAACTTTATTATACAGACGTGTGCAAATCATTTGACTCATCGCAAACTTTTTACATGTTTGTAGTTTTTAGACGATGTTTTGTCACAAATTAAGACTGCAGGACTGTTTTCCTATCCTGTAAGGTTTTTTCATTTATCATCTGTGGGCATCGGTCTTCTTTTTAAAAATTCTTTTGGGAGACTTTTGTTTTTTTTAAACTCCCTGGAATGTGCCAGCCGTGTCAGTAAAAACTTTTACAGCAACTGTTTTGTTTATTGCACTGGTGCACAATTCACTACTCTAATGTACTTGTTTTGTGTTTTATCGTATAAATTATGATTAATTTAAGTGTTTACAGATATATTTTAATTCCTTCGAATGGATAAAAAATATTCTCTTTGTTAGAACATTAATGATCTCAATGATGTGTTCCTTGAAAAATGAGGTTCCGGGATGGTTAGCAGACTTATAACCAAGGCAAAAGGTCTTGGTTTCATGCTTAACAAAATAGGAAACATGATACATAAAAAAAGTCATGTCCCTAATAAATCAGGGAGCTCTCAATAATGTTTCACTCAAATGTGGTGAGATTCCAGGTTCGAAACAAAAAGGCAACTATATTGGAAAAGCCAAAATAAGCCCATAAATGTAGCAAACGTCTGACCATATGGTTAAATATACATAATGATAATTTAGAAAATACATGTATAACTATGTTAAATCATATGGAATCGAAACAGTATCGACTGCTGTTCGGAGACAACTTTGTATCGCTGGCATTTCATGCGCAGACTGTGTCAAAATTATGCCTGGAATGGCTAATAAAAGACTCATTTAAGTTAAGAAATGTATAGAAAAGACCAAAAATTACTAGAGAAATGTAAATATATTATAATATTTTAATTAAAATTTAAATAATTAAGGTGCTAGCCTAACCTTAGATTTTACATAATTCTTCTTATTAAAATTTGAGTGAAAACTAAAGATATTCAAGTAATTTAGACCCAGTTAAACAGATAAATATTATTTTTCTTTATTCTTTTGTATTATGTAATAAGTCAATATATTAGACAGGTGATGACAGTGGTTAATATACGCCGATTAAAAGATACGGTGGTTCACTGTCAGTGTATTCCATTGACAGTGAAACATCCAACCTCAATAATAATTTCGAGCTGCATTCATTCTAAAGGAAGTAGGAGATTATATGTTATAAAAGTGATTATGAAGTTGTACCAGTATATAAAATTCTTTAAAATCCTACTACCTCCGCAATTTAAGGATTGGTTCCTTAATGGAGACTTTGTTTCATGCAAGATGAGGTACCTTTCCTCAAAGCCCAATAAGCCACCAATTTTCTGGCAGAAAATAATGCCAGTATCCCTCCTTGGACAGGTAATAGGCCTCTTACAAATTCTATAGAGAACCTTTAGAAGATGTTGAAAAAAATAAAGAATAAGACATCTCCACAAATACTCACCTTATAGCTGATCTTAGACGAATGAAGCATAGGGGTAAAGACATCAAGAGAAACTGTAAACCTCTTATGAAAAACTTACCAAACCACACAGAATGAACATAAAGAACAAAGCGTATAATTCTAAATGTTAATACAAGTCAACGATACGTTAATAAAACAGATTTATAGAAAAATATAGGTTTGTTTTAAATTTCTTGCTGAGTCCGATAATTTTTACATTTCTGTATATATCTTTTAACAGGTTTTACTATATCTTCTTAATGAGAGGATGTAAATACGTTTATGTTGATAGTTACCATATTAATAATTTGTTTAAAGTAATCAGTCTTCTTGTTCAGTATTCTATATTGACAGGATTCGATAAACATCACCACTGCACCAAGGTAAGCGAGGTCAGTTATTTGTCTCATACTTCAGAAAAAGATCAATTTAAATCGTGTTTGGTTACCAACATTTTGGTATTGTATAATTAATCTTTATTACGTGACTTTTTTTAAACAGTATTAATTTGATTATTATTGAGTACATCTTAGGTTATGAAACGCCTGTTCCTTACCCCGACATGTACATGAATTATCCTACAACTGTTATTAATGTTCTTATAAGTGGTAGTTCCCGTAAAACCTTACACAGGTAACGGTATGGAGAAGAGCCACTGTAAATTGTTATGAAACTTCACTGTGAAGTGAAACTGTGCATGTTAAACGCACTTAAACAAAGCAACTAAAGATTGATAACACTGTGTTTTAATAGCAGTTACAAACTTCATACGGTATACTGTAGCGTATTTTGCAAACAAAATTACAACAATTATATTTAATAACACGTTAGTGTACTTCATCGACCTGCAACTGCAATTAACTGATATCACACAGTGTACAGCGGCACATGGCTTTACAAATGCAACGTCTTATTGATTGTCGTACGCTAAATTACGTTCTAAAATTTTAATTTTTAACTCCCTTCGTCAGTAATAACGTGTTCCGAGTGCATATAAGAGAATTGTAGCCACAGTTTCCTTTCATAGGATATTTTATTATTTCATATTGTAGCACGACGAGGCGCGCCAGTCTTATTGAGGAGGGGTAAGATCAAGTGCGTGCGTGTGTAAGCTCCAATCTGCTTCACCGTCTCTTTGCAGGTCTTGCTTTCAGGTAATAGGTTTGAAAGTTGTCGGAAGTTGAGGAGACCTAAAAATGAGCAGGATAATAGGCCTCTAATGAGATAAGCTGGCAGAAAAAGAAGAGGCAAGCCATGTTAGGAATAAAGATACGGTAATATCAAAAAAACAAATATGCAAAAGTTGACTCGTAACACAGACAGCGTGAACTACAGTGGGTATAGTTCTTGAGCTACAATTCAAATTCTCGTGCAGACACGTCGTCGAACTTGAATTCTAATGCATCATGTTTTATACAACGTTAACCTAAAAAGTTATGAGATTGTATAAAATTAATTATTGACATATTAACTACAATTTATCGTCTTCTGAATAGTCTTCACGGAAGCCACACTTAGGGAAACGTTGATCTCACTGATTGAAACAGTACTGGAAGTCTTCAACTGTCAATTGCTTTAGCCGGTCGGTCCTCCTGTCCTTTAGTCTTTTGAATGTTCTCCGAACTTCAAAAATTTGGTAAAAGGTTACAATAATTCTTTGCCATTGCTTGTATTGCCTGAATCTTTGACGTTTAGTATCACTAAAGACATGCAAGATCATAGTTTATCGTTTTAAATTTAAATTTATGTTTAACTTCAGTTATAACGTTTCCTTTAATAATTTTAATCTTGTTCTTTCATAACTGGCACAGTCATATCGGGTTAAGAATTCTCGATGGCACTGACAATCCCATTTTTTTCTCGCCATTCGTTTGTTCACCTCACTACGCAGTAGACTCAGCTACGTAACAGAACTTTTGTATCTATTTTTCTTCTTGAATCAGCGGCTCCACAACCTCTGCTTCTCCTTTTAGTTCTGCTCTCTGTCACTAATCTATTTCTCGATACCTCTTGCTTCCTTCTTTTGTGTTTCTAGTTTTTTCATCTTCTTTCTACTTTTGCATTGTCGCTTTAAAACCGTCTAGCATAGACATCTGTCTGGTAACAATTTTAATGATTCACTTATCATTATGTCAGTAAGTATTTTATATACTTCCGTTCGTTCTGCTAAAGCTTTTATTGGTGACGATTTTATATTCGCTATCGTAGTTTTTACGTGACCGATGGTGGCTTCGGTATACATTCTCAGGGTGAAAGTCAATGTATATCATAAAAGTAAAACCAGTCACAAACACCTACAGGCTGTATCTAGTACAACGATATTCCAAAATTAGTCTCTTTCACGAGGGGAAGTTCAACATCGACTACTGCACTAATTAAAATCTTTTTGGATGTACTTAGTCGCTAATTTCACTAACATAGAGTCACTTAATATAGTATCTGTTTCACACAAAGCTACATACTGGCTTTCAAAGATGTACTGCACTGTACATAGACAGTATGTTCGATGTGACTAGAATCTCCATGGCCTTCTTTTAACAATCTAACATTTATTTCGGCTCTACATACCCGATCTTGTTTGAGATAATCATAAACTACTACTCATCGAGATTACTAGTGTGAAATGTATCCTACTTTCTGAAAGCTAATGCTGCCCTTCTGCCAAGGAGAAACCATTTTGGTAAGTCTTCCTCTGTTATTTTATTGCTTTTTTTTTTTGCTTCAATGTGACCACGACGGCATTAACTACTAGATAGAAACAATATTTCTGCAAATAAATATTCAAGTGCCAAATTAGGCACCTCTTATATTTTTTAGTATTGAATACATATTAACTATACTTGGATATGGATTACTCTATGTTTCGTAACGTAAGAACAATATAATCTACTTCTTGGTGAGGCTGCATGTATGCGTAATTGTAGTTAGATGGTTCCATATTTTTAACTGTTAAACTATCGTATTTATTTTGAAAAAAATTATTGAACTGTGAGCACCTGATATTTGTATAATATTAAAACCACTGGGTGAAATCTTTTTTCCTTAAGCGTATTAAAAGTTCTAAAAGTGCGTAAAAAGGTGTTTATTTAATACCTAGTCGGTTAACGTATTTAAAGAAATTTTATTAACATAATCATAAAACTTGGCCGATAATCAGTTTTCCGTGTCCAGAGTGTCCTGGTCATTGCGTGAGGCTGGACGCCATAATTCGAACTGCCGACTACTTGAATTGCATTTAGCTAAGTGGTCTATAAAAAAGTCTTACGAGAAATGAGTATTTACATCTACAAGAAATGTGTACTATAACTGTATACTATCTCTGGCACGCGAAGACACGACAGTTGATTGCTCGATGCGGGCGACGATGACTTAATCTACGCGTAAACTCAAACTGAGTAGTTATTTAGGTTTTCATACTGTAGCGTGACAGATAATCCACACAAATGCATTACTCAATGATCATTAATAAAAGTGTAAGTGATCAAATTATAACTAATAAACTTTAAGAAAGGTGCATGAGTAGCAGTACAAAGTAACAAACTTTAAGTTTTGTGAACAGTGCCTACTTTGATAATGAAGTAGTAATTTTACTAATAAAAAGCTACTAAAGCGATATGAACATTCCATAGAATGGAATATAACTTAGGTAGCTAGGGGTATACTTTAAGAGGGGGTATAAATTTTATAAATGGGGAACTACAGAACAAACTGTTTATGAAGAAGTTTATAGAAGGTGTTAACAATTATATATGGAACCAGGATGTTAGGTTCCTATTACATATAACATTTAGATAAATAAGGGTTAGTCATAAGAAATATTAGTATTATAATTGTTATTTTATTGTTCATGTTAATTTAGGAATGCATTATCTAAAATTAGATATCATTCCAATGTTGTAGAAATACTTTTTATTATGTTATTTGGTGATATACCAAAACAATGTTATTAAGAACACCAGTTTTATATATCTGGGTGTTATATTTTAATTGTATAATCTATAATTACTGTTATGCCAGATCAGAGAACTAATTTGTAATCAAATATATCAGAGTCAGAAGTCAGAGAAGGAAATAAAATAATTACATTAGTAAAACATTCTGCAAATAGCCACAATTCAAATCTAGGCAATATAATAAAGTTAAAATGCAGAATAATTAATAAACCTAATCTTATAAACCAGGCAAACTGACAATATTTAGGCAAGATACACCCAACATATTAAATACTATGTAAATAAGGCTTTCTAAAGATATGGACATTCTATGAGTAAAATTATTTATTTGTATAATGAAATACCATTTGAAACTGAAATAGGTTCACTAACTTTATCAGAAGGGGAGTCATATACAACTGAATTATATTAAAAAACCATCATTAGTATACTAAATTGCCATAAAATAAGTGAGAATTGACAATTATAACAATTTCAGATTTTATAGAATAATAATTATATTAGGTAAAATGGCTATTATTTACATAGAAGACAGGGAAGTATAATTTTAGGCCTACCTCCCAAAAAATTATAAGAAATAATTTTCAGATAAAACTTTGTAATACTAACTTAATTACTATCAAAATAAGTAGAATAGAATAGTGAAAACGAATATGTATTTTATATTGCAAACAGTTAACTAATAACGAATTTATTTTATGAACATAGTGTACTATTTTAAAACGTGTCGGAAGTTATGGCAATTTTTAACAATGTCTGAACTATATTACATAGGCTAAGATTTTCATGAGATGATGGAAATACAGACAGTTCATTATTATACCTCGAAGAGAGCACTTCTCGTGAATATTTGTTTGAACCAACCTTTAATGGACGTTATGCTACAACGGAGTTCTGAATCATTTTATGTAAATTAAATTTTTAACTATTTTAATGAAAGTGAAGTGGTGAAGTTGACCCACGAACTACATAACACCTATAAACGAAATCACATATAACCAATTACATTGAAATAACACTGAAATCGCATCAAACACCAAGTGAAAATTCGAGGTTAACTGACACATAAACACCAGTTGATATACTTATTTAACAACATTTTTACACCAAGTGAACGTTTCCATCTAACAACAGTGACAATAAACTATACCCCAGAAGATCATATACCGTAGTGAAGAACATTTAACCAAAGAAGGGACATATTATCTCAACAAGTACGTTGTTTACATTAGAAGCTTTCAACGCGCATGCGCCAGGCGGCCATTCTGATTCCGTTCCGTCACCTCAATTAGAGACGACTAACTGCTTTCTGGTTTGAACAAAATTATATATAAACTTTTATTATTAATAATTACCAGTATATTGTTTAAATTTAAGACCTTTTTTGAATTGTAAGTGTTATACTTTCATGTCCCTGACCTTCTCTGGCTTTTTATATAAATAACCGTTCAAAGAACCTGTTTAAATAATACAATTGTAAAACTTCTAATATCGACCGACCAAGCAAGAACTCGATATGGCTTGTAACTTCGATTAATTAATCGACCAACCTTATTATTGTATTTAATAAACGTATTTGTCTGTTTTTTGGTAAATTGGAGTTGATTTCTCTTATAAAAGGACATAATCATTAATTAACCAAGAAAAATAGATAATCTTTAAAGGCAGTATATGCGAAACTACAACATTTCAAGAGTAAGAAGAAGAGAGCCGTTTTCGCCTAACTTGAAGTTAATTGGATTATCTTTTTAACAAATTTACCGAACAGAAATTTATTACCAAATTAAACACCTTACTATTATAATTATAATTACGATCCACAACCTCAATTTATTCCTATTATTAAGCACATAAATACCTCGAAAATATTTGTTCCGAAATTATTTTTTTTTTATAAATATAAATTTTAAATTTATATTTTATTTCAATTTGCTACACAGCAAAATACACTTTATTTAATTGATGGTAATAACATCCCAATTACCAATAACAAAGACCAGGAACTTTACCAAATCGACGATTCCCAGAGCGGAACGTCACTACTGAACATACACACCATAAAAATTATCCTGGATAATATTATACCAGAACACTATACAATTACAATTATAGTAGGGTTGTATTACAAAAGCGAAGGTCAACAGTGGGAGCTTAGAAGACAAGAAGATATTAGCTACGTACTACACATATTATAAATTAAGCTATATTTTGCAATATCGTTTTATTACAAAATCAGCTAGCACAACCAGTGGGACTTACAGGAGAGCACAATCTACATACATCAACCTTTTATTTATTTTTATATTTAATATTTATCGTATTATTACAATACGCAAGAAACTGTTGGCAAACTTTGCGTAAGTTTATCGCATATGTAAGAAAGAAAATGAAAATACATTTAGTTTGTCTAAGTGTACGGACTCAAAAAATGTTCCTAACTTACTCTATTAGTTTATTCGTTACTTTACAACTGGGTAAACGTGAACGGTACCCAATTGTTGTCACACCAGGCGATACTGATAGTTGCAGTAATTCATGGGTTATGCAAGTTGTTTGCATACATTTTACTAATTTAATATTATCTTCGGACTTAGGTCTATATTAAATAAAGTAACTGTATTCTGCTCACAACGTCAGGTATACTATACACATTTTTCCTTCTTCCTCCACTCTAAGCCCTATCATATTGTTACTTTGTTCCGATTCTAAAATTTTACGACATGGTGTGAATTTAAATTTTCACGGAGTATTTGATACGGTAGGAAAATGCGCAACATTATAACACGGTAGGCCTACTGTAAGCATACAAGGCGTTGTGCGAAAGTCTATTTTGTAATTCAAGAACAATACTGTAAAGTATATTAAGGCAGTTTCATGAAATATTAGGTGGCAGTGTTTCTTAGGTGAACTTTACTAAGTCAGTGCCATCGATAGAATTTGTATACATACGCTGCAAAAGATTGGATACTCGAGTATAGGCATACACCAATAATGAACGGAATAAATGTAAATTAGACCAAAATATAGCTGCTTTTATGCGCGATTTGTAGGATTATTTAAATATTTTTGTACAGTTAGTTCATCACTTATAATGTAAATAACATAGTTATAAGAGTAAAGTACCAGTTTATCACCTTTCTTGGAGAAAACAACATTTTGAACATTCTATCGAATACAAACGCGCTATCCAATCGTTATAATACTTTATCAGAAAAACTTTGCTAAGATTTCTTAGAGTGTACTGTAAGTAACAATGTTATATCATTATTAAAAAAACGTAATTATCATATCTGGAAACTTTTTCCCATCACATTAATACGGATAACATTAAACTTAACATCGTTTTGTCAAAACTATGTAACATAATTTTAAAACGTCCACGGAGAATTTTATGTCGATTTTTTATTTGTTAACGAAACGTGCGCCATGGTTATAAAATGTTCGCGTGGCCGAATGGTTGGGCGACCGCGCGGATTACAGATGCAGCATTACGCTATAAATAAAAATGTATATAAAATTCATATATTCATGTATGCAAAGTTTGATATTACTCGTATTATCCCTTGTGAGAAAAAGATGTTTTACAAAAATATTAACAACTTTTTTGGAATAAAGGTAAAAGGTCGTAAGTTACAAACATACTCAGATCAGTTAGGAAAATTAATGGCTAAAGTTTTATAACGATCGGACAGCGCGTTTGTATTGTTTAAGCGACATGGTCTAAACAATGACCTATAATGTAACTAATCTAGAGCGGTGCGTGGGTCTTGTGTGCTGTGGGCGTTGCGAGAATAGAACATAAAAACTAAAAAGCTTAAGGGTTTTACGAATGTAAAGCCCTTCTTGTAAACTATACTGTAAATGAACAATGTTATATCTGAATAAGTAAGCACTTCATGATAATACTGTTTAAAACCAAGGCGATTGTGAATGAAACCTAGGACACACACACACTTGTACATACAGAACAGAATGGCTAGCTTGCTATAAAGTTTTTTTGTAGAAAAAATGAAAAATAAAATGTAGTTAGACTATGACATCCAACTCGTCAACATAAAATATACGAACTAGATTTACCCACACATAATATTTAATAAACACCGATTCTTCCCATGGGTTTACTATTTGTTACCAATCAAGTAAGTTTCCAGAGGCCATGAGTTTCCAAAGGAACCTGTGAGTAAATCATTTATTTGGAAACAGTAATACCGTCGTCAATAAACAAACGTAAATAAACAGAGAAGGAAGATAAACAATTCAATCAAAATGTTAATTTTTAAATTACTAAATAACTAGAAAAATATACGTTTTTGTATCAGCGTGTGTCACAGTAAATATATAAAACTACAAGTATTTCAGTGTAAATATTGAGCATAAAGTAGACAATTGCAGCTGAACAGAATATAAACGTAGTTCAGTCCAAAATATTCCACACGTTATACAAGCACAGTGATTAACAGAGTATCAGCAAAATTCATTATTTGTTTAATATAAAAATACATGTATTGGTCTGACGTGATCATGAATCTTTGAGAAAACATAAAATAACTTTACGATACCCATAATTCGTAGACCTTATATATTCCCTTAAAATACAAATACTCAAGAGTCTTGACAAATTAAGTATTATTATAAAGGTATGCGGTCGTGCGCGTGTCCTTAAGTCCCACTGGCTATCGTACACGGTGTTAATTACAGCTGGAAAAATTACAAATTATCACTCGCATAAAGACCAAATATTCGATAATAATTTACTGTCTGTTTTAACTAATGAATGCTTTGGGAATTATAACAAAACATCTAACCCTAACACTTGGAGCTTTAAACTAGTGAAAACACACATTTTATATTTAGGTTACATGAACGTTTTCACATAGGTAGGTAGGCTACAGCGATTATAGAGAGATAATTTCGAGCTTTCTTGTTTTAAAGAAAAAAATATCGGTATGGAGAACCATACATGACTTCCATATTCTAAGATTTATATTTAAAATCATTTTCGAAATGAAATATTACCATAGAAACTACTTCTTTATACTTACTGCTTCAGCCTTAACCACAGTACTGTGGTCACTAACGTATACCACCTCACGTTATCGCACTCGATTTTCACTGATGATGGAAGTCGATGGCATTGCCGAAACGTCTGGTTTTGTAGAAAACATTGGACTACGGCCAAATATCCCGGGAAGGAATTTTAACAAAAACTACTTCTTTGTTGCCGATAACGTTGTACACATGTATATAAAATATGCATAAAATTAATGGCTTGTATAAGTTAATGATTGATCTCCATTAAGTAGTGCTCAAGTTTCCAAAGTTTTAATATTGTGATGTCCGTAATTAAAACATCAGAGCAGGTTTAGTTTGTATGAGGGTACACCGTGGACAAAAATTTTCAACATTTCCTATTGAGCGTTGCTTAGAGTAAAGCTGCGAATCTACAGTGTACGTTTCACAGAACAAACACGCGGAAAAGAAGGAGCGCTCCGAAGTCACTCATGGACCCTCAGCATCTTGCAGAGGGTTCATTCCCTAAAGACGAAAAGTCTGTCTATGAATCGTTCCTCTGTAAACACGTGCAGTTACACTGCCCAGCGATCCACAGGAAGCAAATCGCTATCCACGCTGGACACTTTTTCGGCTTGCACGCGTTATGTTGGTATGGGTTTCGGCACTTTCCATTTAAAAAGCGTGCAAATGTAAGAAAATAAACATGAATGAGGCCAGAAATAACGCGAATTTTGTGTGTGTGTGTGTGTGTGTGTGTGTGTGTGTGTGTGTGTGTGTTCCCTGCCTTTTTATTGCGGTAGTCATAATAATAAAATGGAAACGTAAATATTACATAATTGAGATATGCTTGCCTGCCACGAACGATATATTTTCACTCATACATGATTTACACTAAAATGAAAAAATTATAATTTTATTGCCTGGCAACAAAATTATTTTATTTTTAACAATTACCATTGTTTGAAAAAGTTTAAATGAATTTTCAAGTACTTCACTGTTGTTAAAACGTAAAAGGTTGCAGGTAAACTACCCCTTCCCCTTAACAAATCTTCACCAAAATTAAAAGGCCTTGAGTTCTCTACAATTCAGTGACGTATGCAAACAATTTTTTGATTCTGTTTGAATTTGCGGCTGTTATCGTTTGCCATAGAAAATTACCTTTGATAAAAAAACCTTGCAGGTAAACTACCCCTTCCCCTTAACCGATCTTCACCACAAACAATAGGTATTGAGTGCTCCACAAACCAGGACTGTATGCAAAAAATTATTTGATTCTGTTTGTTTTTGCGGCTGTTATCGTTTGCCATAGAAAATACCCTTGTTAAAAAACGTTGCAGGTAAACTACTCCTTTCCCTTAACCGATCTTCACCAAAAACACTAGGTCTTGAGAACTCCATAATTCAGGGCTGTATGCGAAACATTATTTGATTCTGTTTGAATTTGTGGCAGTTATCGTTTGCCATAGAAAAAAATCTACAGACAGACAGACAGACAGACACACACACAGACGCTTTTCTAAAAACGATTTTTTTCATGTTTTGAGTGTAGTACAATCAGAATTTGCAATAATCTCGAACACGATTCTTTTTGCCATCACCATACTTCCATTTCCTTAAGGAATATGGAGTAATAAATTTATTGTAATTATCAAAAGCACCTAGCTTATAAACGTATTTTTGTTTTTATATATAAGAAGAGATAGAGAGAGAGAGAGAGATAGAGAGAGAGAGAGAGAGAGAGAGAGAGAGAGAGAGAGAGAGAATGTGTGTGTGTGCACGCGCGCGATGATAAAGTTGGAGACGTAACTACTAGATATTAGACAATGAGGGCGGGAAATTTTAATTAGAGAAGTTATTCATTTTCCTCATTCACATGCACAATTATTTTTATTGTTGGCGAAGAGTGAGCAAAGTGGAGCAACGACCTCTAGCGCTGTAGAATCCATTCCCTCGCGATCGATTTTCTCATCAGTGTTGGAGATAAGCCGTTACAAAGCGACTCGCCCTTAAACTGCTTCCTTCAAATAAACCGTTGTCCCAGTTATCTTGTAATATTGCGCCCTTCTCAGTCTTATTGGTAATTTCTGCTTTCATCAGACACAACTTCAGGGAACACGTTTTGTCGAGTCTAGCCTCCACCTGTTCGTAACGACTTCGAAATGCCGTTTATGTGCGCCGAAAATTTTGTGAATTCTCTGCCTGCTTATGCAGGTCCACTAGTGCGTACGACACGCGTATATTCCATTTCTTACAGGCTAAATTAATTTTTTATAGTGATTCGGATGCGATAGAATATGTGATCTCTAAAATGATAAACCATGAGCTTGTCTGATTGAAAGATTACGTTTGTGAACAGATTGCATGGTAAATCCATTATCTGTAAATAATTCAAGACGTCAACGTATTTTCCTAGGGTCGTACAGACTTACAGCTTAACAGCGCTTGTAAAGAGTTCCTGCACGAGTGCGGAAGCGCAAATAAGATTTAAGTGAATCCAGCGATGAAAATAAAAACCGTTTCGCAGAATTGATGGTGACGGTGGTGCCGGACATAAAGTAAACATTCTTTACTTCACAATATTTCATACTCATTGTTCCTATTGGGTAAAGAATGAGTTTCATTGTCATATTTAAGGTTGTATTTTGTCACTCCTTAACAATTATATCAACATTTATTGATAAATAGACTGTAAGCATTAATCGCAAGCAATTTTATTTACCAATTTTATCTACTTAATAAGTTAAGTAGATGCACAGGAGAACACGTGTCTATAACCATTAAGTGATGGCTACTACTGAGTAGCCTGCCGTTTGCAATACACGTAATGCAGGTATTTACGTAGTAATCGTCTTTGTAGCGTCTTTGTCAAGTAAGCACGACTCAAGGGTCTTCGCTCACACACAAACGGGGGGGGGGGGGGGCGCGTGTGTGTGTGCGTCCTACATCTGCCTACGGTGTCTCGCTTCAATCATTTCAGTACCCTATTATTCACAAACAAGTCCATTTTAAAGTGCATTCTTAACACACCTCGTACTCACCGCATATCTTTAGTATATTACTGTTAAATTATTTTATATTATGGTAAATTCCAATTTCTGCTTTAAGTCGGGTGACGCTAAAGTTTCAATGAACCGATGGACGTTATGTAATATAAGTACGCAACCGTACACGAGATTCTGAAATAGGGTCACAAACTTTACGAAACTAAACATAGAGTTTAGGGACATAGAGTAAGACATTAATGCCAAATATAAATAAGTACACATCATAGACAATTAAAAGCCACTGTTTACGTTACATTCTTCGAAAAACATTACTTATCAATGTGTACACTATAACGTAATTCTGGATGATGGCATTCAATAAAGCATCAGCTTATTCCAATATCGTTGTTGGTATTGTATGTAAACATTAGATGTAATGAGAAAAATAACAGCAACATTAGATAGGCAGACAGAAGAAAGTTGCCTTAGCACCCTGGTGTGTCCGGGTCGCAGCTCCATGCATTCCAGGATGTTGCAACGCAGCGCGATAATGTGATCGCAACATAAGTACGTATGTTGATGTGGGTCTTCTTGGCACGATACGGCGTGACAGTAAGGATCTTGCCGGACTCCACGTCTAGGGCGCAGTTCCGATGCTTACTTAAGAATTCATAACTGCAAAATTAGCAATCAGCAAACAGCAAGCTACCTGCTAATGTAAAATGAAGTACCAGAACTAATTGCAGTCATCAATACAATCTTTACTACATGAAACACCGACCTTTTTGTATTTACATGGCCCCCTTGATGCCCTTGTCAACAAATAATATTTCCCCTTTTAAAAATGTTTTAAATTGAGACATTTGCATTTACACATACCTACACTGTACTTAACAAAATAAGAACAAATTATGAAAAGACTGCGATGTTTATGTAGGAAATGTGTTATATGTTACGTTAATACCTAGAATGGATAGTATTCCCATTCAATAAGTTGTTTCTAAAATAAAAAATATGGTAATCAAGTCGTATTATTATTTTATATTTTAAAAACAATAATTCCTTTTAACACGTCACTTTCTTACACTCACACACGCACGCACAGGCGCACTACACACACACACACACACACACACACACACATTTAGTGACAACTTTGAGATTGTTTTGACGCACATAGCCTTTAGAAACTAGGTTCAACAGACGCAAGTATAGTCCCAAATAAATACCGACATTGATCCTAATGCACCAAGATTCATTTGTTTATAGCACTCATGAGATGTATTCTGTTCCTACTGATAAAAGATAAACCCACCCATCCAATTCCTCCCACCAAATTAGTAACTGATGAATTTCGGTTGTTTACAACAAACGTCGAAAGTCCCATTCGCCTTTTATACTTAAACCTCCCTTGAATGGTTTTCTTTACATTCTTGAACTAAACTTGAACTATGTTATTTATCAAATGTTATTACTGTTTTCTTTATCCTTTAATAGTCCACGGAGACGCCTGTCACAGGTTATGCTCTGTTTCATAATATACCCTTTATTTTCTGTTCTTCATACAATCAAGAAAGTAAATGACTCAATGAATTGAAGTGTATAACGACGCTTGTCAAGTTCCTTGAGTTCCTCTTCTAACCAAACTGTAAACAGTTCATGATCCACTTTACGTTTTAACATCACACGTTCGTGTTTCTGCCTTGATGTGAGATAGCTGTTATAAGAGTAGGCTCACATGGAGATTCCATATCACACGTGGTCCAATTTCCACAATTGCGTTATTTCATTTACAAGTAAACAATGTTGTTTAAAAATGTATTTACCTGATTCATCTGATTTTCATCAAATAAGTTGTTTAGCATTCATCGTAACTTACCACGAGTAACATATGGACATATATTATAATAGTAATAATGGACAATTTTTCATCCAAGCAGAAATAAGTCGTCTTTGCTAGAACTAGAACGTTTTTGAAGACAAGCTGTGTGTTTTACATAAATGTAGTCGAAGAAATTTTAAACTTAATGGAATATACTGTACTGTCAATAGGTTTGACGGAATTCCATTAGTGAATTATGGCAGCTGAGAAAGACGATCCCTAAGCGTACCTCTTCTGGAATCATGAAAAAATTATAATTTTCGGTTGTGTTTTGGTTGTGAAGAGGTGTTTAGACGAGACGGGCGCGGTGATAGTATGTTATGGAAACACATCTTTCCGCATTCACTTGATGGCATATAAGGTACTTTATGGTCTGATGGCCTGCTTGTTCTTTCAAAACTGAAACGTTTCGACTCCTGACTGGGAACGAAATATCATGAGGGGTTCATGTGAAAATATACTGATTGTATTGGGAGTCGGGCACTAATATTTAGGTATTGACATTTCCCTTCGCGAAGAGAATAGTTAAAATATATGAATTTCGTAATACATCATAAAACACAATTTTGCAGTAGCCAAACGACACGCATGCATACACGCCACCATGCATGCGCCCGCCTCCCTTCTCGTCGTGTGTATAAGACACGCAACTATTTGTAACCACATTATTGAAATTGCAAAATTTACCTTTATCAGATACGGCTTATAGCCCAGTTACGCCTGAGTATCATGCGCCCACACGCAAACGTTGCATGTACAAATACCGTGTACTGTTCACACACCAACTCTTAAGTAGTTTTCAGAATTAAATAATTTTTAATTTCTCTGTATTATAAATTTTACTAAATCTTTTTTTCACTTAAAGTTTGTTTTATAAAATCAAAAGAAATGAAAATGTATACAGAGAATCGGCAACAGAATTAATCGATTATTCTATGGCGTTTTGTAGACACGTGTTTGTTTCACTTAGCGCAGTTTGCACCCACTACGAATGGACGGTGTCAGTATCATCAACATCATCATTATTATTCAGTTACTTTCATGTAGGTCTCCACGTCTACTCAACAAAATACTGTCATTCAACTAATTTTTTTTTTATAAAACTGATGGTTGTTATTATCGAAAACAATAGGTACTGTTACTCTCAAGAATTCTCTTCGTGATTCTAATTTAATCGCAGAAATAAGTAAAAACGAGCTGATTATAAAATATCCATTACTATGGGATTTCTCCTTTATAACTCTTGATGAATATTATTAGGTTTTGATATTTTTGTAGTTTCTTGCAGTAACTGAATATTGTATTGTACTCGAACAATAATAAAATTCTTTTGAAAATAAATTTTATATTATTATATAAAATGCACAGACACACACACACAAATATTGTAACGTTACAAAACGTCACAATATCACAAAACACAGATGAACTCTAAAAAACAGTCAATTACCATAAGAAACAGTACGGTATAACTCTTTGAAATAGAAAAAGATTTATTATTAAGATGATTAAAAGGAATAAAATATAATTTGATTGTCAATGAGCATAAATGTTATAATAATAAAGACAAACTGACTTAAAGACTAGACCAAATGTGACTATACAATTACCCAGTGGATTAGGATTGTGAGTAGACCAATTAGGAAACTATGCAGAGAACAAAATAAGAACAATCCAAAAATACCTTGTAAAGGAGAAATAACATAACTCAACCACTATAAATAAAGAAGAGAGTATCTATAAGATAAAGAGAATAGGAAAATAGAACTCCAAATTTAAATAAAAATAATTATATAAAATAACAGACAAAACCTACTAAATGACATAGCAATAACTGAGACTTAAAATAAAAAGATACCCAAAAAGATTAGGAGAGTGAGGTAATAACCATGTGATTATGAAATATATGATAATGTATAATAGAAAACAATAAGATTGTATCTTATCTTTAAAAAAGATGATTAATGTAACCAAATGTATATCAGAAAGAACTGATTAATAAGTAAAAATGTACATAGAATATAACATAAACTAAACAATGGCGATCAGAACAATAAATAATAGAGAATACTATTCATAAATAACAATAAGTGAGTAATATAACTAATGAAAACCAAGCAGGTGAAATAAATGTAGTCAAGGAAAGGGAAAAGGGTCAACCTAACCTAAACAGTTGTAAAATTGCACTGATAAATACAAAAATAAGTATCAAAAATGATGTAAACTTATGAGATATTATAATTAGATGAAACTAGATGATTTAAAGACAATTATAAGACGGAGATTAAATCCCTAAGATGTTATTAACAGAATGAAAATGACAGAGTATAAAAGACACACATTGTACACTAAAAACCCATAGAAATACTAATAAAAAGAGAGAGTAAATACTATCAATATAACCAGTGATACGTAAACTAACTATTGATATGTAAATAATTAATAATTGTCACTGAATTAACCATTCATAATATACATAAATGCACATGACCTATTGCAACAAGATACAAGGATCATTAGTTAAAAGAACAACAAAAATAAGAATGTCAAGATGACAAAACATATTGTAAATCTTAGTAGTAACTAAGATGGTTAATTATGAAGAAGCTATTAACATAATAAAAGATATAATATATAAAAATAAGGATAAATAATAAGATGCCTAGTTGTACCAAAAAACCATGTGACTTTAATGATAAAATACAGTATAAAAGGCATCTCTTAATCAAAACTATGTTGACCAAAAGTTGATATGATTATTTAGAAGTAAGTGTGAAATGTTTTAAACTGTTAAGATTCAACCATTAAACTGTAAGAAGTAAATCTAACTCATAGTGCTATAGGCCTAATGAAGCTTAGAACCAGACTTGGTGTTTTATTCACAATTGAGTGTTAACAATGTCAAATAATTATAAAAAAGAATTTGGGATGCATTATATCCAATATCAGTAATAACCAATTGTTAATTAAATAAGTATAGGACATAAGTTTATAAAAGAATTGTAATAGAATATAAGTTAAAATTGTTATCTTTATTAATCATGAAAAGAATTATGCCTTGTGGGATGTCTAAATGCTCAGCAGGACAAATGCCAGATGATGGTAAAGCTAGGTTGGAGCTCACAAGTAGCATAAAGAATTGTTATCAAATATAAAGTATTTTAATAGTTTTAGATAAAAAGTTTGGCGTCACTTTTAGACTCTCAAACCCAGAGACCCACGCTTTGAACCGAATTAAATAATTTTGGTAACGCGGGGGTGATGCGTCAACAAAGGAATGTCATCAATTCTGACCAATCAAATCAACTATATCGAGATTTCCGCGGTGGGCGTAGTTGGGAACAACTGAGATGACGCGCAAATTTTGGACAGTTCTTCACCAGTTGCAAAGCCGTGCAAATGACAGGCTCCGCGCTAAAGTAATTCGCGATTGACCCATAATGCAGTGCGGTTTCGAATGTAAACACTAACCTAATTACGCGAAGTTAATCAAAGTGTTATCAAGCGTTGTGATTTATAAAGCAATGAAAGTTATTAAAGGTTTAACGTATATTCAATTGCATAGTGTATAATAAATTGCAATTAAGTGAATTAAGGAAAGTATAGTGATAATTATTTATACTTACTAAAATTATCAACCTATACGATAATTTTGTATAACCTACTGAACAAGATGATTTATTATTAACACTACAAGAAACACTAAACATTATTATTATAAATTTATTCATTGTTAGAAATATTTTATTCACAAATCAAGATTATTTTGTATAACCTAGCAACCAGGTTTAACCTAAAAATTTTGACGCCAGCCGTCTTTTGAACTTTATGATATTAGTTTAAGATTTTCTCTATTTGATGTAATCACTCTCCTACTACTACATTGTTATAGTAGTAATAGACATTCTAGTTACGTATTATGCAATTAAAAGGACTCACTTTAGATAGATTTAACTTAGACAATTGTTCACTAATACGGTTTATAAGACCATACTGCCAACCCTGAGAGAGGAGTTTTAATCAACGTTACCTGTTATTGTAAAGTAACGACAATGAATGTAATTAGTAGAAGAAATATCACAATAAGGATTATTCAATGAACAAAATAAATTTTAACCACAATGAAGAGATTATGGAATTATTTATTTAGACAATACGAGCAATAAATCATTTACGTAACAATATACACCTAAATGTCTAGATACTGTACGCCTACATATGTGTATGTATATATATATATATATATATATATATATATATATATAGTAACGAAACACGTATATTCTGTTTTTTTACAAAAGAAAAAAAATTATTGTGTTACTTAAATTTTGAAAAAAATGTATATTTTGTTTTGATTTTTTGAAAAAATTATTTTTTATGTTTTAATTGTTTAATATTTTAGGAAATAATTCTTGTAATTGTGTGGTGTTAAAATTTTAAGTTCCTTTGAGTCAATTTTGTTAATAATATCGCTTATGGTTTACTGGAATTAAATTCAGCGTTAACAGGATTGTCTAATTCACTGATCGATTAGCGGTATTTCTTCTTCTTCGTATGTATTACTTCCACTTGAGTAATGGCCGCCTTTCTTGTAGTCCTGTTGTTCACTAATACTCTATTTATTAAATTTATAAATAAATTTTAAACCCAATTGTAGAATTTCTAAATTTTATTGACAAATGTTTCAAAAGTATCTATTTAAAATCGATTATAATATAATGCTCGACTCGTTCACAGGGCGATCGATTGTTGATACATATGTTATTTTATATTAATTTTTCAGGTTCTTTTAACGGTTATATTATTATATAGTCAGAGAAGGGTAAGGTTAGAAAGTATAACATTTACAATTAAAAAGCTTAATAGTTAAAATTTACAACGTTATTTGATAATATATAATATTTATTAAATGAAAAGTTCGAACCAATGATGAGTTGACGAATACTAGTAATCGTGTGCGCGTTGAATGCTGGGAGTCAAAATGGCCGCTTCGGAGCTGCTGATGTAAAACAGGAATCGTCTGGATGAAATTTTCTTCCAATAAAGCTGCCTTTCCAATGCTTCCTCGTCTCCGCAGTAGTGATTAATATTTCTGGTGTTATTGTAGTATCTCTAGTTCAATGTTCTTTTATTCACTCGATAAAAATGTGTGTGATAATGTTAAGTTACTGGTGTCGTAAAGTTCGTTTTAGTTATTCGGAATTATTAGTGTTAGAGGTACATATGGTTAATTAACTAGTTTCTGTTGTGTATTCACTTGATTCAATGTTTGTAGTGGTTAATTTTCACTGACTTTAAGGTTTAAAATTGTTTTGTCGAAGTTCTCAAAATTTTACTGTAGGCTAGGTTCAATTTTTACACGCCATTAATGGTTCCGATATAGGTTGTTATGTAGCTAGAGCTTACTCAACCGTACACTACGAACGTTAATAAAGAACTGTCTTACTTCCTTCATTTTCTTAAATATCTTAGCCAATTTAATATTAGCAATGTATTGTTTCAATTTTTAATCGCTTCCGCTACATGTAAGAAAGATTCATTATATCACAGAATATATTTTGGTTATTAATTAATTTCATTATATAATAAATACATAATCCTTTTCTTCAGCTTATGCTGCTTGATTTGATATCAAATAAGTTAGTTTTACAAAGTTTTTTCTCTAAAAAGCCATATTTCTGTGTTTTTTCAAAGTAGGCCTAAAAAATTACTTCCTGTCCTTTATAAAATGTTGCCATTTTAATATGTTATAGTTAGGATTGTATTCAATCTCAGATTGAAATAAAAATGTTTATCTTCCCTTAGTTCATTGTAATTTTATTAATTAGTTATCCTTTTAAATATTATTCCATAATTTGGGACTCCCCTCTTTGAAATTTTTGTAATCATATTTCCAATTTTTTCAATAATTTTATATATCTTTTTATACTATCCTTTTAAAGTATAGTTTTAGTCATAGTATTTGGTGACTGATTCACCTTATATAAATTCCATCAGTTTAACTGGTTTATTTAACTTAATTAACAATTATAATGTTGTTGGAGTTTCCTATTTGGCCTAGATTTTTTCTGGTTTTACATATAATGTTTTTGAATAATACTGTGTTTATACCCCTTCTGACTTTCTTATTTTAATACAATATTAATTAAAATCTCCTTAATTAACTAACAGAACATGTAGTATCGTATTCATACTCATAATACCTAAACAATATTTCAAATTAACAATATGGTATTCAAATTCAGACATTTTAGTTTTAACTACTACTAGTAACATATAATAAACATTTTATAAAAAGAGTATGGTATCCATACTTAGACATTTTAGTCTGGACTAATATTATTAAACATATTAAACATTTTTATAATAATAAAATCTTATATTCTACGCCCCACATTGAATTATGGAGTTCATGGGCTTTAACATAAGCATAACAAGCCCTTTAATTTTTATTTATTTTTTAAACTTATTTTGGTTGCAGTCTTATCTGTTTTTATTTTGGTATTAAAGATTTATCCCCTGTCACTTTATTTATTCACCACCTGCTCTCCCTTTACCCTTTACATTTTAATGCAGGTTTTTAGATAAAAAGTGGCACCTTCTTAGAAACATTAGTAGTTGTTTTCATAAGAATATTTTTATAAAAACTTATTTCTGTAGTTATTGAAAACTTTAAAGTTGTTTAATGGTACACATGTACTTAGTTGAAGTATTAGTCACACTTCTACTTGAAGTTTATATAATATACTGAAATAACTTGCACTTGTTCACTTATATTTTTGGATCTTATCTCTAATTGAGTTTTACAATATTCCAAGACCAAAATCTTAGTTATAAGGGATTATGAAGATTTGTTCATTCCATTATACAATAACTTTAGTGGGTGCACTTCTACTTACAACACTAAACACTTTTGTTTATAACTATTTTACATTAATATCAGGTTTTGGGTGTTATACTTTCTTTTGTGACGTTTAATCTCTTTCGTGGTTTGTTATATTCTTCTTAATAGGTTTCCCTTGGGTATATCTTGTAGTCCTCCCATCCTACAATTTTGTTCCTTCAAAATTCTTCCTTCTTGGTTTCTTCAAGATAACATTGTTTTATCATTTCCGTTGGTTTGTTCTGGGTATCTTCCTTACTTACTCCTATCCTACCTGGGTATTTTCCTTAATTTATTTTAGCTCTTTGGGGTTTATTTACTTTACATTTTGGTTGCATATTGGTTTTTTTTCTTTATTTTTACTTTTTTAAGTTACGATAGTATTTTATTTTGATACTTATTTGTTTTCATATGGATTTTCCTTCGATAGTTATTGATTTATGATCATATTTTATTAGTTCTTAAGTGGATAATCTGTCATGCTACAGATTGCTCTCCTCCAGAAGTGATTAGTTCAGATCATACTTTGTTTGTCTGAAATAATTGCTTATGATACTTATTATATATTATTATTCTTGACTTCCTTCCCATTTTTAATTTTGCTTCTTCATTGAGGTTACAAATATTTTATTCTTTAATTGATCTTCCTTGATAGTAATAGTCATCTGAGGTTAATTATTTTATTTTCATTTTTTCTTAACTTGGTGTTTTATCCTTGGGATATTTATTCCCTAACATTCCCTAACGCGTGAGCTGGGGCAGTTCAGAGAGGCACTGTAGGCTACATACTCTGCTGGCCATGCTACACTTCTCATTGAGTTCAGAGGCAATTCATCTCTGCTCAAAACATAATAATACTGCTGGACTTATCTACAGACAGTTATTAATTAAAATTATATAAGAATAGTCTATTCTACGACTATTAAAGAATGGCTTTGGATACCTCACTTTGTACTTGCTCGGATCTGTTAATATTTCTATCTCAGTTATTTTTCTTCTCAGTTACTCTTCTGACTTTTTAGCTCTACTGTTATCTTATTCTTATTATGGTGGGAAGCTCTTTTATTAATATAATTATCACTATTTATTAAGTATAGAGTTTTTTGAGTGAATTCTCTATTATTCTTTGGTTGTTATCACAATCTGTTTCTGGTCATTGGTAGCATATTTTTTATGATATTTTGGTTGTTTCTTAGTTCTCATGAATTGTTCCAGTAGTTCCATGTTCTAGCACTTTCTTCTAATTGTCTTTATTATAATCGACATTTATTTTATGATCATAGTTATATTCTTGATTTATTCATATTTATTTTTATTTTTTCCCTTTTTTTCAAAAAATTTCGCTCTGGTTTCTTATCCAAATGAATTCTTTAATTATAATATTTATGTGGTCATTGTTTCTCCTTGTATGGCGTAAAGGTTTCATTATTTTTATTTCAACACAAGTTTATTCATTTAATTGTATCAGTGGTTCTTACTTCCTTTTCTTTCTCTTTAAAATTATTTCATAAATAGTTGTGGTAAGTTGCTCTTACTATATTTTATCATTTGTTTGTTTTATTGAACTTCCAATTCTTTTCTTTAATTCATAATTAGTTCCATATATACCTGGTAGTAAGTTGTCCTTACTATATTTTATAATTTGTTTGTTTTTAAATCCAAAATTCTTTTTCTTTTATTTTCCTTAAATAGTTTTCATAAATAGTTATTTGTAAGGTGATCTTATGATATTTTAGAATTTTGGTAATTTTCAAAATTCAAAATTCCCTCCTTTTATTTTCCATAAAGTTTCTCATAAATATTTGGTAGTAAGTTGTCCTTACTTCATTTTTGAATTTAGTGATTTTCTAAATTCAACATGCCTTTCTTTTATTTTCAAAATTATTTCCATAAATCATTGTCAGTAAGTTGATCTTACGATATTTTAAAATTTTGTTTGTTTTTCAATTCAAAATTCCTTTTCTTGTTTTCCATAATATTTTCATAAATAATGGGTAGTAAGTTGTCCTTACTAGGTTTTAAAATTTTGGTGATTTTTAACTTCAGAATTCTCTCTCTTCTTTTTATTTTCCATAAAGTTTCATAAATAGTGGTTTGTAAGGTGATCTTACGATATTTTGGAATTTTGTTAATTCAAAATTCCTTTCTTTTGTTTATCATAAAGTTTTTTCATGAATGATTGTTAGTAAGTTGTGTTTACTAATTTTTAGAATTTAGTTAATTTCTAAATTCCTTTCTTTATTTAAATTTCTACTCCTCATAATATTTTTTCATGGAAGCCTGGTTATATACGCCTTTGATTCTCTCAGAATCCATCTCCTTTATTTCATACGTATTATTGTTTTTTATTATGGAGACTATATATGGTCCAGTGTACAGTAACAATAACTTCTTTGTTATTCCTTCCAGCGTGCTGGGTAGTTCACGATTTTTCAATAATATTTTTTAAGTAATTGCAACCAATGATTGTTATATTATTTGTGTTAGTTGCTCTTTGCAACTCGTTTTGATACCCAGGAGATAGGAGCAGTGAAGGGTCATGATAATTCATCACTGCCTCCTCCCGTTTAAATTCTCGATTTCATTATGAATATTGTTCGTACCGATCGATGCATCAGTCGGGAGACCTTGAGTGGGTCCCTGCCGCTCCGTGCGATGTTCCAACGGTTGTTCTCGGTTTGGTTGTCGTTCTGGATCATCTAGACTGGTACTTCGTCTAGGCTGATTATACCTCGGATCATCACGTTCTCTGCTTCTCCGCCGATCCTCATACTCATGGAAGCTGTTACGCCGCTGATGGTAGTATCTTCATTGGCGACCGTCTTCAGCTCGTATGAAGTTTACTCTTGGTCGGGAAAACCTATTGTTACCATTGTTATTGTTTGGTGGGTACCCTCGATTATTGTTATAATACCGTTCTGTGTTATTATGGTTGGGGTTTCTCTGACTATTAATATTGGGATTTTGGTAATACTGATTTCTATTACCTTGGTAACCGTTATTAGTTCTATTGGTATTTTGGGTACCCGGAACGTTGTTATTATTATTATTATTGTTGTTGTTGTTGGTGTTATAATTGGGATTGGTACGGTTTCCTTGGTAGCCATTGCTGTTATTGTTATTACCGTTATTGGTGTACTGATGGTTCCTTGTTTCCGGCCGATCATTCCTCCTTCTGCTTTGTCTATAGTATTCTTCATTTTCATAGTTCTCCAACAGTTCCGTCATCGCCTGTATTGTTTTTATTTGGCTGCCTCTCCTTGCTCTGATTACTTCTTCATCGTAATGGTACGATAACTTATTGACGAGGCATTCTTCTGGTATGGCTGGTTCTAAATGCTTCGCCAGACATACCTTTCCGAGGAAGTATGCGGTCATAGAGTTACCCATCTGTGGTTTGTATCGGCCGTGACAGATGTTGCCACGTATTAAATTCTGAGTAGTCTCCGACCAGTACTTTGCCTTGAATAAGTTTTTGAAATGCTGGTAGTCATCGATCTCGCTTCGGTTTGCCATCCACCAATTGTCCGTCATTTCACGGAATGATTCGTCCAACAGCTCTCGGTTGTTAATCCATCTGTTGCCCCTATGTTTGGCAATGTACTCCTCGATCCGGGCCAAGAACTCCATCGGCTTCCTTTTATATTGGCGAAAGTTTAGCCATTCCCGATTCTCGTTTATGGGGATATTCGTGAAGTTAGTTGGTCTGTTTCTTATTACTTCCATCTCTTCCTGGCTCTGCCGCACTTGACCGGTGATATTCGTCATCGCTTCTTCCATTCCATCGCACCTTTCCGTAACTTGGTTACGTACCTTACTTAATTCCTCCTGTGCTTCCTTTCGGTTTTCTTCCAATTTTTTCTTATGGTGTTCTTCGATCTTGGTAATTTTGGTATTTACTACTTCCTTGACTTCCTGTACTTCCCACTCAGTCTGGCAACATCTTTCGTCAACTTCCCTGATTTGTTGGTTTATTATTATGGTTTCTTCTTCCAATTTTTTATTTATAGATTTCTTATTGTCGTTGATTTTCCCCTGCTCAACTCTTCCTTCGCCAACTCTATTCTCTCGTCTACCTTGTTCATGTTTTCCTGGTTGACTTCTCTTAATTCTTCTCTTAATTGTTGGTTATTCTCTCTCAATTCTTCCAACTTCTCCCCCATTTTCTCTTCCATCTTCTTGTTATCTTCCTTCAATTTTTCCTTCAACTGTTGGTTGTCACTTTCCATCTTCCTGCTGTTTTCTTCCATCTTCTCTTCCATCTTCTTACTGTTTTCTTCCATTTTCTCTTCCATCTTCTTACTGTTTTCCTCAATTCTCTTATTAGTATTTTCTATTTTATCAATCAATTCTTCCTTGGTTGATTTGAATTCTTCCTTCAAAGACTGGTTATCACTTCCCATCTTCTTACTAGTTTCTCCTATGTCCTTCCTTAATTCTTCTTTTTGTGGCATCCATCTTCTTACTAGTTTCTCCTATGTCCTTCCTTAATTCTTCTTTTGTGGCATCCATCTTCTTACTAGTTTCATTAATTTTCTCCATCATCTGCCTGAACATTTCTTGTATTGCCACGTTCTCTGTGCGCGTGGGTTTTTCTAACTGTTCCTCCCGGACATTGACTTCTCCTGTTTGCGTGGGTTTTTCAGGTTGTTCCTCTGGTGGTGCGGGTTGTTTAGGTTCCGTTGGGGGTAATAACGTTCCCACGTCTTCCACGGGTGTTGCCTCCTTGTCCTCCACATTAATTTCCTTTTCGGCCTCTGCCGCCCTTTTCTTTGAAGTTGCTCGACGTTGCATTTTGTTTCTTTCTCCGACTGTATAACCGCTGCCAAGCTTGAATTAGGAATTGGGCAAGTTATAGTAGCCTTTCAATCACTAATTGAAGCCCCTTAGTTGGACGCCAATTTGTAGCCAAACACGTATATTCTGTTTTTTTTTTACAAACGAAAAAAAATCATTGTGTTATTTAAATTTTTTCAAAAAATCAAAACAAAATATAAATTTTTTTCAAAATTTAAATAACACAATAATTTTTTTTCTTTTGTAAAAAAAAACAGAATATACGTGTTTCGTTACAATATATATATATATATATATATATATATATATATACATACATAATGTAATAACATAAAATTTACTTGCAAAAGAAATTTATTATTTTACTAACGCAATATAGTACATAAGCAAATATTTCAAACTTACGTTTATAAGACAGAAGCGCTCTACAGTTTACTGAAGTCTTTCCAACAATATCAGATAAACCTCTGAATTATTATGTCTCATAATTTTTCGATACGATCAACAAAGAACAATGTTATCTCTACGTAAGTCCCCTCGTAGAGTATTGGGTATGTGTGTTCGTCGGTCATCCCAGCAAATACTTTATATTTGCTGTAGAGATCACTTTTACTTCTGCCACTGGATTATCTCGAGAACAAACAGCCTCATCTCAGGACGTTTTGACTGCTCCTCGTTTTCAGTTTTCACTACATCTTTAATAAAGGTTTTCTCACATCCCCGTGGAACCTCCAACAAGCTAAAGTAACGCGCGTTTCTGAATTAAAATTTTAAAATAACTACTGCTTGCCAATGACACACTAGTCTGGCATGTACGAGTTGCAGTGAAAATAGATTGTTCTGGACGAGCCTGAGGTTGTGGCCATCTTTATGTCTGGGAATGTTGAAGGTCTTATTTTTAGTTGCTAAACACTGTTTTGTCTCTGCATTCAGCATTTGCTGAAGAATCCGTAACGACTACACACGCTACGTGCCAAACGTTCGTTGTCTCCTATACCTGTACGCATAGTTATGAACAACATTGTTAATAAAGATTCGCACGCGTCAGAATTAGTTGTGCACAGTTTCGTTTTGTTACTTAGATTAATATACAGTAATTGTTGGTACAGTCTGAACAGCTTCTAATTGAGTGACAAATAATGTTTCGGTATAGATTCTGTTATATGGATTGTAGTAAATCCATCCAGGCATTTTTGTCTGTGTGTGATTGATTTAAACATAATCATGATGGACCACTCACAAGCGACACCTGAAGAATAGAAAAAATAAATACCATTACAAAAACGCATAAACTGGAGAATTTCTCTTGATTCATAATATATTCCAGTTTATTAAATTTTAAAGATTAGATTTTATTGTTTATTAGCACTAAGTTATAGGCAAAATCGAGCAGAGCACCAAAAACAGGTTGGCCTATCAGTTATAAATGTGTTTACATATTTTCGCTATCAGTCTTCTGTTATCTGAAACAACTCTCGTTTTGTCCACATACTCCACCTACTACCAAAGTATGTGATTACATAACTATAAGGGGAGTTAAATAGAATTGCCAAACAAAGCCCTTTTAAACAGTTTCGGCACAGATTAAAAGGACAGGGATATTATTTAATAACAAAGGTATTATTATCGTTTCTGGGTGTGGCAGGTTTGGGACATTAATTTACTGATAGGTATTAAAAACTGATTAGATTGCTACTTTAATATAGATTTCTACGTAACCATTTAAAACAGTAGCTAATTTCTTCAGTAACTATTTTCTGACATCAACACTATAGAGCTATAATAAGTGCTCTATAAGGAGTTTATAGACTTATAAAATACAGAAGTTTAATCATGTGAACGTTTTTGTAAATGATTTATATATATTATTGTAATTTTGTAATTTATCATTTTCGCCCTCTCTCGTTCTCTCTCTGTCTCTGTTCATATATGTCAGCTTGCCTGCCTACCTCTGTCTGTCTGTCCATATATTTGTCTATGTACCTCTCTCCCTCTTTCTCTGCCTGCCTGTGTGTCTTTCTCTCTCTCCCTCTCTCTCTCTCATTCTCTTTCTGGTAGATCTCCTGTCTTCTGAAAACAAACTGCAACAAGCTTGAGCTAACTTTGTCCTGTAACCATCAGACGTGCCATCACTTCGTCTTCCCCTTCTTAATATGACCTTGTATGAATAACCAACCTTTGCTGATTACTTTTTGCAAATATGCCTAACTAAAATGTATTGTATCCGCCTAGACTTTCATTTAGTAACGGTATTCAGTATTTCACTCTAGTTTCCTAATATGCATTGTAACCAGTGTAATTATGCAATCAACACTTGCAGTGTAAAGAATAAAAAAACAGTGTGATCGCTCAAAGAATTTAAGAGGCACAAAGAAAAATGTAATCACATGCCGGATACGTATGTTGTGTTTTCGGTTTCCTCAGCAGCTAGTGTAAGAAATCCGGGACAACAATTTCTTACAATCTAGGAGTTATGTGGTAACGACCATATGGTAATTAGGAGACAGCAACCGCAAATAAGTCTAACTCACAAACTTATAAGTCTAACTTCAGCGATATGAATCAGATACCAAACTTAATTTTGGTGTCAGGAAATACTAGTTAATCACCAACACAATTATGTAGATAACTGGATAAGTAGATCAAACCTCGCATCAGTTTTTAATATAGTTAGTGATGTAATACGAAAATGTTGCCATGTTTTAACTTTAGTGTAGTGGTGAATTTGAGAGATCCAACGTGTCAATCAGTAGCGTCAAATATTGGTACAAAACGCAGCTGCCTAACGTTTAGTATCGTAGCGTAATCTTCCGTAATGGGAACGCCAAAAATTGTATGATGGAACAGGAGTTCGTAGCAAAACACTTTGTTTCTTTCAGCACGTCCTGTTAGCCAAGATACATGTATCATGTTCTTGTTCAATTTCTGTGCAATTTCTTAGTTGAAAAAGTCAGTGTTGGACTTTTAGTTTTAGCTGGCATCGTTCCTCGTTTATTAAATTACAAAAAGGAGTAGTCTTTAAGAACGTAAACATTTTGTCTAAATGCGGCAAACGTCCGTCAGTCGTGTTGAATACTTTGCGTTACCTACAGTGTGCACTGCACTTGTTGAACCTGTGCCAAAAAACACAATTCTTTGCACACATTCATAAACAGTACGCTAAGCAGACAAGTTGAAACTGCATAGAAAGTCGACCATCCTTCGCAACAAGAGCAAGAAGTGCGACACTTTACAGATGACGCCCGCGCAGCTAAAATCGTAGTCATCACACTTCTGCGCATGCGCTTTAAACCTACACCTCTATACAACAGCAGCTCTATACGCTGAGCCTGTTTGGCGTACGGACTGGCCAGAGGCCGCTAGGTTGGTATAAAGGAGATGTGAGAATCGTTTACTATTCCTTAACTCGTATAGATGCAACATTTTATTGACTATGTGTCATTTTATAAATTTTAAATCAGGGTTCGCAGAACATATGGGCGTACACTACTGCTAACATTAACTTTGTTGTGGAAAATGGCGAATGTAGGTAATCTAAAAGTTGTAAGGTGGAGTAGCTCGCTAATTTACCGACACGAATTAACGCCACACGCTACTGCCACACCTGTAAGTATCCTGCTATAGGCGGCTTGAGTGACTAAGTAGCTGTGGCGTCCGACCTTTACTGACCAAATGAAAGGAAGGATATAAGTATCGATAAGTATAACGATATATATACTGTCAAATATTAAGTTTCGTTCTAGTGGCTACCGAATGCCAACTACCGAATACGATATCGTCAATAAGTACTTTACACATGAAGTAAGAGTCTAGAAAGTTGATTTGACACGGAATTCTGGTAAAGGTTAATTCAGAAACATAGGATTGAACTAAAACGTTAATGTTTCGAAATGAAACGATGTCCGAAGCGCGAGGCTGAACAGGGAGAAAACGATAGAATTAAAACGCATACAAGATAGCAATTTTGAAAGTTGGCGAATGTATGAGAATATTAACTATGTTTCGGTAAAATAAACATAATGTTAATAAACACAATACTAAGTATTTGGATTCTGTAGTATATGGAAAGAGGTGACACTAAAATCAGATGAAGCATGATTCATGGTGTTGTGTCTGTGATCTTCGCTAAACTGACTGAAATATTTTTGAGATTTAGACCGTATGAAGATTTTACACTTTATTATATATCTTCCTAACTATTCTCCTTCTTTTCAGTTATCATATTCCTAAGCTATATTCGATTCAGATTATTTTGGAGATGTTTTCTTAAAAGAAATGTACTTTTTTTTTGAACGATGTCTTTCTGTGAATCTTTTGCTTCAGATCTCTTAAGTATTGCTTGCCTGTTCTATTAAAGTAATTACGGTCAAAAAAATCACTTGACCTGCTTATCAATAATGCATACAGTAACAGAGCTCTTTTGATAAAGTTTAAATTTTCTTGCGTATATTCCACACCACACTCTTAGCCTACAATAAGTAATTATTCCACCATCTTATTGGCTACCCAAATATTCCCTGGTTAACCACATACTTGTTTGTTCTTATTTTCTCTTTCTAATCATTTCACTGTGTTTGCCGTGCAACAAAAGTATATTGGCACCCTAAATTGTACACAGCACAAGTATACATCCGCAGAACGAAACGTGGTACGCGTCAATAATACATTACGTTATATAAACATATTCTGTAGATGTAAATAAAAAGAAATAGGCCTGTGTTACATACACATATTCTCACGTAGGCTTCCGAGACCGACGTCCATTCTGTATTGTAAGTTACTTCCGGTATGGACCGCGTCGAATATCAGACGTTTTACCCAATTTCCCCTTTTTTCGCATAGACCTGAAGATACTCACTGTAATAAGACTTCACTGCAATACTCAACGGAAGAAGACTTCAAATACAGCATGTTATATACATAAGCGTTTTATAATACATGGTACGTAAAAACGACAATTTACTGCCATATTAACAGGTAACTATAAGTGTCCTGTCCCGTTGACATATCCGATGTCAGTATGTGACCGCTGGACTTGAAACATTCCTGGATACGGTTGTAAGAATACCACAAACCAGTAGCGCAGGACTCGGTTTCCAAAGTTGAGATACTTGAAAATGCCTTCTATAAGAATTTCATTTTTATTTATGATAGGCTTGTCATTCGCTAATTACTGTGCACTTGCTATTTATACTTGTGTGAGATAGAAGGGTTACAGGGATGATTGGATCACATTGTCAACATAACAAACTATCTCCCTACAACAAGTACAAGCATTCACTTAACTCGCTGTAAGATCGAAGGCATAGACGCCAGCCCACTTCTCCCTCTCTGTTGTAAAATATTCAACACAATCAGGGTGCCACTTTTCATGGAAAGTTTTGTTGTGATAAATTTCTGGGCTTACTAACATTACCTTTTTCCATTAGACAAATGAACTACTGTGCCTACTATATAAAACAATCCGTACACGACTTAAGATAACAAAAAATGTCAATTGAAAACCCATTTCGAAATGAATATTACTTAGTGATTAGTGCCCAAGCATTCAATGTAAATACAATAAAAAATGTTAACAGTCATAAATGATATATAGGAAGGGAGGCTTCCTTTACAGCAAGTAGCGTCACTGTTGTCACAGCTACTTTGTAGGAAGAACATTACGAAGAGACACAACCTCATTAGTAGTGACTCCTTGACAGTACAGCACACAATCCAGCATCCAATTACTCTCCAGCTACAATTGTGTTTCTAGTGCAGTCCACGTCACCTTCATTTAACGCATGCGTGACCCACATTCAACTGACGTAGCAGAGTACTACCATCCCTCTCCAACGTAAGACTCGTTAATGCTACGCTCCTGGGTTTTTAAAATACAGTGTTGTTGCAGTTTATAGACTAGTGACTGTGTGAATAAATAGAAATTTACACAAATACTTCAGAATTTTCCAACCAAATATCGTTTTCCTTAGCAAAAATGATCTAAAAGTCGAATAGTATAATAAAAGGTCAATACAACTAAAAGGCTAATTGAATTCATAGTTCTGATATTTTAAAAGTAAAAACTTATATATACCAAAATGTAATGAAAATTGTACTGAAAAATTTTCAGCAAACAACAAAGTAAATTGCATATATGAAACAATATACGCTTTTAACTGTCACGTATGACAGTAACAGAGTTTTGTAGTTTTGTAAATACATTTCACAAGATGTTCGCGCACCCACGTAACCTGATACTGCCATAAATAAGTTACTACATCGGACGATGAGAATGTGTTATGGAACCCCGATGAAAGTCGAGTATACACCTTTCAATATATTCAAAAATAAAGAGGCTCTCAGTACTCTACAATGTCTTTAGTTCCGATAACTCATTCTCTCTTACGTTACACACGGCTCCTTCCAATATCGGCAGTTACAATAGCAGAATCAGGGTACAAATTCCCCAGAATACACGCAGATGTGGCCGTAGTGAAGTGTTGCCACTCAACAACTGACTGAATTTTACATTCATCATATAAACCATATACATTTGATTACTTATTAACTGTTGTGAGGACATTAGGATGAACTACAGGAGTTATCCATAAACGATCCAGAAATATCGCCTTGAACGGTCACAACATCTGGAGAATAGATGGCAACCTAAAATAGCATTTAGGTATAGACCCTTTAGAACAAGGAATGTAGGAAGATCAAGAGCTAGATGGTGAGACATTCTGTGAAGATGGGACAGGCAATGTACCTACTCTGTGAAGTGAAGAAGAATAACAACAACAACAACAATAACAAAACAAGAAGAAGAAGAAGAAGAAGATTTCACGTTTGTCTACATTTTTATTTTTAAATGTTAATACTATATGGATTAAAGAATTTATTTTGGATAACATTGAGTAACAATACAAGCAGCAGAAATTACTTTTCTGCTGTTTATTATAAATAAAGCATTCAAAAAGAAGTAAAACAGACAAAAAAAGAAAAAAAGAAATGGAAATGTAGAAAAGAAACAAAAGATACGAGATTACATTTAATAGTCTTATGCAAATGAGTAGAAAACATTTACTTTCAAATTAACTCGGTTGTTTGTGCGATTTGAAAACACTAAAACAGCGTAATTAAAAAGCGTTTAAAACACAAGCGCGCGCGCACACACACGCGCGCGCGCTAACTCACGACAGGCACTCATCTATCTTGCACACACAAATTACAACGCGTGTAATGAAAACAAATATTATAAATTTTGGAGTAAGAACTGTGACAGCTGTGGAGGATTCAATTTGACACAGCTCACGTACGTCCACAGCGGGGATACAGTATAGTCTTGAACGCTGATGTTTACAGGAAGCAAACGTTACACATTCTGCTAGTTCTGCGACTCATACAGTAAACTTATTTTTAATTTATGTTCTAATAAATAAAGAGTAAACAATCACGAGTAGAAGCGAATACTTCAGGCATGTATCTTGGAAAACAAAAGTGATTGAAACGCTGCCAAGATTTTTCTTGTTGACAGTCATTACAGAAAGAACCTGTCTCTCAGCACATCGAGACGGGCTGGTGCACAATTCTAGTGTCTCCTAAATTAAAACTGAAACATTTCAAAACCTGGAAAGGTAAAAACAAAGAAACAAGTAAAAGTACTTGGACGACCAAAATAGACGGAGAGGGGTGAAATAAGTAGAGAAAGTTAAAAACCGTACATATAAGTACACAAAGTTACTTATAAATATGACTTTCTGAAATACAATTATTCTTATAGGCCTAGTCTGCATATAAGAAAATTCAAACGTAGATGATTCAGGAAAATAGCTTGTTATTCTCATTTACTTATTTATACATCATAAATATTGTACAAAAGCAATTAGTTTTAAGTTAGTAAGGTAAATAATAGATTTTTTTTAAGTCTGTGACTTAGTAGCTAATAATCTTGCCTCTGGACTAACTCGATTGGTGAGATGTGCAGCGCCTCCTAGCAGAGAAAGTCAGAATTACAGCTGCGAATAGGCAATGTTGCTTGGCTTGTCATGCCATCCTATGTGATGTATGTACATAGCTGGGACGAATGAAAAATGTCCTACCACACCGTACCTAATAATAAATTATTATATAATTTGGAAAATATAGGAAACACTAAACGTAAAAAATTCCTCCAGTTTTAATGTTAATGTATTTTATACATTTATGTATAGGCCTATATATTACATCTACGTCTTTCTATTTCTTTTTGTCGCTCCCTTTTCAGCTTATGCTTTCAGTTTTGATCACAATTCAAATTTGTTACTTTAAAACATACGTTAATTCAAAAAAAATTTAAACTATAGAATTAAATTTTACTATAACATTTATGACTAAATTTACCTCAAGATGTACTTTTTTCCTTTAGGAACATGTTTCGGGAGATCTTGTTCTCCCATCTTCAGCCTTCGCCATCTTGTTTCAGGTGAAGTATTTGTGTGTTGGCTTCTGGATGTTATTGAGGTAGTTTGTTGGTCTTTGGTCCTTTAAAGTTGCATTATTGTGTGTGGTTGTGGTATCTGTTTTTGTATTTTGTGTATTTTCGATGTTGAGTGCTTTGAATATTGTGTCATGTTTTGTATTGATTTGTATTTGTTCTGGTATTAATTTGTTTTGTTCCTAAAGGAAAAAAGTACATCTTGAGGTAAATTTAGTCATAAATATTATAGTATTATATACATCAAGAAACGAACTGTAGCAGAAAGTGATTGAAATTAAATTTTAATAAACATACAAAATAATATGAGTGTTAATTAACACAACTGTATATGAATAAACTTTCATAAAGTTTAAATTTTAATGTAGAGATTATTAATGCCGACTGTATAAATGTGTTGACAAATTATAATTTGTCTATTTTTTAACTACAGCAGGCCCCGTTTCACTACTTTCATGTCATAAGGTCAGAATGGAAATCAAATTTTCAGTTATAAAAGTTACATCAGATTCTATTTTGACCACCGCTAAGTCATAAATAAATAAATGTATAAGTCAAATTAATGAATTATGGTAATACATTTTATTTTTCTAATGATTAGTAATATGGTAGTGTTACTTCTAGAAAGCTCGAAGAAGTTGTATTTTTACGGGGGTGAATTGTACAGTTTAGTTTATGGAATTCACCGACATTTTTTGAAAACAACTGAAAAAATAAAAGGGAGCGTCTCGACCGCTACAGTAGAATCAACGCGTGTTCAGTAACCGTGAATCTACATTTTTGCTGTTTTTTTAGAGGAATGTTTTGTACGCATAGCAGAAAGTGTTTTAACGAACCTTTTCATAGTGTCATATATGTAACCTGAAATGACGTTGGCAAAGGGGTGTGCTAACTAACGCAGTAATTTGTAATTCTGTACTGACAAAGTAATAATTTTAAATGCGGTAACCGAGCTTTGGCTTTGGAGGTCGTCCGAATTTTCTCGCATGGGGAAAAGGCATGAACATTTGTTCATTTTGCTTTGCCTTGTTGGCTCATTCCGCCCACCTATCAATGCAGTAACCTGCCTTTAATGTAAAGAAATGGTCACAAAACTGTAATGGTGATCTGATTTACACACAAGTTTAATTCACTAATTACGAAACTAAAATTACATCATGTAACTAGCTGATAATAGAGAAACAAAGAAACTCGTTTGTTCCTCTTTATTATAAACAGAACGTGATAGTACTTATGAAGGACTAAGCTTGTGAACGTTTTTGAGAACATTCAGCTTACCTCATCCTTAAACAAGGATGTTTAGTATTTTCTGTGTAAAAGAAACTTTTTTTTTTTTGTTTATAAATTTCCACTTTTCACCGGTTCTTTGAGTCACTTACATTTGTTTTGACCCTGATAGTCAACTGATCCTCCTTAGGAGCTCTGCCGTTACAAACAGGTACCATTCATGAAACGAAATACCTGGTCTCTCTTCACAACATCATTGTTCCGGTAGTCATGCTTGTAATGTTAAACGTTTAAATGGCTTATGATGATACTAACTGAACTTTCTGTTGTACTACCAACGGGTATCTGTCATTTCAGCAAACTTTTTTGTTTAAAATCATATATTTTAAAATATTTATTTTTGTAGGCCTAATTCAACCTGTGCTTGTAGTCAAAATAGGAACTGGGTAAATGAGATATGACGCTATTCAGCTGGTACGTCTAACATAGCTAAACAAAACATCAGTTTGTTTGTGAAACTGAATGCGGTAGATTAAAGGGGAAGACAATGCCATGCAATTCGCCACTATCGGTTAAACTAACAGTTTTGCCGTCGCCTGTTTTTTTTTTTTTTTTTAACCTATAGTTTCATCTCATACCTGCCATTTTATTAATTGAGTCCCTCATTTCAGTCGTACAAATAATGGTTTCTCCGTCGTCCCTTCCATATAATTTTAGCGGTCCTCCCTCGTCCATTTCATTTAACTGCTGGCTCTCCTGACATTTACCTGTTTTCCCGTCGACCAATCATTTAACTAATGGTTTCACCTCGTCCCTGCCATTTCGTTTACTCTTCCTCCATTTCTTGATTTGTATGGTAATATTATGAGGTCTATCATTGAGGACGTTATGAATAGGTAAGTCTCCAACATTGAGGACTAGGAGGCCAGCTCGCGCGACCATCTCATGTGTAACGTATCCCGAGTATTCGTGTGAGGCATATCCCATCTGATTGCTCTCGCATTGAAGTCCCCAGCCACTACGAAAAAAAGCATAGGAGAAAGTTCATCTTGGCATAGTGTAATTATCAACATTTATCAAATATTTTAGAAATCGTACTTTGGAACTTTGAGGAAACGCTGCTATAAACCAATGTACAATAGCGTACTAAATAATCGATTCCTACAAACAGAGAAATAGTTTTGTGAGAAAACTCATTGTTAACTCTAAGCATGTAATTATTCAGTCTAACGCATGATTGAGGGGATCATAACAAACGAAGCGAAGGACAGTCAATAACGCAGTCAGCGAAGTTAGTTTTGTTGCATCTTTGTTCTTAGCTTTACTAATTAAGAATAGGAATGATATTCTACATAGAATTAGAGAGGGCCATTAATAAATCACTCTGATACAAAAGACTTTGAGGTAAACAATACCAACAAAAGTTCACAATATTACGATTATTTCCTTATTCCTAATAAAATTATTTCATTACAGTAATGTGGTAATGTTATGTGTAAGAGTAGTTACGAATTTTAATGTTAAAATTATGTAAGCTGAATTAATCAGAATTCAAACCAAATTTATTTGTAATATAATAAAAAAAACGTTTGACATGGTTTTACACACACACACATTAATATAAATTTTTGTAACAATTAAAGTAACTTTAAAGGATTTTGAATTGAAGTGACTTTAGTTAGCAGTGGTTCATTAGATTAATGATAACTGTGGCAACCAAAATGGGTTTGAAAGCAACAGTGAAATAAAATAAAATGTTCCATACACACTCAGACAATATGGCGCTATCGCATGAGAACAGAAATCTCTTCTTTAAGTATAAACCGTACATGATATTAGAATGTTTTATACTATAGCGCCAGCTATAAAAAGGTTTTTTAGGAGTCACATGTGCTTTGTGCTATTAGGTGAGATAGTGCAAACTGCTTCCTCTCAGTGGGGCGCATACCTCTTAATATACTATTAGAGAAACAATTACTGGAGTGCGCCCCAAGTTTTTCATTGTATTAGCTGTTATTTGGTCTCAGTTGTTTCAAGTATTACCATGTATTCAAGTATTTTCATGAATGACTTCTATTTTCAAACTCATACCTCTGAATATATTATTAGAGAAACAATTACTGAATTCCATTAAACCTTATGATATGAGTAACGATCGTATTTTCTGAAATGCGCGCCACGTTTTTCATTGTAGCTGATATTTGGTCTCAGGTATTTTAAGTATTTCCAAAATATAATTATTTTAATATTTTTAGTCCATTAGAAAAAGGTTTTTTTTAAGTTTTTTAACTATATATTATTTTATCATTTTTAGTCTCTGAGTCCTGCAAATGTGCTCAACAAATATGTTCTGGAGTGCTGGAACGAGAGAGAGACAGATAGATAGATAGACTATACATTTACCCGTGGGGATTTACTCCATACGGCTAATGCATAAGTATACAAAATTTAACATAATTACATAGAATGAGAAGCGCAATAGTACATCAGTTATAAACAAAGGCAAGATTAAAGAGCAGAGTAATTATAATTTAAACAATCTCTCGAAATTACTTCTGAGTACAATTCCTTCAACTTGGTTGAGGATCATCTGGAGGATTATATTTTCGCAGTCTCTCCATCTCCTCAATGGCTTTTTCGTTGCAGGGTATCTTTCCCGAGAGCTTACTGCACTCCATATCCACGATTTGCACTCCATACAGCGATCTCACTCTACTTAAAGCGACGTATGCTTGTCCCTTTTGGAATAAGCATTTTCCAAGGTACACGACTGCATAATCGACGGTGCAGCCTTGCATCTTATGAACTGTGCAAGCCCAACACAAGACAATGGGTAGCATTCGTCTCTCGATCGTTCCATAGTTGAATTTAGCAGGAAACTGAATAGATTGAGGTTCAATCAGATGAACGCAATCCCTACCGAAGTCTATGCGAACAGAGGGAACATCTGTGTCGTATATCTAGTCGCGACGGAAATACGGCCAAATTATCTCGGTGATATTGCCAATTGCGCCATTCACAAGACCCTTCCCGACATTGATGTTGGATCGTAACATTACTTTTGCACCGATAAATATCTCCAAATCCTTGGGCAAGCCCCCAGTCTTGTTGACGTCGGCTGGGATGATATTGTCCAAGTTGACATTTTCGACATTGCGCGTAGCATCGGCTACATGATCTTGCGCCTTTATTTTGTATATTCTCTCTCCCTGTGATCGGTAGTACTCAAGAACAGCATTATTGTGGGCATCTACTTGCGCTCCCAATGGATAGATGCGAATCGCCTTGTTCAAGGCGAATTCGCCTGCTGCATCCACCAACGTCTTCGACAGCAGCAAGTCAAAGTGGGGACCCTTGAGCTCACCAATTCGAAGAGCATTGAGCAGATCGGCAAAACACGTGTCGCCCTGCTGGAGCATATTCTCGGTAAGCTCAACCAATCTGAAGTAGCGCCAGAGGTGTGGTGCTGGCAAGAATCGTACTGGTTGTTCAAAAACCTGAGCTCCTTTAACGGGTGGAAGCTGCATCAAGTTACCAAACAGCATGATGTTGAGACCTCCAAATGCTTCATCATCCTTATTCTTGAGCTGTCTTAATCGCGAGTCGATCATGCAAAGCATCTCGTAAGGGACCATCGAAATTTCATCAATGAAGATGTATTCAATATCCTTCCACTGCTTTCGCATAATCTTTAAAAAATTTCCCGTCAACATCGGCATGTTGGAGACAATGAAGCCATCCTTTTGAACCGGTAACTTGAGCATAGTATGTAGAGTTGATCCACCGACTAGTCTCGCAGCTACACCCGTTAAAGCTGCAACTTTCACTGCATTTTTGCCGAAGCAGCAATTGACTTGATTTTTCAGTGCATTAAAAGTGAAGGTCTTGCCGACTCCAGCTCCGCCAGTCACAAACAGCCTGAGGCGTTGTTTGCTTCCGCTCAGCTGCTCCTGAATGCTGCGAGTGACTGCAGAGAAGAGCTCTCGCTGCTTGATGTTCATCGCAGCACAAGCCGATTGGAATTGTTCATACAGTCATACCTTGGTCGGGAATTTCTTCCTCGAGCTCTTCCTCAACAAACTCTTGGGATCGCTGCAGAATATCGAATGCATGAGCTTGGTTGAAAGCGATCTCAAGTTGGCGATCTATTTTGCGGAAAGCCTCCATGTGTTTGCTCTTCTCCTTCAATTCTTGCTCACGGGCAAGGAATGCATCTGGCGCATTATCAAACTCTCAGAGCAGAGCACTCTCAGATTCGTAAGGCTGATATTGAAGAAGAAGGCTATAGAAGTAGTTCTCGGGATCCGTGTGCATCATGAAGAATGGCACTCATACGACCGCTGGGAAATTTCGTACAACCATTTTTGATTTGTCTGTGAGAGTAATGAGCTTTCGCCTTTGTTGTGACTGTTCCGTATCGTCTTCATCAAGGCTTTCTTCAGTGTCGCCTTTGTTGGTGTAGTATGGCTCAAATTGGATTGCAAACTCAACCAAACTCATATCCTTGAAGTTGTATTCTGAATGATGTGTAGGGCGCTTCTCGTATCGCTCAAAGATGTTGGAGCACACTCCCGTTGCCTGATTGCCGTCAAACTTCAGGACGTGATATCGTTGTTCAGGCTTACGCGTGTTCAAGAATACGCACTTTCTCGAACTTCCGCGGAATGGAAGGTGACACAACCGGAATACACATTCGCATGCAGAAATTTGACGCTCCTTCATAATTCTCATGCATATTTTAACAACTTGCGAGCAATATTTGAATCTTCTTGACGAATTCGTCTGATCGCCTCTGCAATACCCTGATTCAAGTTTACGGGCTCAGACTTTGCGATATATTTCGCAACGTAATGGGCGATTGCCTCGTTCGTTCCACATGGCTGAATGTCAATGTTGCCATCCCACAATTGAAGGATCGCGGAGCAGTAGTTATTTATCAATTTTTCCTCAGTTCATCGCTTCAGAATGCAGAACTGTCCGCCATTTCTTATGAACTCGTCTGAAGTTTGAGCAACAATGCGAGTGTGCTGACACGGCTTACGCGGAAAGGCGAAGAGACATGTTTGAGAGTTGTTTTTGTAACATGTATGACTGTGGTGATGCGTTTGATTGCGCTTAACCAAATTGTGCATATCAGGATCTTCAGATTCAGATGGGAGTCGGCATGAGATTACTGCATCGATTAGTTCAGTTCCTTCTTCGGTCTCGAATGAAGGTGCATTCTCAATCCAAACAACCATGTGGATGTGCGGACTGCCTCGATTTTGAAATTCCACACGCCACCAGTAATCTCTAACTTTGCCACCTAAAATCTTCGCGTTGTTATTAATATATTTCATGAAGGCATTAAATCTCCTCATGAAATGACGGCTGACTACAACCGGGTATTGTTCAATAAGACGCTGCGATTCGTCAACACTGATATTTGTTGGGTCCTCATTCGATCGTTTGTCAGCAATCAAGAGAGCTCTTCGCATATCTGGCCAGTTGATGTCATTGCAGCTCAATGTTAAGAACCAAGTTGGTAGTCCAAGGCAACGAATTTGCGCTGTCAATTCGTTATGCGCCATTCGCCAGTATGCTGCAGACCCACGTAAGTTTCGCATGTAGAGGTGAAGATCTTCGACAGCTCCCTCTTCTCCTCTTACCTTCTTGCAGCAAGCAGAAATAGTGGACTGAATTTTGAGATATTCGTTCATCGAAAGCGCATAGAAGAGATAGTCATTGCGCTGGAACCGTGTATCGCGACCAAGGATTCTCGATTGATATCTAATGGCGTAATAATCACTTCACGGTTCTCCTTCAAACCATTGTTTCCATACGGAAAAAGCATTCACCACGAATACTCTTCTGCTCTTAATTCGTGATTTATGTTAACAATATTGTCCTTCGTCTTACGTTTAATTTCGTTTAAATTTTCGCTATCAACAAATGCATCATCTAATACTTCGTCAACATCTGGCTGAGCGACATCGATAGGAGCCATGACTGATGTCTGAACATGAATATGCTTTTCGGGTGTGGGATGTGTATCAACCATAGGCTGCACATCAACCACGGGATCATCATGAGTTGCTTGTGGTATATCATGCTGATGTTGTCGCAAACATTCAACCATTTGAACGACAACGCCCTTCACACGCACGTCGATGAAGTAAATCACAAAAGGTTCATTTTTCGAGTGAACGGTGCGTCGACAAATGCGAACAAATTCCTCAATCGTGTCGCACTCAATGATACATGCTTTACCTTCACCACATCGTGCGCTTGCACCTTTGATGCCGTAAGCATGCGAGTCGGTAAAGTAATACTTGTCATTGAAGTGCATGAGGCCTAATGACTTTGACGCAACAACAAGAACGCCAGCTTGATGTTCTGCAAACAAATGACTAATAGCATTTTGCAAAGTTCGGCCGATGATTCCATCATTCATGCGATCTATCAAGCTGCCCTGGCATAGCCAGTTGTCATCATAAACAAGCTCGAACGTATTGTCAAACATTAGAATATCGTCCTTGACTACGTCCAAATTGCGTAGTTGCAGGTAGCCATCAGGAGGTATTGGAAACGCCTCCCCACCTCTTGTTTCAGTCTCAAAGTGAATTAGCGCACAAAAACCATCCGCTTCAATCATATTCTGGTTCAAGGTATTAGTGGTCCAACGACCAGGAGGAAGAATGGTGGCTCTAATAATATTTTTTGTGACCAGCAAACCACTGCGAACCAGCGTAACTGGAATTGAAAATGTCACTCCGACCCTGATGCCAGGAAGCGCGAACAATTCTTGAAGCGTCACAAATTGGCATATATGCACTTTGCAACTGATCATCATTGGCAAAATTATCGTTGCTATGAGCCTCATTGCAATAAGCTTGCTTCTGTTGTGGCTCAGCTGGAACAACGTGGATCATGTCTTGTCGGTCGAGTCTTGCAAATTCGTTGATTGTCACGTCCTTATAAAGCGGATTGTTTGCCAAGAGCCAGCTAAGCGCAGCATACACCCGTTCGCGTGAAATTGTGTATTCACGAGAGATATTTAAATTTTCGATAGTCTCTGTGACTACAACCATTCCCGCATTATCACTGTCGCGAGGCAACATAGAAGGCAGCTTCTCGCTTACCTCGAAAATGTCAAGTGCGAACAGCGTGGCCTGGCCTTTGAATCCGTATTGGCCATATCTGCCGTCGAATTTGACTATTTTAACGTAAGGTATCATGCGAGACAAGAGTTTTTGCTCAAACTGAGTGAGAACTTTAATTTCACTTGGAATGTCACCGGGCTCCATATTATTCCAGTACGCCTTTGATGGATGTTTAGTCTTGCGATTGTTTTTCAAATGACAATGACATCGATGGCAAACTTCCAATACATTTTTGTTCGTGAGTTCCGGAGGTAGATATGATTTGGCAGCAATCATATGATATTTTACCACTTGATTAGCGTAACACTGCTTTGTGCAGATATCACATGTCCTATCGCAGAAGTTGTTGATTTCCTTATGGAACTCTTGCGCATCAGCAACACGCTGAGCACGAGCATCGCGGCGACATTGCTGTATATCCTTACGCTTTTGTTCTGTCTCATAGAGTCGTGCTTGAGAGGTGTATACTCTATCTCTTTCGCGTCGAGAAGCGCGTTGATCGTCATTTTCCATCGCACGAGCTTGAGAAGTGTATTCTCGATCTTTAGCAAGACGATAAGCGCGTTGGTCTTTAGTTTCAATAGCACGAGCTTGCGATTTGCGTTCTCGACCTTTAGCAAAACGATAAGCGTGTTGGTCGTCGGTTTCAATAGCACGAGCTTGTGACACGCGTTTTTTACGATTTACAAGTCTGTTTAATTTAACTTCAGCCGTTTCTTGCGAACGCTTGAGCCGATAGTGTTGTCGCTTCTTCTCCAATCGTCGCTTCTTTTGAGTCGCCATCTCCTTCATCATTACAAAGAAGCGGCTCTTACAAAGAAGTACTTAAAGCACAACTGTCCTTTGTAACCACACAAGTGCACGAACACGCGAGTTAGGCATCTTTCAGAATACGTTAATATTACACTAGCTACACTTTTGTTTTTATATGCTAGCAAATTGCGTTTTTATTTTTATATTTTTCTTTACACTTTTCTGAATAAAATGGTATAAAAATCATGAAAATCGGATAACTATATGTTTTTTTTAAATATTTTTTTGTTTGACTCAATATAGCGTTGATTTTTGTTTCCATAGTAACGCAAAATGTAAATAGTGTCTTTTATACATTCACGCTTATTTATACCTCTATAATGTTTCTTTCCAATGTTGGTACACTTGTTAAACAGCTGAAAAACATGTGTACTACTGCAAAAATATTGTTTACTGTTATTGTTTTGATGTGTGAAGTTTTATATTACATTTTGAATTGTGTTTTCAGTGAGTAGATTGATACTTTGTTGAAAGTGGTTTCAAAATGGCAAAGTGTGCACAATTTCAATTTTCATAATTTTGCAAAATTGACAATTTTCTTGATTTTTTTTATTATTAAAATTGATTTTACATTTTCATCAATGGATTATTGTATTGTTGTCATCTGAGATACATAAGTGTGCAAAATTTTAAATTTTCACATTTTTGCAAAATTCACAATTTTCACAATTTTTTCAATGGATTATTGTATTGTCATCGGAGATACATAAGTGTGCCACATTTCAAAGCTCTAGCTAGTCTGGAAGGTAGTTAAAAATCAATCGCAAGATTCCACCTGGACAGACAGACACCACAGCGAGTGGAGAAAAACGTTTTAAAATAGTTCGTTGAATGCGGGTTGCACATCTACATACTACATTAAAAAACTATGTTTTGTTTACACGAAAAGACAACAGAGTTTACTTAAACGTGAACCTGCATTTTAAAAAATTTCCAAAATATCGAGTTGTTAAAAATATAAGATTCGTTTGTAAATAAATAAATAACAGGCGTTATCTATAATAAATAATACTACGTAAACTAATAACTCTTTCTTTTTTTCTACTAGTAATTTTGTACAAACCACTATGTTATCTTTGGTACTGATGAGCGCTTTCGGCAGTCAAGACATCTTCAGGTCATTTACTTCAGTATTACTAGTAGAAATATTTGAGACCACTAACACTCCAATACAACAAAAAACTAATAACATTAAATAATAGGCCTAATGAAAATGAACAATATTATGTCTAAAAAAATTTCTTTTAATATATTGCATTTACTCCTTTTAACAAGAATGAATTAATTAAAAAATAAACGCAGAACAAATAAACATGTGACCTCTAAATCTAGTGATTCAGAAAATTGAAAAGTACGGTTTCATTTATAGGCTACACTTCAGTAATTTGTATGAACGTGTAGCCTATAACGCAAAGAAACTGTAGATTCTTTTATCGTTTGACTAAGTAATCAAGCAACGTCAGAGTACATTAAAGAAATAATCACACAGTTTTAAGGTAGAAATACAAATATAAAATCAAGAGCTCTCAAAAAAGAAGTATGGGCAGAATCTAGAATGTTAGCCAAAAATTATCATCACAGAAAAGCTCAGTAGCCAAAGTTCTAATGAGCCCTTTCCATCTTCATTATGCAATATAATGTACAAACGTTTGTAACTAAACAATATTAATACACAATATTCAAGAATGTATGAGGAAGCACCTTATAGCTTTCGCCGTGGAGAGATGTACTATATATGTCAACAACATACTTCTTGAAAACGACCTTCGATTTTAAAGACCAAATAAAATAACCTAATAAAATAACCGTTAGCCGAATAAAATGTCCCGAATAAGGGATTAACCTGCACGTGTGACTTCAGTGATTTAGTAAAAAGAACATCTGTTGAAAGGTGGCAAGTAAGATTCTACTTCTGAACTGCCTATTAGCATAAATGGTTACAATTCAAAATGGCGAAGATAAACACTCGTTAGTAATTTAGTGGACTCTACAATGTTTTATTAAACACAATGTGACCACAATTCTTTTCAACCAAATAAATTTAAAAAATTTAGTTAGTTGTACTTAGGCTACCCTACAAAGTGTAATCAGGTTCTGCTATGGTTTAAAACACAGTTTTAAAAGACATTTGAACTGCTTAATTTTTAACATTGAAAATGTTTATAAGGACGTTTCGCACATTTGCGGCCGATCGCTGGTGCGTGATCGAAAATGGGAATCGGTGAGTTTCGATAGAAACTACTTCTTTGTTGTCAATAACGTAGAAAATTTTGAACAAGAATTTATTACGGAGCGATGGATCAGGAAGAAGCGAGTGGAAGTACGGCTCAGACTTCCACCGATTCGAGTGTAGAAGGAACTAATTTGGCGGAAAAGCTACAATTGGAAGCAGAACGTCGAAAACGAAAGCTCGAATATTGCCGAGAGTGGAAAAAGAAGCAAAAAGTACAGAAAATTGAGCAAGGTTTGGTCAAAACTCCACTAACTGAATCTGAACGTCTCCAACGAAAACGAGAAAATCAAAAACGCTATCGAGAACGTAAGAAAGAAGCAAAGATGAAGAGCAATGAATAGGAAGGTTTGGTCAGAACTCCACTAACTGAATCTGAACGCCTGCAATGAAAACGCAAAAATGATAAACGGTATCGAGAACGTAAGAAAGAAGCAAAGATGATGAACAATGAACAGGAAGAATGTGAAGAGAAGCAAGTGAGTAATTTAGCAAGATATATCGAAACGCACTTTTTAATGACAATTTGAACTATTGCTGCTTTGTCTGTAAACGAATTTGGTGGACTAAAAGCTTAAAAGACGTTACTGGACACGCAGACGTTATAGAAATACTTAATAAACATGGTTATAATATTCTTGACAAATCCAAAGTATGCCACAATTGCTACAGATGCCTAAAGAAGAACAGGTTGCCACCAATCATGCGACAATCAACGGCTTTAAGTACCCACAAATACCAGAGAATTTACCTGAACTAACGCCAATAGAGGAACGTTTAATATCGCCGCGCCTTCCATTCATGCACATTCGTAACATATCATACTTTGCTGGCGCTAAACGTATAATTGGACAAGTCATAAACGTACCGATAAACCTTGAAACCACTACTCTGCAATTGCCTCGCATGTTGAATGACGATTTGGCGTTTACCGTTTGCCTTAAGAAGCACATAATCAATAAAAGGTCTTATATGCGACGACTGGTTTCTAAAAGTAAATTAAAGCTCTGGTTAAGGCATCCGTTGACGACTGAGCTATTCAGATATTATAACATCACGATTAATGACAAGTTCTTCAATAATGAGCCACAAAATGAAAGCAGTGCGTCTAGTGAGGATGAAGACGAGGATCAAGAATGAACGACAGCTAGTAGAATGGAAAGACTTATTGTCTCGCATAAATCAATCTAATAGCAAAATAACAAGCATACAGCGAGATGTAACTGGCGAAGAGTACATCAAATTGCAGCAGCATACCTTATTCTGGTGTGAAGATTTGATTTTACATCTAGCCCCTGGACAAAATAATCAACCATTATCGCTCGCATTCGATGAAGATGCAGAAGAGGTATCGTTCCCAGCGATATATTATGGTGTGAAACGGCGGTTTACTTGTCGAGACACACCATTCATGATAGCTAGTAGCGAAATACGTAGAGGGGATCGGAGAGGTGTAAAATCCGATCATATCTTGTATATGGCTGCTAAAGTGCTGCGTTTGAGAATCATAGCGAATGTAAACTTAGCGTTTCGAGCAAATAATAATCAAATCAACAGCGTATCAAGACGAGATCTGGAAGATACCGAGTTTGTTAAGAGCTTGCTGCTAAAAAATGAAGTGTTCATGAGAAACATACCGAACTCAATCCAATATTGGCATCAGCGTAAAGTGGAATTATTCAGTATGATGCGACAATTAGGCAAACCTACCATATTTCTCACATTGAGCGCTTCAGAAATACAATGGCCTCATCTCTTAGAATCTATTTATCGCTTTCAAGAAGATATACCAGTAGACGTGCCGATAGATCCAGCGATATTTGACGGCATGTCGAGCACAAATCGAGCAGAATTGGTAAACAACGATCCAGTTTTGTGCTGCTTGTATTTCGAGAAATTGGTGTCGACCTTTATTAACGCGTTTAAAAAACCAAATGGCGTGTTCGGAGATCATTACGTAGTTGATTATTTCAAGCGCATCGAATTCCAACATAGAGGTAGCCCTAATTGTCATATGTTGCTATGATTAAATAATGCACCAACGTGTAAAAATATCACAGAAATGACGATTTAACCGCCATTACATCGTTAATCGATCAAATAAGCACAGTCGATAGTTCAAAATTGAAAAGCGAACGAAATTTACAGACGCATTGTGTTTTTCCCGAGTATAATTAGTGTTGTGAATCAACAAACAAATTTCACATCATGTCTTTAAGTCGTTTTGTTAGTGCTGATTAATCAGATGATGATGACGAACCTCGAGTATCAACTTTGATCGTCGAACCATGAGAATATACGTTACGTCCTAATAATGGTAAAGATTCTTTCTTTACAGCAACAAATCTAAAAGATATCTATGATGATTTTACTAATACGTGCAAGGATAAGATCTGAATTAGTACTGTCGACAAACTGAAAGAAACTCATCTTAAGTTGACGAAAAAGCGATTGTTCGCCAGTATTTCGTTCAATTCCAATATAAAGGACGCGCCTCATCTACTGCTAACTACTAACGCGTACGGGTTGTTTATCAACGATTCTGAAAATTTCACCTCCAGAAACGTAATACAGGATTTAGATCATCTTCAAGCCAAACATCGTGTGAATTTGTTGTTACCGACTGTCAAATATTGGTGGAATCAACAGAGCAAAGAGTTGATGGAAGCGTTTATCGAAACGTTTGTTACCAATATGAAATGTATAGCCAATACATCTGCCTTTATTGATGCCGTTGACCGCTATAAATTGCATGATTTTGCAAAGGTAGTTCAGAATATGAAAGCGAAAATATTAACGGCCGATAAAATTGGTAAGAATGATCGAATTACGCCTGCAGTATTTGGAGTAAGATTGTATAATTCGTTCGGAACACCAAGTAAAATTACAGTGCCTTTGTATAAAATTAAGAACCAATAAACATTAACTTGCGGCAAATGGAAGGAACTCAAGACTGCTGCTTATATGCATTCGGTTCTCTTATTGAAAGTTGCTGGTTTTAAGTTAACATCATCGGGGATCACTGTAGATATTATATGTTCGTCGAGACGCTAGTCTGCGATAAGTTTGAACGAATGGACAAGATTAATAAAGCAGGACCTCTTAAACTATTGTCGCGATTTAAAATCCAAGAGGATCAGACGTCTTCGGAAGAGGAATGTGATGAACAGCCTGAGAAAAAGCGCAAAATCAACATGGATGATTGGTGAATGAGTGCGCGCTTATGAATGCGACTACATTTAACTTATAATCTGTACATCGGTAAATGAAGAAAAATAAATATATATATTTTTAAGGTTTATTGAAGCATTTTCAATGCCCTTCTTTATGCATTGCATTTGTGTAATGCCTGTAAATTTTTTTTCTTGGATTTTCTTACTGTACTGATATAGTACTTGACCTGGTCTGTAAAATTTGTAGAGTATTATTATCATAAATTATTAATTGGCAAAAAAAATTTAGAGTGGCATATAAATGATAATCGGTTTGGCTAATTTACAAAAAAGATCATAAGCTGTTACTTAGGATAACAGAAGGCGTAGTAGTTTCAAGAAGATAAAATAAAAGATACGTACACTAGAGTTAACTAAAGTTTTCGATGTGAATATGATAAAGCTTACTATGTAAGTCTGCGATTTAAGTGTGCAGATAACAATAGGATAAACCATAAAGAAATATAAAAAACTGAAAAACGTCAGACTCATTATACGTTTAAGCCAAATTTAAAAAATTTATAGTCGAGTGATTTATATTTAGCCATAATTTATATTTATTTACAAAAACATCAACATTCCACAGTACGATCAAAAGACTTTGTGCTATGCATAAAAATAACAAACACAGTAATGATTATAGTTCGTGCAGGTATAGTTAGCAAAATTGTTGTTAAAAAACTAGAAAACTATTGCAGTAAACTAAAAAAACTATCTTGTTGACGCAGAGTTTAGCCTTTTCAGTAAGAAAGGTGCCACAGAAGCTCAGTTTAAATGATGGTCTACATTAAAATTCTATACGTGGTCTTCCTTTGTTTGCGTTGATCCCAGCTATAGTAACGCCCAACTGAGGATGGTTGTCGAAACCCAGCCAAAATCTGACTTGAGCATTATCATCTGTGGACCGTGGCCTATCAACCAGGAAAATCTTAGATCTATGGATACCGGCTGTGATAGTCTACGATCTGTAACAATCTTTTATACTTGTCTTAACAAGGTATAAGTATACTACAAATTCCTGTTTGCTGTGTACAAGACCCGTGATTTTCGTCCGTGACGAGTAGTAAACATGTATTTCCTGTTTATAATTATTTGCTACACATAATATATGTACACACAATGTATATACGCGCGCGCGCGTGTGAATTTGCCGACAACAAAACTCTACCCCTTTACTTGCTCACTTATATGATGTCAGTTACTTGTGTTTTGTAACTGGTTGTGTTTTGCGCTCATATGTATTGTTGTTAGATGAGACTTTCTTGAATTAGGCCTTCGATTTTAAAGACCAAAACGCTAATAAAATAACCGATAGTGGATGTCCGATGAAAGAGATTAATCTGCATTTGTGACTTCAGTGATTCATTAACAAGTATATCTGTTGAAATCAGCAACGACTAAATTCAATGATTAAAAAAAAACTATTCAATACATATGCAATACTATTTAACCCTACTGTGTATTCACAAGTTATATTTAGATGTCAAAGGTTTCTTAGAAAGGAATGAAGTTTTGCAGAGAAATAACTATGTCTCATTATGAATGCAGGAAAACCTGAAGTTACATATATCTTGACCAACTAAATAAAAAAATGTGAATCAAGTGGGAAAGTACAGATGTCTAGGGATGTATATAATTACCAATTATAGAGGAAAATTCATATAAAGAAATCGTAATTAGAATGATTAAAAAATATATTTTTAAGACGAAACTGATGTTTTTCGACATATTCATAAATTGAGCATACGTCTGCCGTTCCTATAGTGCTACGTGTTAATCACTTATTATCCCAAACAATAAGTTTGACTAAGAGGGAACAACGGGAGAGTATAAATAAATATAAATACAAAGAGGCTTAAGACTAAGAAGAGCTTCTATAGGAAGTGCAGGTGAGTAACAAGCAGCAGGAAACCACTAGAGATCCATGATTAACAACTCGCCAGACAACTGAGTATTTTGCAAGTAAATGTCGAAGTAATGCGTTCTCTCTAATAAGAGAGGTTTTTTAGCCAGGTTATTACAAATAAGAACATTTTTTGTAAACAGTACTTTTTAGAGAAGTACATACAGTCTGTAAATTATGGAGAGAATAAGACAGCATAAAAAAGCAGCTTCGATTATACTGTAATAAACGTGATTCAATGGACATTGTAAAGTAATTTTTGGTACATTATTGTAAATCTCTTTTACGAACCATTTTCTCATTGTAGGGTACTTATTGTCGGGATTTAAAACTCCCCTTTAAATTGTTAGGTGTTGAGAGTAAACCGTCATTCTCAGGTTCTGAGGACGACAACAGATTTTTGGTGTCGAAACGACGAGAAGAAATTTACTACAACAAAGGAGATGTTACCAAGAATTGCGTTAATATCAATTCGTGTGAAGCGTGGTAAGAGAAAAGAGTGAGTGAAAATACTTAATACACCATAATTTTATTAGCTAAAATAAATAACATTAGTTTTTTTACTGGTATTTTTTCAGCAGCTTTAAAGCAGGCTATTGCAGTGCTCATTTTTAAAAGGACCAGTCAGGAGAAGTCGAAAAATTACAGACCAATTAGACTTTTAACCACTTTTTATAATGTTTTTAGCAATCGGTGAAATGACGGCTTTCAAATTTCCTCGAAAATATTAAGTTTCTGTAACCAGCAGTACGGTTTCACGAAAGGGAAGAGTAGCGAAGATGCTACTGGACTTTGTTCAAAGACAGATTCAGCCATAAATCAAAATTATAAATTTCCAGTTTAGTTATAGATTTTTCGAGACTATATATCACTATGAAAACTAGAATAAGCAAGTATTAGGGGCCAGGGACGGGGTGCAGAGAGTAAGAGTTGACGACCATGAAGTCATACGTGGTGTCCCCCTAGGTTCGGTATTGCCTGCAACTCTGTTCTCAATATTTATTAATAACTAACTTATCCAGAATTTCCAGTATAAACAAAATGAATGGTTAACATTTATAACAACATCAGCAGAGATTAGTTTTGTTATGTTAATAAAATGATTGTTGATAAGGATAAAATCAAAATACTAAATCTTCAATTGCGCGGGTTTTAAGTTGCAGATAATCTCATTTTGCACATATGTACTTGTTAAAATCGGATAACATGTGCCTGTCTTCCGTCTGTTGAACAACTACGTGAACTTAATTACTTACAAATTTCTCTTGACAATAAAGTAACATGGAAGAGTCAAATTGAGAAACTAAAAATTAAACTACTAAAAAATATAAAACAATTTTGTTTCCTTCAAAATATTTGATACTTGATCTCGACCCAATATTTTTTCATTTGGATTCTCAGTTTTCAGAAGAAATTCACTACAACATATCCCTTGTTTTCTCAATAGAAAATTTTACTACTACAACATTTGTTCGTTCATAAAGTACAGAGAGTGTTTTATTCACTGTCTGGACAAATAGATCCCGATCAATATTACTAAACTAGAAACCAACAACAAGGTAATTTCATTAGACCTAAAGGAATTACATCATGGTCCTGAAGCTCATTTTATTTTTGGATCAAATTGCCTGCTAATATTAAAGAGATTAACAGATTTTAATTGTTAAAAAGAATTACAAACTTGTTGTTATTACAGTAGATGTGCAACATCCATCTGAGACAATTCAGAGCTCACAGATTTAGTAATAGGTCTAAGGATTTTCAATTAATTAACGATGGAATTTAATTATCTGCCAATTATTTAATTATAGTTACGTCACAAATTTTCTTACTTACGTCCTGGATTGCGGAATTAGAATTAAAGGTTAAAACACTTGTACTTTTTTTTTTGTTTATATCTGATAAGTATTCTTTTTTTTCAGAGGTTAATATTGTTATTAAGTTACCACCACCACATTCGCTAGGGCAAGTATGTTTTTTAGTTTGATACAGACTTAAATGTTTTATTGTTTGAGCCTGTTATGTTCGTTTCACACCAACCACCATGTACTATCTGCTTTAATTTTTATCAGAAAATGTAATGAAAATATATAAAACTAAAAATATCTATCTTTCCATTTTTTTAAAGTTCATTTATAAATGATATAATTTCATTCTAAAATTCTAATTACAAATTTATAGTTACTTTTAGTTTTGCTGCTTGATATGTAAAATCATTATTATTTTTTAAATGTTATTTCAATTAGTAAATAGAAAAAATTTGAATTATTTTATTTAACTGCTACACTTGTTGCAAATGGTTACTTTCTTATTGCCAAAATATTTTCCATAGGCGAATAATTTTTTTTACACCACCTTGATCTTCTTCCTTCATTTCCATCCAATTTTTATCGGATAAGGAAGAAGAGTTTTAAGTATTCAGATTACTTTTCAATAATAAACATAAGTTATTTGGACGCGAGTCAACCTCTAGAGCGTGTAGAGGATATAATGGTACCTGAGCCCATCCTAGAAGCGGTGCTGGTTGACAATGTAAGCATGAAGTAACGCAGGTTCACGAACACTCGTTCAACAAAGACACGTGCAGGAGAAAGAGAGAAAAATGATATGTTTGTCCTAACGTCAAATGGTGTTTGAAACAGGGACGGCAAAGGAGCATCGCATCGTTCCGAATAATATGCTCCATGTCGCTACAAACTAGAATGCAATTTGAATTGCAAAGTATGCTACTGGTGTACCGTATACACATGCTCACCATTACTCTTTGGGCAATTTACATGAAAAACCGCTGCGAGAAGTGGGTTTTGCTGTGGCAGCTCTATTATTTGTGCCCGCTTTTTATGCTTACGGTAAATAGCGTACTGCACATGTAGTGCCGTTAAGCACCTGACTCGTAAACTACTCGTTATTCATCTAAGTAATAAATATCATTGTTACGTTTTTCATGGTGTACAGTATAATGTTACAGTTATTTAAGCGTACCTGTCTTGGCAAAATGCTCATATTACATTATACTCTATACATCAATTCTACTGTTACAGCATTGTGTCTCCGTATTGTGACAGATTAATGCCCAAAAAGAAGCTAATGAAAAGGAAGAAAACAGAAACACACACATCATTTGTAATTTTAAGCACAAATGTATCAGATGTTAATAAGTATTCTCATATCTTTGTCTGGTGGTAGAATGTTGTGTGAATATAACAGGGAGGTGTTAGGAGTACTGACAGAATATGCCAATCGGAGCTTCATGATTCAGTACTTTTGGTTTAATTAATTCAGTAATCCGAATCTAGTTAGTTGTTAATTTATTTAAACTATTGTTTTACTCTGTTTTTTCATTTACTGAAGCGCCTTCAGATGCTTATGTTATCACTACATATTCCAATAGGCCGGACACGAACACTACCCTCTCAATGTGTGCACATACGAACATGTGTAGCTTAGCAAGTTACACATCATTTATGTAGTTTTTATAATTCTTTACTATGCCTTCAATTTTAAATTAAGAGAATAAATGCAAATCTAAGTATTTTTGACAAATATTCTTGTTACAACCTTAAAATTTATACCGTATTTCTTAGTTAAAGGTCTCCTTGTATTTAGCTAATGGCAGAAATCAAATCAACCACTGTTTGGCTTTTAATTTCTATTGCGGCTATAAAGAGTTATTATTTACTTAACAAGAGTGTGTTCGTTGTCTTGTTGTGTCTTCGTTTCAGTTCATCTGCAAAGCACACGTAGCATATACGGCCTATAAGTTATAAAAAAAGTACATTTGTTTCGGAATAATATTAGATACCACAAAGTCGGTCACTTTTAACTGAATCAAATAATTTTCAACTAAACGAAGAACAGCCTATTTCAAAGTGTCTGTAATAGTGACAATATATAGGCTGCTCGAAAGACACCTCTGAGGTCTAATGTCTAGTATCTCGCATCCGAGATCTTAGTGATCTGCTACGTGGTCAACCAGGACCGTGAAGATAAATGAACAGCTGCGAAATTTCAAGCCTACAGAATTGTGACTGGAAACCTTCTGTCTGGTTTGGTTTGTCGGTAAGAGGCCAACCGACAGGTCAAGACTACATTACAAGGACTGTCAACGTTACAGTTTTTTAATGTAGAAAAATCTAGATATAGGCTACAAAATAATCACTACTGACCCAATTACAACCGCAATTTAACGTTTTAGAAAGACGTAGTAACAGATGAATTACTTTTTTAAATTATAAAGTACTATTTAAATATTTCGTTCTTACAAATACAATGGTTTATTTTAAAGTACGATAGAAAAAGGGAAAAAATGTGGTTCAACTTATTACAATGGAGAAACCGACGGCATGCAGGCTTACAATATTATAAAATGCACCATGCTTCATTACAGTAAAACAGTTCAAAACGTTTTTACTGTTTAATATATAGACAGAAACACACAAACACGCACATACAAGCTTGATATTTATAAACGGTTGCACACAACCAGTACTGTTAAAGACGACAAAGGCTTGCGTGAGCAGGCTACGCTTTGTTATTCCACTAAATAAACTGGAGCAGTGGCGTAACTAGCAGCTACTCCTGATGGCCGGGGGGGGGGGGGGGGGATGACACTAGCTTAATGGTTGGCCTCTCCATTTTCCACAGGACAAATGAGATATTCAACATTCTTCCCACACAATTATTTATACATTTATTTACTTGAACACACGCCACTGGCTTAGAAACTGGCCTACGTTAAGTGATTATGGAATTTCACTGAAATTTTTAGTAGCTCTGGAGGGGGGATTGATCCCCTGATCCACCTCGCCAGTTACGCTACTGAACTAGAGAGCAAACGAGGAGATTCTACTTTGTTTTAGTGAGAACAAGTAAACATGACGTTTATTTATCTGTGTAAACTGTACATGCTGAAATATGGTTCCTAATTTCATCAAAACAGCAGTCATTTATTACAAAATATAATAACGTGTACACAACTGTTCGAGTGTGTGTGTGTGTGTGTGTGTGTGTGTGTGTGTGTGTGTGTGTGTGTGTGTGTGTGTGTGTGTGTGTGTGTGTGTGTGTGTGTGTGTGTGTGTGTGTGTGTGCTTGATACCAAATGTTTCTACTTCTGTTGTAATATTTTGATGGCATTTGTTGCAGACAGTGTCTGATTTTTAAGTTTTTAATTAATTAAAATCTGAGTAATTGTATGCACGCTTTTTTTCTCTCAATTGTGCATACGCTTGGGCTGTAAATAGTTCGATTCTGATTTACTTCCTAAATCCCTTGCCTTTTAGTATAAGCAAAATACTGACTTCTTGATACTACGCGGTATCATTTGAGTAACATACAATTTTGTAACTGTGTTTGGTATAGCACATTTGTGCAATCTATGTGTTTAATATCAGGTGATACGCGTATAAGTAGTCAAGTAACCAAACTAACTGTGAACTGAAGTAGGCAGTCTGTGAGTTAAGCAAGTATTGCTAGAAGATAAGTAATATGTAGTTGATGCGTTTCTAGTGACAGAACAAACCCCAATGAAAGTGACTCTACGTGAAGGTAATATACTATGTCAAACACCTACTTTTATCAGCTTCTACGCGCATGTTATCATACTCTACTAAACACTAACGCCTAAACTCAAAATATAGGCCTACATTAAAAAAAAATTTTGCATTTCTGAAGCGACTTAATTAAACAAAAAGAAAAAAAATAGAGCATGTTGTAAAAATTAACCACAATTTCTTTTGTTTTGATGTAGTGATGTATGAGTTTCTTTATATCATAATTAGGTAAACGTAGCTTATTGAGACGACACTGAACTTGACACTTGGCCGAATAGGGAAAACAAAACGTCGAGTTTAAGGTTTTGATACAAGTGAGAAGTGAAACCGATTATTACGACGTTCCTGTCACTTCATTAAATTCTTAAAGTGATTCTTGTACTCGGAAGTCTGAGGGCGTAAGTTTCACGGACACATAATGAGTGAGTCCTGCTACTCACTTGTAGTTTATTCCCATAAGCGTTATTTTGGTTCTTCCTAAGGCTGTGGAAACAACAACAATTTTAAACTGATAGAAGAGGTCAGTAAATGGTAACATTGTAAGAATTATTTGTATATTTTGTCGTTGTTCATGATATTCATTCTCAAACTGATTTTACGTAAAATTATTAGAGAGTTTGTTGGAGACAGCTCGGTTGATTGCCAATCAGCTTACAAACCCCCATGTAAAGTATTTAAGCTGATTAAACTTATTAAGTTGATGTAACGCAATTTCAACTATGTGCTCCAGTATCGTCACAATTATGACATTCTGCTCTGCGCTGACGTAAACGTGTCAATAAATTTTGTTGGATACAGTGCAATTTTGAGGGGGGGGGATGACGTGACTCACCACGCCCACTTAAAGAGTCGGAAGAGTTCGAAAGAGCGGTACTTTTATGATCATCAAATCAAAATGATGATAGTCGTTCCGTTTGCGTAGTGATAATTAATTTTTTCCTTCTTTGTATTAGGAAAACCATGTGACTTTTATTTCACTATACAATTTTTGTAAGAATATTTATAAAGTCATGAAAAAATTAAGAAATATATATTATGTAAAGAATTATTTGTCCTCACCTTAATGATGCGAATGTGTTTGCAGTGAAGTATTTTAGCAAGATACAGACAGAAACTCTATTGCAAAAACAGAAACTCTATTGCAAAAAAATAATCTGTGACAAACATTGTTATGTAAACAATTGTGTGTACAGTAAACGTGTATGCTTACGTGGTGTACTACGCTTAAATCTTAATACTTTATAAGTGTGTATTGTGGGGATAGGTGTGTGTGACTGTATGTGATTTTAATACTGTACAACCATGAGTATTTTCTTTTCTTACCATTAGACACCGTCGAAGTTATGAAGTAAATTTCTTTACAAGGTACCGAAGTATTCATTTTTACGCTGCATAATTACATTGACGCTGCTAGGTTGTTTCGTACCAGTTTCTAACGGTACAGAATATATGTTTCAAAAATAAAATGAACCCTAAACCACTGAAATTTCATGCCACATGCATATTTGTACCTGGGTTATTATTTACAATGTAAGGAATCAAATTCAGAGGGTATAAGGCGCATGCTTAGTCCTGAGTTTTGAGCCTTGAAAATTTTGTGTAAACTGGTAGGCATGGAACAGTGAGTGTATATAATTCACGAATTAATAAAATATATTTAAATATGAAAAAGTAAGAAAATAATTTAATAAGTTTCATTCAAGGATTAGTTATGATCTTATAAAATTTATTGTCCTAGATTTATTGGAAGAGAAGCATCTTAACAAGCCCACTACAGTCATACTAAATACTTATTCTTTGTACATAAGTTTGGAAGTAGGCAACAACAACGAATTTGGGTAATACATTTTAATATGACAACAAAGAACTGACATCGTCCAATAGTTTACGTACATTTCAAATTAAGTGCATTCCTAAGCTTATTGACATTTACGTTATACATAATGAATAACAAAATGAATTTACAAAAGTTATTTTTAAAATATAAAATATCTGCGAATACATGGGACCATTATAATATTAATTTTGTATTCGCTAATGTTTCACTGTTGTGGTGTTAGTATTAATTATCTCGTTTTTCTGTTTCATCTGAAATTTTCAAGTCATAGAAAATTTCAGCTTTAAAGACGTAACTAAATTTTCAGTTAAATAATCTAGACAAGTATCACATAGTATGCGTAACAGGAAAACAGTAAGATGTTGCTCTTAAACAGCGTACCAACAGCTACTAATACTTTGTCTCTGACTTTAATTATCTCACTGAATACGCGGAATAAGTAAAAGAAGTGTTCATATTCTGTGTAATATTCTAATGCGTTTGACTAATATTAGAAAATTCCTGCCTATTTTGTAATGCTATAAAGTTTAACGATTGAGAAAAACTGTCCTTCATTTAAATACAGTTACTCAAAAATATTTGCGTAAGTATTATGAAATGCAGGCTCTCATAATATAGAATATAAATAGTGCAGGTGAATGGGCATAAGGTGTTCAGTGCAGTGTAAGGAACTTTGTGTCTCAGAATAAAAAATTTAATTCAAAACAACATAATTTGTGTACCTGATGACGGCGTAACAATCGAAACCGGTAGTACATAAAAATAAATATCTGTGGAATACAAAAACAGTATAAGTTTATGAAACTTGTCTTTACCAATAACAGGAAAGGAAAAAGAAGAAGTACGTGGGTGAATATTTGAAAGAACTGGACACCGTAAGACTAGAAGTTCAGAAATACAAACTACTCATATCTAATATTTAAATTTACTAGGTAAGTTTAAGCGTAAAGGAAACTTTAAGAAAAGCCTGAATTTCGTGGATGACGCTTGTACTTACTTAAAACATGTGCTTGAATATGTACTTATCTTAAGAGAACACAGAAACATCTTATGGTGATTAAGAGGCGAAAAGTAGTTTTCGTTTTCCAAAACCTGATATGTTGCGATAGCTGAAAAATTAAATAATTACATATTCTAACATACAGTCATAACTCCACAAATGTGCAGTTCTGGTAGGCAAGCCAGCTTTGAAGCCCTAAATTAATTTAAGCCCTATTTATACAATTTAATTTCACAGTGCTATAAAACAAATACACTACGTGATGACAAACCGCAGCAAGATTTGGCACACTGTATGCAAAACCTTCTTGGCCATGGTGTCTACCTTGCAAATTTGTCATGGTCTTCGTATCTGAATGCAGAAAAATTCCTTGTAACGTAGAACAGGAATAAGAAGGATAAAGATTAACTTCTTTTGAACGTGTTAATCTACACAATATATTTACAATTATCTTATTATCAAAAGGTTGAGTTTGAAATGAAAAGAAGTTTTATATCTACAGTACGGCTTGTAGATATTCATATCTACAACGGTATTCTTATATAGAAAGTAGGTTATATCTCTATTACAATTTTGCTTCATGATTTCAGAATTCACTACTAAACATAATAACATTATTTAGTGTTCATTATTCAATCATTAAAAGAACTGAAACCACGTGCAGCTTCATTAGACTGAAACAGAATGGTGGATTCTGCTACTCTCAAAATTACCGTACACAAACTACTCAGAAACTATGTTGGACTAGCAAACTATACGTCCAACATTTACTTACCATTACAACTGTTACGCAGAGTTTCTGGCTATTATGACAGTTTTTATGCGCACAATGACGCTGATCAAAAGAAATTATATGGGTTAAACAGTTTGATCAGAAATTATTACAAAAACAACAACGACAGTACCAAATTAAAGGGAAACTTAATATTGTCATAAACAATGTTGAGCATGAACTTCTGTTTTCGCTCTCTTAATAGTTGAAACGTTACGATAGAATGGATTATGATTAAATCATATTCAGCTTCTCTTGTCACCTGTTGAATGCTTACGCTAACGAGATGAGAAAAGCTTATCCTTGTAAGTGATACTCGTAACGCATTGTACCTCCTGTCTCTTGGTTAGCCACAATTGTTGGTGATTATTTTTTGTTCAGTTCAGCGCTGTCTTGTCATGACAAGTGCTAAGCTTATGTTAGCGAAGGGTGGAAACCTATAAAACCTATATATAAACTGCTGTTAATAATTAAAATAAAATAGCATGATTGATATGATCTTTTTCATCTTTCTTAATTCTTTGTTCAATGCACTTACTAATTAATGACATCGTTTCAGTTCCGTTTAAAAACATGATTCGATTTTAAAACTCGGTTTCCTCCCAAATTAAAGCCATTGAGCGCGTTCCAGTTCAAATAACATCAACGAACCAATATTAAAGGTGTGGTCATACAGTGTCGAGAGGTCTCGCTGTATCTTTCCGTTGTCACTTCGACTAAAGACTGCTCTCCCGCCCAACTAGCGTGTAGGCCTATAGTTTACTGTGTTCTCTTTTTTATATGTAATTAAATACAAATTTAAGTTTCTAAATGAGTTAGTAATTTATTTTCCTAATTTCCCGTTTCAATATGATTACTTCTTAAATTTTAAAAACGGGCCGGTCGCCATCACAAAACAATATTTCGACTACAACATTAAGTCGATAGTATTATACACCGATTTTCTGGCGCATCCACACGGTCTTCAGGCAAACAAGCGAAAACATAAGAACTACAAACAATCTAGACCAGGCGATAGAGTCAGGTAAGCGATACAAATCGACAATGACAGTAGGCTACTCTGCTCATCTGCTTTTCAACCGGATACTACAAGCATCTATTTTCGCTTAATTATAAATCGTTATTAATAAGAAATGTAAGCTGACTCTCAGTCAGCACAGAACCTAACACGTTGCTTTTAAACGTTTAAATATGTGCTGGCTAACATAAATTTTTTTCAAATTTAAGCACAAATGTTGCATCACTGTTAACGGTAAAGGTGCCTATGTTTTTCTTTCACCCTACAGTGGCATTTAAAATGACGGAAAAGTCAGTTTATACGAAAAATTAAAAAAAATTGTTTCAGTCTGCAGTTATTCTTTTTGGCCATGACTAGAGTAGGATATGTACTGGTAACGTTACATACGACTCCTACTTGCATTGTCTCAGAACTACAAACAAACACGTTTTATTAGTGTGCCATTAATGCCAATCTATGGGAAATGCAAAAACATTTTAGTCAACATTCACGAGGTTTCGAGGTGTATTTATATCAAATGGAATGAACAAAACTGAATTTGTCCGCTTTCAACAGAGCTAACTACGGTTCCCCGGTTCACCTTACGTTCAGTCAGAAAGAAACTCTAGTTTCAGTTTTGCCCTTCTTGGTCTATATTCAGAAGGCTCCTGTTGCACAGTGTTTATTTGTTTACATACCCAGTGAATATGTTGTGTTGGAGTTGTTGAATGCCAGCCAAATTAGTTATGCAGAATGAGTGCGCTTACGTAATAATGTAGGTCTGGTTTTACAATTAAATTGTACATGTAGTGAAGTACTCACACACACACGCACACACACATTCTGTACTGTCATAAAAAACCATGAAAAAATGTAAATGAGTAAAATTCATTTATATTTATTACACAAATATTGTAACATACCAAGATTACACCTCAGAATAAAGACAAGTATATCATCAAAATTCACTGTGAATTATGCATAAACGCAGTGTTTTTAGTAATAAAATACAAAAAAGAATAAAATAAACATAATAAATAAAGGATTGAAGACGAAATATACTATTTAAAGATGAATAATAAGGTCAAGGAATAAAAAGTAATCAAAACAAAAAGGGAAATATTATAACAAATAAATAATAAGGAAATAGAGAATGCAAATTTAGGAATTAAATAATTCAATTACCATGACAAAACAATCACTGACGATGACCATAATACCCAGAAGAGACGATTAAACGAAAAATACAATGTAAATAGTTATTAGTAAACCAGTAGAATGTATAAATGTTAAACTTAGTATGTAAGAAATAAGACATTGAGTCTAGCATTAGACTAGTAAACTAGAGGGAGGTCTGCGAACCTCAAACAGTTATTTTGTGTTAAAACTAAAAAATGTGAGTGACATTAAAGTTACTAATAAACTAATAGTAAGCTATAATTATGAATGTTAAGTGTAGTAATAACATAAAATAATGAAAAGGACAATGATAAACAATATAAAACAGTGTAGAGTGAAGTAAATAGGAAACGGACCTAGTGATATAATATACTGTGAATAAAACATAAATTATATTAACCAACTATAGTTGATATAAAAAAGTGTACAATAATTAATAACCGTGATATCTTACGTTACAAACTTATAATATATGGTAGTGACGAAGAAAAAATAAGATTCAACGGAATCATATTAATTATAAAATATGAAACCGAACCTGTGACCCATAAATATTCCATCCAAGACCTTAACTGAATGAATTAGTGTTTTGGAAAAAGGAACAGATTGTTGAAGAATTTTCGAAACGAGGCAGAACATGTTAATTTTACTGCTGGACTTTTATACAAAATAATTGAAGATATAAGACGAAATGATAAAGAAAAACTGTTGAAATAACGAGAAGACTAATGTTTTAATTGAACATACCAAAAAATTGAAGGCCAGAAGCTGAATATCAAGCAAGAATTCTTAAATGAAACTAGCAGATTGGTGAGATTGCTCCATAGTGTTAAGGCAGACTATTGAACAAACATTACTTAATTTAAAGAGCGAGTTACAGTGAAACACTATAACAAAAACAATATAAAATATTATAATAATGAATTTTATTTGTACACTATAATTATTAGTATTAAGAGTTCCTGTTTAAATTGTTCTTTTGTATGATCCAAAGGACTCAGAATTCAACATACATCCACAACACCCAATTATTGAACCTTATTTATAAATATGATGTTTTATTTTATAAGTAGTATGACTTGTACAGTACATTGACTTTACTTTTACATTAACCCTGAGATTAAGATTTTTCATGTTATCCAACCGAAATGAGCTACAAATGTTAGAAAGGGACATTGAATGTCAATATAATTAAATCAATGTCAAAGAAAAGAGTAAATAAAAATAATTGAATTTGAAACAAGAACGAATAAGGAGTTTGATTATTTATTCTAATATAGAGTTACATCGATGAAGGGTAAGTTTAGGAGTTAAGAAATAAACAGAGTTTAAAATTTTTTATTATTACAATATGTTTAAAATAACCTAGTTATTTTTTCCAGTTTTCCATTTTAAGAATTTTTAGTTTTGCATTAATGCTCTATGTCTGACTTTGCAGAGTGCAAAATTACTATCTGGATATTCCATAAATATTCGTTAATAAACTTTTTAATTGAATTGAATTTGAAACAAGAACGAATAAGGAGTTTGATTATTTATTCTAATATAGAGTTACATCGAAGAAGGGTAAGTTTAGGAGTTAAGAAATAAACAGAGTTTAAAATTTTTTATTATTACAATATGTTTAAAATAACCTAGTTATTATTTCCAGTTTTCCATTTTAAGAATTTTCAGTTTTGTATTAATGCTCTATGTCTGACTTCACAGAGTGCAAAATTACTATCTGGATATTCCATAAATATTCATTAATAAACTTTTTAATTGAATTCATATAGGCCTATTCAATTCAATATTTCGTCCGAGTTTATGTAATGTTCAAATTTTATAATGTTCTAAAGAGTTTTAATTGTTTAATAAAAAATAAGTAACTCAATTTTATGTTTAAAAATCAGCTGTCCGACTATAAACTTAATCTTGTTTACCTAAGAAGTATTTTTACAAATGATGGAGTTGATGGTTTTACTTGTTGTTGTTGTTGTTACTGTTTTTAATGTATCATTATTATTAATATTTTTAATGTTTTATTATTATCACTTTAAATTAAACTACGTATAATTTGACACTATAAAGAAGGTAATACATGAAGTATGGTTATATCAGCCATGACCATAGCGAAAATTGTGTTCTTAAAACAGTATGATTTATGACGTATTCACACGTAGTAACACGTGACTTAGTAATATTATACTTTAAAAATTAAACCACTCACATCTTATTAAATGTCTGTGAGACATGAATTTATTATCATTTACGATCTTATTTAAGCCAAAGTTGACTTTTTACTATTGCTGACAATTTCTTAAAATGGATTTGGAAGTGAGTACGGCTCTTTACATTTGGTAAGTGGATAGCTTGTTTTACTTTAAGCTTACTATTCCTAATTACGAAAACGTCAAATACAATGAATCATCCCGTTTCCCACAAAATTTTACATAGCAAAAACACAAGATTATTTTTGTTCATTCAAAAATTAAAATACTAATTATGATCAACAGGTTACAACAAACCATTCAGATACGAATTTTCAGTTACTAAAGTAACTGCAATTTAATTTTCATTGCAATATACCAGAAAAGGAATACCAGGGAATTTTCCCTGCTTACCTGTGTGATATGTAATTGCCTGTCTACGTCCGTCAGTCTATCTATCTCTCTATATGTCTCTGTCTCCCTCCCTCCTTCTCTCTCTCTCTCTCTCTCTCTCTCTATCTATCTCTCTCTCTCTCTCTCTATCTCTCTATCTCTCTTTTACTTTATTACTCATTCACATTCCTATAAAACAGAGGTAATCTATGGGAGTTATGGGAATAATTAAAATTAGGAGGTTGTTCTACCTTGGGATTATGGAAAATACAAGGGTGATTTTGTAACTAATATCAAGGGAGCCGACTTCAAATAAACAACTTCACATTTGCACGCACGCTTGAACGCTTATTATACAATGTGCAGTAAGTAATAGTAATACAATGCGATATAAATACATTATTAATTATTATTATTATTACTATTATTATTGTCATTTTTGTGTGTAGTATTATGGAACATAGTAGCACCATGGAAATTAATTTATTAATTGAGTATAATTTATTAATAATTTCTATACATGAAGAAATAACATCAACAAACGTCCGCAAAAATTAATAATTCCTTAATCAGAAAAGTGGTTCGATTGTGATCTAGTTTAAGCTATTGTTGATATAAATTAATTGGATCCAGTTAGGACTAAAAATATACTTACGTCCTTGGGAAGATAAATAATTGAAACTAATATTTCGTTATTACCACTGCTCATTAAAAAACTCTTTATTGTGAAGTATGACCACAAAATTTTAATTTTGTTTTGTATTTCAATTTTGTGTCAACTGTGACTAGAGATGAGGTAATTAATGGGGAAAAAACAATCACGTCACTGATCGATTTCGGTTAGTAATCGGAGGTACGCTCATTGGCTATGGGTTTCATAATCATCAAATACCCACTCACACGTTTTCAATTTGCGGGGCATTTTATAGATTCTATCAAACATTTTTTTTTAATCATTTAGTACATATCTACGCCCGCGCATAAACACGCTTACAGTTTTGAAGAAAATAAAACATATCGAGAAAAACTTTACTGATAACTAAAATCTTTGGCTGAAAACAAGTGTAATTTATGATCTAAGAATTTAATACTTAGACCTGCACTAATAATTACCACTTTAATACTTCTTTTGCTGAACACTATAGGCCGTTAAATAATTTGCGAATTTGTGCACTTCTGAAGAACCGATTTTAAAGTTATCGTTATATAGGACTTTGCATGCTAGTATCTTATTTGTTGTTACTAAAATGACAATTAGAAAGAACATCGACAACAATTAATGATCCGTCACATTCAACACTTTTAGACGGAACACTCGATCTTCTGCTACACCTGTGAAGCGACTGACTCTGTGGCCTTCACACAAAGTACAGCCTATCGTGTGCAGCATGACGAATTCCGAGAACAGGAAGGCAATATTCATGTTGGAAGAAGCGATTTTAGAAGTTCAAACACAGCGCCTTTTTCCATTAGTTAAGAAAAAGGTAATCTTGTGTTACTTTATAACTGCATCATAAAGTACTTTTTATAATAAATAATAATAATAGTTTTTAGAAATGTTGGGATATGGGTGGCTACAACATCTCTCCTTCACTTCTGTTGAAGACCTGAATAGCCCCCTCCCCCATCGAAATAAAATTCTGCAGGAGCTCATATTAGCTAGTTGAAGGTAGGCCTACAGAGTAGAAATGAAGTAACATAAAAATATAATCTGGTTAAGTGATAACATTACTCAGTACTGAACACAACCTTAATATTAAATAATATAATACTTACACCTAACGAACAACCTTTATTTTAAAATTTGAACTGTAAATAACACAAATATATTACAATATTTGCATTATTTTATAATGACCACAATTGCTTTGTTTTCGTACATTTTCCACAAGATATCAGCTAGTGTTTATCCTATACTAATAATTACAATATGTGCTGTATAATAGGTCTCTTGAAAAAATGACTGCAACATTAAATTTATGAAAACTTTAGAATAATGAAACTGCAGAAAACTGAATTGCAAATAATGATACTATGTTACTGCATTTTACGCAGGCGTTTAGAAATGGTTGTGCAACTGTGGCCGACTAATCTAGATGATTTAAGGCTTAAACAGTGGGGAAGATTAGTCAGAATTAGTGAAGGATTAAACAGTATGGCTTATTGGTCGCAGTTGATATTCTGCATCAATTTCATTGTGAAAACTACATAATACAGTGAATATAATTTGCATCAATTTCACTGTGAAAACTACATAATACAGTTAATATAATAAATAAATTTATATAATTATGAAAGTTAAATAATATAAATTGTTTAAAGTTCCGTTTCTCGTACTGTTATTTTATATGGTGTTGGTTTCTAGAAGGTTGAGTTTTCTGCTTTAAGTAGAAATTCGATTTTTTAAGAAATACTACAAAACTACTCTACACAGTCCCATGTCAATAACAAGTTGAATTAAAATTAAAAAAAAAATCCAACACACTAAAACCTCCAGTAACGAGTACAGTTCTGCCGAAATCGACAAATTAATAGCACCAAAATAACATTAATTTTTGCAAAGCCGGTAAAACGTTGGAATACGAACGTTATACTCGTTGATACTTTTCATACCACATATCACTAAATCAATCGTAGATCAACATATATATATATATATATATACACTCCATTTAGATTAATAAGATTTTTGTGTATTGGTAAACAACATCAAGCAAATAAAACGTTATAACGTTACAACATAACGTCATGTAGGTCACGGCAGAAGATCTACATAGTACAATATGACGCGGAGGTGAAGTTTTGTATTTCTTAACAACAACAAAATAGATTGCAATGTACAGAAACAGCAAACATCTTGTGTTTCCCAACAATATTTCAGTACTGCCAGTGGAACAGTGTAAAAAATCTGCTTGTAATAATGAGAAATGTCTAGATCAATTAAAAGTGTGTGTGTGTGTGTGTGTGTGTGTGTGTGTGTGTGTGTGTGTGTGTGTGTGTGTGTGTGTGTGTGTGTGTGTGTGTGTGTGTGTGTGTGTGTGTGTGTGTGTGTGTGTGTGTGTGTGTGTGAAAGGAGTAACATAACGGTTACTGTAATTTCTACTCGAACAGACGTAGTTTGCCTACATAGCTCTATTTCACTAGTCTCTGATTTGCCTATTATAACACACCTTTCGTTATTGCAGTTTTCGTGACCTACAGGTGTCCGTAAACTTTTATGTGATTTTATCGTGTACTGTAGTGAATCAAACTTTTTTAATCTTAGTACTGAAAAAGGACCCGTTACAATTGTTGTTCCAAGTACAGGATTATTATTTGTTGATGATGTTGTTATTGTTATTATTATCATAATCAATACTTCTGTGACAGTTGTTACGAATATTACCTGTTAAAGATATAACATGAAAAAATTCTAATATTCTGTACTCTCCGAAGTGGTGTGTTGAATAGGCTTCTGAAACGTTTGAGATGCCGTTATAAAGTTTGTGATTCGTAACCAATTTCTTATTTTACATCTAACTTCAGTATGACAATGAAACAAAATAATCAATTTTTGTAAGTCAGTCCTGAAAGACAAAAAGGCGATGATACTTTTAAACTTTTTTTTTCTGACTACAAACAGCAATGAAACTTACTATCATTTTGTTATCGGAATCTGTGTTATGTATGGGTGTGCGTATGTAGGCCTCTGTGTACGGGGGAGCGGGTGTCAGCGTGATATTTGCCTAGACGAGAGGAATGGTAGATTGTTCACAAGATAGCCCTCCACGACGATAACACCTCCGACTGAGGGTCCCATAACGGTATTATATGAAGCTGAGATTGTACTATTTGGGGTTGAAGCTGAGGTTGACAGAAACGATACATACAGATACTAACTTATCAGTATCGCGCAGATACATTTCACTTCTTTCCTGTACCAAAGTGTTTGTAGGAAGAAGAATCCTCTCACTATTGCATTCTTCTTTTTCACGATTACTCAAAATAGCTCGTCACTGAGATTAAGTCTTGTCATGCCTTACTGGGAAATGTATTAATTTGTTAATAGTTTGTTGATCAGTTCAGAATATATTGAAAAGATGGCTCACGTTGTCCCGGCCTTTAGGAAATATCAGCTCGATAAATTATTGATCGTGTTTAGAACCAAGAATCGTGATTGAAGAACCAGTCAGCTTAGAGAAGGCGTAGAATCAAAATACTACTCTATCTGTCTATCAAAATACTAGTTTGACTAAACAGGTGAGTCTTTCTCACTGTATGTTTTGATTTTTGCACCAAGATCAGGTAAATGAAGTATCAATGCACTGTGAACGAGAGGTCTGCTCGTCCCGTGTGATCAACGTGTGATTTGCTACATAATTTTTGATATTTTTTAAAATTTTCCTTAATTTTAACATTTTCCTTAATATTTTTTTTAATTTTCTCAAGGATCACCCTTTACACATTTGTACTAACTGGTCCAAGTTTCGGTCAATCGAGTAACTCGTTCGTGATTTATGTGATTTCAGGGATTAGAGGTTTCTATAGTATAGCTTTCCGCTTCGCTCAGACAATTATTATAAATTTTATACATAAAATATAGTCGAATTACGACTTAAAGTTTCGAAATGCGCACTAATTTATTTAAATGTATTGGAAAAAACTTAATAAGAATGACGTGTCAGAGTACTACTTACTGGATGATTCCGATCAGTTGTTAAGAAACATCTTTTATGAAAGTACTCTTTAAACGTATTAGAACTTACGTACATTCAACGTGGTATACCAACAAATTCAGTCTAAAAGTATATCTGAATCTGTATTCTGCATCTATGAAGTAGATCAAAACATCGATGGAAACCTTAGCACTGACACAGATGTTACAATTCACTAGTGTATATTATGGAAAATAGGTTACACACTTGTTTCGTTTCGAATTAAAAAAATATCTCAGTTTACCCCATGTGTGTGGATTATATTGAGTATTTCCGCGATGTGTTTCCTGAGTTCCTGAGTCCGTATGAGTTGATATACGTTTCTATATGTTACTTGACAAAACACACACACACACACACACACACACACACACACACATTCCTACGCATATACAAAACATACGCCTAGAGAGAGATGTAACAAAAACGGTCATATCAGTTGGGCGAGGATGAATTAAGGGCACGAAGAGGTCGGAGCACCTCTATGAATGGCCTGGAGTGAGACGAGTTCTGGTATTGATTCCGCGTAGTGGGCATGGCTGATACACGTGAGCAACCCCTTCTTTCACTGCTTCTAGTCATCAACCCAACGAACCACCTACACGAACGAGCGCACACACAAACACAGACGAGACCCTAATATTTACCCTAAATTTTGTTTCAGCTTCTACAAACAGTCTAAGGATGTAAAATATTTTACAAATCTTGAAACCAGTTATAATAAATTGAAAAATTATATGTATGTGTATGTGTGTGCATGTACATACCATCTCTCTCTCTCTCTCTCTCTCTCTCTCTCTCTCTCTCTCTCTCTCTCACACACACACACACACTTACAAACGCGCGCGTTTGTTTGTATTTCTAGTATTTCTAGTGTGTCAGTATTTCACACAGTATTAAATTCCATTTCCTTTAGTATTAAATCACATTTTTACTTTCTATCTAGAAATATGATGAACAATTAAACAATCTATTTTATTGTCTACACTAACATTTCTACATTTCTACACCTTGTTTCCCTTCTTCGCTATAGTACTTTGGACTAACAGGGCGTTGGCAAAATAGACTTTAGACAATTCGTGATAACGAGTAATTTGACTATCAACTGTTATGTAAAACACAGAAACATTTATAACACGAAGTGAAGATTAATTACTATACTTGAAACAAAACTAAATAACAGAGGGTGATCTCGAATGACGAGCTTCGTTGGAACGTCAGCTCAACAGAGTGAGTCAGCGGGGAATGGGAGTTGTCTTACGCTATGATATCTGTTTATTATAGACCATGGTATGAAGTCCCACGATCACCAGTTGCTCACTTGTTTTTATGGCTTAGTATAAAACACGTGTTGAGGCCTAAGTAGGCTTCAAAACACATGACTTCTTAGGAATCGTAAGTGCAGTAAGCCTAATACAAGACATCTCTGGCCTTACACGCTTTGCTCCTGGAACAACAATAAACATCTTTTTCTGGCTTCCTAAAAATTGTAATCGTAAAAAATAAAAAATTACAACTGTAATTTTAGTATTCCTAAGACTATTTAGATGAGGCACAATAAAAATTTATGTGAACTTTGGCGGCATATATTAAAACATATATGTTTAAAGCATGTTATTCGTCTTTGCAAAACTGCACCATCAAATCTATTCTAGAATATATTTGACAACGTAGGCAAAAATGTTGAACTCGTGATAGACGCTTCTTTGCTATTAAGGATGAGGAAAGGATAGCATACAGGTTAGAGGTTGTTTGAGAGATCCAAGTTTTCACCAATTACATTTTCATTCAAACTGCGCGAACGTGAAAACAGCATACCCTTTCTCATTGTAGCATCGGGTTTAGAATAGTTATTTTCTTTTCCATGAACTATTTGGGTCAGCATTTCTGACCGAAGGTATTGAGGAAACGGAGGTGGGCAAGTTCTGGGTGACTTGTGCTATTTCACAAACAAACCTAGACAGATGATGTGTGATATGCAAGTTATTCAAAAAATTGGCAAAGGTTTTAACAGCTAAGTTACGTATAAGAAAAACATATATGCAGACCCTAAGCAGAGGACCAAACCACTGAAGCCACTTTATTTATGAACTTATGGTGATCGAGAAGAGCGGTTTGAGCTCTTCCTTGGAGCATAAGAATTTACCAGATAAATAAGGAGAAGGATGACACACAATCGCTAATAAACCCAACGCCGACAGAAAAGCTTTCTTCATACAACCAATCTCTATATATTAAAATGTCTGTATGAGTAGAATTATAATGCATTTAATAATAAAAAGAAGAAATTTCATTTTCAGTGTTCCTATTATCACTTTGTTTCAGTTAATTTAAATGTTAATTTTTGTATTTATAAAATTTTTCTAAGGCTTTTTTTGTGTTCATTCATTATCTCGTTTCCCAATGTGGTCAAAAATACTTTCCACTATATTATTTTTGCTCAAAATTTAGAGAATCTAATCTGGCTAAGCGACACGCCAGTAGGTATGGCTACTATCTCCTGAAGACACCTTAAAATTGAATCGACAAAACAGAAGGTTCGTCCTAAGCCAGGAATGCGAATATACCTGGCAATAAAGTAACAACACAAAAATGGAGTAGGACTAGTTCTGAATAATAGGAATAGTGTGATAAAACTTACGATTCATGTTCCTCCAATATAAAATTAAAAGTCTTCATAATAAATTTAATTAGCATTAAGAATTTAATTTTACTTATCAAAATATTCAGTAGACGGTACAGTAGAATTAACTAAACAGCTGATAAGAATAGAAACAGCTCTAAGAATAAATAACTAGCAGGTGTGCCGTCGGTTTCACATCATCTAGGTCTACGTAGATGGAGTATGCCATATGAATCCACTATACACTACTGTAATACTAGTTACAGTTTAGTTTTAGCCTCGAACATTATTCACTGTGAATCGTAAAACAAAACCCTAAAAATCTGCTTTATTTTTATCTTTTATACTTTAAAAATATAATTAGATGGCCGTTAAAAATTATATGATAATATTTTCATGATAAAATTATATGATGTGATAGCTTAAAATTATATAGCCATCGTTTAAAAACTGCATGATATAAAAATCAGCTGGCATAGGATCATCTGGATGACGCTTACGTCATGATTCTGCTGGCTGTGATGTAATAACATAGATAGTAAGCAGTAATATCGACATAGGAAAGATATAAAATCATAAATATCGCCAATATACTGTCTACATGTCCCATCAATTCTACACCATTCACTGCACACGAGCATGCGCGCGCATACACACACTCAAACAAGTGCAATAAAATATTTTACTCTATTGAAACGTATTTCAATAAATTCTGTTTTGCATAATATTTAATTTTATGAATAAAGTTACAACGAACTTCAGATTTTAATAAATGTTATACCATAGTAAAAGTACATATTTCACCAGATTGAGGCAACAGCTCTCGTAAAATTATTGATTAAAAATGATAACGCGTTTCGGAGAAAAGTGGTTTCCTATATTCACTTCAGCGTGTTTGGAATTCGTTTAGTGGTAACTAATGTTGCTTTAAATTTCAGTCCCCTATGAACTTATTGGTAATGTAATAACTGAAAACTTGTCAATGAATAATTTAAAACTTATTACTGGACACATCTTTTTGAAATCTTTGTGAAATACAGAATTGAACTACAGACATGAAATTGGTCTGTAGTTTTCATATAAAGACTATTATAATTTTCGTGCATCTTTTTTCTCTTCATTTTTTTAGTCATGTTCTCTTCCTTGGGTATCTTCTTCGTGCTGAAGTATTTCTTTAAGGCCTCTTTGGCATTTACTTATTTGCAAATGCATACAGCTGTATTTATACCTATTACTTATGTGTGTGCACCTATTTTAGAGGTCTGAAGATCTGTTTATTGCATACACATCCATCGTGTGTGCGTGTGTGTGTAAACATCAATAGCGAGTATGACGTTCACATAAGGTTTGAGTATGTTTCTAATCGCAACAATCAAAACCATTTTTGCAGAAAAGTATTAAACATTCAAATCTTGCTTAGTTTATTACTCCACACTTTTATTTTTTTACTTATTACTGAATTCGTATTATACAATAACGGTTGTTTCCATTATATTTACCTTTGCTGGGATGTGTATTGATATAGGCATATTGTTATGTGCATTATATATTATTTACTGTATACATTAGACAAAGTATTTCAGGAAGTTTCTCCCATTTGTCCCATAGGCCCATTCTTTTACCAAAATAAATGAAAGGTTTATAAAACATACCGTACGGTAAGTATGGAAACGCTTTTTCCCTAGTCATGGCCAATCGAAGATTTTCACTGTTGGACGACAAAGGTAAAAGTTATATTGCCTCTTTGTGGATGTAATTAAGAACACTGAATCCATGAATTCATATATTTCATTACATTTATGAAGTTGTTTTTCAAACATTTCATTTGAGAGTTTTTTTTATATAATTAAAAATATTGGTTTCATGACCGTAAATTGTACACCTCTTATAAAAAGCGTATGAAAATTTCTAAATAATTAGTTGAAAATTCCTCTTTCCCCAGTTTTAGTAAAAAAAAAAACACTACTAAAGTGCTTCAATTTCTTTAAAAGATGGCTGTGATGGATTATACACATTTGAATTTGAATTTAACTGAGGGACCATTACCTTCACAGAAAAATATAAGTGCGACGTTTCGGCAGCCGCCTTCAGGGTAATTATATACTAACACATGTATAGAAATAAATCATATTCTATCAACCAGCGATAGAGAGTCAACAAAATAGTAATAAAAAACTTCAGATAATATATAATCAAAAGGTAAAAGGATCCAAATGAATACTTACTGAATACTTATTATGAAAAAACACAAAACACAAGCACAATGAGCACGAACCAAAGTCACCAAAGTCAACAACAAGTGGTGTGTAAGTGTTCGTACTCATTGTGCTCGTTTTGTGTTTGGGTGTGTTTTCTTTGTCATCGTCATCATCATCATCTTCAAGGATTAAACCAAGGATGGTTTGTTCCGGTCTGGTCACTCCAGCGCTTCCTCGAATGTCCGCACCTCTCCGTCCCCTCGGCTTATAGTTCCATAGTTGTTTGGGGATGTGGCAGTTATCTGTTCGGTATTTTCATTGTAAGTATTAATTTAGATTACATTAGATTCATTTACATTAGATTCCATTTAGATTTAGATTTCATTGTATTAATTTAGATTATAATATGCTAAGTTTTTTATTACTATTTTGTTGGCTCTCTGTCACTGGTTGACAGAGTATTATTCATTTATTTACATGTATTAGTTTATAGTTAGCCTGAAGACGGCTGCCGATTGTTTGGGCGAAACGTCGCAGTTATATTTTTTCTGTGATGGCAAAGGTCCGTCAGTTAAATTCAAATTCTGAAGTGCTTCAAAATGAATCGTTGAATTTGTGTCTTTACTTTCATTCATTATTAAAATTTTTTTCATATTTTGATGACAGGTATGGCACAAACTTCCTGAAACACCTCATCTATTAATCATTGACTAAATATAAATAAAATTTTTAGTCATGTTGAATTATTTCTTCTCAACATCTGATAATTTTTCAGCTCTCTTCTCTAGCATTTTCGTGACTACATTAACATTCGAGAAGAAGAACTAATAAATGAATATATAGTTGTTTTGATTGTTCATCATCTTTTTTGACAGCACTAAACTTTATAGAATATTGAAACTTTCAACTTGAGACAAACTGCCATTAACTTGTAACGGTCGAAGGCGAACACCACGCCGAAACGCGTACGAGAAGAAAAGACAAGCAAGTTTCACAAGTTGAAAGTTTCAATATTCTATAAAAAAAAATGAATATATTTTTTGTTATATGAAGTGAAAAATTAATTTAGAATTTGTCGGGACCTGCAACGTTGCTAAGTTGTGATATCTTATACTTTCAAATACGATATACAGTACTATAATAATAATACGTGTAATTTTCCTAACACAATTTATTGAAATATCGTTTTATAACTATTTGTTCTACATCGCATAACTGTTCACGCATTTAACCTCTCGCTGAATGGAATCAGAGTAGGCCTACATGTGGGTAGCAGCATACATCCTGAAAGTGATGGACGTCAAAACGTCGACAAACATTATCTGTGCACACTACGACACAAGTTTGCACGACAAGTGTTGTTTGTGTGCCGTTTGCAACATTGACTGTCAGCGTCACATCCAAGATTTTATGTGATTAGGAGAATGGATAATTAAGAATGAAAATTTAATCACATTAGATACAGACGTGTGCATTAAGCAGAGATGTATCTAAATATTTGTTCAGTTTAGATTTAGTGAACAGTCGCGTTACAAGAAGTGTTGTTGTAAGTTACAAAAATAGTGTAGACAGCAACATGTACACCCCTGGAAATCAATATAGCACTGTACGTACATTGGCAACAACATACCCCTGACTTTGTGTTGGTGTTGTATGCTTTGCTTCTGCACCACCACCCGCCACTATGTAACTGCATTCATATAGAAAACATTTTAACAAACGTACACGCGTATGCATTGTTATAGGCTGTAAGTATACTGTGATTGTGACGGTTGAAAAAATGGAACCTTTCCTTTTCCATAATTGCAAATTTACTTTCATAAAAAACATGTACGGTGCGTCCTATTACACATATGTACTTTATTCAGGATACACTGTTTACTCTTTCTTAACTGTACAAAACCATAACAATACTTCCAGTTCTCTAAGATACATTTTTCGAATAGTTTTGGAATTAACACATACACGCGCGCGCGCGCGCGACCTATAACATAAGATATAATATATAATGTATACTATAAAACGTATAATATAATATATATTATACTATAATAGGTATATAAAAATATACAATGTAAAACGTACAGTACTAGTTTGTATTATTACACAAAATTCCACATTAGCTCCATGAAATCGTGAAGTCCCACGAGCATACGTACAGTCACACACACGCATACGCGCGCGCGAGTATATGTGTGAAGAAAAATATATTTCCAAACTATGCTTTGAGACCAACAATATTCCAATATTGATTTTATGCTGAGGATTACGTTCATTCTGGAAGACAGAACAATAGACATCTTGCACAGACGGTTCTCGCTAGGGATTCTTAGCCTAAACAGCTTCTCTAGAGCAACTCCTAGTATCCTTACTCAGCATTCCACAAAAAACATCTAGACGTGAACACTACTTAAGAATTCCCTAAGTCTGGATTAATCATTATCTTCTACCCCAGAAACACTTACGAGGGATAACGTAAAAGGAAACTTCTGACGCTTACTAACGCTTGGCACCCTTAATTAGAGAAAATTTCGCGTAGACTCGTATAAAGATGGCGGAAACACTTCCTTAAATCACTCTAAGTGGGAACACTAGAGGACACTAGAGATCTCATTCGCATTTGCTAGATTCCTTTCACTTGTTATTATGCGGTAGTTTCTTTACAACACACCGATAAACAACTGACCGTTGTCTACTGTCGGCAACTGTGTCAAACACACCCTTAATATGATTGGAAAATGTACTAAAATACGTACATACTAATAAGAGAGTGCATGCGACCACGAACATACTCTATCAGATCACACATACTTCTGTTTTCCGACATACAGAGAGAGAGAGAGAGAGAGAGAGAGAGAGAGAGAGAGAGAGAGAGAGAGAGAGAGAGAGAGAGAGAGAGAGAGAGAGAGAGAGAGAGAGACAGACAGACAGATAGACAGACAGACAGACAGACAGACAGAGACAGATAGACAGACAGACAGAGGGGGACTGATAGACAGAAGAAAGACAGGCCAACAGAGAATATGAGTTTTAATACTGTAACTGCTTACCCAATTGTAGTGCCCTTAGACTAAGGTAACTTCTTAACGTTTAAGGCATAGCGGCCACGTTTTCAAGTTCATGTTTCACAAGGTATTATGACTGTTTTATAAATCAAAATTCACTGGGTACTATGCGCTTGAATACATAGTCTCGTTTGTTTGTTTCTCAGTTTCTCTTTTTTTTATTACTTTTCTACACGCAACCAGACAGCCGGGTCGTTCTGTTTTGTTATTTACAACTTCAATGTTTGTACTCCCCCCCCCCCCCACAAAACCCAGGTCGTCTTTATCTCATATCTGTCTTTCTTTATCTCATGAAATTTGTCATTTTGGCTTTAATCGAAGGACTTCATATTATTTTGTTTTTGTAATCGAGTGTAGAAATCCACCGTCATCGACTCGCAATGTGTAGGCCTACATATGTATGTGAAACAAAAGAAGTCATAATGAACTTTTCGTATGCAGAATATAATTTACGTTTCAAAACTCATCATTTGAATTTGCATTATTTCAGTAAATTGTCTAGTAATACACAAGTAAAAAATGTGTATAAACTAGTGAAAAACCTGTTTGTTTCGGACTTCCAGGAATCGTCACTTATTTTCAAAGATGCAATCTTAATGCAAACTGAAAAATTTAGAACAGATAAAGGAAAGGAGAATACGCCCACTGATGACCAAAAGATAACTAAAGAGCCAAACAGTCATCACAACATGAATTAAAAAGTGAGATGGAAAGATATTTTAACGTCCTAGAATATCAAGCCGAATGTTTTCCCATGAACGCAAGAACACAGTATGCTAAAAAACAATAGTAGAACTTTGAAACAAATGCTGTGTCCAGCGCATAAAATATAGGACTACTTACTATTCGGTAAACGAAAAGAACGATCAACAAAACTTTTCTCTGCATTTCAAAAGCAATATACAGTTGTGAAGCCATCACCTAAACAAGACTTGAAATAAAAAATAGGTCGTGCTAAACTGTGATATCGCAGTTCCATTTTAAGGCGCACAGACCTCATAATACTGTGGAAACGTGATTTTAGTGAGTAGAAGAAGGAACATATTTGTGTTCATCAAAACATAACTTTAGTCTCGAAAAAGTAAGTTTCATGTAATCTCATTATATAGTACAAACTGTTTAAATTTTGTTTTATACTAAATAATAATAGTAAAACACACATACACAGTTGTATGTATGCGTACCTGTTTAAACTAATATAACGCAAGGCTTCCATATTTTACAATTATAATACCAGTGGCATATGACAATAGATTTTACAGTAATAACTTATATTTACATTTTATTGTTACAGCCATGAGTATGAGGTGAATAAATCTGAAATGATGCAAAAATTGCTTCTATTAGCAATCCAACCAGTAAATATATATATATATTTACACACACACAATGTTTGAGTATGTGTGTAAATGAAGTATGTAAATACAAATGTAATTGACTGTGTGTGTGTGTGTGTGTGTGTGTGTGTGTGTGTGTGTGTGTGTGTGTGTGTGTGTGTGTGTGTGTGTGTGTGTGTGTGTGTGTGTGTGTGTGTGTGTGTGTGTGTGTGTGTGTGTGTGTGTGTGTGTGTGTGTGTGTGTGTGTGTGTGTGTGTGTGTGTGTGTGTGTGTGTGTGTGTGTGTGTGTGTGTGTGTGTGTGTGTGTGTGTGTGTGTGTGTGTGTGTGTGTGTGTGTGTGTGTGTGTGTGTGTGTGTGTGTGTGTGTGTGTGTGTGTGTGTGTGTGTGTGTGTGTGTGTGTGTGTGTGTGTGTGTGATTTTTCTGTAGATTTAATATAAAATTTAATATTGTGAATTGTGAAATATAATTAATATATAAATACCGAATTAATTATAACGTGAAGTTATTACAATTGTTCGGTTTTTACAAATTCATCAACTGTCAGGTACTGGCTAGTGAACTGTTGTATCTGAGGGTATTCAGACATTGCCATCAGTAACACAGCTTTGATATAGGAATAAACTAGCCTAAATATAGCTAACATTGCACGGTAAAATCTACTACAGTATAAGGGTCGTAACAAACGCAGTCTCCCTTTTGCGCAGTTTACTCTCATACCAGGGACAGCAGAGTAGTATTAGTGACTACAGTTTTACTAATCCGTTTCGTTACTGCTTCAAACACGTTTAGTACGTGTAAACTATAGTTTGTGGAAACATGTTATCAGCGAATCTATGTAAGTAAGCACTCACAGTGTAAACGTTCCTACTACCTTGTGGGCCATATATCACCATCATCGGCTGTGTGGCGTGTACCAGACACCACTGCTTGAGCCTACATTCCATACAGTACATCGTTCAAGAGCTTCAATCTTCTCCTCCGTCTCTTCTACCCTTCTACTGTTCCCCGAAAACCCGTTGTTTGTAGTTCACTTTCCGCCAGGTTATGTCAAATCCTGTTTCTATTTCTCTTCTTTGTAAACGCAACCTTTCTCTGCTTGATTCATTTGAACGCCTCTCTATTTCTTATAAGAATTAAGGCCCCCAACACACACAGTTTGATGTTGTTATTTTTATTACATTGTTTCCGATCGCTTGTGTTAGCAATAAGAAACCACAGTGATGAGAATGAAAACATATATCTTCAAAAAAATGGATTCAATAAAAGGAAACAATTTTAGTTTATATTAGTACAATGGAGCGGTCGTGGCGTAGTGGCTAGCGTGTGGCGCTGCTACGCTGTCGGCGCGGGTTCAATTCCCGCCGGGGGCCATCTGATTTAGATACGTCTGTTCCCCCTCGCAAGGCAATGGCAAACCAGCGAGAGGTATCCTGCTAGTATAAACCTTCCCCAACTATGCCGTTCGGATCCGGCGTTAAACTGTAGGTCCCATATACCTGTGAGAGACTCAGTACCACACGCACCACGGGTATATGCGGGGAGGGTACTAACCAGTCGAAAGGCTGAAGGACTACGAAAATTAGTACAATATACTATAAAACGTATGTACTCAGCACTCGAAGTTGTGGAATCCCCGCCCGACTTCTCGCTTAAAATGTTATGGGAAATTCAGCTACCGCTTATTCTATATTAAAGGAATTAAGAAAAATTCCTGCCTTACAGAAGCTTTAAAGGTACTCTTTATCGAGCAGGTGATTTCAAAGAATAACTAGTCTTCTGATCTTAGATCGAAGGCATAATAATCAAAATGTCATTCTGGGAAGGTTATGTTGAAGAACATGAGGTTGGTCTAGTACAGGTTATACTACATTATCCCCACCTGTTTTCAAGCCCGTCTTGAAAAGAAAGTTGGTAAGGAGAAAGAGAATTTTTATTTTATCTTGAAAGGGAATGAGAGCATTATCAATGTTACCACGGCAGACGGTAACGATCAAAGAATACACAAAATCAGAATTTGTTTCAATGTAAAAAAGAATATAGGCCTACTTTACGTGCAGGGAAATCGATAGTGGGTAAAGGCTGATATTTTGCAGGCGATAGTCGTAATGAGCGAAATGTTCTATTATCAGAATGTATATAAGCAAGCTTGGCTCACTCGTGATACCAAGCAGCTAATCAAGTGGATTAGAGCCTTGTACACACCACACGTTACAGCACGATAGAGACATAAACTCGGATCCAAAGAACAGAGCGGGAAAATGATTACTGAAGCCTCAATACGTTAAAATGAACGAGACGCCAGGCAATAGATCGGGAACAATGAAGAAGTTCACTACGAAACGTTTTATTTTATGGTGAACAGAGAGACGCTAAGATATCTAAATTGGAGCACGAAAGAGAGCTTGAGAGAAACTCTTGAAGGAGGCAGGACAAAAAAACTGAAAACATTATCTAAAAAACGAAGACAGATCAATTAAGGGGACAGAGCAGACTGAATGCGCAAGAAGATTTAATAAAATGAATAAATTTTATATACTCATTCATAGATCGGAATCAGGGAACTACAGTGAAGAAAGAAAACGAATAAATTCTGCTCCGTAATGTTAATATTCTAGGTAGATGATAAGAAAATTCCTCCGTGTTTTGAAAATAAAGCGCAGAAAGACGAGATGAAGCAGTGCAATGATGAAGTGGAAGATAAAGAAATTCCATTTAAACTTAAAGATATAGAAGACGTCAGCTGTAAGCTTATTGACAATAACCAGCTACAGATGTTCAAAAGCTAATGAATTTGGATTAATGATGCAATCCTTAGAAGAAGAGAGAGATAGTTGTAGTGATCGTAGTAAAAGGATCCCCTTCTATCTGTGGCTATCAAGGAACGTGTCTCTTCCGGTCTACACATAATGTCTTGTCTATTGCATTCAAAACAATACAAGAGAAATCTATGCAAAGGCATTAGTTTATCAGTAGGGAGGCAAGTACTACTGCCGTTATTGTTGCAGACACACACCTGACCCCCCCCTACATGCACAAAAAGTGTGTGTAAAGTGTTTCAGTCAAATGAAGAGTGTCGTCACAAATATAAATGTTACTATTAGTCAGTCATGTGAGCAGTCGACACTAGGTGGATACGAATATAATAACAAGACACATATATAGTCATATTAGCGTCATAAGAAGTTGAAGATGTGTATTCTGGTACGCATCAATGTACGTAAGTACACAACACGTGTTTTGTGTGAGAGTGTGTGAGCTCGGGCGTGCGTGTGTGCGGTGCGTAGACAAGAGTTAAATATAAAAAAAGACTAGATTTAGTAGCTAGGTGAAGAAATATGTACTGCAGATTAGTGCTCAGTCGCAGATTAGATACACTTCAATCGAAATTTTATTAAAGTGAGAGTGACCGCATAGTAACACAATGTTTGAACGTAAAGTCTGGAGAGCGGCCAAAACCAAGACATCGGCATCCGGTGTTCCAGGTGCAGTACGTACACCGACCACCTGTCTACCTGGCTGAAGCCGCACGCCTTTGTGCTTTAAACCCTTACACTTTTGTGCAATATAAATTCCAATTATACACTATCGGCCCCACTTTTGCAAAGAGTAACGTTCTCATACATACATAGAACGTTTCTAAAGCAAAAATGTTAGATTAAAATACCAAATATTTCGACAAGTAATAGTAATGGAGGACGCCATTCACGACACAGTAGATGATGCACAGGGCACAGTGGCAGGACTGAGGTGAAACGTTCCTGGTAAAAAAATCGTATGTGTGGAAAGACATATGAAGTAACAACTGCACGAATTTAGTAAGTCAGACATATTCATAAACAAGTGGTATTATTATTATTATTATTATTATTTTTTACTGAATTTGTTATATTTGGCAATACGTCACAAGCCTGTAGAACTTTTACAGTCAGAAGTTACTTTCACCGTTAATAAGACAAGCGTAATTCAAATTAACAATTACGAACAAATTCAAGTTAATAAATGAACGTAAGCTTTGACGGCCGGTGTTTACATTATCACAATTATCAGGGCTGTTACGCCGTGGTCACATTATCCTCAAAAGAAGTTGAAGATGTTATCTTGTACGCATCAACGTACGTAAGTACACAACACGTGTTTTGTGTACGAACTCGTCAAAAATACACAACACCCATTGGAGCTCCTGCCTGGTGGCCCTGTCCAAGTAGGGCAATTTGCTCTTTCGCAGAGGACGTTTCCACGTATCACGTGTACGTGTACGGTCCAGCTACAAGATCACCTGAGTCCCTTACCGCACGTGCCAGACGTCTCTCGGGTCGTACACCGAGCCCCCTTCTCAACACGCAAGAAGAGAATCAACGAGGGACGTTGGCCGCTAGCCGAAGACCCTTATTGAGGACGCTTTGCAACTTCGTTTTGTGCACTGCGGCAAGTATCCCAGACCGGGGCGACCTATATAATTACCAGCAGCAGATATGCGCCGAAGATCATTTTCCCCAGTTTTCATATCATACCAGAATAACCAGTAATGGAAACAGTTGCCCTAGACGAGCGAACGCTCGCTTGTGATCTGTCTGGGCGTGGGTAACACAGGTGAGCCGATGATGAAGGTGTACTCCGAGGTACTTGACTTCTTTGGACCTGAGCAAGTACGTTCTGCCGATGTGAAGTTGCCCTCGCGGATCTTTCCGGCGCTTAGAGAATAGTACCGCGACACTCTTGGTTGCGTTTAAGGCCATTTTCCAGCTTCAGTCCAGTCCTCGAGTGAATCTACTTCGCACTGCAGTCTTAGGATTGCCCAGTCACAGTGAAGATCAGCGGTAAATACCGCCGTGTCATCACAATTATAATCACAATCATAACAATTCTTTTCCGATCAACCAGCACCGCACCATGAACAAAACGTGTATAAACATGAGTGCCTCACCAGGACCGAACAGTCTCTGTATTTGTTCGCGAGAGTTTTTAATCTGTGTTGTTTCCGAGCGACTGTTCGCGGATGTTGTGATCTGAGTTCCCGCGCCACTGAAAATGTCCCTCATTGGTACGGACGAAACGTCTGAAGATAAATATGAAAACCCTAGACTACCCGAAAAATTGTTATTATAAATTCAAATTACTTTATTTTCGATTTGTAAGCTTCCACAAACGTAAACAATAAGTTACTAAAACGCAGTTCGGTATGTGGTGTGTGTGTGTGTGCGTGTGCTCACGCGGGCGTGTGTTTGAAAGAGAGAGAAAGAGGGTGCACATTAAATTACTACTGTAAGTATTAGCTACAAACAAGAAGATATTTTTACAATTGTATGTTAACGATGATGAAAATAACAGAATCGGTAACATAAATTTGAGTAAACATTAATATACAGTATATGTTTTATTCTTTTCCTACGACAAGAAACACGATAAGAAGTAAAAAATTGCTTTGATCCTTAATGCCAAAACGTCAACAAACGTATTGAATTCTAGAATGAAAATCTGAAGTCCCAATAGAAAACAAGGTACTACTCTACAAATATATTTTAAAGCTTATACGACGTCCTCCTTTGGGGCTTGGCTAGCAATTCAAACATTGATATTTTACCGTGACATCAAAATAAAGTTTTCCGATCAATAGTAAGTGCGTCACGATATATATCTGAGAGAGCTCCAAACTCAGCCATCAAGTAGGAAACGTTGTGACGTACCTAACGAACATGAATCCCACACTGCTTGAAGAGGGAGAGCACAGGAAACTCAAAAGGTTCAAACCGACAGACCTGGATTTTCGTAAAATTCAATGGGATTGTGAAGATTGGAGAACATTCACTTGGATATTACTCTACACGGCATGTTACTAGAAGGCCTACCTATTACGTACTTATAGACTTGTTTTTCACTGGTTGTATAATAAAATAAGTTAACTGAAACAAACTTTGATCCGTTCGTAGATGCTTAAATAAACCTTTTTGTTCTTATTTCGTAATACCAAGCTGTACAATAAGCTGTTGAAAATATGTGACACACACGTGCGAGATGAACGTACAGTATTTACTAAAACGTCTTGCTAAATAAACATTATGCAATCTGCTTATACTTACAATAAGCATATGTGTGGGCTGAAAATGGCGTAACGAGAAACAGTCCAGTGTTTAGTTCTCCACACGAAATTATACAATGGCTTAACTTGTTACGTTTACAATGATTTTTACTTAGAGAGAAAAAAATAAAGAGATCTGAAATCAGTGTTTGAGTACTCTCAGGAAAAAGGTAGAAGAATGCTATTTGAGGCCTCGTAAACAATGTAGTAGTCCAAGTACTTTTAGACGTTTCATTATCCGTAAATTATATCGTGTTACGATTTTATCAACTGTAGGTCGCTGTAAATGTTTTTATTAGTGAAAACGTCACCAGGAATAAATTATGGATCTTGGTCTGGAACCTCTCAAGAATAAATACGCGTATAAGCAGAGAGCCCTTCCTCAAAGCTTAATCCGCGGGTCCATCACATCAGCTTGATAATGATATTGCATGCCATCAGTTCAATCTGATAGATACAGTCAGATTTAAGGAACATAGTATCGAGAAGTATGTATGAGTAGACGATGTCATGGATCTATGAAAATAAATATTCAGGTATAATATTTTATTATCTGTTTTATGATCACTTTTCTATTAATTCTAAATTGTTTTGTAACGAATAAACGCTTCTCCTGAGTCCCTGTGTACAGACAGGACTGTGATGATATTTACAAAAGCCATAGTAATTACATTATTATTTCAATCTAGTGTATAAAGACAGTATAAGATTTAACAATAAAGGCTTTCATGCAGTCGTGAACGACTAGTAGAAAAATTTGCTTTACTGTTTACATAACGCACTCGCACCTTACGTCTACGTAAGATATAGAATGATTAAGAGCGAGAATAACCAGCTTAATAGTAGTAGTAGTAGTGGTGGTGGTGGTGGTGGTAGTGGTCGTAGTAGTAGTAGTAGTAGTAGTAGTAGTAGTGGTGGTGGTGGTGGTGGTGGTAGTGGTCGTAGTAGTAGTAGTAGTGGTGGTGGTGGTAGTGGTTGTAGTAGTAGTAGTAGTAGTGGTGGTGGTGGTGGTGGTGGTGGTGGTGGTAGTCGTAGTAGTAGTAGTAGTAGTAGTAGTAGTAGTAGTAGTAGTAGTAGTAGCAGTGGTGGTGGTAGTGGTTGTAGTAGTAGTAGTAGTAGTAGTAGTAGTAGTAGTAGTAGTAGTAGTGGTGGTGGTGGTGGTGGTAGTCGTAGTAGTAGTAGTAGTAGTAGTAGTAGTGGTGGTGGTGGTAGTGGTCGTAGTAGTAGTAGTAGTTGTTCTTGTTGTTTTGTTGTTGGCGTTGATGTGGGCGTGGAAGCAAAATTAATAATGATCAGAGCAAAAGCCATATAGTATGGAGCGTAGGTGAAGGCTTAATAAACTGCTAGTATCAAAGAGGCAAACAGAAAGTTTGTCACCATAGCAGAAAGATTGCAAAGGACGGCAAGAAACAAACAAAATTATAATAAATTAAAGTTGGTAACACAAAATCGAGTGTTTTTAAACAATATTAGTGTAGACTACTGACTTTAGGTTAACCGATATTCGGGATTGTCCGACATAGCTACGAGAATTGGAAGTTAAGTATGTTGTATTATGTGTTGTTGCAATTGTGCCATTCATAATTTTACTCCACTCTGTGTGCATGTTCAAGTACTGTTACAGGGCGAGTGTGGTTGCTTTTATGAGTGTTGTATAGGCTATTGTCATTTTTTATTATATAACGCCAATTTAATTTTTATTATGTTGAATGAAAGAGGAAAACTTGTTTGAATTGAGGCAAAACTAGAAGCGTTAAAGTGACCAGACAGATGAAAAATGCATCAAATTGCAACAGACCATAAGGTATGAATAGTTGGCGAATGGAAGGGAAAAAGGAGTGAGTTAGGAAAATGGAGCTGTTGTCGTAATTCTGAAGATGCACTTAAAGGGAGAAAAAGTACAAGAATGTGTGAATACGAAGAAACCAGTGTTTGAGTACTTTAAGAAAAAAGGTAGAAGAATTTGAGGCCCCGTTCAGCTGAAGTAAGCTCTTCCAGAAAGAATTTAGGGATAGAAAACAAAATTTCACAGCAAAAGTCGATTGACTGGATGATTAGTAGAAAAAGGACATAAATCTGGTTAACGTGTGCGGTAAGAATTTATCGGCAGATCCCCAAGCCCTCTTTGATTTTAAAAGTAAACGGCATATAATAATTGAAAAGGAAAGAATACTAGAAGAGCAACTGTGTTAAAACTGGTTTAATTTTAAGATGTTGCAGACCAAAATGTTAGCAACAGGAGCAGAGAAGTCAGAACCTGCTTTCTAAAGAGGCAAAGAGCGAGACTCTCTACTTACTTGCAGTAATGCCGTCAGCTATCATATTAGGGTTACTTATTGACAACTACAAAAACCCAGACTTTTTAAAACGAGTCTGTGTCAGTTGAAAGATTTCTTACGTCGCGACGCGTCGTAGAGTCCTTCCATACGGAAAAAGCGCTTCCATAGATAATGTGTCAAGTCATCCAAACATTGAAGAGTTGAGAAGTGGTGACACAAATAGTTTTCATTCTCTGAAAGTTACTTCGTTGTACCAGGCGATGGCTGAGGGAGTGTTGGTTAAACGAGATAAAAAATACCCCCCCAAACTCTTTTAAGATCTCTCCTTCATGAGCGGAGTAATTCTTTGAAATGTTAAATACTGTCAACATAAGAGATATAATTCTGTGTAGTGTCTGTGATAAATACTTTGTTATCGTCG